>CM064523.1:47989480-48280650 GCA_032716605.1 Paralithodes platypus | reverse complement strand
TATGTAGTATTTTGAATTCCATAATGTTTAAGTTTAACCAAGATAATGTTATGATCAACTGTGTCGAAGGCTTTAGAAAGATCTAAAAATATACCAACTGTATACTTCCTGTCATCAAAAGATTTTAAAATTTCCTTTTTAAAAAGATTTAATGCAGACTCTGTCGATCTTCCCCTCCTGAATCCAAACTGGGCCTCTGTTATAATATTGTTGGTCGTGCAGAAGTCGATCATCCTATTATACATTATTTTGTCCAAAATGTTGCTAAAAGCCGGTAACACTGACACTGGGCGGTGGTTTTTGAAGAAATGTTTATCTCCAGATTTGAAAATTGGTAACACCTTAGCAATTTTAAATTGGTCGGGAAAAATTCCTGTGGAAAATGACATGTTACATATGTACAATATAAAAGGAGACAAGACAGGGACTATTGCTCGTAAAATGTTCATGGGTATAATTCATCATGGCCTGGAGAGGAATTCCGTAGTTCATCCACTGCAAGCACTAATTAATTAATTGAAATAGGAGAGAGAGTACATTTTGGTTCTTTTCTATCTTGCAAATAGGATTCGAAATTGGTATTTGATTCAATGTTCTCAGCTAAGTTCTTTCCGACATTGATGAAATATGAATTAAAATGTTCAGCTATATGATGAGCATTATTTATTTATAATTATGTTATTTTGAATACATTATTCGCTTAGTTGTGTATATTTTTCTCTGCCTAATACTGAATTTATTATCTTCCAAACTATTTTACTGTTACCAGAGGACTCTTCTAGTTTGGTTTTGTGGTAATTTCCTCTAGCTAATCTTATTGCTTCCGTAACCCTATTACGAATTCTACGGAACTGCTCTCCATATGTGATGGGTCTCTTGGCATACTTCCTCGCTAGTTTATTTTTATCTTTTATCATAGATTTAATCTCAGGTGTTATGTACGGTTTATTAAATTAAAGTGGTTATTTTTAATATGTTTAGTTAATAAAGGAAAGTGTTTATTATAACAAGCAGAAAATATCATCATGAAGTTACTGTATATCAAGTAGGATTAATGGAGGAGTAGACCAGATCCCACGATATATTTCCATGCATTGCTTACAAATATTAATATTTTCTAAACTAAAATTGTTATATTAAATTGTTATATTATTATCTTCTACTCTTTTTGATAGGGCTGTTTTACATTTGTATATCGTGAACACCAGAAAATGGTCAGTAATGTTATTGTAAACAATTCCGCTAAAGATATTTTGATCGTAATTGTTTGACCAGATATGATCTATGATAGTGGCTGTCATTGACGTTACCCGTGTTGGTTTACTTATTGTATTAAAAAATAGGTTGGAATAACATGTGTCAAGAAAATCAGCTACTGTATTATCGTCTTTGTATTTCAATAGATTAAGATTAAATTATCCAGCAAGATAACATTTTTTTTTTCATCATTTACAACAGATAATATTCCATTAAATTTTTAAGAAAGCATTTAAAGTCAGTATTTGGTCTTCTGTAAATGACGTCTGTAATGACTCAACTAAGGCGCTTGCCATACTGTAGTCTAACTAGATTTTCAAAAGGCGTTTGACAAGGTACCTTACAATAAATTATTAGACAATTTAGAAATGCTCGGAATAAAGGGTAATTCATATCAATGGATTAAAAGCTGTCTTGCAAATAGAAAACAAAGAGTTCTTAGTAATGGTATATAATCAGATTGGGTGCCTGTTACTAGCGGTGTGCCTCAAGGATCAGTCCTTGGTCCGATGTTATTTATCATATATAAAAATGATATTGATGTAGGTCTGAATAACTTGATCTCCAAATTTGCTGACGATACAAAAATAGGGAAAATAGTCTTGAGTGAGAAACACAGAAATAGCCTACAGTCCGACTTAAGGAAAATAGTTGAATGGTCAGAAAAGTGGCAAATGCCCTTTAACACATTACGAGCGGGCCCGTCAGTTTTTTTCCACTACCCTCCCAGCATTTTTGTTTTACCCTAAATGGCCTTGTTTCTGTGCTCTTGTTCATGCATAAACAAGAGCCAGAGCGTAATACAATTATGTATCCCTGAAAGGGCATAAATTGAGCTTTCCAATGACACCAGAACCATCCTTCTACGACCACGCGTTCTCTTGCAACGATCGTGCAACACAAGTGAAAAAACCCTAAAATACGGTAATTTCCTCACATTCCCTGTGTGACGAGGTAGGGAGGGTGGATGTGTGTGGAGTAGATGTCAGTAGGCGCACGGAGTCCGTGCCGAGCGGTCATGAGGTAACCTACGCTCCTCCCGTTGCTCGTCTCTCTCTCACAGCCATTCTTGCTCAAAAATTGCACACAGACTTAAGTCAGGCCCCGCTACATAGTCCAGATTTTTAGATACGGACTTAAGTCCGGTCCCGCCAAACAAGGGTTAATGTTGAAAAATGTCAAATTTTGCATGATGGTTCAAATAACAAAAACATATGATTATCAAGTGAAAGGCCAACCAATAAAAACAAACTCTAAGGTAAAAGATCTCGGGGTTATAATATCAGAAAACCTAAAATCCTCAGAGCAATGTGCGGCTGCGGAAATAAAGCTAACAAAGCCTTGAGATTTATCAAAATAATTTTTACCTATAAAAACGAAAACATTATTTTACCGTTTTTCAAAAGCATTGTTAGACCTTATCTTGAATATGGCGTTCAGTTCTGGTCCCCTTATCTCAAGAAAGACATTAAAAAACTCGAATCTGTGCAGCGTAGAACAACTAAACTAATTCCCTCTCGGCAAGGCCGACTTATCGAGTGTTTTAAGATATATAAAGGATTTGACAGAGTAGATATCAGTGCACTGTTCACGATTAATGGCATTGCTGCAACACGAGGTAATAGGATGAAATTAAGTAGAAAAATGGCATCCCTAGATGTGACACAAAATGTCTTCACATACAATGTGGTTACAGAGTGGAATAGTTTGCCAAGGGAGGTGGTCGCAGTAATTCAATTGATACGTATAAGAAAATACTGGACGAACATCTGATGAAGATTGAATTGATATGAATTAATCAATACGCATATGAAATTTCCCATTCAAACTAATTGATCTCTATACTATATACAAACTTTCCTTGTGGGCATTTCCTGTTTTGTCACTTTGGGTGAGGATAAGGTAGTTAAGGGGACAACTCACCCCCCAAAATTTCATGATAATATTTTGTTTGTCTAAGATGCTTCTTTCAACATAGGATAATAGCATAGGAGGGCATAAACAACATTATGACCCCCCCCCCCACCCCCCCTCCACACACACACAACCAAAATGTCAAGATTTTTTTTGGAGGGGGTTCTAAAATGCTTCTTTCAACAATGGAGAATAACATAAGAGGGCATAAACAACCATATGACATCACTATGACCCCCCCCCCCCCACCTCAAAACAAAAAAACACAGACATATGCCTATGATACAAATTATGATACAGGTTACATATAGAAAAACCTTAGTTTACCCTAAATTACTGGCTAGTTTACGTTTTCTTTTTATACCTAAATCAGAAAACTTAGTTTTTATGAGTAACTTAGCCATTGTTTCATGATACACCACCAAATGATTGAGATGTTATATATATTTTACTTTTGTCTGCGATTTCCCACAATCATATATTGGCGACTTCCAAGTGTAACTACTCCATTGTATTGTATTGGAGCTGCTTGTAAACGCTCATGTTCACACATATTGGGTGTGCCTTCATCGTGAAATTTTGTTCTCAATAAAATGAAAAACTAGAATATCAGGGGGAATTTTATTAAACAAAATTGCGATCGTCTCGTCGCGACTTCGCGCACGACGTACATTTTATAACCTCGATATATCAATATGTATTAACAAAATTTAAGAAAAACGAAATTACACACTATTTGTATAGTATTCGAGTATTTACATGTAACAGCAGGTGTCTCTAGGACAAATAATAAGACCGTAGGAAGTTGTGACATCATCATGACATCATGACGTTGTGACGTCATGATGTCATGATGTACCACATTCTCATGCTCCCACAAAGTCGGCATTGATAATTTGATTATACCCTAAAAGTATCGAGATGAAAGATATAATATTTGTTTTTTATTAATTTCCTTGTGTCGGAGGGTGTGTAGTCCCCTTAATGGGCTGAATATTGGTGAACATTTATTGATCGGTGTAGAAGCAATTGATATACATAATATTGTTTAGATATTCGTAGTAGTATACTTGATAAAGACAAATAATTTATTGGTGACCATGAAACCTGGTATTGGTACTGTATTAAATGCATACCTGGTACAACATAGACAGATCGGAACCAGTCGGACAAACATAAAACAGACATATTGTTCAAATGATGGCCTATATAACTAGTATTTATCAAATCTTGCTGGTCTGCTAACAATAACTAAGGCAAAACACTAGTGTGGTGGGATAATATAATCCTGGTTTTATATAACATAATATCTATGTGTAATGATCACATGTTTGAATTGTAATATAAATGCGTGCTTAAATGTGTACCAGATTATTGTTTTGCATGAACCATGTGTTTTTACTTGACTTCTTTCCCACTGTTTGTGTATTGGGTATATTTTAACATTTTACCAGTGACACATTGCACATTGATTGATGAAGAAACTAATCTGATTATCTCAAAAAGTTGATATTTGTAAAACTGGTTGATATCAATATCACTATCAGCTTTGTTACTAGTATTCGCTCCATATAGGCTGAGTTTGTTTCCACATAGTTAATACTACACTGTAAAAAATGAACGCTAAATTGAAACAAATATTATACACATGAAAAGTGTTTTATTAGTGTGTATTGGATTATGAATAGATTAACCGAAGAACACTCCTTATGTGTACAATATTTGTTATAATTAATCGTTCATTTTTTTAAGTGTTCATTCATATCCCTGTAGTCTTCTTCTTTTCCATTGTTTCAGCCAACCACTTATTATAGCTGAAAATCCCAGAAATTCTTTCATTTATATTACATCAAAGAATCTCCTCTCATTAACCAGAGTTGAAAACATGTTGCCACCTTGACACTACACCTAGGCTGGAACATTTCTAATTCGTATATCCCAGCAGTAGTAAATAACGTCACTAGCATAATTATGCTAACCTAATTCCCTATTGCTTGGAAATCCCAATAGGTCCTTGTCTCTCATTCACTAATTTTGAACACAGCCTTACGAGTTTGACATCTTCTAAGACCTTCTAAATGTCTCTATCCTTTTGATTACATGTATTAATGTTATAAGTGTAAATCATTAATTAATTTGTGATTGGTTTCCAAGTGTTGTAATTTCAGAAAGGATATTTTCTCAAGTGCTTATTTCACATTTAATTAACATTGCTTTTATTAATATTGTGTGCATTTCCTTAAGTTATTAAACAGATATTAACCATTTCCAGTAATCTTGAGAAAATATTAATTCTTATGTGATATAGCTATTTTTACATTGCATTGCTTCAGTAAAGGTATATAAAATTATTGGTTCACTTGCATCATCATCAATTTTCCAGCAAAAATTGAAAATAGACAATGGAGCACTCTTGGTTGAGCCCGAGAACTTTTCATCTACTACTGTACTTCGCACTTTTCCACTTTATCTTCCTCTCTCCAAAGCTCTCCAATCTCCTACTTTACTCAAGCCATCATCATCATCATATTTTTCTGATAATCTTAGTGCATTATATATATTCTTATTGCTCGTCCTGAAGAGACTGATTTTATTTGTTACATTATAATACTTACTTTTAATTAAACTAAGAATTTTTAATGTAGTTTTCCTTCAACCTGGATATTTTGGAGATGGTTTTGACATCAGTTTTGAATTTCATATTTAATCTATGGTTGGTGTCATCTCACCTCTCCCATAAACATAACAATATATATATATATATATATATATATATATATATATATATATATATTGTAAACAAGTAAAATTAATGGCATATTTGGAAGGGACCTGACAAGATGCAAGGCACTAATGTACTGTTAAATTACTGGACTGGCTACGATGATGATCCGCGGTGCTCATCTCCATATATTTGCTATTTTCTTCTTGTGGTTGGTAATTTAGGTGAATTATCCAGGCAGGTAAACAAGGGATACTACATATTATCCAGGTTTCAACAGTTTACTTTCCCAGATGGGGCGTCACAACAAATACACAACTTGAGTTTTCCATTAACTGTCGAGGCATCGGGTGAAATATAAACCCATAAATCTCGCCATGCCTGGGAATCGTACCCAGGTCCTCGTGGTTTTTGACCAAACAAACTAACCAATGCACCACAGGGCACCCTAAGGCTAACAATGGAAGTATAGTGATCACCCAGGAGGAGGAACAATTAATTGGGAAAGAGTTAACAGGGAAATTAAATATAAGAAAGACTATATCGCACGAAGAAACACAGATGATAACAGTCTTTAACGGGGAATGAAGATATGGGAATATTGGAAACAAAAGGAGAAGAAGAATCACTCATAAACACCATAATTTTATAGTTAATACAAAGTAGATTGGATAATACTAGCATACCAAGCTAATCCATCAAAACAAAATTATAGCAAAAGCAAAGTGGATATAATACATGGCGAGAGGAACAATAACGATCAACATTGTCTAAAAATTATACATAGAAGTATGCAATAGATAATACAATAGAAGCTAGAGTAGGAACAAAAGACAACATATCTGGGAGATGGACATTATTAAAATAAACGTAGTGATAAGTAGGTATACAGGGGGAAATTAATAAACGTAGTGATAAGTAGGTATACAGGGGGAAATTAATAAACGTAGTGATAAGTAGGTATACAGGGGGAAATTAATAAACGTAGTGATAAGTAGGTATACAGGGGGAAATTAATAAACGTAGTGATAAGTAGGTATACAGGGGGAAATTTGATAAGTAGGTATACAGGGGGAAATTAATAAACGTAGTGATAAGTAGGTATACAGGGGGAAATTAATACAAAGCAAAATTAATCTTGCAGGAGGAAACACAAGAATTTGAAAGGTCGGTCAAAGAAGAAGTAAAATATATAATGATATGAGGGACTCTGATGGGACATGACTGAGATAATATATAATGATATGAGGGCTTCTGATGGGACATGACTGAGATAATATATAATGATATGAGGGACTCTGATGGGACATGACTGAGATAATATATAATGATATGAGGGCTTCTGATGGGACATGACTGAGATAATATATAATGATATGAGGGCTTCTGACGGGACATGACTGAGATAATATATAATGATATGAGGGCTTCTGATGGGACATGACTGAGATAATATATAATGATATGAGGGCTTCTGACGGGACATGACTGAGATAATATATAATGATATGAGGGCTTCTGACGGGACATGACTGAGATAAGGTAACCCAGATGAACTGGGAAAGGCTAATAACGACCGTATAACTAAACAGCCGTAGACCAATATAGACATAAAAGCAAAAGTGCCAGAGTTGGATCAGATTTAGTTGTGTTATGCTATGTTACGTTTGGTTAGTTAAGGTCAGGCTTGATTATGCATTGCTTATGTTAATTTAGCTTCGCAAAATGTGTTATGTTTCGTCTTTGGACCTTGTAGCTGTGGCCGCTTAAGGGGAGAGGGTTTATTTTCGTTGGTCGATTTTTCATGTATTTCTATTATTTAGTTTCCTCCCTAGACCTCCATCAAACTTTAAAACAAGATCCCTAAAATACCCTTCTAGACCTATTTATACAGTTTATGGTAGACAAGTTTCCTGCCGAAGGCCTCCTCCAAAATTACAGGCTTGCTATCGCTCCTTCACAATATCCATCCTCTCACACTTTTCACTCCATTTCAATCTTCCCACTCATATCTTTTTAACTATCACCAATATTACCAATATTTGACCATTGACATTTCCAATCCGTGTCTTTAATCCTTACCTTTCCACCAGTCACCCTTCCCATTCACCCTCACTACGTTTCATTTTCCTAACCCATCTTTCACTGTTTTATCTCCGTGTAATTCATGTATTCTTAATTGAAACTTTTTGCACTTGATCTATTTCCCTGCCAATATCACCGTCACTTCACAATTTGTTCTCATTGCCATCTCTTCCATTTTTTCTTTCATTCTTTACTCTCTTATAATCACTCCCTCTCCTACGTTCCGTCCTTCCAAATAACCCAAATATGTTCACTCTTCTCTCTTCCTTCTACTTCACCACCCCAAACCCCTTTCAACCCTCCTAGTCATTTCCTCATCGTTTGTGTTACCTTTTTCACTCTCTCACCTTTCTCCATGAAACATCTTCAACGTCATCTCTCTGCCTCTTATATTAGGTCTCATTAATCCCCTCCCCTGTCACCGGCCTTCCTCTCACTAGGGCTCTTACTTCCAGTCAGTGGTGATCCTCTGTAATTTTGCACACGAAAAGTCACAATTTATTCGCTTTGTTCGCCATACTATCCACTAATATTCAGAGCTACAGATAATATCAATCCCTCGCTTCATCTTTATTTAAGTTACCATCGCTGACAAAATAATACATAAACTACGTCATATTCTTTATAGCCATCATATTAGTCGTGTCTGAAGGGCGTTACCAATGCCATAATGAAGGAAATACAATGTACAGTTGGGGGAATAAACTACGGTACAGTGCTTAGTACAGTCAAGTTAAAATAAAGACGACTAAGAACAATATTAATATATAATGAAAACTAATATATTAAGATATCAAAACAAGCCAAAGAAAGAAGAACAAAAGACAAAGAATGATAAAACAAAACCATAAGACTACGGTGTGCCTGATATTCAATAACCTATCGGAGGGCGGGACCCAGGCGTCAGTCCTGTATATATTATCGGTGTGTGTGTTGTGTGTGTTTGAGAGAGAGAGTGTGTGTGTGTGTGTGTGTGTGTGAGAGAGAAGGGGGGGGGAGGAGTGTGAGTGAGAGAGAAGCTAAATACAGCATACAGATCTACAGAGCTGGAAGACTAGAGAATATGAGAACATTATTTTCTTCCACAGTCTCCCCTTGCTATAGTTCCATTTGCTCACAAGTATAGCAACATGAATTAGCATGCCCAACTTGATATTCACCTAACCTGCCCAAACCTGACCTTTACCAACCAAATAATTATAAACTAAAATAACCTATACTTTCCTAAGCTAACCTTAATCTGACCCTTTTTATCATAGCATACTCTAACTTTAGCATAAAGTAAAAAATACACATAAATATACATTTCTAATCTAACCGGGCATAACGTAAGCCTGATTTAACCCAACTTATACAACTCCCTTGTAAAGTCTGAATAAAACCATTTAACAGTGCGTGAACATACTTATGGGCAAGACGACCTACATTCATTATCGGTACTTCCATCTATGCGAGGCACAGGCGGCAGTGGTGGGTTATTTTAAAGGGCAGAGTGTTGAAATTTCAAAATTATGGAGAAGTAGGTCGTTGGTTTATTTAAATGATCAGCAAATATGGATTATATATATATTGAGGAATAAAGAATCGGGGTTTGGGGTCATTATGGTTTCAGAAGATGTGATAATGGGGATTCTGGGGTTAAAGAAGAGAATATGCATTATCACATCTTCTGAAATCATAATGACCCCAAACCCCGATTCTTTAATCCTCAATATATATATAATCCATATTTGCCGATCATTTAAATAACGCAATTTCTCCATAATTTTGAAATTTCAATACTCTGCCCTTTAAAACAACCCACCACTGCCGCCTGTGCCTCGCATAGATGGAAGTACCGATAATGAATGTAGGTCGTCTTGCCCATAAGTATGTTCACGCACTGTTAAATAGTTTTATTCAGACTTTACAAGGGAGTTGTATAATGCACCTTTCCCACATGTGCGACTTCATACGATTTTCGTCGCCGAGGACGTAGTCTTGTCAATTCGCAAGGAATGTGTGCGACGTCTACGATTTTGACGTTAAAAAACGTTGACAAGTTTACACCCGGCGACGTACGTCCGATGGGTAAGACGTAATCGGCGACATTATGCGATTGCATGGCAAATTCGCCGATGGCCTCGGCGAGAACTGTCACATTTGAATAAAATATTGCGAAATAATTCGAAGGATGAACGAATCGTCGGCGTATGTTCTTCGACGTCTTCGGCGAATTAAGCGATGGTTCGGCGAATACCTCGGTGAGATTATTCGAAAACTTTTTGCATATATTTAATGGCAAAAACATGAGAACATCAGAAAACGGGAGTCTGCAGAAAGCCGATCGGCCCACACAAGGCAGATCCCTGTTACACCCAACCCCAATTACAAGGCCTAATTATAGACCCAAATCACTAATGCCTTGAGGACTGACCTCACCAAAACGGTCAGAGATCGACACAAGATTACGGGGTCTGCAGAGCGCCGATTGGCCCACACCAAGCAGATCCCCCCTCATAGCCTACCCAACCCAACTCATCGAAAATGTACAAATTTATCTTAAAATCGCCAAACTAATGGGCCGAACGTCATAAAATATGAAAATTAATGGAGTTAACCATGAGGAAGAAAGGGGACCAGAAAAACGACCCATCTCCCCAATTCGGAGATTAGCAATGTCCGGCTTCGCCGGAGACAATTTGATATCAAAAAATGTACAAATTTAGCTTGCTCTCAAAACAAAAAATATATATGTTGGCTCGCTACCGCTCACCAGGAAAATATTAAAACCTGGATGGGGGTAAACGTCTTAAAACAGTAGGCTGAACGGGGCCGAACGGATACAAGGCAAAGAGAGAGGGAGAGAAATAGAAAAAAAAAAAAAAAAAAAAACGAGGAGAGAGGGAGAGGAAGATAAACAAAAAAAACAGCGAGGTGGGCTCAATGTTTGCGTTAGGCTTAAAAATTGAGCCCACCTCGCCTTTTTTAGTTTTCTCCATTAGATGGTGGGGGGGAAGGTAGAAGCGTAATTGACTCGTGTTTCAGCGAGTGGGTGGGGGGAGGGGGTCGTGTTGGTGGTGGCAAGAAGCCAGAAGGGTAAGGTATACTCATGCGTACTAAAAGTTGCTCAGGGGTGGGTCCTTCGTTCCCCTACTCCACCCTGGGCAGGTGGAAGGGGGGAGTCGGGTCCAAGTTTAACCCCACCTTCCACCCCCAAACTATCCCCAACTCCCTCACCTTCCTTCTCTAGCTGGCAGTTAGTGATTAGCTACGCTTGTTCTCATGTTTTGCACGTTATTGTCAAACCATCATTGCACATGCTTTCAATGGTAAACATTTAAAATATATTAGGAATTTATTGACACAATATACTGTATAATTGCATTCTCAAAAATGAGTCTATACACAACACGGGTTACAAGAATCCCGGCTGTAGTGGATCTCTCTCTCTCTCTCTCTCTCTCTCTCTCTCTCTCTCTCTCTCTCTCTCTCTCTCTCTTAACACGCAGACTACAAGGTCAGTTCATTCAAGTGTTTAAAATATGTAATGGGTTTGATAATGTGTATCATAGCAAAATGTGTAGCCTCAATATGAATACGATATGCAACCATGGCTGGCAGTTAGAATTGAAAAGGTTCAGCACTAGTATTTGTGGAAACGGTTTCCCATTTATGATCTGTTCTACCTGGAACAAACTTTCCTAAGAAGTTTTAAACATTTCCTCCGTTGAACAGTTCAAGAAGACAGTAGATAGTATTTTGCACACTCTGTAGTGCACTGAAAAATGTCTCTCCTTCCACTTCGAATATTTCCCCGCAAGGGACCGCAAGGTCTTTTGAGATAGCCTACTATTTCTTGTAACTCCTTGTAACTCTCTCACAGCACACACTTTCTACATCCAAGATTGAACTGGTCTGAATGTGGTATGTTTCACTTCATTAGTGTGTGTGATGAATGTTCCCTGTATTCGATATACATACAGTAGAGAAGAGTTGATGGTAAAACTGTCTATTAATCCTATTAATTATTTGTTGGTTTGTAGAGGTGAGAGGCTGGGATCAAAGACAGAGAAAGAGAAGGAGGAAGTGAGAAGACGAGTCCTGCTACTCAAGGACTCTATACTCAAACCTTACTACAAGTTCACACCTACTTTGATAGTAATGTGTATCGAGTTCTATATTTAATTGATCGAAAAAAAGTGTAAAGGCCACATAGAATGAAATGCAGACCGTTTATAGTATGTATGGTATTGAATAAATGGGAGAAACTGATTGAAATGATAGACGAAACAATCAATAACAGTCGCAACACTATTCCAGCCAATCTGTGCCTTTAGTTCTTTCCAGTTACGATAAATTATAAAAGCCCGACTGTCTAAGTAATTTGAGAACCTAGGAGTAGATCGTAGAGGGCACGTTGATGTGCATTACAATAATGGTGAACATAATATCCTGAATACTGTATGAGATTGGATTTAATTATGGTATTATCATTTTGAAATCACATTAAATATTGATGATAGAAAGTAGTGGAATGAGAGAGAGACATACACACACGCAGAGAGAGAGAGAGAGGCACAAGACCACTACAGACAAGATTCGCGTAACACACGTTAAGTATAGCAACTCATTTTGAGAATACAATTATACAGTATATTGTATTTATAAATTCATAATAAATGTTAAATGTCGGCCATTGTAAGCATGTGCAATGATGGTTTGACAATAATGTGCAAAACATGAGAACAATCGTCGCTAATCACTAACTGCCAGCTAGAGAAGGAAGGTGGGGGAGCTAGGGATAGTTTGGGGGTGGAAAGTGGGGTTAGACTTGGACCCGCCTCCCCCCTTCCACCTACCCAGGGTGGAGTAGGGGAACGAAGGACCCACCCCTGAGCAACTTTTAGTACGCGTGAGTGTACATGTGGTAGAAATATGAAAGCCATAGGTGCAGTCGTTTCGCTGCTACGATTTTTTTGCGGCGAGTCCGTATATATACGGACCTGGCACTGGGCGTGACAAGACCCTAGTCCGTATATATACGTCCCTGGCACTCAGGGGGATATAATGCTGGTTCGCTATCGCTTGCCAGGAAGATATCGATACTTGGATGGGGATAAACATCTTAAACGAGTTGGCTGAATGGGGTTGAATGGATACAAACCAGAGAAAGAGAGAAAAGGAGAGAAAGAGAAAAAAAAACAGGTGAACCCCCCATGAGAGGTGCATAGAAAAAAGGGTTGACAGGTTCACTATAGGCCTAATCTTTTTTTTTTACCCACCTCGCCGAAGGTGCTCTTTGGCCTCGGCAGGTGTGTCTTGAGCATTCCGCGACGTCGCAAGGCCCTTCGCATGCCTCGTGCGGAGCATACCCCTGGCGAGTATACTCTCGGCGAGTACTTGTGCGCATGTCGACCACTAATCGACGAGGAAACCGCCGATGACTCTTGTGCATCGTCGATGTTCTCAGACCATCTGAGAGCATCGGCGAGCTGCCCTGCAGCGTTGCAAAGTTTTTTTTTGTGAGAAACCCTCCGCGATGTCTCGCCAATGTCGTCGATGATCCCCGAGGGCCTCTCGGATCATTCTGCAATGTTCGACAATGCTTGCGAGGGTAACGAACCCTCGTGAGTCCTCGTCCCAAATTATAAACAAACCGAACATTTGCGACGACCCGCGAGGGTCCACGCGAGGCCATGCGAAGCATGCGATTATGATGCGAGGGTATACGTTTATTGTCCGACATGTCACGAATATGGGTGTCGTCGGTGAAAATCGTAAGAAATCGCACATGTGGGAAAGGGGCATAAGTTGGGTTAAATCAGGCTTACGTTATGCCCGGTTAGATTAGAAATGTATATTTATGTGTATTTTTTACTTTATGCTAAAGTTAGAGTATGCTATGATAAGAAGGGCCAGATTAAGGTTAGCTTAGGAAAGTATAGGTTATTTTAGTTTATAATTATTTGGTTGGTAAAGGTCAGGTTTGGGCAGGTTAGGTGAATATCAAGTTGGGCATGCTAATTCATGTTGCTATACTTGTGAGCAAATGGAACTATAGCAAGGGGAGACTGTGGAAGAAAATAATGTTCTCATATTCTCTAGTCTTCCAGCTCTGTAGATCTGTATGCTGTATTTAGCTTCTCTCTCACTCACACTACTCCCCCCCCCCCCTTCTCTCACACACACACACACACACACACTCTCTCTCTCAAACACACACAACACACACACCGATAATATATACAGGACTGACGCCTGGGTCCCGCCCTCCGATAGGTTATTGAATATCAGGCACACCGTAGTCTTATGGTTTTGTTTTTTCATTCGTTGTCTTTTGTTCTTCTTGCTTTGGCTTGTTTTGATATCTTAATATATTAGTTTTTCATTATATATTAATATTGTTCTTAGTCGTCTTTATTTTAACTTGACTGTACTAAGCACTGTACGGTAGTTTATTCTCCCAACTGTACATTGTATTTCCTTCATTATGGCATTGGTAACGCCCTCCAGACACGACTAATATGATGGCTATAAAGAATATGACGTAGTTTATGTATTATTTTGTCAGTGATGGTAACTTAAATAAAGATGAAGCGAGGGATTGATATTATCTGTAGCTCTGAATATTAGTGGATAGTATGGCGAACAAAGCGAATAAATTGTGACTTTTCGTGTGTAAAATTACAGAGGATCACCACTGACTGGAAGTAAGAGCCCTAGTGAGAGTAAGGCCGGTGACAGGGGAGGGGATTAATGAGACCTAATATAAGAGGCAGAGAGATGACGTTGAAGATGTTTCATGGAGAAAGGTGAGAGAGTGAAAAAGGTAACACAAACGATGAGGAAATGACTAGGAGGGTTGAAAGGGGTTTTGGGTGGTGAAGTAGAAGGAAGAGAGAAGAGTGAACATATTTGGGTTATTTGGAAGGACGGAACGTAGGAGAGGGAGTGATTATAAGAGAATAAAGAATGAAAGAAAGAATGGGAGAGATGGCAATGAGAACAAATTGTGAAGTGACGGTGATATTGGCAGGGAAATAGATCAAGTGCAAAAAGTTTCAATTAAGAATACATGAATTACACGGAGATAAAACAGTGAAAGATGGGTTAGGAAAATGAAACGTAGTGAGGGTGAATGGGAAGGGTGACTGGTGGAAAGGTAAGGATTAAAGAAACGGATTGGAAATGTCAATGGTCAAATATTGGTAATATTGGTGATAGTTAAAAAGATATGAGTGGGAAGATTGAAATGGAGTGAAAAGTGTGAGAGGATGGATATTGTGAAGGAGCGATAGCAAGCCTGTAATTTTGGAGGAGGCCTACGGCAGGAAACTTGTCTACCATAAACTGTATAAATAGGTCTAGAAGGGTATTTTAGGGATCTTGTTTTAAACTTTGATGGAGGTCTAGGGAGGAAACTAAATAATAGAAATACATGAAAAATCGACCAACGAAAATAAACCCTCTCCCCTTAAGCGGCCACAGCTACAAGGGCCAAAGACGAAACATAACACATTTTGCGAAGCTAAATTAACATAAGCAATACATAATCAAGCCTGACCTTAACTAACCAAACGTAACATAGCATAACACAACTAAATCTGATCCAACTCTGGCACTTTTGCTTTTATGTCTATATTGGTCTACGGCTGTTTAGTTATACGGTCGTTATTAGCCTTTCCCAGTTCATCTGGGTTACCTTATCTCAGTCATGTCCCATCAGAAGCCCTCATATCATTATATATTATCTCAGTCATGTCCCATCAGAAGCCCTCATATATGGGTTACCTTATCTCAGTCATGTCCCGTCAGAAGCCCTCATATCATTATATATTATCTCAGTCATGTCCCATCAGAAGCCCTCATATCTGGGTTACCTTATCTCAGTCATGTCCCATCAGAAGCCCTCATATCATTATATATTATCTCAGTCATGTCCCATCAGAAGCCCTCATATCATTATATATTATCTCAGTCATGTCCCGTCAGAAGCCCTCATATCATTATATATTTTACTTCTTCTTTGACCGACCTTTCAAATTCTTGTGTTTCCTCCTGCAAGATTAATTTTGCTTTGTATTAATTTCCCCCTGTAAACCTACTTATCACTACGTTTATTTTAATAATGTCCATCTCCCAGATATGTTGTCTTTTGTTCCTACTCTAGCTTCTATTGTATTATCTATTGCATATTTCTATGTATAATTTTTAGACAATGTTGATCTTTATTGTTCCTCTCGCCATGTATTATATCCACTTTGCTTTTGCTATAATTTTGTTTTGATGGATTAGCTTGGTATGCTAGTATTATCCAATCTACTTTGTATTAACTATAAAATTATGGTGTTTATGAGTGATTCTTCTTCTCCTTTTGTTTCCAATATTCCCATATCTTCATTCCCCGTTAAAGACTGTTATCATCTGTGTTTCTTCGTGCGATATAGTCTTTCTTATATTTAATTTCCCTGTTAACTCTTTCCCAATTAATTGTTCCTCCTCCTGGGTGATCACTATACTTCCATTGTTAGCCTTAGGGTGCCCTGTGGTGCATTGGTTAGTTTGTTTGGTTCAAAACCACGAGGACCTGGGTACGATTCCCAGGCATGACGAGATTTATGGGCAAATATTACACCCGATGCCTCGACAGTTAATGGAAAACTCAAGTTGTGTATTTGTTGTGACGCCCCATCTGGGAAAGTAAACTGTTGAAACCTGGATAATATGTAGTATCCCCTGTTTACCTGCCTGGATAATTCACCTAAATTACCAACCACAAGAAGAAAATAGCAAATATATGGAGATGAGCACCGCGGATCATCATCGTAGCCTAGAGTAAGTCCAGTAATTTAACATTACATTAGTGTCTTGCATCTTGTCATGTCCCGTCCAAATATGGCATTAATTTTACTTGTTTACAATATATATATATATATATATATATATATATATATATATATATATATATTGTTATGTTTATGGGAGAGGTGAGATGACACAAACCATAGATTAAATATGAAATTCAAAACTGATGTCAAAACCATCTCCAAAATATCCAGGTTGAAGGAAAACTACATTAAAAATTCTTAGTTAAATTAAAAGTAAGTATTATAATGTAACAAATAAAATCAGTCTCTTCAGGACGAGCAATAAGAATATATATAATGCACTAAGATTATCAGAAAATATGCAAGTGAACAAATAATTGTATATACCTTTACTGAAGCAATGCAATGTAAAAATAGCTATATCACATAGGAAATAATATTTTCTCAAGATTACTGGAAATGGTTAATATCTGTTTAATAACTTAAGGAAATGCACACAATATTAATAAAAGCAATGTTAATTATATGTGAAATAAGCACTTGAGAAAATATTCTTTCTGAAATTACAATACTTGGAAACCAATCACAAATTAATTAATGCTTTACACTTATAACATTAATACATGTAATCAAAAGGAATGAACAAAATCAAATGAATTTACAGAGAACTCAATGATAATTATTTATTAACTGATCAGTAGATAAACTTATAATTAATACACAAAAATATCACAGAGAATAATAATAACTAGGCTATGATATATATAGGTAATACTCTTAACACCTTAAGAGCGGGTGGTGGAGTATATTTGACCGTGCCGCCCAGCGTTTTTTTTTTTACCATAAATGGGGTTGTTTCCGTGCTCTTTTTCATGCATAAACAAGAGCCAGAGCGTAATAAAAGTATATATCCCTGAAAGGGCACAAATTGAGCTTTCCAATGACACCCGGACCATCCTTCTACGATCACTGGTTGTCTTGCAAAGATCGTGCAACCGAAGGGCAAAATCGCAGTAATTTTGTTACATAATTACGTGTGTAGCGAGTGAGAGAGGGTGGAGTAGAGTGGAGTAAATGTCAGTGGGCCCACGATGGTCGTGGCGAGCGGTCATGAGGAAACCTATGCTCCTCCCACCGCTCAGCTCTCTCTCAGAGCCAATATTGCGCCAAAATTGCACACAGACTTAAGTCGGGCCACGCCACATTGTCCAGCTTTTTAGAAACGGACTTAAGTCGGGCCCTGCTAAAGAAGGATTAAATACTCAACACTCAGGAACACAGGTAATGATTGCAGGTTACAATATCTTGAAGGTATCCAGGAGATATATATCACTTCACTAGGTATAATAGTTACTATGTACAAGAGCAAGAGAGAGAACAGGCGTGATGAGTCAGTGTCTGAGAGTAGTCACTCCGAGGGAGCGCCGCTTATATATAGGCCTACACACTCGAGGCTCTAGAAAGTTCCTCAAACTCCGAGAACCAGCTAGACTGCCAAGCGCCGCTGCCTCAGTACGAGACATGAACATGTGAATGATGATGCAATCACTACTCACACTATGTATCAAATGACTCTTTAACGCCTTACGAGCAGGCCCGTCAGTAACTTCTACTACCCGCCAAGCGGGTGGTTTTACCCTAAATGACCTTGTTTCCGTGCTCTTTTTCATGCATAAGCAAGAGCCAGCGCATAATACAATTATGTATCCTTGAAAGGGCATAAATTGAGCTTTCCATTGACACCAGAACCATCCTTCTACGACCACGCGTTCTCTTGCAAAGATCGTGCAAGACGAGTGCAAAATCCCTAAAATAAGGTAATTTCCTTACATAATTCCCTGTGTAGCGAGGCAGTGAGTGTGGGTGTGTGTGGAGTAAATGTCAGTAGTCGCGCGGGACCCGTGCCGAGCGGTCATGAGCCGACCTACGCTCCTCCACCCGCTCGTCACTCTCTCAGAGCCATTATTGCTCCAAAATTGCACACAGACTTAAGTCGGTCCCCGCCACATAGTCCATGGTTCTCTAGCCCGACTTAAGTCCACCCCCACCAGACAAGGGTTAAAATGCGTATATTAACTGTCACTATTGCACTTATTACTTATATATATTATTTCAGTTCACAGTACATAACAATATATATAGACCGAACGAGAGGTGGATGGATGAAGTGAGAAACTATATGGATGAAGGCGGTGCTAGTTGGGAGAAGGGGTGTCAACTGACTGGGGACAGAGGTGCATTGGGGCGGTTCGTTCGTGGCCACACCTTCGGGGATCACGGCGTCAGGCAATATATATATATATAAGTTAAGCATATTATTAATATTTGCTAACACTGTAAATAGGGATATTTATATATATTGAACATAAGTGAATACACTCAGCAAGCAAAAAGAATAGAAAATAAAATAGAATATTATTCCAAACAGGAAGCGGAAGGAAGGGAGAAAAATTAAGGAATACAGATAAGAGCAAGCATACAACCATGAATTGGAAACGATAAAGGGGAGATGAAGAGGACAACAGGTGAATAATGACTGTGGCTGATAAGATGGTGGGGAATATGAGAGCGAGAGAGAGAGAGAGAGTTACATAGATTTACATATATACACTGACCACACAGACCTTACGATCCCAGCGAGGTGGTCAGGAATTAATTCTAGTAGAGATAGCTAGCCCGAGAGTAAGGTACAGTGGAAGGAAAGGATAGCAAAGAAGAAGACTCTCTCTCTCTATATATATATATATATATATATATATATATATATATATATACATATATATATATATATATATATATTCGCTATTCGTATTCGAATTCGCGAATTTTACCCCCAAAAAATCGCATTCGTATTCGCATTCGCAAATAGTGAAAATTGATATTCGTTCCATCTCTAAAATTATATATATATATATATATATATATATATAATTATTTATATCGTTCTATCATTGGTTATTACCTACTTCATCCCTATTTCTCTGTGGTATGAGTCTAGATTTATAATTATTAAATGCATCTATTGAGATACTATCTCTTACTTTATTTGGGTGCTTATTCCACTCACTAATTATACTGTGAGTGAATATTTGTGTTGTTGTATCCAGGTTTGCTTTCTTACCTATTAATTTTAACTTGTTTCCTCTTGTAGAACTCTCTTTGGCTATCTTAAATAGTTTATCAGGGTTAATGTTACGAAATCCTTTTAAAATCTTAAAACACTCAATCAGTTGTCCTCTTGTCCTCCGTGTTTTAAGTGGAAATAGATCGAGTTCTCTTAGCCTCTCATTATTTGGTTTATTTCTTAGAGAAAGGATCAATTTAGTTGCTCTTCTTGCACATATTCCAGCTTTACAATGTCCTTTATGAGGTAGGGAGACCAGAACTGCACAGCGTATTCTAGATGCGGTCTCACTATACTTTTATATAATGGCATAACTATGTTTCTGCTGTGATAATGAACATTTCTTTTGATGAAGATGATCTGTTTGCTTTATTAGCTGCTGCCATACATTGCTTTGAAGATTTTAGGTTTTCATTGATAAGCACCCTATATCTTTTACCTGTGTTACGCTATTAACTTTCTCCCCGTTCATGTAATATTCATATTTATTGTTTATAAAGCCTATTTGCAATATCTGGCATTTGTTTACACTAAAGGGCATTTGCCAATTCTCTGACCATTCTGTGATTGTATTTAGATTTGTTTGTAGACTGATTCTATCGCTTTTCGACATTATTGCATTTCCCATCTTGGTGTCATCCGCGAATATAGAAACTATATTATTGATACCATTGTCAATATCATTGATGTATATTATGAACAAAATCGGTCCCAACACTGAGCCCTGAGGGACTCCACTAGTCACTGGAGTCCATGATGAATCTACATCATTAATTACTACTCTCTGCTTTCTTTAACTTAGCCAGTATTTAATCCATTCATATGTTTGCCCTGTATTCCTAAGCCCTGGGCTTTCAGTAGCAATTTTAACTGTGGGACCTTGTCGAATTCTGAAAGTCCAAGTACACTATGTCGAGACTTTTGATGAAGTAATTTAAATTGAAAAGGCTATCATGAAATTCTATTAAGTTCGTTAGGCATGATCTCTTTGTCCTGAATCCGTGTTGACTATTGGTGATAAGATTGTTGCTTTCGGTGAAAAATACTATTTCATCCCTAATGATTGATTCCATCATTTTTCCAATTACGGAAGTTAAGCTAATAGGCCTGTAATTGTTAGTCGGTCGGCAATTATCCATGTTGGAGTGACATATTAAATATTATGGTCAGTGCTTCTACGACTTCGTTTTTTACTAATTTTAGAATTTTAGGGACGAACAGGTCTGGGCCGGCAGATTTGTTTACTTTCAGGGAATCAATCTTTCTCACGACATCTGATTTAGTAATTTTAAAGTCTCGAAGCACAACTTTGCTTGTTTGATTGTTACCTTGTGACACGCCCAGGTTGCTAGCAGCATTTAAAACAGAACTGAAATGTTCGTTAAGAGTAGATGCTATATCTATGCTAACAGATTCAAGGTCACCTTGTTTATTAAGTATCGGTCCAATACCGCTATTAATTTGTGTGTTACTATTTATATACCTATATCATTTTTTGGGATTATTTTTACTATCCTTAGCTATGTCGATTTCGTAATTACTCTTAGCCAATTTTGTAAACGATTTAACTTTTCTTCTAGCAGCCGAGTACTGGTCGTTTATGGTATTATTATCTGCAGCCCTCTTTAGCTTGTGTAAACGCTTTTTTTTCTCTAATTACTCTACTGATATCATTGTTATATCATAGGGGTTTATTAACCTTTTTGTTGTGACGTTTACGCAAGGGTACATGTTTATTCTGGGCACTCATGAATATGCCTTTGAATTTGATCCACATTTCGTCAGTGCTGTTAAGGCCTTTAATTTGCATATGAATGTCTTTAGGTTCATTTTTTAAGCCACTAATATCTGCCTTGGTATAGTTGGTATAAGTGTCTCTCTAATAATGCTGGAGTGTGCCATGTTCAATTGTAACCTGATGGTATTATGATCACAAGTGGTTAATAATTCACCAACTTCTAGGCTTGATATAAAGTATTCGTGAATTGTGATGACCAGATCGAGTATATTGATACCCCTAGTGGGTGTCTGAACTAATTGCTGTAGGAAATTGTCGTTAATGAATTCTATCATTCCATCGGATGCTATGCCTGTTCCATTAATATCATGCCATGTAATATAAGGCAGGTTAAAGTCGCCTATGATAAGAGTTTCTTTTGTTGAAAAAGTGTTATTTAATGTATTGTACAGCGATATATCCTCTTCGTTTGTTATCGTTGGGCACCGATAAGAACATAAGAACATAATGGGAGTCTGAAGAAAGCCGATTGGCCCATGCAAGGCAGATCCCTGTCATACCCAACCCTATTTATAAGACCTAATTATAAGCCCAGCTCACTAACACCATTAGGACTGACCTCACTAAAACGGTCCGAGGTCAGAAAACGGGGGTCTGCAGAGCGCCGATTGGCCCACACCTGACAGATCCCCTCACACCCAACCCATCTCGTCTATATGCCTATCAAATTGTATCTTATAGCTCCCTATCGTTCTTGATCCCACTATAGCACTTGGTAGCCTATTCCACTTATCTACAACTCTGTTGCCAAACCAATATTTGCCTATATCTTTTCTGAAACTAAATTTATCTAATTTGAAACCATTTTTTCTAGTTCTTTCGCTATCACTGAGCTTTAGTACATTGTTAATGTCCCCTTTATTAATCCCACTAACCCACTTGAACACCTCTATGATCATATCCCCTCTAACTCTGCATCTTTCTAACGAATGTAAGCTTAATTTCTTCAACCTTTCTGCATGCGGAAGATTTCTAATACTATGGATCATTTCTGTCATTCTATGTTGCACTCTTTCCAATGAATCTATGTCCACTCTGTTATAAGGAACCAAAATTGAACAGCATAATCCATATGGGGTCTCACTAATGACAATTACAGTTTTAAGATAACATCAGCAGTTCTGTTACTCACACTCCTATAGATGAACCCAAGAATCCTGTTTGCCTTGTTAGGAACACTTAACACTAGATTAGCGGGCTAGCGGTTTATTTATATGTACCGCCCAGCGGGGTGTTTTTAGCCAAAATAGGGCTGTTTACGTGATCATGTTCATGCCTAAATAAGACCCAGACCGTAAAACAAGTATCTATCCCTGAAAGGGCATAAACAGAGCTTTCCAATGACATCCTTTTATGATGGCTAGTTTTCTTGCAACAACCGCGCAACGCGAGTGCAAAAAGCATGTAATTCGGCACTTTCCCCATACAATTCCGTATGTAGCGAGTGAGAGAGGGAGGGAGGAGGTGAGATTCGTGTCAGTAAGTTCGCCGCGGTGGTCTGGAGCAGTCATACGCTCGCTACTCTCCTGCCACCACTTGTCTCTCTCTATCAGCAACATTACGTGCTAAAATTGCCACACGACCTATGTCGAGCGCCGCCAGATAGTCCAGATTTATTATACTCGACTTATGTTGCGCGCCGACACTTAGGGGTTAACACTGTTTTCTAGGCTTCAAATCATTGCTAACAAACACACATGCATCTTTCTTGCAGTCTACAACAACAGTCCACTACAACTTCTTATTTTTATGCCCTTGTTATTTATTTTAACACATAAAAGTTTGGAGTTGTTAGAGGAAATTGTGACTTCTAACACGCTAATGTTTTCATTGATATATAACATAACACCACCGCCTCTCTTGGATCATCTGTCTTTGTGGTACAATTTATACGAGTTAATCTGGTATTCGTGTAGGAAATCAATGTTATTTATATCTAGAAATGTTTCAGTAATAGCAATTATATGAATTTCCTTTTCTTCATTTAGTAGCGTAAGTTTGAGTTTATTTATTTTATTACGTAGACTTCTCGCAATAAAGCACAGTATATTGATCTTCTCGTATGACTTAGCAGTTTTTATATTTGTAGTCTTTATATTCATAGTGGATTCTGTCTGCAAAGAGACTTTTGGTGGTTGAAGAGAGCTTATAAGTTTTTTGACGAATTTGACCTCAGTTTGTGACAGGCGAGGGTATCGGGGTGGCAAAATTGCCTTGGGCTAGCACACCTGGCTCTGTTTGGCCTGGTTCATTGGTCTGGGGCTGATGGGGTGACCTTTCTGTGGACACCTGAACATTTACCTGGGCGGTGGGAGTGCGAGGGTAAGGTATGGGAGAGAAGGGAGGGAAAGGGGTGGATAAGGATGGGGGGAGGGAGAGCGTCGGTGCATGATAGGCGAGGGTGGTATGATAGGTTCAGCTGAGAGGTTAGTGGAGGGGGGTGGCAGGGGGGGGAAGGGAGAAGAGGCGGGGCTTAGGGTTTATGAAAGAGGGAAGGAGGAGAGGAAGGAGGTGGGTGGGAGGGAATAAGGATTAAGGGAAGGAGCAGCTGCATTTACAACGGAGATGGTTTTTTGTTCGTGGAATTTGTATATTTCTCTGTTAACCTATCCGCGGCGAGACTCCGATTCATTAAACGTTGTGAGGGGTGAAGCTATTGCATTAATTTTTGACAAAAATCGTCATTATCCGATAAATATCGTAATTACTTATTCATCTGCGCCTATTTTATGTTTAATATCCAGATAGTTACATGTTACAACAATAAAACAAGTGGGAATAGTATTTTGGGGGTGGTAAACGCGAAATATTGCCAAGCGGTTCATTCATGGAGTTGACAAAGAGCGAAACTGCACCCTTCCTTCACGAACTCTCGCGAGACTGGAGGTAGTGCGGGCTAGTCTCTCTCTCTCTCCTCCCTCCACACCCCTCCCTTTCGACCTTGAAACCGGGTAGGGAGTTTTGGCGCCATAAATAAACCGATAATCACAGGAATAAGAGAAAAATTTGTGATAATTGAGGGGGGGGGGAGTGAATTTCGACACATGTGGAGTAGTGATAGGATGTATGGAGAGGAATTATCTCACATATTTACACACATTCCTTTGTTTTGAGTGACAGTGGGATGTTTGGAAAGGCTTTTTTTAGGCCATGGTTCATATGAGGACGCTAGGGTTCAGACTCAAATGAGGACACTCGCCGTTTATGGGTTAAGCTTACTAGAAAACCACACAGTGCCATAGTGGGAGGTGAATTCCATCAGCCTTGAACAGCTTGTCATTCCCTTCAAAATCGTGGAAATAGTTATTGAAGTTGACTTGGTTCTGCTCACACAGTCTCTGTACTGAACGTTTATCTCCCTGGCCCTGTTATTTGCGTATTAACACCTTACGAGCGGCCTATGCGGTTTATTTATGTGTACCGCACAGCGGGGTGTTTTTAGCCAAAATAGGGCTGTTTACGTGATCATTTTCATGCCTAAATAAGACCCAGAACGTAAAACAAGTACCTATCCCTGAAAGGGCATAAACAGAGCTTTCAAATGACACCATAACGATCCTTGTATGATGGATAGTTTTCTTGCAATAACCGTGCAACGCGAGTGCAAAAAGCAGGTAATTCGGTACTTTCGGTACATAATTGAGTATGTAGCGAGTGAGAGAGGGAGGAGGGAGCTGAGATTTGTGTCAGTAGGTTCGCCGCGGTGGTCTGGAGCAGTCATACGCTCGCTAGTCTCCTGCCACCACTTGTCTCTCTCTCTCAGCCACATTACGTGCTGAAATTGCCACTCGAGTTATGTCGAGCGCCGCCACATAGTCCAGCTTTATTTAACTCGACTTATGTTGCTCGCCGCTAATTATGGGTTAATTTTATTTCATACGAGGTGGGATTCCAGTTATTATGCATTTGTTTGTCTTCCTTTTCATTTTCGGATTAGATTTTTTAATTTGAATACAATTGCATTTGCACTGATTTTCCCCATGTCGTAAGTGTCATTACTACCTACATTCACAATTAGGCAGGTGTCAGGATGGATGGCGGACTGTTTGATGTCATTAGTTATGTGGTCTAATTTGGCACCTGGTATAGCTTTCACTGATCTCTTTCCCGGCGCCAGAGTCGCCCACGAGGCCCCTTTGCCTCTCATGAAAAAGTCACTGATCATTTGGGATTTGGTTTCGTTCCTGCTTAGCACTGCAGTCCTTGGATTCGTATTTTGCTTTTGGGGGGTATGGTTGATCTTGTTTTTGGAGTAGGTACTCTTATTGACTGTTGTTGCTTCTGCATTGCAGTCGAGCACATCGAATCTGTTGGCCAGGGGGAATTTGTTGTTGTTGTTGGCCAGGGGGATTTTGTTCCTAGTATTTCTACTTTTGACTACTTGGAAAGGTGGTTGTGGGTCTGGGAGGGGGTTATTCCTGGGGGTATTTATTTGTTCTTTCAGAACACAGTTTTCTAGCTTTAGTTCATTTACTTAATTCTTATATGTTTCTAGGGTGAGCTCTAGCAACTGGAATTTTTCACCTGTTATGCACTTAAAACACTTTTCATCGGGAAAACCGTGACGATATATCCATTCCGCATAAAAACTTTGGCCACAACAGAGTGCTTTGGATCTCTTAGGTGCCATTATAAGGGAATTTGCACTTGAAACCTGTAAGTAAAATGGACTAAAGGCGAATAAATAATGATAGATGTTTGACTTAGCCGTGATACTATAGTGAGTAGGTAGGTAGCAGCAGTAGGGGTTGGGGTCCTCGGGGAGTTGAGAGAGAGAGAGAGATTTACATAGATACACTGGCCACACAGATCTTACGATCCCTGCGAGGTGGCCAGAACTTAATCCTAATAGAGATAGCAACCCTAACAGAAAGTGGAAGGAAAGGATAGCAAAGATGAAGGCTCTCTCCCCACCCTCCGCTCTCTCCCCACCCTCCGCTCCCTCCGGCAATTTGCGGTACATGAACATAGTTAGAAGTGAATAACCTTGCAGGGCTTGGAAATCGCCTGAAGGAATGTATAGTATAGTTAGAAATGGAAAGGAAAGGGCATGCACACCTTCACTTTATTTTTTATTTTTTTTGTCTGCTCTCGTTAACTGAAAACGCGTTCATTTCTGCCAGGTTCTCTTGTCAGTGATCAGCTTCTACTGCAGACCAGCTTCTCTGTGATATGTGTCTAACCTTTTTTTAAATTTGTATATTGAGTCACTGTCAATAACTTCATTAGGGAGCTTATTCCACTCACTAATAATATTGTGGGTGAAGACATTTTTAGTTATGTCTAGGTTCGCTTTCCTGTCTGTTAGTTTTAACTTGTTTCCTCTTGTGGAACCTTCTTTGGCTATCTTAAATAGATTATTAGAATTTACGTTACAAAATCCTTTTAGTGTCTTAAAACACTCTTTCAGCTGTCCCCTTATGCCCCGTTTCTTAAGCGAAAACAGATCGAGTTCTCTTAATCTCTCATTGTATGGTTTATTTCTAAGGGAAGAGGTTAACTTTGTAGCTTTAAGCTGAACGGATTCGAGTTGCTCTGTCTTTTATTAAGTAGGGAGACCAAAACTGCGCAGCATACTCCAGATGTGGCCTCACAATACTTTTATATAGTGGTACAACTATGTCTTCACTATGACAATGAACATTTCTTTTAATGAAACCTAGTGCTCTATTTGCATTGTTAGATGCTGCGGTGCATTGGCTTGTAGATTTTAGATTTTCATTAATAAGCACTCCTAGGTCTTTTATCTGTGATGCGCTCTTTATCTTTTCTCCAGAGAGAGAGAGAGAGAAGTGGGGGGGAAGCAGGCAGCAAGGTGGACGATAATATAGACACAATATTTAACTGTAGTATACAATAGTGTTATCAGAGCAACAAGATTGTATTTATATATACTAGTTTCCTTGCACGAAAAACTAAGTAATATTTCAAGAATGAATCATAAACTACTATATAACAAATTGATCTTTATTACAAGGGGTACGAGATATAATGTATAATGTTAAGCTTTACTGCATAAGGAATAACTGTTTTGATTGGCAAAACAACTTGAGAATTTTATGAATTTGTCTTTGATATTAATTAGTCCTTACGTTCATATTATGAAACCCGAATTATTACCATTAACTTTGAGTTAACTTTGGATGATGTTCACGCTTCTCACGCCCCCAACGGCAGACACCCACCGATTTGCTTGGTCCCTACCATACTGCACCCATAATCTTACTCTTAGTTAATGAACAACCCAAAACACACATAAAAGTAAACATGCCACTGTATTGTATAAACATATTGTATAATATGTTGTATATGGAATTGTATAAACATATTTGATGGAATAAGGAGAGAGATAGAGAGAGTGTGAGTGAGTGAGTGAGTGAGTGTTGGAAGAGATGCGACCCAGCGAGAGTAAGAGTCCAAGGTTTGTTGGCCCAATATTTGGGAACTACTAAATCAGCAGGGGCAAATATGTGTTCTTGCCTCTTATCTTCTCATTTCCTTTCCTATTTACTATATTGTGTGTCAGTGAGGACGAAAAGGATTGGACGGAATAGAATGGTAGATAATGGAAGATAGAGGTAGGAGAAAGGTGTGGGCAGTTGGGAAGGTAAAATACTTAACAAATATGATATTGATAAATGCAAAGTATATGAGATAGAGAAGTTGAATACAATACGCAAAATGAACTTGTCAATATAGAATTAGGAGCTCAGACTGTGGAAAATTATCTGCATGTGCTAGTTAGCAATAATCTGAAGCCTAGCAAACAATGTATAAACGTTCAAAACAAGGTAAACAGGGTACTGGGACTCATACTGTATGTAGGAGAGATAGTGGCAGAACTTTCAACGTTATTCTAAAACAACTTAGTATTGG
This sequence comes from Paralithodes platypus, assembly GCA_032716605.1. Taxonomy (NCBI): domain Eukaryota; kingdom Metazoa; phylum Arthropoda; class Malacostraca; order Decapoda; family Lithodidae; genus Paralithodes; species Paralithodes platypus. The sequence continues at coordinate 48,252,064 of CM064523.1, read as the reverse complement.
TGAGACCTCATTTTTACTATGCAGTTCAGTGTTGGTTCCCTGTTGTAAAACGGATTTAGACTCTGAAGATAATCCAACGAAGAATGACGAACATAGAAAAAGTGAAAGTAAAAGTGTATACGTTGAGAGTGAATGACAGTGTGGAGAGAGAGAGAGAGAATATTAATAATAGTACAAAATACATACTGTACGGCACTCACAAACGATAGTGATATCTGGTAGATATCTGTGAGATAGGCATGGACACATGACCCCATGGACATATGGATAAATGACTGGTACCCTACAAATAACCTACATTTACAGTACAAATAAATTAAGGATATCATAAAGGCAAGCAATTCATACTATCAACAGTGAATAGATATAATAAAATATAGTATATCTATCTATCTGTGTATTGCCTGACGCCGTGATCCCCGAAGGTGTGGCCACGAACGAACCGCCCCCATGCACCTCTGTCCCTAGTCAGTCGACGCCCCTCCCCCCAACCAGCACCGCCTTCGTTCATATACTTCCTCACTCCATCCTTCCACCTCTCCTTCGGTCTACCTCTCCCTCTATGTCCCTCCCCCTTGCTCTCGTACATCCTCTTAGTCATTCTCTCGCTTTCCATACGTTCCATATGGCCGAACCATCTCAAGTTGTTCCTTTTCACACTTTCCAGCACATCTACCTCCACACCATACCTCCTTCTTACTTCTTCATTAGTCTGTCTATCACTCCATGTAACTCCGCACGCACTTCTTAAGTAATTCATTTCCACTGCTCTCACTCTTGATCCGAGTCTCTTCTCAAACGTCCATGCTTTGATTCCGTAAGTCAGTGTCGGGATTACCACACTGTCATGCAAGGACTTCTTCACTTCCATACTGACCACCCTATTTCTTGTTAATGCTTTCAGCGTTCCTACAACCTTCTTCCCCTGTTGTACCCTCTCCCGCACTTCTTCATCCATAGTCCCATCTTTACTCAACACACTGCCCAGATACTTAAAAGAGTTGACGAAAATATAGTATAGTAATTGCAAAATATGATGAAGTAACAACAGATTTAAACAAAGAGTACTCCCTTAAGAGAAACAATGAAGTAGGAAGGGGAAAACAATGTTTTGATAGAGGGGAGGTGAGATTTGAAGAAGTGGAATTTCATTAACCCCTTCTGTACCGGCGGAGTCTTTCTAATATTATTCTAGCTATATTTAGACGATTTTGTGCAGCTTGAGAAGGATCTGTGGTAGTGAATTAACAGTTTCTTATATGACTACACATAACATTTGTTTTAGTGCATGCCATGGGCACAATGGGAGGCACTCTCAACGAACTCGTAGGCATACTCGTGAACACTCGCGATAAACTCGGCAACACTACACACTCGGATGCACTCGGGAACCGCAAATGACCGTTAAAATTCAAATTTCCACACACTCTCAGTACACTCTCAGCACACTCTTAATTACTCGGTAATTACTCCGAGTGTCTCCGAATGTACTCAGGGTTACCCGACATAACTCCTGAACACTCTAGGACACTTTTGTATATTCCTGGCATTTTTCACACTCTGCCTCCTTTTTGCCCGATTAACCAAGACTGTGGACTCTTGGAAACTCGGCCTCACACTCTTGAATGTGTGAACTAGGCTTTACTCACGTATGGTGAGGGGCAAGAAAGGGAACGAAATGGGGATGATAAAAAGAAGAGGTGAAGGATAATGGATGAGATGAAGAAACAAGGCGATCAATTAATATATATAAAAGATCAGGGTAGATAATTTTTCTCTTTACCCTTTCCTCTTGCAATTTCCTTTTGATGTTTCTTCATCCTACCATTCACCAGTCTCATACTATAATTCCTTTGTTTACTCCTCCTCCAACCCTCAGCATATTCTACATAGCATTAAGCAGTTTCCCTCCCCTATCCTAGTATTTCCATATTATATATCTTTGTCTATCATTAATACGTCCTCCTTGCACCCTCACCCTCTCTCTCTCTCTCTCTCTCTCTCTCTCTCTCTCTCTCTCTCTCTCTCTCTCTCTCTCTCTCTCTCTCTCTCTCTCTCTCTCTCTCTCTCTCTCTCTCTCTGGCAACACTATTGAATGGCCAAGTTTGTTCACCGCTGGAAGGTAAACACCGTGTGAGTTTACCTGAGATACAAGAGTTTTTAATGGAGAAGCCAGTGTATGAATGTGTGTGTTAGAGAGAGGCAGATCGATAGATAGAATGACAGATAGGGACAAATAGAAAGAGCAAGTTACTCAGTTACTTGTTCGTCAAGGGGAATCCACGCAATGCGAGCTAAGCTCATTATTATCGCGCCTCCTTAACTGGGAATGTATTGCGTGAAATGCATGTTAAGTGTTTTATGTACTGTTGGAATGGCTGTGGATGTGTGTGTAGTCTGTATTTAGCCAATTGGCGACATCGGAAACGAAGGCTTAGGGTGGATCTGTATGGTACCATTCTCACTATAGACGGTACCGTCTCTCCCGAAGGCTTAGGTTGCCATCAGCTTAGGTGAACCATATGATACCCATCTCGCCTTGTACCATTTTTGCCAACCCCAGATGGGACGTCACAACGTCGTCCACTTATTCCAGGTACCTATTTACAGCTAGGTGAACTGAGGCTAACACATGAAAGGAGACAAGCACACACAAGTGTGTGTGTGTGTGTGTGTGCACGCATTAGTTAACGTAGACTACAAAATGTTAAAATTTAGAGACAAGAACGTGTGTCGAGTAACATATACTGAAGGAAAGTCTATCCATATATTTACAAATACATATGACGAGCTACTGAATCTTGTAGTTCATAATCTTGAAGCTTCTGATTTAATAATGAATTAATAACTCTCATTCGTTAAAGTTATATAATCGCCGAAAGTTAGTAATAGATTATGTAGTAAATTCTCAAGAGACACTATTCACGTGACGTCGAATTAAAGATGTAACTAAAGGAAGTTGGTAAGGAAGAATGGGTCCAGCGACGAAGACGGGAGAGGAAGATGCCACAAGAAAGAAAAGAGAAGGAAGGAAAAAAACTCAACTATTGGAGGAGGAAACTAGAGAAAAAAATGAGAGCGACCAATATGAGGATGATTGATAACGTGAGAAAAACATATTTGAGAAAAGAGAAATGTGAAACAAGCTGAAATTAAAGAGGACAGGAAACACAGTAACATAGTCAAACATAAACTGATGTTATGAAAGGACAGACAAACAAGTATTAATTGAAACCAAAAGTAGAATAACAATACATAGTGTGTGAAGAAATGACAACAACTACATTGCCGGAAAACATAATATTATACAGGCCCTGCAAAGCACCAAAGGCCTCCGTCAAACACTATCAATCACCCAGGCGTTTCAACCCCCTCCCTTCCCCATAACTATTTTTGCTGATCTATTCCAAGAGAGGAGCACTAATAAGCCTCCCGTCGGTTTGCAAATGAGTCAGGGAACATGGAAAACGATAGGAAAGTGACATAAATAAAGTGATGAATCAAAACTATATATATATAACAAAAAAGGAGGCAATGACGAAAGGGTGATGATTGAGACAATAGTGGATGAAGAAGGGGGGAAATCAGAAAACAGGAAAAAGGAGGAAAAGAGGACTAGATAGGAAACAATTACAAGGGTAAATATATATTGCTATAACAAAATATTAACCCTTCTGGCCCGGACCTGCCCTCCTAAGGACATTGTTGAGGCCCGGGCGATTTGGCCGAAAAACGTCTAGGACTAGGCTACCGTATCTTTGTTATTTTAACTGCTAGTAACTTCCCACGCATCTCTAAACGTACTGTGGTTTCCAATCTGTAGACTGGCGTTAAGTAGAGCTCTCTAAGTCAACTAGTTCAGTTGTGATAACGATTTCCGTGGAGCGCATTTTGCCGCGATTTTAGCAATATGACACTTTTCAAGACTAAATCTGTCTTAGCAGACCACACAACATCAAAGCTCCGACGTCTGCTTGCTCTCGGAAGTGCGCGCGTCGCCTCCGACAGGCTTTGTTTACATACGTCGTACGAGCAGCTTTCAAAACAAGCTTAACCTCTCAAGTGCGCATGGGGGTAATTAGACACCTCTCCCTGTGCGCATGTATTTGAGGTGTTTCCGTCACTAAAATATTCATTGTACCATTAATAGCATTAATACTTATCCATATGCGCCTATTATGGGTTGATTATAAAGGTATTAACCTGAAACAACAATAAAACGAGTGAAAACAGCGTTTGGATGGTCAAAATCGGAGATATAGCCCGCGAGTTGTATAATGTATGGGTGAGGCAAGCTGCTTTCCCGCCAATTTCCCCCAAGGCCACTGAGACACAGTCGTTCGATACTCTCTCTCTCTCTCTTGCATTCGCTTGCTATCAGTGAGGACCACACCCTGCAACCGGATTTCTAATGTTAGCACGAAAATATACCTCAGAATAAGGGAATAACAGGGAAAATAGGTGATAACTGAAGGAGAGGAGGAAAGTGGGGAAGGAGGGGAGGTAGAGGACTGAGATTTTGCATGGCCCAGGGGCCAAAAAAATAATAATAATAATAAAAAAAAAAATAAAAAAAAAAAAATAAAAATGTCAAAAGTTTATTTTTTTTTTCTCTGACTCTTAAGAGTCTCCCCGCAGTTCCCGGGTTAATAGGCTTTCAACCTTACAGATTTTAAAATGCTGCCCGGGCTCCTGCCCAGCTGCCGCGGTGTCATTTTAAAATGCTGCCCGGGCGGGAAGGGTTAAAGACAAAATACAAGAATGGACAGCTCAATGAAAAGATAACGGAGAAGGGGGGTAAGAAATGTAAGAGGGGGAGAGAGAAAAAAGGAGCAGAAGAAAACATAGAAGAAATAGCTATACAAAAAGTGTGCAAGAAGAGACGGGAGGGAGGAAGAAAACGAAAACAAAGGGCAGAGAATGAATAGTAGAAGAAACAGAAAAGGAAGACGTCGAATATGTGTGGAAACGGAGTAGGAAAGAGACTAAGGGTGGAGTAAGAAGAGGATGAGAGCAGTGCTTTGTTGGTGGTGGTGACAAATAGGGAAGAAGGTCCCGTGGCCTATATCAGTACTATAGTCTATTATTTCCAGCTGATGGTAAATTACTATTTCGCCATCCTGATTACTCGGCTTATTACCCAGATTCTGTAGCGAAATATGTTGCTAATAATGAAAACTTAGCAATAATATGACACAGAGACATAGCAGTATCCTATTTGTCCATAAAGAATCGATAAATCAGATGCTAAAGGTTTCAATTTACCCTCAGCTGAAATAAAACCGACTATAGTAGGTAAAGGAAGAAGAAGACAAGGGAAAGTGTAGGAGGAGGTATATGAATGGAAGAGAAACAAAATAAAGGGCGAGGAGGAGGAGGAGGAGGAGGAGGAGAAGGAATGAGAGAGGAAAGATATGTTTTGATGATATAGTAACAAATGTGGAAGGAACAACGACCAATATGAGGACTTCAGATATTGCCTGTCCTTCCACACACTTGTACTGAGGAGATGTGCACTGGTGGGTCCAGGACAATATTGGTAAGATAGGATATCAGGCCATAAAGGTATAATGTGATGCTCAGGAAGGTCAAGAATGCCAATGTTGGGGTGATGGGCAATGGTGTATGAAGGATAGCATTTGGGTAATGGATAGTAATAATATAGTGTTAATGTGGCTCAACAGCCAGCACAGAGGCCAACTTGTATTTTTGTAAGCAATATATGTATGTATCAAAATTATAAACATTACGCATCCTATCAACGTTAGTTGTAGATTAATAATAATTTACCAATAAAATTTTAAAATAATAATACCAACAAAAAAATAATAATAACAAAACAAAATGGCCCAAAGTGTACCCTCAGCCGAGAATTTGTCGCAGCTGCTTGAGGTTAAAGATGTGACAGGAAATATAATTTCCGATAAATTTTCAGTAACTCAGAAAAAACGCGAATTAGAGGTGGGGTCTGCATTATAATCTATTATGGACTGCCACATGTATTTGTTGATTTAATTAATTGGGTTTAGGAGTAAAGTCTGTTGGTGGAGGTAACATAATAATTCATTCAGGTTCAGGGGTAGTTTATAGAGAGGCCTTCCTTAAGGTCCCATTAATTACTCCTTCCATTCATCTATCCATAGCCAATGATAGCACAGTTGGAAAGTGTGTACATGCTTAGATTGATATGCAGGATTCGAAACTGCATAATAAATTGTAGGCTTGTCCACCATTTTTTAACCGTCTTCGTAGCGCAATGGATAAATGCAATGAATTTCGGCATGAGCCTCCTAGGTTCGAATCCCTGGACTGCCACATGTATTTGTTGATTTCATTAATTGAGTTTAGGAGTAAACAAATATTTTTTCTTTTTTCTATATTCCATCTACTCCCTCTCGGGCATAGGCTGAGAGCCTTTACACTACACCGCTGAACACGGTGAGTCCCGTGAGGTCTTGTTCCAGTCTAGGGAGTGAGACATGTGAACCACCCCAGCTCGAAGCAACTCCAACTCTGAAGCCGCTTCGCCTCCGTGCTTCACAGTCTCATCCCCACACTCGGACCCTCACTCTCAGAATACCACCTATTGAGCAATGAACTCACTAGGCATTGCCCCCCTGTTTAAATATTTTGAATATGGGAATATTCATACAATGCTATTTAATCAGGGAACAATGAGGGTATTTTTGTTTTGGCATTTCGGTGTGCTTTGGTAATGCACTGAAACTAGGTACAGCACAAATTCCATCCCAATAATATCTTCCCATTGAGATATTGGGATTCGAACCAGGGTCCATTGGATTACCAGTCCAGTGGCAAGACCACTCTGCTACACCTGCCCTTGGTGGAGGTAACATAACAATTCATTCAGGTTCAGGGGTAGTTTATAGAGAGGCCTTCCTTAGAGTTAAGGCCCCATTAATTACTCCTTCCATTCATCTATCCATAGCCTATGATAGCGCAGTTGGAAAATGTGTACATGCTTATATTGATATGCAAGATTCGAAACTGCATAATAAATCGTAGGCTTGTCCACCATTCTTTAACTGTCTTCATAGCGCAATGGATAAATGCACTGAATTTCGGTGTGAGCATCCTAGGTTCGAATCCCTTGATTTCCACATGTATTTGTTGATTTAATTAATTGAGTTTAGGAGTAAAGTCGGTTGGTGGAGGTAAAATAATAATGCAATTAGTATAAAGCTGGGGTTAACTGTATGCTCAGGTGGATAACAAACAGATGGTAATATAAATATACCATGACTTTGTTGACAATAACATGAGCCACACTCCAATGGGTAAGATATGAAATGCAATCAATAGAAAAATATAATATAGTATCTTAGTATAAGGCTGGACCCATACGCCACAGTCAATATTTTAACTTAACCTTAAAACAGCGTTCTATTCATTCAATATATACATTACAATTATTAATCTCTTATTAGTGACAAGTGCTTAATATCTCATGTTATACGCAAATCTGTAATATCCTCTCGTAATCAAGTATTTAATCTTCTGTTACACTGAGCTTTTAATTTTTGTTTTAACTTTGTGAACAGTACTGTAAATGAACAACAGGTATCAGTCTTGATCACAAGCAAATGTTTAATCTCTTGATATTGCTACATACATTGAATGGTCTTTTAGTGGCAATTGCAAATGATTCTTATTTAATCTCGTAATAAACTTCTTGTGACTCTTCTCATAATTACATATAATAATTACTTAGCTTGTATTGGTGTTCCCAAAAAGATATTTATGTAATCTCTGTCAGAGTCTTGCATGCCTTGGTGGGGCATCTGACGTGAACAATATATTTTTCAACTTTAAGCTCTTATCTTCTGTTTACAACTTCTATAATTCATTGCTGAGGGATCGACGGATCCTATCTCGACTGTGTTGGTTGTAGGGCAAAACTAACTCATTTACTAATCTGATTAAACTCCTATCGTCTATCTCGTCAATGTCGATGCTCAGTCGCAAGCGAGGGCTATAGGTAACTCAGTTTCTAAATCAGCAAGATTTTGTTGTTTATACAGGGAGTCATTCAACTAATCAATTTGATGATTGCTAGGGTAGCTAATGTCTAAGGTAATTGAGCAAGTTTCCGGTAATTGATCAAAAGGTCTGTCAATGTCAATGTATAAGGATCAAGCATGTAGCCTTAGCAAGTGTCTATCAGTACTGCAAAAAGAACTCTATTGACCGTATACTGTTCCTATAGTTGTCTAATACAACTGTAACAATTGGTGATGGGACTGGCCCTCCTGGGGGGGGGGGGGGGGGGGTGCTCATCAAGGGCGGCCCCATTATTATGGTGTGAGCGCCGCAGTCTCCTGCCGTCTTTCCTCTCTCAATACTCAGGGCAGCTTAGTCTCCCAGTGGGTAGTCAGCTCCTTAAAACATGGGTCAGGGGCGCCAAGCGTATGACATTGTATCAGTGCCTGTAGCTCTAGTAACTCAGGACAATTTATGGATGGCCGCAACTGCATCAGTGGCTGGGAAAAGCTCGGGAGCTGTCTATAGTATTCGTCTTCATTTGCCAAACCATTACTAAGCTTTTTATGTTGGCATTACATAATTGTCATTCGGAGAGGTTCCAAAATAGTACCAGCACGATTAAAATCGTATCACTTAGCCGAATTGGCGGGGGGCGAATGTGTAAAATAGTCATGGTTAAAGTATAAACAACTCACCACGCGTTTGAAGGCATAGTCCTCCACGAGACTATAACATGGTTCTTCAAGTAAGAACTAAGGTAGCTTCCCTTTTATCCGGTTATGGCGCCCAGCTCTCCCAAATATACCTGGGGTGAGTGGGTTTGAATCTTGGTCTGGATATCTTTCTCCCAACCTGTTCGACTTTATCATTACATATTCATTTTTAGAGTACTCATACTATTTGCTCACCTAATACTTTCTTTCGCTAGGGGTCTATAGATAAGATTGAGAACAGGACAATTATATGATATTTAAGCAATTACTTGTAGACAAATTTCTTGCGAGAACATGTGTTACACAGATGGATGGTAATTATAAGAGAGCACAAGTGGAGCACACTGGTTCAGTCCATGTGGCCAAACAAAATGTTTTAAAACATTTCGTCAGTGCGTCACAACTATTATATACAAATTGTTTCACCAACTAGTGTAGTGTAGTAGAGTGTAGGTAATACTATAGTCGTAACATAAACCAACATGAATGTTATTTCCCAATGTTCTGTAATTATTCAATCTTTCTCTCTCTCTCTATCAGCTTCAAGCAATTAGAGTCTGTGAAATACTCACCTGATTGTTGCCACTCGTGTGTCCCAACAGCTAAATAATGGTGCAGGCAATAGAGGTCGGCTATGCGCTGCGAATTCAGGATCCATTTTACTCTCAGTTTGTGGTCTGGATCCTGGTTTATGACCCAGATGACGTGACCCTTTTTCTCCTGGTCTTTATTGGACTGGACTCGGTTCTCATACTTCATTTCCCTGTGCCTTTTTACTTTCAATTATCTCTCATTTGTTGTGCATTTCCTTCCCTCTTGATCTTAGCTAATGGATGCTAGCTGTTATGCTTATTGTTGAACTGGATCAAGGAACACAATTGGAGAATAATGTCACAAATAGTTACAGTTAATATTGAGGATATTTCATTGTCGTCGTTGATGAATTTGACTGAGTGACAGGATTGCTGCCTGGGGAGACAAAGTTCAGGCAACATATAGACTTACTGACAACATAGGAAATTTAACACTGTTGTGGCGAAATATCTGAGCTGAATGTAGCACTACGTTTAGAGGATTATCAATCCTATTACTTTGATCTGAATGTTGGGTTGATGATAGGGAGTGTGATGTCCCTATGGTTGTTCAGTACTTATATGGTATATATAGATGGAGTTACAAAAGAAATACAGGGAAACACATTAGTTGTGAGAGTACCTTTGATAAGGGAAGAGAAAGAGCGTAAGTCGTCTGTGCTAGTGTTTGCTGATGATACAGTTATGATGAGTGATTTTGAGTGGTAATTGCATGGTGTGTTAAATATGTTTGACTGTGTGTGAGAAAGGGGATCTTAATGTCACTGTGGTGATGAGAAAAGTTATGGTCTTTGAGAGGGATGTAGTCACAGAGTGAGAGGTGAAGTTAAATGGTCATGAGATAGAGAATGTCAGCTCATTTAAGTATTCAGGCAGTGTGCTGACTAAAGATTGAGTGTGAAGTGTGAGAAAGGGTACAGGGATGAGGGTTGTATGAATGCTGAAAGCAGTGACAAGTAATAGGGTGGTGAGCATTGAAGTACAGCAGTTGCTGTGTAATAGTATGGTAATCTCACTATACTGTATACATATGGGAGTGTAATATGGACATTGTTGGAGAGACATACTGTACATCAAGAGTGAGCGGGATGGAAATAAGATATTTGAGAAGTGCTTGTGGATTCACATAGAGAGGCAGACAGACCAAGGTAGCATAGCTCTCCTTTTTTTGTTATCTCAATCACCTCAGTTCTCTGAGTTACCTCAAAGCCACTCCTCCGTTTTGGCACACACCTAAACCCCCCTTTATAGTACCAGAAGCCTTGCCCAGACTCCTTCCCCCTATCCCACCCCCAGTAGCCACGGGTCCTTTTCCGTCTACCTTTACCTGGCCACTACTTGCCCACGATCTTTCACCTCACCTTTACCTGTCTGCTAAATCCAAAAAGGGCACAGATACCACAGAACACCAGGGCTATGAAGACCTTCTTGTACCAACTTCCCAGACCAGCTAGAGGAACAGAGACTGCACGAAATATTGAAGCATAGAACAAGTTGGTAGCTCAGCCAGCTCATCTAAGCAGGTCAAACCAGTCCGTATGTGTACTAGTGAAGTGCTTACGACACCTAGATAATATACTGACTAGCTTGCCTGCCTCTCTACCAGTACACTCTCTTAGTGCCCCTAGCGAGGAACCAGTTAGTACACCTACTGGTACAGTGCTTAGTACACCTAGCGCAAGAGTAGCTAATATACCTGGGTCTCTACCCGCACACTCATTTACCAGTTAGTAGGCGTACTAGTCAAGTGCCTCGTATATCAAGAGTGTCAACACAATACAGCCTGAGCCTGAGAGTTGAGGATCACAAGAAGAAGATGAATAAAAGAAGTCTGGCCATTGGAAGAAGAAAAGGCAGACCTTAGATTACACAAGAGCTCGAGAAGAGAGGACCCTACACCTGTAAACATTCAGACTCCCCCTTCCCTGTGACCCCGCAAAACAAAAATTAGAGGAGAGTTTACTATAAGTATTGCTGTCCCCTTTTGTGTAATCCCTTTCATAAAATAGATTAATCACAGTACACCCGCTATCCACTTGCTCCTTTGCAGAATAAGGGAATAACAGGGAAAATAGGTGATAACTGAAGGAGAGGAGGAAAGTGGGGAAGGAGGGGAGGTAGAGGACTGAGATTTTGCATGGCCCAGGGGCCCAAAAAAAAAAAAAAAAAAAAAAAAAATATGTCAAAAGTTGATTTTTTTTTTCTCTGACTCTTAAGAGTCTCCCCGCAGTTCCCGGGTTAATAGGCTTTCAAGCTCACAGATTTTAAAATGCTGCCCGGGCTCCTGCCCAGCTGCCGCGGTGTCATTTTAAAATGCTGCCCGGGCGGGAAGGGTTAAAGACAAAATACAAGAATGGACAGCTCAATGAAAAGATAACGGAGAAGGGGGGTAAGAAAGGTAAGAGGGGGAGAGAGAAAAAAGGAGCAGAAGAAAACATAGAAGAAATAGCTATACAAAAAGTGTGCAAGAAGAGACGGGAGGGAGGAAGAAAACGAAAACAAAGGGCAGAGAATGAATAGTAGAAGAAACAGAAAAGGAAGACGTCGAATATGTGTGGAAACGGAGTAGGAAAGAGACTAAGGGTGGAGTAAGAAGAGGATGAGAGCAGTGCTTTGTTGGTGGTGGTGACAAATAGGGAAGAAGGTCCCGTGGCCTATATCAGTACTATAGTCTATTATTTCCAGCTGATGGTAAATTACTATTTCGCCATCCTGATTACTCGGCTTATTACCCAGATTCTGTAGCGAAATATGTTGCTAATAATGAAAACTTAGCAATAATATGACACAGAGACATAGCAGTATCCTATTTGTCCATAAAGAATCGATAAATCAGATGCTAAAGGTTTCAATTTACCCTCAGCTGAAATAAAACCGACTATAGTAGGTAAAGGAAGAAGAAGACAAGGGAAAGTGTAGGAGGAGGTATATGAATGGAAGAGAAACAAAATAAAGGGCGAGGAGGAGAGGGAATGAGAGAGGAAAGATATGTTTTGATGATATAGTAACAAATGTGGAAGGAACAACGACCAATATGAGGACTTCAGATATTGCCTGTGCTTCCACACACTTGTACTGAGGAGATGTGCACTGGTGGGTCCAGGACAATATTGGTAAGATAGGATATCAGGCCATAAAGGTATAATGTGATGCTCAGGAAGGTCAAGAATGCCAATGTTGGGGTGATGGGCAATGGTGTATGAAGGATAGCATTTGGGTAATGGATAGTAATAATATAGTGTTAATGTGGCTCAACAGCCAGCACAGAGGCCAACTTGTATTTGTGTAAGCAATATATGTATGTATCAAAATTATAAACATTACGCATGCTATCAACGTTAGTTGTCAAGGGTGTAACCCTAAAATAATAATACCAACACAAAAATAATAACAATAAAACAAAATGGCCCAAAGTGTACCCTCAGCCGAAATTTGTCGCAGCTGCTTGAGGTTAAAGATGTGACAGGAAATATAATTTCTGGTCAATTTTCGGGAACTGATAAAAAACGCAAATTAGAGGTGGGGTCTGCATTATAATCTATTATGGACTGCCACATGTATTTGTTGATTTAACCTAACAAGTGCGCATGGGGGTAATTGGAAACGTCCCCCTGTGCTGACGTATTTGAGGTGTTTCCGTCACTAAAATATTCATTGTACCATTAATAGCATTAATATTTATCCATATGCGCCTATTATGGGTTGATTATAAAGGTATTAACGTGATACAACAATAAAACGAGTGAAAACAGCGTTTGGATGGTCAAAATCGGAGATATAGCCCGCGAGTTGTATAATGTATGGGTGAGGCAAGCTACTTTCCCGCCAATTTCCCCCAAGGCCACTGAAACACAGTCGATCGATACTCTCTCTCTCTCTCTCTTGCATTCGCTTGCTATCAGTGATGACCACACCCTTCAACCGGATTTCTAATGTTAGCACGAAAATATACCTCAGAATAAGGGAATAACAGGGAAAATAGGTGATAACTGAAGGAGAGGAGGAAAGTGAGGAAGGAGGGGAGGTAGAGGACTGAGATTTTGCATGGCCCAGGGGCCAAAAAAAAAAAAAATAAATAAAATAAAAAAAAAATAAAAAAAATTGATGTCAAAAGTTGATTTTTATTTTCTCTGACTCTTAAGAGTCTCCCCGCAGTCCGCCGGGGGAACTCTGAAGAGTCTCCCGGCAGTTCCCGGGTTAATTAAATGAGTTTAGGAGTAAAGTCGGTTGGTGGAAGTAACCTAATAATTCATTCAGGTTCAGGGGTAGTTTATAGAGAGGCCTTCTTTAGGGTTAAGGCCCCATTAATTACTCCTTCCATTAATCTATCCATAGCCAATGATAGCACAGTTGGAAAGTGTGTACATGCTAGATTGATATGCAGGATTCGAAACTGCATACTAAATTGTAGGCTTGTCCACCATTTTGTAACCGTCTTCGTAGCGCAATGGATAAATGCACTGAATTTCGGTGTGAGCCTCCTAGGTTCGAATCCCTGGACTTCCACATGTATTTGTTGATTTCATTAATTGAGTTTAGGAGTAAACAAATCTTTTTTCTTTTTTCTATATTCCATCTACTCCCTCTCGGGCATAGGCTGAGAGCCTTTACACTACACCGCTGAACACGGTGAGTCCCGTGAGGTCTTGTTCAAGTCTAGGGAGTGAGACATGCGAACCACCCCAGCTCGAAGCAACTCCAACTCTGAAGCCGCTTCGCCTCCGTGCTTCACAGTCTCGTCCCCACACTCGGACCCTCACTCTCAGAATGCCACCTATTGAGCAATGAACTCACTAGGCATTGCCCCCCTGTAACATATTTTGAATATGGGAATATTCATACAATGCTATTTAATCAGGGAACAATGAGGGTATTTTTTTTGGCATTTCGGTGTGCTTTGGTAATGCACTGAAACTAGGTACAGCACAAATTCCATCCCAATAATATCTTCCCATTGAGATATTGGGATTCGAACCACGGTCCATTGGATTACCAGTCCAGTGGCAAGACCACTCTGCTACACCTCCCCTTGGTGGAGGTAACATAATAATTCATTCAGGTTCAGGGGTAGTTTATAGAGAGGCCTTCCTTAGGGTTAAGGCCCCATTAATTACTCCTTCCATTCATCTATCCATAGCCTATGATAGCGCAGTTGGAAAATGTGTACATGCTTAGATTGATATGCAGGATTCGAAACTGCATAATAAATCGTAGGCTTGTCCACCATTCTTTAACTGTCTTCGTAGCGCAATGGATAAATGCACTGAATTTCGGTGTGAGCATCCTAGGTTCGAATCCCTTGATTTCCACATGTATTTGTTGATTTAATTAATTGAGTTTAGGAGTAAAGTCGGTTGGTGGAGGTAACATAATAATGCAATTAGTATAAAGCTGGGGTTAACTGTATGCTCAGGTGGATAACAAACAGATGGTAATATAAATATACCATGACTTTGTTGACAATAACATGAGCCACACTCCAATGGGTAAGATATGAAATGCAATCAATAGAAAAATATAATATAGTATCTTAGTATAAGGCTGGACCCATACGCCACAGTCAATATTTTAACTTAACCTTAAAACAGCGTTCTATTCATTCAATATATACATTACAATTATTAATCTCTTATTAGTGACAAATGCTTAAAGCTCATGTTATACGCAAATCTGTAATATCCTCTCGTAATCAAGTATTTAATCTTCTGTTACACTGAGCTTTTAATATTTGTTTTAACTTTGTGAACATTACTGTAAATGAACAACAGGTATCAGTCTTGATCACAAGCAAATGTTTAATCTCTTGATATTGCTACATACATTGAATGGTCTTTTAGTGGCAATTGCAAATGATTCTTATTTAATCTCGTAATAAACTTCTTGTGACTCTTCTCATAATTACATATAATAATTACTTATCTTGTATTGGTATTCCAAAAAAGGTATTTATGTAATCTCTGTCAGAGTCTTGCATGCCTTGGTGGGGCATCTGACGTGAACAATATATTTCTCAATTTTAAACTCTTATCTTCTGTTTACAACTTCTATAATTCATTGCTGAGGGATCGACGGATCCTATCTCGACTTTGTTGGTTGTAGGGCAAAGCTAACTCATTTACTAAGCTGATTAAACTCCTATCGTCTATCTCGTCAATGTCGATGCTCAGTCGCAAGCGAGGACTATAGGTAACTCAGTTTCTAAATCAGCAAGATTTTGTTGTTTATACAGGGAGTCATTCAACTAATCAATTTGATGATTGCTAGGGTAGCTAATGTCTAAGGTAATTGAGCAAGTTTCTGGTAATTGATCAAAAGGTCTCTCAATGTATAAGGATCAAGCATGTAGCCTTAGCAAGCGTCTATCAGTACTGCAAAAAGAACTCTATTGACCCTATACTGTTCCTATAGTTGCCTAATACAACTGTAACAATTGGTGATGGGACTGGCCCTCCTGGGGGGGGGGGGGGGGGGGGGGGGTGCTCATCCAGGGCGGCCCCATTAACCCCTTCAGACTCATATGACGCAGAGGTTGCCAGATTAGCAATAAGAAATAGAGTTCTCTCACTCTTCTAATTACCTCTCCAAAATTAGTTTTCTGCCCACAGCTAACTCAAAGACAACTGCAGAGGTTGAAGTAACTAAACTAAAGGTTTCTAATTACCCCTGATGGTAACAAAGGTTTTAAAGTATCCCTAATAGGCTCAAAATCGCGTCATATGTCGGAGAGGGTTAATATGGTGTGAGCGCCGCAGTCTCCTGCCGTCTTTCCTCTCTCAATACTCAGGGCAGCTTAATCTCCCAGTGGGTAGTCAGCTCCTTAAAATATGGGTCAGGGGCGCCAAGCGTATGACATTGTATCAGTGCCTGTAGCTCTAGTAACTCAGGACAATTTATGGAGGGCCGCAACTGCATCAGTGGCTGGGTAAGGCTCGGGAGCTGTCTATAGTATTAGTCTTCATTTGCCAAACCATTACTAAGCTTTTTATATTGGCATTACATGCTGTTTGCGGATGATACAGTTCTGATGAGTGATAATGAATGGGAGTTGCAGGGTCTGGTAAATGAGTTTGGAACAGTGTGCGAAAAACGGAATTTGAAGGTAAATACGGGGAAGAGCAAGGTTATGGTCTTCGAAAGGGGTGAAGTCACAGAGTGTGAGGTGAAGCTGAACGGTCAGGCTATGGAGATCGTCAACTCTTTTAAGTATCTGGGCAGTGTGTTGAGTAAAGATGGGACTATGGATGAAGAGGTGCGGGAGAGGGTACAACAGGGGAAGAGGGTTGTAGGAACGCTAAAAGCAGTAACAAGAAATAGGGTGGTCAGTATGGAAGTGAAGAAGTCCTTGCATGACAGTGTGGTAATCCCGACACTGACTTACGGAAGCGAAGTATGGACGTTGGTTGAGAGACTCGGACCAAGAGTGAGAGCAGTGGAAATAAATTACTTAAGGAGTGCGTGCGGAGTTACATGGAGGTATAGACAGACTAATGAGGAAGTAAGAAGGAGGTGTGGTGTGGAGGTAGATGTGCTGGAAAGTGTGAAAAGGAACAACTTGAGATGGTTCGGCCATATGGAACGTATGGAAAGCGAGAGAATGACTAAGAGGGTATACGAGAGCGAGGTGGAGGGACAGAGGGGGAGAGGTAGACCGAATATGAGGTGGAAGGATGGAGTGAGGAACTACATGAACGAAGGCGGTGCTGGTTGGGGGGAGGGGCGTCGAATGACTGGGGACAGAGGTGCATGGGGGCGGTTCGTTCGTGGCCACCCCTTCGGGGATCACGGCGTCAGGCAATAGATAGATAGACATAATTGTCATTCGGAGAGATTCCAAAATAGTACCAGCACGATTAAAATCGTATCACTTAGCCGAATTGGCGGAGGGGGGGGGGGGGCGAATGTGTAAAATAGTCATGGTTAAAGTCTAAACAACTCACCACGTGTTTGAAGGCATAGTCCTCCACAAGACTATAACATGGTTCTTCAAGTAAGAACTAAGGTAGCTTCCCTTTTATCCGGTTACGGCGCCCAGCTCTCCCAAATATACCTGGGGTGAGTGGGTTCGAATCTTGGTCAGGCTATCTTTCTCCCAACCTGTTCGACTTTATCATTACATACTCATTTTTAGAGTACTCATACTATTTGCTCACCTAATACTTTCTTTCGCTAGGGGTCTATAGATAAGATTGAGAACAGGACAATTATATGATATTTAAGCAATTACTTGGAGACAAATTTCTTGCGAGAACATGTGTTACACAGATGGATGGTAATTATAAGAGAGCACAAGTAGAGCACACTGGTTCAGTCTATGTGGCCAAACAAAATGTTTTAAAACATTTCGTCAGTGTGTCACAACTATTATATACAAATTGTTTCACCAACTAGTGTAGACTGTATTAGAGTGTAGGTAATACTATAGTCGTTACATAAACCAACATGAATGTTATTTCCCAATGTTCTGTAATTATTCAATCTTTCTCTCTCTCTCTATCAGCTTCAAGCAATTAGAGTCTGTGAAATAGTCACCTGATTGTTGCCACTCGTGTGTCCCAACAGCTAAATAATGGTGCAGGCAATAGAGGTCGGCTATGCGCTGCGAATTCAGGATCCATTTTACTCTCAGTTTGTGGTCTGGATCCTGGTTTATGACCCAGATGACGTGACCCTTTTTCTCCTGGTATTTATTGGACTGGACTCGGTTCTCATACTTCATTTCCCTGTGCCTTTTTACTTTCAATTATCTCTCATTTGTTGTGCATTTCCTTCCCTCTTGATCTTAGCTAATGGATGCTAGCTGTTATGCTTATTGTTGAACTGGATCAAAGAACACAATTGGAGAATAATGTCACAAATAGTTACAGTTAATATTGAGGATATTTCATTGTTGTCGTTGATGAATTTGACTGAGTGACAGGATTGCTGCCTGGGGAGACAAAGTTCAGGCAACATATAGACTTACTGACAACATAGGAAATTTAACACTGTTGTGGCGAAATATCTGAGCTGAATGTAGCACTACGTTTAGAGGATTATCAATCCTATTACTTTGATCTGAATGTTGGGTTGATGATAGGGAGTGTGATGTCCCTATGGTTGTTCAGTACTTATATGGTATATATAGATGGAGTTACAAAAGAAATACAGGGAAACACATTAGTTGTGGGAGTACCTTTGATAAGGGAAGAGATAGAGTGTAAGTCGTCTGTGCTAGTGTTTGCTGATGATACAGTTATGATGAGTGATTTTGAGTGGTAATTGCATGGTGTGTTAAATATGTTTGACTGTGTGTGAGAAAGGGGATCTTAATGTCACTGTGGTGATGAGAAAAGTTATGGTCTTTGAGAGGGATGTAGTCACAGAGTGAGAGGTGAAGTTAAATGGTCATGAAATAGAGAATGTCAGCTCATTTAAGTATTCAGGCAGAGTGCTGACTAAAGATTGAGTGTGAAGTGTGAGAAAGGGTACAGGGATGAGGGTTGTATGAATGCTGAAAGCAGTGACAAGTAATAGGGTGGTGAGCATTGAAGCAAGCAGTTGCTGTGTAATAGTATGGTAATCTCACTATACTGTATACATATGGGAGTGTAATATGGACATTGTTGGAGAGACATACTGTACATCAAGAGTGAGCGGGATGGAAGTAAGATATTTGAGAAGTGCTTGTGGATTCACATAGAGAGGCAGACAGACCAAGGTAGCATAGCTCTCCTTTTTTTGTTATCTCAATCACCTCAGTTCTCTGAGTTACCTCAAAGCCACTCCTCCGTTTTGGCACACACCTAAACCCCCCTTTATAGTACCAGAAGCCTTGCCCCGACTCCTTCCCCCTATCCCACCCCCAGTAGCCACGGGCCCTTTTCCGTCTACCTTTACCTGGCCACTACTTGCCCACGATCTTTCACCTCACCTTTACCTGTCTGCTAAATCCAAAAAGGGCACAGAGACCACAGAACACCAGGGCTATGAAGACCTTCTTGTACCAACTTCCCAGACCAGCTAGAGGAACAGAGACTGCACGAAATATTGAAGCATAGAACAAGTTGGTAGCTCAGCCAGCTCATCTAAGCAGGTCAAACCAGTCCGTATGTGTACTAGTGAAGTGCTTACGACACCTAGATAATATACTGACTAGCTTGCCTGCCTCTCTACCAGTACACTCTCTTAGTGCCCCTAGCGAGGAAACAGTTAGTACACCTACTGGTACAGTGCTTAGTACACCTAGCGCAAGATTAGCTAATATACCTGGCTCTCTACCCGCACACTCATTTACCAGTTAGTATGCGTACTAGTCAAGTGCCTCGTATATCAAGAGTGTCAACACACAACAGCCTGAGCCTGAGAGTTGAGGATCACAAGAAGAAGATGAATAAAAGAAGTCTGGCCATTGGAAGAAGAAAAGGCAGACCTTAGATTACGACAAGAGCTCGAGAAGAGAGGACCCTACACCTGTGAACATTCAGACTCCCCCTTCCCTGTGACCCCGCAAAAAAAAAAAATAGAGGAGAGTTTACTATAAGTATTGCTGTCCCCTTTTTTGTAATCCCTTTCATAAAATATATTAATCACAGTACACCCGCTATCCACTTGCTCCTTTGCAGAATTGTTGTTACAATTTATATATTACATTAACGATTCCGATTAATATATAGTAATATTTCATTACCGTAGAAGCCTCCAACACCATTCGGTAACAATCATTACTTCACTAACTCCCTTTCCTCGCACATAACGTAAGTCGTACAAATGTATTATATTATCTCTGTATGTATTGTATTGTATAGTATTAAATATGTGACCATTACTTGCCAGTATCTTACTAATGTTTGCCAAACTTACCTTATAACTTGTGCAAATATGCCAGAACACCGTACACATTATTTGTGTTCTAATCTTAGTTCTCCCATTCAAATAAGGACCTAATGCACTATCAAAAATGGTTAATGAAGTATTATATAATGCCTGAAATAACAAGATACTTAACATGTAAATAATAGTGTTTAACCTGTTCAGCTATATTCGTTTAGATATTATCAAGCTAATTTAAATAATACTTTAATGAGTTGGCCTAGCAGCTTCCAACGAAAATAGACCTAGTTTTCCTAGCTGAGAGAGAGAGAGAGAGAGAGAGAGAGAGAGAGAGAGAGAGAGAGAGAGAGAGAGAGAACGATAGTCAGTGATAAAAGGTCCCCTGTGTCTGTGCCTTGAGTTAAAAGTGTTCCCCTTGGTACAGAGATGTCTGGTGGTATCGAACTCGAACTCTATTTCACTCTCTCTCTTACACACACGCACATTTCTCTGTTTAAATAATATTTTCGCTTCTCAAAGAACAAACAAAAAACAACATATACAGTAAATTATTCCCCTGGTTATAGCCAACCGTCTTCAAAGTTCTCTTTCTGATCACCTTATTGTTAACTCTGCTTCCCCTTTTCCTTCCTTAGTTACTCGTTTCTATTTAAGTTTTGTGTACATCTTGAGCACATAATTATATCCTTTGACATTTCAGCTACTATTTTATGTCTTCCACATTATCATCTTCACATCTCTCCCTCTTAACATTACTTCTCTTATTTTTCTTTTCTCACTTTCTCTTGTTATCCCTACCGGCCTCTCCTTCCTTCCGGTCTTCCTGTTCCACAACTTTAAACGATGTTCTCGCCAGCATTATGAACCAAAACATTACCTTAAGTCATGGTCTGAAGGACAATGCAGAGCTAATTTATACTATTCGGATATAATTAATGGTAATTTATAATAATATAAAACTGGACTATCATCACGGAGCTGATGACAACATCACCGCGGTGGCTTAGATCAGCTTGAAAGGTTGTATGTGTGGTGCCTCTTACGTCCGCCATTGCAGAGGGGTTGTGAGACCTAATCGATATCGATCACTGAAACTCCTGCGTCAAGAACGCTACTTATGCTCCATTCAGGCTATGTTAACTCCAGTATATATTTATACAATGGTTAAATATGTAGTTGGTTTATTGAAGACATTATTAAGCATTATATTGTTTGCAATATATTCTGTTATCACCTTTCTATACAAGTATTGTATCGATAGATGAAGAATCATACTGAAACTATTCAAGTGTTAATTATGGCCGTGGCATAGTCAGTAGAGCCTAGGCTGCTGATCAAAGGGTTGGCGGATCGAATTCTCACTGTGAAAATTGTATTGGTATATGTCAAGCCCGGGCAAGTTGCCCTAAAAATTGTATTGGTAGATGTCAAGCCCGGGCAAGTTGCCCTAAAAATTCGTGGCTCTTCATCTGTTTTTCTGTTTTTCTTTTTGTTTTTTATTCGTGGTACTTGTGTGTTTTCTTATTTTCGTTTCTTCACTAAAATTAATACACCTAGTTGTTTTATCCCGCTATTTTCTTATTCTTCTACCCAGTTACTGGTATATCTTCCCTGTTCCAAAGCAATTGTGTTTTCTACTTTTTTGTTACCGTACTGAAATTTGTTCTTATTACTTGTCAGTTGGTGTTATTAATATTCCATCCCTTAAAATGGAATTGCATAATCGCTTTTGGTGGCCTTTTTTTTATTGTTTTGGTCTGAAAACTTAGTCTGACAGTTTCTAAAACATAATTTTTACAACACTTAAGCCATCTCCTCTCACACTACTGACCAACCTGGTGAACAAGCCTACGTCTTTTCTATCCTAAATGACCTAGAGCAGTTGGTTCAACAACCAACCCGTATCCCGGATCGCTTCGGAGATTGGCGACCATTCTTGACTTGTTTCTAACTTCTAACCCTTCTTCTATACTGTCGATCTCTTCTCACCTTTGGGCTCATCCAACCATAAACTTATCTCCTGTCACCTGTCCTAGCTCTCCAGTACGACCACCCGATCATCCCAACCGGAGGCTCTTGTGTCACTTTGGCGCTGCCGACTGGGAGGCTCTCAGGCAGTACTTCTTTGATTTCCCATGGAATGATTTTTGCTTCCGTGGCCGGGGACACTCGGAGAGTGCTGAACGCATTACCGAGGTAATCCTATCAGGCATGGAGGCATATATCCATCTTCTTTCTCTCAGACTAATGCCAAAAAAAATCTTGGTTTACTCATGCTTGTTCTACTGCTATCTGCAATAAGGAGGAAGCATTCAAACGGTACCGACACAATCAAACTTAACCCGTTGAGCCCCGGCTAGTTATAATATTTTGTTCACCCCAGTCCCAAGCCATTTTCACTTCTTTTTTTTTTTTGCTAAAATGGAAGACAAGGATGAGAAATGAAAAAAAAAAAAAAAAAAATCACCTCGGACATTTTTTTTTGGGGGGGGGGGCGGGCCGGGGGGGGGAGGGGGAGGAGCCTCAACAAAAATTTGTTGAGCCAAAATGGAAGAGAATGGTGAGAAATGAAGAAAAAAAATCATTTCGGTCATTTGGGGGTCGGGGGGGGGGGGGGGGGGGTCGAAAGTTCGTCTCCCCCGCATGACCACCCGCCCGGGAGCACTAGGGTAAAAACTGAGTATGGCATTGTACGGCATACATCCTAAGGAGTGTCTCACATAAATCTCAAGCCTTTAGCTCCCATACGACCGGAGTAATGAAGGTTCAAAGTGGCGGTGAACTAAGGGTGTAAAGTATCCCCACTAAGCCCACCACCACCAGCCGCGCGGCTGTCTCGGCCCGCTCACACCTACTGGCCCGGCTCCCACACACACTACGGTACTTCCCCCTCCTATTCTCCCGACATTTCCTACCTTACGAGCCACGCAAGTGTTTTTTATATGTCGGACGCACGTGATGCGTCGCTGGGAGTTGGTGATCAAACACTGCCGACGCATCACGTGCGACGCTGGGTCTCACTGGGTTAAGAATCTCATTCGTTCTATGTTTCTGTCCGGAATCAAGCCAGATATGTTCTACGACTTGCCAAACACTCTTTCATCAATAATAAATGCACTGAACTATATCCAACTCTAGTTCTTCCCAAGCTTTCGGGCATCTAGCCAAAAACCTCTTCAATAATTTGTCTTCCTCGTCTTTCCCTCCCCTTTTCCACTTTGATGGCACATCCATCACTTCTTCCTCTGACAAAGCTGAACTCTTTGCTCAAACTTTTGCTAGAAACTCAACCTTGGATGATTCCGGTCTAATCCTCCCTCTCCACCCCCCTCTCTCCTACTTATGCCTAATAACCTAATTTCTTCTAAAGATGTACTTTCCTACCTTTCTGGGCTTGAAGGCGTACTAAGAAGGCGTACGTTCCGGATGGTGTTACTCCTATTGTACTTAAAAACTGTGCTTCAGTGCTGACTCCCTGCCTAGGTAAACTCTTCCGTCTCTGTCTCTTCTCTAACATCTTCCCTTCTTGCTGGAAGTTCGCTCTCATTCAACCTATCCCAAAGAACTGTGACCGCTCTCAACCTTCCAACTATCATCCAATAGCTCTCATTTCTTGCATTTAAGGTTTTTTAAACTATTCTTACCTCAACATTTATTAAGCATTTATCTTTCCATAACCCACTCTAAGACCGCCATTATGGCTTTCTTATTTTACTAACTCTTGGCCATCCTCCATTCGGGACTTCGGTGAGACTTTTTCTGTTGCACTAGACATATCAAAGGCCTTCGATAGAGTCTGGCATATATCTCTATTTTCTAAACTACCCTCCTATGGTTTCTATCCCTCCATCTGTGCCTTTATCTCTAATTTCCTTTCCAACCATTCCATAGCTGGGGTTGTGCAAGGCCACCATTCACTTCCTCAACCTATGAACTCCAGTGCTCCTCAGGGTTCTGTCCTATCTCTAATTCTCTTCCTATTATTCATTAACGACCTTCTCAATTACACATCCATCCCAATTCACTCATATGCTGACGACTCTACATTATACTATTCAACCAGCCTTCCACAACATCATACACATCAGGAACTCCAAAACTCACGTAAGGAGCGAGCGCATAAAACACCTATCTTCTGATCTCTCTATAATCTCTAAATGGGGCATAGAAAACCTAATTGTTTCTTTCAATGCTTCCAAAACTCAATTTCTCCATCTGTCTACTCGTCGCCCCCTTCCAGAAAACTATGACCAACTCTTCAACAACATACAAATTAACCCTTCATCTTCTCTCAATAATCTTGGTGTCTCTTTTGCTTCTGATCTCTCTTGGAAATATCATATTACCACTCTTGCTAAAACAGCTTCCCAGAAGCTGGGTGTGCTCAACCGCCTCCAGGGGTTCTTTACCCCAGTGCAGTTTCTTGCTCTGTACAAGGGCACAGTGCGTCCATGTATTGAGTATTGTTCACATGTGTGGGGAGAATACTCTCACACAGCACTTCTAGACAAAGTAGAAAAGAAAACCTTTCGTCTCTCATTAACTCACGTTCAATGCCAATGTTCTCTGCAGTCTCTCTCTCTCTTCGCCGCAATGTTGCATCTCTCTCACTATTCTACAGCTATTACAATAATCAGTGTTCTTCAGAGCTCTCTGTGTATACCCCCCTCTCTTCGTAGAGCAAGTAGCACCCGTCTGGCAACACAATCCCACCCCTACTGTGTGCAATTCTCCAACCCTAGATTGGAACGTTATTTTCCATCTTTCTTCTATTCAACAGCTGAGCTCTGAAATTTTCTCCCAGAATCAGTCTTTCCCTCTTCCTATGACTTAAATTGCTTCAAACTCCGTGTGTCCAGGCATTTTGGCTCGAGTGTCCCTTGATATTGGCCCTGTCACTGTCTCAACTCTGGGGATGGCACTCAACACAGGCAGTTCTTATTGGTCTGACCAATACTAAATATCATAATATACTACCTACTCCTACCACCACTACAGTTGACTCATGTGTTCTCTCCCTCTGTGTTTGTGTTCATTCCTATTCCATCTTTATCTCTAGTGTCTTTAACTTCACTCTTTAGCAGGTATTTTCTCCATGCCTCCTATATTTTCTATTTCCTAAATTTGTACCTTCTTATTAGTGTCCTCCTCTTCCTCTTTCACCACCTTTGCCTATCCTTCTTCCTTCTTTGTCTCCTCCTCCTTCTCCTTCTTCTCCCGCTTCTCTTGCTCTTCCTCCCCCTTCCAAATCTTCCTTCCTTCTTCCTCCTCTTCCGAAACATTTGAAAAGTTAGTGGCAAAACATGTTTCCCCTCTGAGAATATACGTTTCTTCCGAAAATCGAAAATCCCGTATTGGCACAGCCTGGGATGACCTTTGGGAGAGTGGGCCAGACAAAATGACGGAAATGGAGATAGAAGGGAAGAGGAAAAACATATCAGCGGAGAGAAATACTATTTTATTTTTCTATATTCCAACTACTCCCCCACCGGCATAGGCTGAGAGCCTGTACATTCCACCATTCGACATTGAACGGAGAAGCCTGTGAAGTATCGTTCCAGTCGAGGGGGTGAGACATGTGAAGTACTTTTTAGCTGCAAACATCCCCTGCCATCTTGCCTTCGCAGGCTGCATGGAGCTTAGTTGCTCACTCACAGCTCAAAGCAGCCCCAGCTATAAAGCTTCCTCGCTCCAGTGCTTCACTGTCTCACCTCCTAGACTCAGACCCTCACTCACAGAACGCAACCTATTGAGCAATGAACTCACTAGGCATTGCGCCCCTGTAGCATATTTTAAATATGGAAATATTCATACAGTGCTATTAAATCAGGGAACAATGAGGGTACTTATTTGGCGTTTCGGTGGGGTTTGTGGTAATTGCACTGATTGTGTACAGCACAAATTCCATCCCAATAATATCTTCCCATTGACATATCGGAATTCGAACCCGGGTCCATTGGATTACCAGTCCAGTGGCAAGGCCACTCCACCACACCTCCCTTGTGTGTGTGTGTGTACGCGTGTGTGTGTGTGTGTGTTTTACAAATACAAAATAATGCACACTATATAAGATAAAAGTATGCATGCTGTGTACACATGATGAACAATTTAGAGATTACACATCGAGAGATAAATCATGTGCATATAGACTAACGATTGGAACGATAACATTAAGATAATGGAGTTTTCATGATGATTCACTGGATCAAAAAATCTTGGGCAACTTGTTGTCGATCCTTGATTATGTTGTGTGTGGAAGTTGGCGAGATTACACATACATATACCCTATAACCCCAATCCCCACAAACCTTCTTCACACAGCTGGTTCCCAAGACATTACTTATGGTGGGTTCACACATTCACGTATATTGCTCCCGTCCGGCGTATCGCCAATTTATGTAAAGACGCGAGTAGTTTCTGCCGTTGAACGCCCGTTCTTCCACGTCTATTGCACTTCCCGACAGACTTAGCGTAACGGGGCCAGTGTTACGTCAGACGTAATGGAGTCGTATTGAACTACGTACGTGTTTGCGACGTGCGTAAGCATAGCCCCGTTCGACCTCATGGGCTGCACGATTTGCGGGAACACAGGCCACGCCCATGCCACGCCCCTCAAGACCGGCGTAGATGAGGCCGCATGTCTTGGGATTTGTTAGGTCGTACCTGGACCGGTTCTGGCCAATCGTAGGCACACCCCGTCTGACCAAACACAGACAAAGACAGTCTTTGTCAACCACGTAGGTCTGGGTTGGAATCTGGGAACTACAAAAGGGCAGGAATGGCCACACCATTCCCATTCCCAGTCCTTCATCGGCACCATGAACAACATCGAGGAATTCATCCTGGAGGAGTAACATCGAGGAATTCATCCTGGAGGAGTAACCCGCTGAGTGCCAGCCAATTTTGACGGTGTGCTTCTGCCAGTGCCATATTTTTTTTTTTTTTTTTGGCTAAATCTATTAAGTTGGGAGAGAAATGGTAAAAAAAACACTCCCCTCGCCAGAAATCAGGTCCCCGATGGTCCCGAAAGTAGCTGAAAAGACACTATAGACTACAGAGACTTTTATGGTATCGGAATGTATGGGTGGGAGGGTGGTTTTGGGGTTGGTTGGGGGAAGGTAGAAGGGTAATTGACTTGTGTTACACATATGAAGCCGATTGGTGAGGTAGTTTCGCCACCACGGATTTTCCTTTTTTTTCCTTTCCTTCGTATGGATACGCTAGAAGTGGGTGGTGGGAGGAGGTTGGGGGTGTGGTGGGGGGAAGGCAGAAGGGTAAGAGACTTGTCACACAAATATGGAACCGATTGGTGCAGTCGTTTCGCCGCCACAGATTTTCCTTTTTTTTCCTTTTCTTCGTACGGATACGCTAGAAGTGGGTGGTGGGAGGAGGTTGGGGGTGTGGTGGGGGGAAGGCAGAAGGGTAAGAGACTTGTCACACAAATATGGAACCGATTGGTGCAGTCGTTTCGCCGCCACAGATTTTCCTTTTTTTTCCTTCTGACGGGACCGACAGTCAGCGAGTGGGTGGGAGGAGGGATTTGGGATTTTTGTGGTGGGTAGCCTAAAGGGTAAGGTACATGTGGTAAAAATATGAAAGCCATAGGTGCAGTCGTTTCGCTGCTACGATTTGTTTTCGGCAGGGTGCAGAGGGTGGCAGGGTTGGCTTGTTGGTTGCTGCTCCGGTGTGGTGAGAGGTGTGACTGGAGGGTCCCTCGCTGGTCCCGTTGTCCCCTCGTACAACGATGCCGCGTCTTCCCGCCAACCCGCAGTGCGGCGGTTCTGCCAGATGCGGCCTAACTAACGTATACTTCCATGTTCGACTGGAACTTTCTACGATTTGACGAGAGCAGCTCTCGTCTCACGTGGTAGCTGCTACGTCCGACGAGGATGCTCTGGTCAGACGACCGTGGTGGCCTGGTCGGTCGTAAGTTTCCCCGTCTTTTGACATACGTGAGGGCGAGCCACGTTCCTGATTCGACTCGAATCAGCAACCGCGCGGCCTTGGCCGCACCCACAACATTCCCGACCCACGTGGGCTACTCGTTTCTACTCGCGCCATGCGAGAGTACCCCCCCCCGACTGGCCGTAATTTCATTAAAGTTTTGCGTATTATGCCATTACGTTTTACGTAATCGGTTGCCAACTACCAATATACCTTCGTTTACAACAGACGGGAGCTGACGGGAGCAATATACGTGAATGTGTGAACCCACCATTACGCTCGATATATACAACCTACATAGCCTTCTTTACAGAGACTGAAACCAACACTCATTACAGTAAACCTCATCTTATATACTAGTTTCATTGTATATTGAACTCATTAAGACATAGTCTTTAGCGCGTGGATTTGATATCTGGCAGACAGACAACATGTTTATCCACAAAGTGAATGCACAGCCACATTATGGAGCTAGACTGCATGTGTACGTCCACACGCCATACCATTAGCCTAGACTCGTACTGAAGCAAATTACATTATTGTCTATAAATTCATATTTGTTTTCAACAACCCACCAATTAATTTACAAATAAACCTAACTAATTAAATCAAGGACTCTAACCTAGGATACTCACACCGAAATTCTGCACACTAAGCATTGCACTATCAAGACAGTTAAAGGGTTATGCACAAGCCTACGATATGTTATGCATTCTCGAATACCGCATATTAATCTAAGCATGTACGTACATACTCCCACTGCGCTATGGTATCCTAATGTTTAGACGAATGGAAGGGGCATTTAACCACTAAGGAAGGCCTCGGTATAAATTGTTCCTGAAACATTTATTTATATACTTGCATGCTTTACGTTTTGTGAATACCTATACATTACAGTCTGTTGGTCAAATATGAGTATTTGTATAGCATATCAGTAGCATGTTAGTGGCATTTTAGATAAAACACTAAAAGTGCAGTACAATACAAATAGATTTTTAATAATATTTAACCCAGATGTATCGGGAATCAAACCTAAGGAATAAGCATTTAATGCTATGACCACTCAGCCACACCTCATGCACTAAGAACATTATTTTTGCATGTATAATTACTATCTACTCCACCTGTCTTTGGTAGCAATTATATCTTTTTGTCTATATCTGTCATTTATCCATGTGACTTAACCTTTTTCAATAATTATGAAGCAATTGATAACATAACCCTCTTACTAGGCTGACATCTTTCATATACTCTATATGAAACTTATTCCATGTTTCATAAATCTTGTCAACATAATTATGAATGTTGTGATATATTCCAGCTATACAAGACTAAAGCCAAATTAAATATTATACCTTCAGTCTATAAAACTATGGAGACAGGAATAAAACCATTGCAATTCTAAAATATTGACAACATGTATAGATATTCCACCCACCAACACCACCACCAAAAATAATAAATAAATACATAAATGAAACATAAATACATAATTATATATAAATACATAAACTATATTATATAAAATCGACTTAGCCATAAGGTTCGCAAACTGTTTTCACGAGCTAAGAATATCCCTTCAGTCTATTGTATTCCAGAATACAATGTTGTTACTCATGCAGAAACTGATAAATGCATTCACCATTTGTATTTGTTTTTGTTTTTTCTAAGTGGATGAGGGAGACAAAAGGCAAAACTGCCTGCGACGAGTGTCTCCCCCAGAGTTGAAATAATGACAGGGCCAAAATCAAGGAATGTTCGAGCCAAAATGTCTAGACACCGAGTTTGAAAAAAATGTAAGTCATAGAATGAGGGAAAGATGGATTCAGAAAAAGAATTCCAGAGCTCAGCTGTTGAATAGAAGAAAGATTGGGAGTATTGTTTAACTCTTGAGTTGGAGAGTTGTACAGAGTAGGGGTGATATTGTGTTGCAAGACGGGTACTACGTACCCTACGTAGAGGAGCTCTGAGGAACACTGTTTTATTGTAGTAGCGATAGAATAGCGAGAGGATACAATATTGCGGCGAAGAGAGAAAGATTGCAGAGAGTCGGTGAGTGGACGGGAGTTAATGATACGAAAGGATTTCCTTTCTACTTTGTCTCGAAATGCTGTCTGAGAGGATCTTCCCCGCACATGTAAAACATATTCAATACAAGGACGCACTGTGCCCCTTCACAGAGCAAGAAGCTGTGCAGGGGTAATGAACCCCTTGAGGTGGTTGAGCACACCCAACTTCTGGGAGGCTGCCTTAGCAAGAGTGGTGATATGGTCCTTCCTAGAGAGATCAGAAGAAAAAGAGACACCGAAAATACTGAGAGAAAATGAAGTGTTGGTTTTTGTAATTATGAAGTATAAGGGGAAGTCCTCTGATTATTCTTATTTATATTTATTTTAGATCAGACTAAAATAATTAAACTGTTTTCTCAATTTATAAGGGAACGTCAAAATAGTACTAATCATTTGATACATGATATGTGGCTGAGTATTCATGCCAATTGACTTGTGATTTTATGGATTTTTTTCCCAACTTGGTATTTCTAGGGAAGATATTATTGGGAGTTAGATTGTGACATTCATCTATCAGTACTATAATATAAGCTTACTGTCATGTCGTAAGTTGGTGAAATCTATAAACTAGCACTTCATGGGTGAATACAAATTGAGGAAATACAAATAGTAATACATGCAAGCACCTACACGAGTTAGAAATAAGATTTATGGCATGTTTTTGTGTGAGTGTGAGACAGGATGGCTCCAGGTGAACTCCATACCATCTCTGGGTAGTCAGGATGAAGCAAACTGTCAACCAACCATTTTTGTTCTACAGTATGTGAGTGAACGAGACAAAAGGCAAAGCTGCCTGTAACAAGGGTCTCCCCCACAGTTGAAAGAGTGGCAGAGAGCCAGATGCAAAGTACGTTAGAGTCAATATGTCTGGACACGGAGTTTAAAGCAGTTTAAGTCATAAGATGAGGGAAAGACTGATTGAGGGAGAGAGTTTCAAAGTTTACTTGTTGAGTCGAAGAATGACTGGGAAAATCGGTTCACTCTTGGGCTAAGTTCAGTTCAGTGACAGTCAGTGACAGAGAAGGTTGTGTTAATCTGAGCTCCTGCCCGGACCACTTACCAGTGACCTTTAGTGACCATTACACCTACCTGTGTTTGGGGGCAGTGCACTCGTGTTATATAAAAGTGTTATAGCTCAGTTTTTAGCTGTTAGTTTACTTGTTTTTGTTTTTCTGTACTTAGTTTCTTGTTCCTCGCTAAGCTTATTGGGATCATGGCAGGTATGGAGTGCGAGTCTCTAACTGATCTGCATCATCTTATTCTCCAGGTAAGAGAGGAGATGGTTGTGGTGAAGGAAGAGGTCTTGGCTCTAAGGGAGGTTAATGTTAAACTTCAGAGGGAAGTGGATTTGATTAAAGACGAAAATCTAGCTTTCAAGCTTAGCCAAGAGGAAATAAAGTCAAGTAAGGGGAAAAGGGAGGAAGTTGATGAAAAATTGTATTCATGGCAGGTTGTTAAAAATACGGGTGGGAAAGTCACACTCAAGAAGCAGGATAGTAGAATAGGTATGAGTGTGACAAATACATTCTCTCCTTTGCGAGACGAATGTGAGGGAAAAGATAGTCAGGATAAGGGAGGGATAACCGAAGTGCCTGCCGCCGACTCAGCTCCAACCTCTGACGCTGTGCTACCTACCACCACCACTACCCCCACCACCACCACCACCAAGGGACCTTCTGCCACCACCGGGGGTTCTCCAACTGCAGCTGCTGGATCCTCCCGAGGGAAAGGTAAGTCTGTGTCCCGAGAAGGTAAGTCTGTGTCGATTGTGGGCGACTCCATGGTAAGACATTTAGTTAGGGCTACCCGCACTAAACTTAGGAAGGTTGTGTGTCTGCCTGGCCATGGAGTTGGGAGGGTTTTAGAGAAGATGGACCACATCTTGGAAGATAGTGGAGATAACCCCATTATCTGTCTCAGTGCCGGGAGTAACGATGTTGGTAAGGGTAGAAGTGAGGAACTGCTGCAGCAGTATCGGGATGTGTTAGATAAAGTTAGGATGAAGGGAGGGATCCCTGTAGTACATTGTATCCTACCCAGAAGAGGAGTTCCCAAGGAATGGACATCCAGGGCGATTGGTGTCAATTGCCGTTTGGAGAAATATTGCAAAGAAAAAGCAATACCATTCATTGATAACTGGGATAGTTTCTATGGGAGAGATGGGATGTACGCAAGGGATGGGGTTCATCTTTCACGGTTAGGGGTTTCTACATTAGCTAGTTCTTTAGATAGGGTGGTTGTGGGGTTTTGAACAGAAATATTGAGAGTGTAAATGAGAGGTTAATTGGAACAATTTTAGCGTCAGGCGAAAGCGATAAGGATATTCAGTCTCATGCTAAAAATGATGACTATAATGCAAATAATAGTAGTGATGGTGCAACAGAAGATGGAAATGTCGCTAAAAACAAAGGTAAATTAGGTATAAAGAAAAGAAGTAAATTGAGAGTATATTACACAAACTGTAGGAGTCTATGTAACAAAATGAACGAACTTAGAGCCCTTGTTAGCAAAGAAAATATAGACATAATAGCGCTAACTGAAACGTGGATTAATACAGAAACCAGGCATTTTTTAGCAGAATTTGATATACCAGGATATAGTTTGTTTAAATATGACCGAACAAGTAAGAGGGGTGGCGGTATAGCAGTGTTTGTCAGGAGTACATTAAAAAGCTGTATTAAATCAGGTATTAGACTAAATAACGATAATGAAAGTGTTTGGGTAGAGGTTAACGAAGGTAGTGAGACCATAGTTATTGGAGTTATGTATAGACCGCCAAATATGAGTAGAAATGACGGAACGTCATTATGGGAGGAAATTAAAATGGCATCAAGGTTTAGCAATGTGTGCATTATGGGGGATTTTAATTTTCCGAATATAGATTGGCAGCATCAAATAGGAGACTCTGATTCTGAGGAGTTTATAGAGGTAGTACAAGATAGTTTTTTATTTCAATTCATAGATACGCCGACTAGAGGTAATAATATTCTCGATTTAGTTTTCAGTAACAATGAACATATGGTAAATAATGTAGAGATAGGGGACCACCTAGGAAATAGTGACCACAATTCTGTGTATTTTAATATACAATGGAAAGGTAATACCAGAGAGAATACAACATTAATACCTGACTTTAGAAAAGCCAATTATGGTGGGTTAAGAAGAGCCCTATTAGCGGACCCTATGGTCAAAAAATTAAGTCGATCCAGGTGTCCAAATGAGTGTACCCCTTCTCAGGCACCTGTCATCTTAAGTCAGGAAGAGACGTCAACCTTGGTAGATACATACGATAATTTTATCAAGTCAGTATTCAATGCACAAAATAAATACATCCCCAAAAGAAAATTTAGATCAACACAGAACCAACCCAAATGGATGAATAATAGACTATTAGATCTTCTAGGACAAAAGAGAGGAATATATAGAAAAATTAGAAAAGGCGAAATTCACCTACTTGCTTACTATCAGAATCTATCAAGACAGGTAAAAAAGGATATTAGGAAAGAAAAAAGAAATTATGAAATTAAGGTTGCCAATGACTCAAAAAATAATCCTAAAGCTTTTTACCAACTATATAAATCCAAGGTTAGAGATGTAATTGGTCCCCTTAAAACTTCGATAGGAGAAATGACAGAAAATGATTTAGAAATGTGCAGTACATTAAATGGTCAATTTCTTTCCGTTTTCACTAATGAAAATTTGGCACAGTTTCCAGAAGTCCGTAAGGTATATAGCGATAGTATAGAAAATAGGTTAAGTACGGTTACTATAAGTAGAAATGATGTGCTTAAGGAAATTGACAGACTGAAACCTCATAAATCGCCTGGTCCTGATGAGGTATATGCTAGAGTATTAAAAGAATGTAGGGATGAGTTAAGTTACCCATTAACATTTTTATTTAACAAGTCATTGGAGACAGGTATAGTTCCAGAAGCTTGGAAGCTTGCAAACGTAGTTCCGATCTTCAAAAAAGGTGACAAATCAATAGCATCCAATTACCGTCCCATTAGTCTTACATCAATCATAGGAAAGCTACTAGAGTCAATTATTGCTAGTAAAATTAGAAACCACTTAGATACATTTAATTTAATAAATTCTTCTCAGCATGGATTCACTCAGGGACGTTCTTGCCTTACTAATTTGCTTAGTTTTTTCTCAGAGGTATATGAAGCAGTAGATAATGACAAGTCATATGATATAATATATTTAGATTTCAGTAAAGCTTTCGACAGAGTCCCCCACGAGAGATTGATGAGAAAGGTTGAGGCGCATGGAATAGGTGGGGCGTTGTTGGGATGGATTAGGTCATGGCTAATTGGTAGGAAGCAGAGAGTCAGCATAAATGGTACGAAGTCAGAATGGGGAGCAGTCAAAAGTGGTGTCCCCCAGGGATCTGTATTAGGTCCTCTGTTGTTTGTTATATACATAAATGACCTTGATTTAGGTATAACTAGTAGGATAAGTAAATTTGCAGACGATACCAAGATGGGGAGAACAATTGATTCAGATAGAGATATAGAGTGCCTCCAAAGGGATCTAGATACCTTACACGAATGGTCAGTAAATTGGCAGATGAAGTTTAACATTGACAAATGCAAGGTATTAAAGATAGGGAAGATGCATACAAATGTTAAATATAAACTAGCTAATGTGGAATTAGAAAACTCGAATTGTGAGAAAGATCTAGGTGTGTTTGTTAGCAATGATTTGAAGCCTAGACAACAGTGTATAAGCGTTCGAAACAAGGCAAACAGGATTCTCGGGTTCATCTCAAGGAGTGTGAGTAACAGAACTGCTGATGTTATCTTAAAACTTTACTTGTCATTAGTGAGACCCCATATGGATTATGCTGTTCAATTTTGGTGTCCTTATTACAGAATGGACATAGATTCATTGGAGAGAGTACAACGTAGAATGACAAAAATGATCCATAATATTAGAAATCTTCCGTATAAAGAAAGGTTGAAGAAATTAGGCTTACATTCGTTAGAGAGACGCAGAGTTAGAGGGGATATGATAGAGGTGTTCAAGTGGGTTAGTGGGATTAACAAAGGGGACATGACAAATGTACTAAAGCTCAGTGATAGCGAAAGAACTCGTACCAATGGTTTCAAATTAGATAAATTTCGTTTCAGAAAAGATATAGGCAAATATTGGTTTGGTAACAGAGTTGTAGATGGGTGGAATGGACTACCAAGTGCTATAGTGGGATTAAAAACGATAGGGAGCTTTAAGATAAAATTGGATAAGCATATGGACGAGAAGGGTTGGGTGTGAAGGGGGATCAGCAGGGTTGGGCCAATCAGCGCTCTGCAGACCCCCGTAATCCTGCGTTAATCTCTAACCGTTTTGGTAAGATGATCCTCAGGGTATTAGAGTGTTGAGCCTATAATTGGGCTTTGTAATTGGGGTTGTGTGGGACAGGGATCTGCCTTGCTTAGGCCAATCGGCTTTCTGCAGACTCCCATTTTCTTATGTTCTTATGTTCTTAAGAGAGGTGGACAGATTAGGGGTGGGAGTGTGTTAAAGGCGGGTGAGCCAATCCTGTAAGGAAGTTTAACATGTATAGACATGCACACAGATAAACATAAATACATTTATATATATATATATATATATATATATATATATAAATATATATTATATATATATATATATATATATATACAGTATATATATATATATATAATATATATATATATATATATACTGTATATACAAATAATGTTAGATATACATGAATGTACAGTACAGTAGAAACGAACCTCCACATAGTCACCAACGCAGATCATTCCCCGACCTTCCCCTGACGACCCCTCTAAATACTCTGGACCACGGCCTGTCACTCTTACTATCAACTTTTGCAATATTCGCGGCTTTTCCTCTAATTTTCACTCCATCGAATACCATCTCTCCTCCTCCAAACCTGATTTCTTTTCCTCACCGAAACTCAGGTGTCTGAAGCAACTGCCAGCAGCCTCTTCTGTATCCCCCTACTTTCAAAGCCAGAGCGGATGTTGTGCATACGTGCACAACAAACTCACTTGCTCTCGTGTTCCCGATTTCGACGCCTCTGAATTCTCAACTCTATGGCTCCAACTATCCTGTCATTTTCATACTAAATATTTCTGTGCTGTCTATCTTTCCCCTAACTCTACCGACTTTCCTAAATTTTTCGACTATCTAAACTCTGAAGTGGAACACATTCTATCAATATCTCCCTTCTCTGAAATCTCCATCTTAGGAGACTTCAACGTTCACCACCGCCAATGGCTCTCCTCACACTCTACTGACCAACCTGGTGAACAAGCCTACGTCTTTTCTATCCTAAATGACCTAGAGCAGTTGGTTCAACAACCAACCCGTATCCCGGATCGCTTCGGAGATTGGCGACCATTCTTGACTTGTTTCTAACTTCTAACCCTTCTTCTATACTGTCGATCTCTTCTCACCTTTGGGCTCATCCAACCATAAACTTATCTCCTGTCACCTGTCCTAGCTCTCCAGTACGACCACCCGATCATCCCAACCGGAGGCGCCTGTGTCACTTTGGCGCTGCCGACTGGGAGGCTCTCAGGCAGTACTTCTTTGATTTCCCATGGAATGATTTTTGCTTCCGTGGCCGGGGACACTCGGAGAGTGCTGAACGCATTACCGAGGTAATCCTATCAGGCATGGAGGCATATATCCATCTTCTTTCTCTCAGACTAATGCCAAAAAAAATCTTGGTTTACTCATGCTTGTTCTACTGCTATCTGCAATAAGGAGGAAGCATTCAAACGGTACCGACACAATCAAACTTAACCCGTTGAGCCCCGGCTAGTTATAATATTTTGTTCACCCCAGTCCCAAGCCATTTTCACTTCTTTTTTTTTTTTGCTAAAATGGAAGACAAGGATGAGAAATGAAAAAAAAAAAAAAAAAATCACCTCGGACATTTTTTTTTGGGGGGGGGGGGGGGGGGCCGGTGGGTGGTGGGAGGGGGGGGAGCCTCAACAAAAATTTGTTGAGCCAAAATGGAAGAGAATGGTGAGAAATGAAGAAAAAAAACTCATTTCGGTCATTTGGGGGTCGGGGGGGGGGGGGGGGGTCGAAAGTTCGTCTCCCCCGCATGACCACCCGCCCGGGAGCACTAGGGTAAAAACTGAGTATGGCATTGTACGGCATACATCCTAAGGAGTGTCTCACATAAATCTCAAGCCTTTAGCTCCCATACGACCGGAGTAATGAAGGTTCAAAGTGGCGGTGAACTAAGGGTGTAAAGTATCCCCACTAAGCCCACCACCACCAGCCGCGCGGCTGTCTCGGCCCGCTCACACCTACTGGCCCGGCTCCCACACACACTACGGTACTTCCCCCTCCTATTCTCCCGACATTTCCTACCTTACGAGCCACGCAAGTGTTTTTTATATGTCGGACGCACGTGATGCGTCGCTGGGAGTTGGTGATCAAACACTGCCGACGCATCACGTGCGACGCTGGGTCTCACTGGGTTAAGAATCTCATTCGTTCTATGTTTCTGTCCGGAATCAAGCCAGATATGTTCTACGACTTGCCAAACACTCTTTCATCAATAATAAATGCACTGAACTATATCCAACTCTAGTTCTTCCCAAGCTTTCGGGCATCTAGCCAAAAACCTCTTCAATAATTTGTCTTCCTCGTCTTTCCCTCCCCTTTTCCACTTTGATGGCACATCCATCACTTCTTCCTCTGACAAAGCTGAACTCTTTGCTCAAACTTTTGCTAGAAACTCAACCTTGGATGATTCCGGTCTAAATCCTCCCTCTCCACCCCCCTCTCTCCTACTTATGCCTAATAACCTAATTTCTTCTAAAGATGTACTTTCCTACCTTTCTGGGCTTGAAGGCGTACTAAGAAGGCGTACGTTCCGGATGGTGTTACTCCTATTGTACTTAAAAACTGTGCTTCAGTGCTGACTCCCTGCCTAGGTAAACTCTTCCGTCTCTGTCTCTTCTCTAACATCTTCCCTTCTTGCTGGAAGTTCGCTCTCATTCAACCTATCCCAAAGAACTGTGACCGCTCTCAACCTTCCAACTATCATCCAATAGCTCTCATTTCTTGCATTTAAGGTTTTTTAAACTATTCTTACCTCAACATTTATTAAGCATTTATCTTTCCATAACCCACTCTAAGACCGCCATTATGGCTTTCTTATTTTACTAACTCTTGGCCATCCTCCATTCGGGACTTCGGTGAGACTTTTCTGCTGTGCTAGACATATCAAAGGCCTTCGATAGAGTCTGGCATATATCTCTATTTTCTAAACTACCCTCCTATGGTTTCTATCCCTCCATCTGTGCCTTTATCTCTAATTTCCTTTCCAACCATTCCATAGCTGGGGTTGTGCAAGGCCACCATTCACTTCCTCAACCTATGAACTCCAGTGCTCCTCAGGGTTCTGTCCTATCTCTAATTCTCTTCCTATTATTCATTAACGACCTTCTCAATTACACATCCATCCCAATTCACTCATATGCTGACGACTCTACATTATACTATTCAACCAGCCTTCCACAACATCATACACATCAGGAACTCCAAAACTCACGTAAGGAGCGAGCGCATAAAAACCTATCTTCTGATCTCTCTATAATCTCTAAATGGGGCAGAGAAAACCTTGTTACTTTAAATGCTTCCAAAACTCAATTTCTCCATCTGTCTACTCGTCGCCCCCTTCCAGAAAACTATGACCAACTCTTCAACAACATACAAATTAACCCTTCATCTTCTCTCAATAATCTTGGTGTCTCTTTTGCTTCTGATCTCTCTTGGAAATATCATATTACCACTCTTGCTAAAACAGCTTCCCAGAAGCTGGGTGTGCTCAACCGCCTCCAGGGGTTCTTTACCCCAGTGCAGTTTCTTGCTCTGTACAAGGGCACAGTGCGTCCATGTATTGAGTATTGTTCACATGTGTGGGGAGAATACTCTCACACAGCACTTCTAGACAAAGTAGAAAAGAAAACCTTTCGTCTCTCATTAACTCACGTTCAATGCCAATGTTCTCTGCAGTCTCTCTCTCTTCGCCGCAATGTTGCATCTCTCTCACTATTCTACAGCTATTACAATAATCAGTGTTCTTCAGAGCTCTCTGTGTATACCCCCCTCTCTTCGTAGAGCAAGTAGCACCCGTCTGGCAACACAATCCCACCCCTACTGTGTGCAATTCTCCAACCCTAGATTGGAACGTTATTTTCCATCTTTCTTCTATTCAACAGCTGAGCTCTGAAATTTTCTCCCAGAATCAGTCTTTCCCTCTTCCTATGACTTAAATTGCTTCAAACTCCGTGTGTCCAGGCATTTTGGCTCGAGTGTCCCTTGATATTGGCCCTGTCACTGTCTCAACTCTGGGGATGGCACTCAACACAGGCAGTTCTTATTGGTCTGACCAATACTAAATATCATAATATACTACCTACTCCTACCACTACAGTTGACTCATGTGTTCTCTCCCTCTGTGTTTGTGTTCATTCCTATTCCATCTTTATCTCTAGTGTCTTTAACTTCACTCTTTAGCAGGTATTTTCTCCATGCCTCCTATATTTTCTATTTCCTAAATTTGTACCTTCTTATTAGTGTCCTCCTCTTCCTCTTTCACCACCTTTGCCTATCCTTCTTCCTTCTTTGTCTCCTCCTCCTTCTCCTTCTTCTCCCGCTTCTCTTGCTCTTCCTCCCCCTTCCAAATCTTCCTTCCTTCTTCCTCCTCTTCCGAAACATTTGAAAAGTTAGTGGCAAAACATGTTTCCCCTCTGAGAATATACGTTTCTTCCGAAAATCGAAAATCCCGTATTGGCACAGCCTGGGATGACCTTGGGGAGCGTGGGCCAGACAAAATGACGGAAATGGAGATAGAAGGGAAGAGGAAAAACATATCAGCGGAGAGAAATACTATTTTATTTTTCTATATACCAACTACTCCCCCACCGGCATAGGCTGAGAGCCTGTACATTCCACCATTCGACATTGAACGGAGAAGCCTGTGAAGTATCGTTCCAGTCGAGGGCGTGAGACATGTGAAGTACTTTTTAGCTGCAAACATCCCCTGCCATCTTGCCTTCGCAGGCTGCATGGAGCTTAGTTGCTCACTCACAGCTCAAAGCAGCCCCAGCTATAAAGCTTCCTCGCTCCAGTGCTTCACTGTCTCACCTCCTAGACTCAGACCCTCACTCACAGAACGCAACCTATTGAGCAATGAACTCACTAGGCATTGCGCCCCTGTAGCATATTTTAAATATGGAAATATTCATACAGTGCTATTAAATCAGGGAACAATGAGGGTACTTATTTGGCGTTTCGGTGGGGTTTGTGGTAATTGCACTGATTGTGTACAGCACAAATTCCATCCCAATAATATCTTCCCATTGACATATCGGAATTCGAACCCGGGTCCATTGGATTACCAGTCCAGTGGCAAGGCCACTCCACCACACCTCCCTTGTGTGTGTGTGTGTACGCGTGTGTGTGTGTGTGTTTTACAAATACAAAATAATGCACACTATATAAGATAAAAGTATGCATGCTGTGTACACATGATGAACAATTTAGAGATTACACATCGAGAGATAAATCATGTGCATATAGACTAACGATTGGAACGATAACATTAAGATAATGGAGTTTTCATGATGATTCACTGGATCAAAAAATCTTGGGCAACTTGTTGTCGATCCTTGATTATGTTGTGTGTGGAAGTTGGCGAGATTACACATACATATACCCTATAACCCCAATCCCCACAAACCTTCTTCACACAGCTGGTTCCCAAGACATTACTTATGGTGGGTTCACACATTCACGTATATTGCTCCCGTCCGGCGTATCGCCAATTTATGTAAAGACGCGAGTAGTTTCTGCCGTTGAACGCCCGTTCTTCCACGTCTATTGCACTTCCCGACAGACTTAGCGTAACGGGGCCAGTGTTACGTCAGACGTAATGGAGTCGTATTGAACTACGTACGTGTTTGCGACGTGCGTAAGCATAGCCCCGTTCGACCTCATGGGCTGCACGATTTGCGGGAACACAGGCCACGCCCATGCCACGCCCCCTCAAGACCGGCGTAGATGAGGCCGCATGTCTTGGGATTTGTTAGGTCGTACCTGGACCGGTTCTGGCCAATCGTAGGCACACCCCGTCTGACCAAACACAGACAAAGACAGTCTTTGTCAACCACGTAGGTCTGGGTTGGAATCTGGGAACTACAAAAGGGCAGGAATGGCCACACCATTCCCATTCCCAGTCCTTCATCGGCACCATGAACAACATCGAGGAATTCATCCTGGAGGAATAACATCGAGGAATTCATCCTGGAGGAGTAACCCGCTGAGTGCCAGCCAATTTTGACGGTGTGCTTCTGCCAGTGCCATATTTTTTTTTTTTTTTTTGGCTAAATCTATTAAGTTGGGAGAGAAATGGTAAAAAAAACACTCCCCTCGCCAGAAATCAGGTCCCCGATGGTCCCGAAAGTAGCTGAAAAGACACTATAGACTACAGAGACTTTTATGGTATCGGAATGTATGGGTGGGAGGGTGGTTTTGGGGTTGGTTGGGGGAAGGTAGAAGGGTAATTGACTTGTGTTACACATATGAAGCCGATTGGTGAGGTAGTTTCGCCACCACGGATTTTCCTTTTTTTCCTTTCCTTCGTATGGATACGCTAGAAGTGGGTGGTGGGAGGAGGTTGGGGGTGTGGTGGGGGGAAGG
Organism: Paralithodes platypus; assembly: GCA_032716605.1. Classification (NCBI taxonomy): domain Eukaryota; kingdom Metazoa; phylum Arthropoda; class Malacostraca; order Decapoda; family Lithodidae; genus Paralithodes; species Paralithodes platypus. The sequence continues at coordinate 48,210,208 of CM064523.1, read as the reverse complement.
CAGAAGGGTAAGAGACTTGTCACACAAATATGGAACCGATTGGTGCAGTCGTTTCGCCGCCACAGATTTTCCTTTTTTTTCCTTTTCTTCGTACGGATACGCTAGAAGTGGGTGGTGGGAGGAGGTTGGGGGTGTGGTGGGGGGAAGGCAGAAGGGTAAGAGACTTGTCACACAAATATGGAACCGATTGGTGCAGTCGTTTCGCCGCCACAGATTTTCCTTTTTTTTCCTTCTGACGGGACCGACAGTCAGCGAGTGGGTGGGAGGAGGGATTTGGGATTTTTGTGGTGGGTAGCCTAAAGGGTAAGGTACATGTGGTAAAAATATGAAACCATAGGTGCAGTCGTTTCGCTGCTACGATTTGTTTTCGGCAGGGTGCAGAGGGTGGCAGGGTTGGCTTGTTGGTTGCTGCTCCGGTGTGGTGAGAGGTGTGACTGGAGGGTCCCTCGCTGGTCCCGTTGTCCCCTCGTACAACGATGCCGCGTCTTCCCGCCAACCCGCAGTGCGGCGGTTCTGCCAGATGCGGCCTAACTAACGTATACTTCCATGTTCGACTGGAACTTTCTACGATTTGACGAGAGCAGCTCTCGTCTCACGTGGTAGCTGCTACGTCCGACGAGGATGCTCTGGTCAGACGACCGTGGTGGCCTGGTCGGTCGTAAGTTTCCCCGTCTTTTGACATACGTGAGGGCGAGCCACGTTCCTGATTCGACTCGAATCAGCAACCGCGCGGCCTTGGCCGCACCCACAACATTCCCGACCCACGTGGGCTACTCGTTTCTACTCGCGCCATGCGAGAGTACCCCCCCCGACTGGCCGTAATTTCATTAAAGTTTTGCGTATTATGCCATTACGTTTTACGTAATCGGTTGCCAACTACCAATATACCTTCGTTTACAACAGACGGGAGCTGACGGGAGCAATATACGTGAATGTGTGAACCCACCATTACGCTCGATATATACAACCTACATAGCCTTCTTTACAGAGACTGAAACCAACACTCATTACAGTAAACCTCATCTTATATACTAGTTTCATTGTATATTGAACTCATTAAGACATAGTCTTTAGCGCGTGGATTTGATATCTGGCAGACAGACAACATGTTTATCCACAAAGTGAATGCACAGCATCATTATGGAGCTAGACTGCATGTGTACGTCCACACGCCATACCATTAGCCTAGCCTCGTACTGAAGCAAATTACATTATTGTCTATAAATTCATATTTGTTTTCAACAACCCACCAATTAATTTACAAATAAACCTAACTAGTTAAATCAAGGCCTCTAACCTAGGATACTCACACCGAAATTCTGCACACTAAGCATTGCACTATCAAGACAGTTAAAGGGTTATGCACAAGCCTACGATATGTTATGCATTCTCGAATACCGCATATTAATCTAAGCATGTACGTACATACTCCCACTGCGCTATGGTATCCTAATGTTTAGACGAATGGAAGGGGCATTTAACCACTAAGGAAGGCCTCGGTATAAATTGTTCCTGAAACATTTATTTTTATACTTGCATGCTTTACGTTTTGTGAATACCTATACATTACAGTCTGTTGGTCAAATATGAGTATTTGTATAGCATATCAGTAGCATGTTAGTGGCATTTTAGATAAAACACTAAAAGTGCAGTACAATACAAATAGATTTTTAATAATATTTAACCCAGATGTATCGGGAATCAAACCTAAGGAATAAGCATTTAATGCTATGACCACTCAGCCACACCTCATGCACTAAGAACATTATTTTTGCATGTATAATTACTATCTACTCCACCTGTCTTTGGTAGCAATTATATCTTTTTGTCTATATCTGTCATTTATCCATGTGACTTAACCTTTTTCAATAATTATGAAGCAATTGATAACATAACCCTCTTACTAGGCTGACATCTTTCATATACTCTATATGAAACTTATTCCATGTTTCATAAATCTTGTCAACATAATTATGAATGTTGTGATATATTCCAGCTATACAAGACTAAAGCCAAATTAAATATTATACCTTCAGTCTATAAAACTATGGAGACAGGAATAAAACCATTGCAATTCTAAAATATTGACAACATGTATAGATATTCCACCCACCAACACCACCACCAAAAATAATAAATAAATACATAAATGAAACATAAATACATAATTATATATAAATACATAAACTATATTATATAAAATCGACTTAGCCATAAGGTTCGCAAACTGTTTTCACGAGCTAAGAATATCCCTTCAGTCTATTGTATTCCAGAATACAATGTTGTTACTCATGCAGAAACTGATAAATGCATTCACCATTTGTATTTGTTTTTGTTTTTTCTAAGTGGATGAGGGAGACAAAAGGCAAAACTGCCTGCGACGAGTGTCTCCCCCAGAGTTGAAATAATGACAGGGCCAAAATCAAGGAATGTTCGAGCCAAAATGTCTAGACACACCGAGTTTGAAAAAATGTAAGTCATAGAATGAGGGAAAGATGGATTCAGAAAAAGAATTCCAGAGCTCAGCTGTTGAATAGAAGAAAGATTGGGAGTATTGTTTAACTCTTGAGTTGGAGAGTTGTACAGAGTAGGGGTGATATTGTGTTGCAAGACGGGTACTACGTACCCTACGTAGAGGAGCTCTGAGGAACACTGTTTTATTGTAGTAGCGATAGAATAGCGAGAGGATACAATATTGCGGCGAAGAGAGAAAGATTGCAGAGAGTCGGTGAGTGGACGGGAGTTAATGATACGAAAGGATTTCCTTTCTACTTTGTCTCGAAATGCTGTCTGAGAGGATCTTCCCCGCACATGTAAAACATATTCAATACAAGGACGCACTGTGCCCCTTCACAGAGCAAGAAGCTGTGCAGGGGTAATGAACCCCTTGAGGTGGTTGAGCACACCCAACTTCTGGGAGGCTGCCTTAGCAAGAGTGGTGATATGGTCCTTCCTAGAGAGATCAGAAGAAAAAGAGACACCGAAAATACTGAGAGAAAATGAAGTGTTGGTTTTTGTAATTATGAAGTATAAGGGGAAGTCCTCTGATTATTCTTATTTATATTTATTTTAGATCAGACTAAAATAATTAAACTGTTTTCTCAATTTATAAGGGAACGTCAAAATAGTACTAATCATTTGATACATTATATGTGGCTGAGTATTCATGCCAATTGACTTGTGATTTTATGGATTTTTTTCCCAACTTGGTATTTCTAGGGAAGATATTATTGGGAGTTAGATTGTGACATTCATCTATCAGTACTATAATATAAGCTTACTGTCATGTCGTAAGTTGGTGAAATCTATAAACTAGCACTTCATGGGTGAATACAAATTGAGGAAATACAAATAGTAATACATGCAAGCACCTACACGAGTTAGAAATAAGATTTATGGCATGTTTTTGTGTGAGTGTGAGACAGGATGGCTCCAGGTGAACTCCATACCATCTCTGGGTAGTCAGGATGAAGCAAACTGTCAACCAACCATTTTTGTTCTACAGTATGTGAGTGAACGAGACAAAAGGCAAAGCTGCCTGTAACAAGGGTCTCCCCCACAGTTGAAAGAGTGGCAGAGAGCCAGATGCAAAGTACGTTAGAGTCAATATGTCTGGACACGGAGTTTAAAGCAGTTTAAGTCATAAGATGAGGGAAAGACTGATTGAGGGAGAGAGTTTCAAAGTTTACTTGTTGAGTCGAAGAATGACTGGGAAAATCGGTTCACTCTTGGGCTAAGAGAGGTGGACAGATTAGGGGTGGGAGTGTGTTAAAGGCGGGTGAGCCAATCCTGTAAGGAAGTTTAACATGTATAGACATGCACACAGATAAACATAAATACATTTATATATATATATATATATATATATATATATATATATATATATATATATATATAAATATATACTATATATATATATATATATATATATATATATATATATATATACTGTATATACAAATAATGTTAGATATACATGAATGTACAGTACAGTAGAAACGAACCTCCACATAGTCACCAACGCAGATCATTCCCCGACCTTCCCCTGACGACCCCTCTAAATACTCTGGACCACGGCCTGTCACTCTTACTATCAACTTTTGCAATATTCGCGGCTTTTCCTCTAATTTTCACTCCATCGAATACCATCTCTCCTCCTCCAAACCTGATCTTCTTTTCCTCACCGAAACTCAGGTGTCTGAAGCAACTGCCAGCAGCCTCTTCTCTGTATCCCCCTACTTTCAAAGCCAGAGGCGGATGTTGTGCATACGTGCACAACAAACTCACTTGCTCTCGTGTTCCCGATTTCGACGCCTCTGAATTCTCAACTCTATGGCTCCAACTATCCTGTCATTTTCATACTAAATATTTCTGTGCTGTCTATCTTTCCCCTAACTCTACCGACTTTCCTAAATTTTTCGACTATCTAAACTCTGAAGTGGAACACATTCTATCAATATCTCCCTTCTCTGAAATCTCCATCTTAGGAGACTTCAACGTTCACCACCGCCAATGGCTCTCCTCACACTCTACTGACCAACCTGGTGAACAAGCCCACATCTTTTCTATCATAAATGACCTAGAGCTGCTGGTCCAGCAACCCACCTGTATCCCGGATCGCTTCGGAGATCGGCCCAACATTCTTGACTTATTTCTGACTTTTAACCCTTCTTCTTATACTGTCAATCTTTTCTCTCCTTTGGGCTCCTCCGACCATAAACTTATCTCCGTCACCTGTCCTATCTCTTCAGTACGGCCATCCGATCCTCCCAGCCGGCGCCGCTTGTGGCACTTTGGCGCTGCCGACTAGGAGGCTCTCCGGCAGTACTTCTTTGATTTCCCATGGATTGACTTTTGCTTCTGTGGCCGAGGACCCTCGGAGAGTGCTGAACGCATTACCGAGGTAATCCTCTCGGGCATTGAAGTGTACATTCCATTTTCTCTTTCTCTGTCTAATGCAAAAAAGAGGAAGCATTCAAACGGTACCGACGCCTTAAAACTCAAGAATCTCATTCTTCCTATGTTTCTGCCGGATTCAAGCCAAATATGTTCTTCGACTTGCCAAGCACTCTTTCATAAATAATAAATGCACTGAACTATCCAACTCTAGCTCTTCCCAAGCTTTCTGGCATCTAGCCAAAAAACCTCTCCAACAACTTTTCTTCCTCGTGTTTCCCTCCCCTTTTCCACTCTGATGGCACCACCATCACTTCTTCCTCTGACAAAGCTGAACTCTTTGCTCAAACTTTTTGGATGATTCCGGTGTTATTCCTCCCTCTCCACCCCCTTCTCTCCTACATATGCCTAATATCCTAATCTCTTCTAAATATGTACTTTCTACTCTCTCTGGGCTTAATACTAAGAAGCCGTACGGTCCGGACGGTGTTTCTCCTGTTGTACTTAAAAACTGTGCTTCCGTGCTGACCCCCTGCCTATGCAAACTCTTTCGTCTCTGTCTCTCCTCTAACGTCTTTCCTTCTTGCTGGAAGTTTGCTCTCATTCAACCTGTCCCAAAGAAGGGTGAACACTCTCAACCCTCCAACTATCGTCCAATTGCACTCATCTATTGTATCTCTAAAGTTTTTGAAACAATACTTGCTTCCAAATTTCTTAAGCATTTCTCTTCTCATAATCTGCTCTCAGATCGCCAGTATGGCTTCCTTATTAAGGGTCGCTCTACTGGTGATCTTCTTTCATAATTATCTTTCTAAATCTTGGTCATCCAACTTTCGGGATTTCAGTGAGACTTTTTCTGTTACACTAGACATATCGAAGGCCTTCGATAGAGTCTGGCACAAATCTTTAATTTCCAAACTGCCCTCCTTCGGTTTCTGTCCCTCCATCTGTGCCTTTGTCTCTAATTTCCTTTCCGGCCATTCCACAGCTGCGGTTGTGGACGGCCATCGCTCATTTCCTCATCCTATCAACTCCGGTGTTCATCAGGGTTCTGTCTATCTCCTATTCTCTTTCTAATTTTCATAAATGATCTTCTCAACTGTACATCCAGTCCCATCCATTCATATGCAGACACTCTACTTTACACCACTCAATTAGTTTTCCAGAAGGCCCCAGCCAGCAGTCCCTCAAAAGTAAACGTAATGAAGCCATAAAATGCATATATTCTGATCTAGCTACTATTTCCACTACTGGGGTAGAGAAAATCTTGTTGCATTTAATGCTTCCAAAACTCAATTTACCCATCTTACTACCCGTCAGGAACCTCCAGAGGACTATCCCTTATTCTTCAACAATACAAAAATCAACCCTTCATCTTCCCTCAATGTTCTTGGTGTCTTTTTTTCTTCTGCTCTCACTTGAAAAGACCATATTACCAGTCTCGCTAAGGCAGCCTCACAGAAGCTGGGTGTGCTCAACCGCCTCAATCATTTTTTTTTTTTTTTTTTTTTTTTTTTTTTTTTTTTTTGTAAGTGAATGAGGGAAGCAAAAGGCATAACTGCCTGCAACGAGTGCCTCCACCAGATTTCAAAGAGTGACAGGGCCGAAATCAAGGGACGGTCGAGCTAAAATGCCTGGACACACAGAGTTTGAAGCAATTTAAGTCATAGGAAGAGGGAAAGACTGATTCTGGGAGAGAGTTCCAGAGCTCAGCAGTTGAATAGAAGAAAGTCTGAGAATAGCGTTTCACTCTTGGGTTGGAGAGTTGCACAGAGTATGGGTGGGATTGTGCTGCAAGGCGTGTACTACGTACCCTACGTAGAGGATGTGGTATACACTGGGAAAGCTCCGAGGAACACTGATTATTGTAGTAGCGATAGAATAGTGAGAGATGCAACATTGCGGCGAAGAGAGAGAGATTGGAGAGAGTTGGTGAGTGGACGGGAGTTAATGATACGAAAGGCTTTCCTTTCTACTTTATCTAGGAGTGCGGTGCGAGAGGATCCTCCCCACTGTTACGCTGGCCAGCTTGCCAGAATGCACTCGTAACTCGCTAGTGCTCGCCAGGGCAGTGAAATGGGCTACAATAATCGTAGAACGATGTTCTTTCTTTCATAGAGTTCATGTTGTCGCAGACAGATCTGTGGTGATCTTTATTCTTGTCTGTGACACTTGGAAGTATTTTATATCATTAATAGAATATAAGATGCATTGTGTGAAGTTAAAGAGAAAGAGCGAGGTAGGCAGTGAGGTGGTAGTATGTGCTGCCTCCCTCGCTCGGAGGAGTTTTCCCACGCTCCTGATTGGCCTGGCGAGTCATGTGACTTCTGCTCCTAGTGACGTAGTCGTTTGTGATTGGGTGCCGCTGCCTTTGTTGGTGCTGGGGGGCTCCTTCCCGCGTGTCTCCTGCAGAGCTTGGCATGGCGTGCTTGGTCCTACATGTCCTTTGCAATCTGAACCCCATATAACCCTATACTACTTTCTCTCTCTCTGAACTTCTTAGTTTTCATACTTCTCTCTTTATTCAATTACTTATCCCTTCTGGTTCTGCATACGACTTCCATAGTCGGCCAGTCGTATTACCAGCACCAGCTCTCCATATATGTTTGCACTAGTTTTAGGGATTAGTAGAGTCATAGTCAAATGGTATCATAGTGTTGGGGTGCTTCTAATTATTGAGCTGTTCTCTCTTATTATTTAATGCTAGACAGTGGAAGGTATCTTTGGTCGTTGTCTGAGTTATGTATGTGGCAAGTCAGAGCCTGTATAACATCGACGAAGCTAGCTAGACTGTAACCCTTGTGCATATTTTCCTTTGCGAGTGTAGCAGTATACAAGTGAAGGGTTTTTGCCTAATCTCACCTGCATACCTGCTACCTCATTTTGTTGACCTTTGTGGAGCGCCAGGGCAAGACCAGATACTAGAGATCTGGACTTACCAAGAGAGCCTCCAAGTCACTTAACGTAACATAAGGGAAATCTGTTCAAGGGGAGACAGTAGGCTACGAGCATGCTTGCGCTCTGCCTAGTTTCTTAGTACATTTTATGCCACTGCTAGACTTTATTAGTGAGAAAGACAGCAGTGTGTTTATTAACTTTCAATGTGTATTCTTTAGGAATTATTCACGCCTTATTTTAGCCTAGGTTGATGCATAGTGCACAACCCAGTTTGGCTGTTACATTGGCTAAGGAAGTACTGTTTTGAGTGGCGATTATTAGTGCTGTCACAGAGTTGTTGCACTCCCTTGTTATATATAGGTATCCTACTTATTGGTGTATTTAAGATACACGCTTTGGTGTCCTGCCCCTGCATTTATCTCTGTTCTGTATTAACGAGCATCCTAGAGCATCAGACGTTTTCAGAAGATTCTATACCTGATTGCTGTAGGACTAGACTTCCAGTGCTTTCATAGAGCATTGTAGAGTTTAGTGGTGAGTACAGACTCACACTAAAGTCAACGAAAGCATATACTCCTTTATTAACCCGTGGAGCCCCGGCTAGTTTTGTAATGTTTGCGCACCAGAACCCGGCCGGTTTTCAAAAAATGGTTTTATTCCAGAAACAATAGCGAATGGGTTAGGAATGAAGGAAAAACCACGAAAAACCGCTCAAAAAGCTTAAAAAATGGTCCTACAGAGCCCCCGAAAACGGATTTTATAAGAGTAAAAAATTGAAGGCAATTATCCCAAAAAACCAGGTTATTGCGCGCTCGCGCGCACGCACGTGGATTTTGAGAGTTTTCAACCATCGGCACGGGTGCGTGGGATACGTACACAGTTCCCATACAAATCTGAGCCCTCTTGAGTGGCTACACCTGAGGTCACGGTCGGCGCAATTGGGGCGACGCGCCAGGCGCGTCTCTGGGGCTGTGCGTTACATACATCGCCGACGCGTCAGGCGCGTCGCTGGGGCTGTACGGGTTAAATCTTGTTATACTTTATTCAAACATTGTTATTACTTAAGAGCATTTTATTAACGTAAAGTACTCCCGTTGTGAGTAGGCTTTGCCGTCATCGGAAAGCCTTTGTAGAAGTGCACTAAAACCCAGTTAATTGATACCCCGTTATCCAGTAGATTAACTCTGGAGGGTTTTAAGTGTTTTTTTCACCGGCGTAATAGTTCGAGGGTTTGGAATTAGCGTACCGTTGTTGCAGATATAGCCTATCATCTAGTCCATTCTTGAGTGCCCTTGTTTATTTCGTAGGGCGGGTCGTAACACCACACATGTGAACAATGCTCAATACAAGGACACACTGTGCCCAAGTACAGAGCAAGAAGATGCGCAGGGGTAATGAACTCCTTGAGGCGGGTTGAGGACACCCAGCTTCTGGGAGGCTGCCTTAGCGAGACTGGTAATATAGTCTTTCCAATTGAGAGCAGAAGAAAAAGAGACACCGAGAACATTGAGGGAAGATGAACGGTTGATTTTTGTATTGTTGAAGAATAAGGGATAGTCCTCTGTGCAGGTTCTTGTTCTGTACAGGGGCACAGTGCATCCTTGTATTGAGCATTGTTCACATGTATGGGGAGGATCCTCTCACACCGCACTCCTAGATAAAGTAGAAATGAAAGCCTTTCGTATCATTAACTCCCGTCCACTCACCAACTCTCTCCAATCTCTCTCTCTTCGCCGCAATGTTGCATCTCTCTCACTATTCTATCGCTACTACAATAATCAGTGTTCCTCGAAGCTTTCCCAGTGTATACCACCTCCTCTACGTAGGGTACGTAGTACACGCCTTGCAACACAATCCCACCCCTACTCTGTGCAACTCTCCAACCCAAGAGTGAAACGCTATTCTCAGACTTTCTTCTATTCAACTGCTGAGCTCTGGAACTCTCTCCCTGAATCAGTCTTTCCTTCTTCCTATGACTTAAATTGCTTCAAACTCTGTGTGTTCAGACATTTTAGCTCGAACGTCCCCTGATTTCGGGCCTGTCACTCTTTGAAATCTGGGGGAGGCACTCGTTGCAGACAGTTATGCCTTTTACCTCCCTCATCCACATAGAAAAAAAAATGTAGAGATAAGATACCAAAAATGTAATTACATATTTCACATTAGATTATATCATAACTAGAATTTTCACTGGTCTACCTTACCTTTCCTTATATCAAATTCCACACTATATTCGTCACTATCTTACCGGTACACACACACACACACACACACACACACACACACACACACACACACACACACACACACACACACTCTCTCTCAATAGTTCTATCATAGTACAACTTAAGTATACAACTTTTACAATGAGAAGGCCGGTACTGCAATATACAATAACCTACAGTATCTCCCTGGAATGAGCTACACTGTTTTGTTTGTATTATTACTAATATTCATTGTAACTCTCACCACAACGAAGTATGTAATATATACCTTAATATCTTCCAGCCTCTTTCAGCTTAATATATTTTCGTTTAGAGTTGTTTTAAGCTAGAAGAGTCCGGGTATACACACAAACAAAGTACAGCTGTGTCTCTTAAGTAATAACATATCATTATATATATATATATATATATAAATTAGATAATCATTGTACTATATATACATTATTCAAAGCTAGTGTACCCTTTACAACAACTGACTGTCTACTGATAAATTAAAACAACAATGAAATGTATCAACGTGTTCGAAATGTACATAGTAATAACCCTAATTAGTTTGCATTCTAAACATCCATCACCCCCTAATGAAATAAATTAGTGTACTGTATGTGATATTCCCGGGATTCAAACTCGGGATAGCACATACGCAACACTCACACCACCATGACAGCTAAAGGTTCTGGACATGGCCACGATTAATATTTATTTGTCGACTACTGGATATCAATCTAATAATGTACTGTACCCAACTGCAATATGAATAACACAATGTTCATGCAAGAGGAAATAAACAATCTATGGGGCACAAATATCTGTGGATTGACCACTCAACAAACTGTTCCTGAACCCATATAACTCTGGACACACACTAACCAGTTTAATGATAATAAACAAATAGTATGGACAAACTGACATACATGTTTACCCAGAGATACTATTATGGACACTGCTTTATCAATTACCACTGTTGCACCATGTGCATAGGATTATAGATATTTGAATTTGCATACGGAGTAGCCCTTTATCCATAACATTCTGGTTAATGTTTGACGATATTATTCAGTTTATATAAGGCGTTTACGAGTCAATGGATTAAATGACAATTGGATATATTGGACCCTATATATTATGTTAGGCCCTTTATATACGTATTATAAGTCTATTTATAGCCATACAAAAATGAGAATGATGCAACTCGTCACCATTGCATTAATACGTCAAAATGCACGATACCTTACTAACCTATTTATCCTTGCATTTTACATATAGTAAACACACACACACGGGCAATACAACATTGTCACCACAACATAAAGCCACATAACCAACACTTCATTAATTCAACAGGCACCAGTGTTGACTATCTTAATGGGGAGTGAGAAAGTGGATGTGGGTGTGGGGATGGTAATGAAAGGTGTGTGTGTGTGTGTGTGTGTGTGTGTTGTGATATAGTATGCTTTCGTGTGCGTGTGTGCATTTTGCCATTAACTTTTCCCATTGCTATTGTTGTTATTATTTTAAGCCTGCACATGTAAGAAGAGATGGAGATACACTGGAGGATCTGACTATTGAGTTATACTGCGAGAATGGTGGAAGTGAAAAACGATGGTGAAAGTTGGAGGAGATTAAAGAGAAACTGGATAGGTGTGCTGCAGAGAGAGATAGAGAGAGAGTGTGTGTGTGTGTGTTTGTGTGTCTGCGACTAATACTACAGTATAATTATAACAATGCCAACAATAATTATTGTTTTCTATGTGGATAAGGGAGACAAAAGGCAGAAATGCCTGTGACGAGTGCCTACTCCCCGAAAGTAGAAAGAGTGACAGGGCCAAAATCAAGGAATGTTTGAGTCAACATTTTTGGACACACGGATTTTGGAGCAATTTAAGTCATAGGATGAAGGAAAGAAGGATTCAGGGCGAGTTCCAGAGCTCAGCTGTATACATATTTATGTGTGAGTAAATTACAAGGTACAGTACAGTTAATTACTAATGCCATAGAATACAATAGATCTGGACTGGACACGAAAATGGATATTTGCAACCCACAATCGGGGAACAAACCCCCAAGTTCGAACGTCGAAACCGCGAAAATATCACATTATCGCGGTTTCGAGGTTCAAACTTGCGGGTTCGTTCTCCGATTTTGGGTCCCTTACCGCAATGTTCCATTGTCGTGTCCAGTCCAGATCTACTGTAGTCTACACTAATGCATATCAATAAATATGTATGTGATTAACCTATCTATACAATATAATGTATTATTATTACACCCTATCCTGCAATTGGTTAATATATAGAGAGTGTCGTGACAACAATAAAACTACATCCATTTGAATATTTAAAACTTTAAATCAAAGTTTTGAGGTATCAGGAATACAATACCCAATTCAACATAGTCGTTTGTGTTCCATATTGTTGCGTAGCAATTAGTGCTTCTTACTATACACATACACAGGTAATATCACATACATTATATGGTATACTGAGTGAACGTAAGGCACTGTAATAATATGTAACAATACAGGAACAATTCCCACACAACCATATGTTTATAATTATACAGTATATATATATATATATATATATATATATATATATATATATATATATATATATATATATATATATATATATATATCTATATATATATATATATATATATATATATATATATACAGTATATATACATATATATGGATAGTTATAGTCTGTTTATGAGTTTTACAATTATATTGATATACAGGGTGTCACAGGAGGAAAGGGCATAACTTTGGGAAATGATAAAACCAAAGATTCTAAGCCTAAAATGTTCCATACAAAATGTTCCAAATCTCAACCAGTAGAGAGATATTGCATGTTGAAAATGACATTTTCTTATGCATTTCCCCATAAGGGTGGCCTAGCTGTTCTAGTACCTACCGCACCTCCATCTAACTGCAATTATTTTACCATGTTATTGTAAAGATATTATAATTCTGTAAGTTGCAAAATGATTATAGATATAATAGCTCACTTTGGACCAGTTGGAAACTATCTGACATGGAAGAGTCCATTACAGTGAGGCGGGGGAGGACACTACTTAAAAACTTAAATATCTTTTTAACGGTTGAGATTTGGACTTTTTGTTATAAAACATTTTAGGATTAGAATACCTTGTTTTATCATTTCCAAAAGTTATGGCCTTTCCTCCTGGGACACCCTGTATATAATGACTAAAACAACGCACGCACACACGCACTGGGATTATACACGGTTGTATTGATGATGAAGTAAATATTGGCCCATTTAATGCAAAGACTCTATAATCTAGCTAACATTAGTGCATTTAATATTTAGATTTAAAGTTTAATATAATTATATGTTAAATTATTCAATACATACACAATGCTTAGACTCAAATATTGATCAGTTAGGAATAAGTTTACTTTTGGGTGCTGGATGACATTTTTCTCGAATATATATAATCATACATACATGGAATAAACTAAGTGAATTATTCATTGAATTTCTGATTAATTGAAGATTACAACTGAACAATTTACTATACATTATAACTTTCAGTGAGTTAATGATTTAGCTACATATAAAACCCTTAGTAACCAAAACACAAACCTTGATTGAAGGATTGATTTTTAATTAAACCAAGTGACAGATGGCTTGAGTCTGAAGCCTAGAAAAACAGATATAATAAAATCACAGCTGAAGAGAATGTGATTAACTGTCAACTTCTGATGGATATTCCATCTGTCAAGAGAAGGAGAGAAAAGGAGATTAAGCTACTATAAAATCAAATTGTTGATGTCTTTTACATTATGTATTTGTATTTATATCCTTGTGCTCTTTTAGTAAGATCAATAATTCTATATACAACAGGCTATCAATAAATATATCGTCTCATTATATATATAATTGGGCAGGTATATGGTAGTGCTTATAGGTTTAATGTTTGTTATTGTCTACATTGCGAGTATGGCTTCATTGTGGACTACTCTCAACCACTTATAACCACATAGATACTAACACGTATATTAGGTGTACAACTATAACCACCTAGATACTAACACGTATATTAGGTGTACTGGTGTACAACTATAACCACCTAGATACTAACACGTATATTAGGTGTACAACTATTATAACTATAACCTTGAATCTGCAGCAGGTTGTTAAACCGAGACAATTTGGTTTTAAGACTAGAATGAGTATGGTAAGTAATTCCAGAAATCTAACATGAAATGGCATTGTTAAGACAATGATGTCACCTCTAAATGAACAATAACTCGTAACCTCAATATTGTATATATAAATAATATATGTGTGTGAAGGAGTCAAAAGGTAAACCTGGATGTATCATGTCCCGATAGCCCCCCCCCCTTCAACTCCTCCAACTCCAAAGTTGAACGAGTTAAAGAGAGCCAAATTCAAGGTACTTTAGAGTTAAAATGTCTGGACACACGTAGCTTGAAGAATTTTAAATCATAGGATGAGGTAAACACAGATTGAGGGAGAGAGTTCCACAGTTTGCTTGTTGTGTAGAAGAAAGACTGGGAACATCGGTTCACTCTGGGGTTGGACAGTTGGACAAAATAGGGTGGGAATATGTTGAAAGTCGGGTGCCCCCCCCCCCCCATCCATCAATATGTAAGATCAAGTTTCATGTATTGCATTCGACTGAGCATATTAAACAACTAGTTTGTGTAATCGTAATGTGCGTACCAAAGAATAATAATTATATATGTTGTTGGTATTTCTTTATGTGGTCAATAGTATTTGAACATTTTAATGGGTGTAACCGGAGGGATAGACAAATGTAAACAAAGGCCCTGATTGGTCTGTGGAGTCGGGAGGGGGGTTAAGATATCCGGTTATTGATTGGTGTAACAGTAGGAGCTTTGTAAACACGCCTGGGATTGGCTGCCAGTTTCTACAGACCAAGATCATTTACTAGTTTGATACCCTGCAATTAAATTACAAGTCGTAACTTTGTTTATCACACAATAACAAAATATATACACAAAGCCTCTAACCTACTACTGTTCGCAGTGATATGTATGGTTCTGTGTTAGCTATAAGAGCAAGTAAGGCATAATAGATCTGACTCGAGATATGCAAGGTTCTCGGATTATTATAAGAGCAGGTAACACATCATAATTAATAACTCAACAGCTTTTGTTGATATAAAATGTAGAATACAAGGGATTGTATAATAGATTAATTTATGTAATAATTTATGCAAAAATAAGATTCTACCATAAAGTAACACAACAACTGTAATAGTATTTCAGGTATTATTAGATACATTTAATCATGTATTGTTCATGAAAACCTATATTTACCGTGTTTTATTCTCACACAAAATTAGATTATACGCTTGTTATTTTATTACACTACTTGTTGTGTCTCTAGTTCAGCTCTATTACTAGGAAAGATTTGGTTTTTTTCAAATTAAACTACACGCATGCTGTTAGTAAGTACGCATACACACACATACATAAAACTTCGAACAAAATACAATATGTTTTGAATTGTATACACTTGTTTGAATGAAAGTTATTATATGTAATTGTTAGCTTCTTTGTGTGTGGTGCTTTTCCCAAGTTTGTGTTTCTCACTATCACGGTGATAATCAGACAATATTGGATTATTTCATAGCATAGTACACTTACTCTAATAAGAGTAAGGGCGGGTGCCCAACCCCGAAAGGAGTTGAAATAGGGGAGCTATCCCCCCGCCAAAGGCGGCTTTCTAGGGCCTTTCCTAGCTAATGCTGAGAGGATTGGGTTCTAGTCATGTGGTGATGGGCTGGTCTATCAGAGTGAGAGTTTAGCGTTTTCTGCCATACCCATAGCTTACTCTAACTGTTCCTTTTACTTATATATTTCCTAGATCTTAAGTGGCCGCGTCTCTTCCGTGGATTAACCTCCCAACTGCCAACTCTTGAGGTTGGCAGACTGGGAGGCAAAGCATCACATAATTCCTTTGCCCCTAAGCTTTCCCTTATTAATTGCTGAGGAGCACAGGGCTTTAGCTGGGGCTTCGGTATCCCGTGCGTTTCTGCGCCCTCCTCGGCTCCTCGCCTGTGAGCGGCTTCGGTCACCCAGGCTTTACTGTGGTAGGCAGGGAGGGTTCTGTCGGGGCGTTCGGTTATGGCCTTGGCCTTGCTTGGGGCCTTGGGGCTGCTCGGCCAGGCAGCCTGGGGAACAGCAACAACAACAACAAACTCTAATAAGAAAATATTCAGCACATATAAATCTAAATGTTTTTCATATTTTATTGACATGTATTCGTAAGAGGATTCTGAAAAAGGATTCCTGATCGTTTATAATATTAGGAAGCTACATTTACTGTATATATGTAAAGTCAATCGAGATTGTGTATTAATCTCTCATATTTAAGTGATTATTTTAAACTGCTAAATGAGGATAATGTTGTATTCCCATTGTGAAGTAAACAACTTAATAGCATTCAATCTTTATTTTTCCCCTCTAACACACACACACACACTTGGCGTTTTAAACAGTTGATATAATTTGTAGCTTAATTCCCTTTTCTTCATCTTTTCTTATTGCTCTCTTTCTTATCATTCACCTTCCTTCATCACTAGTTTCCTTCCTCTCTCATGCCATGTCTATTATATTTCTTCCCTTCCTTTCATCGTTCCCCTCATTAATTACACCAATCTTACCATTCAATATATTCCCTGGCCAATGATAATCTACCAAGAATACCTCCACTGTCTTCTCTAATTAAATAATTCCTTTCCTAGACTTTTTCCCTTGCCTCTCCCCTCATATTACACTGTTCATTCCTTGTAATAGATGATCGGATTATAGTCTCATTATATTGCATATTATTTAGGCTAGAAGACAATGCAGTGGCATTAGCTGGGCACGCACAATAAACATAACTGGACACGAATTATAGTATATTACACAGGAAATATATGTACAATACAATACAAGACAAAACAATGTCATGCACTAATTCAATAATATTACAAAACTCTCACACAAGGCAACTTCCTGTTGTCCTAACACAAACTTCCTCCAACCAAAACACACACACACGTTGACTGCAAACTTCACTTGTTCTAACATAACTAACTCTGTTGACTGTGTTGTTGTTAATTTGATGTAATGATATATCGTAAATATTGTCACACTACCTTTCTCTCTTCACCAATAATATCTTCTGGATTGAGCAATATGGTCTTAGACATACTAACCCTTTTGTGTAACTCTTTATAGCACCTATTCTATATAATTATCCTCCTTGAATCACAACTCTCGCATATTTCTCATAATCTTCCCCTTCAATGACTATTCCTTTTCCTACCTCACCAACCCCTCCTCCTCATCATCTTTCTAGTGCTCCTTCTCCTACATTACCTGCTCCTCCTCATTTTCGTATTTTTAGTACTCCTTCTTCTACTTAACCTGCCCCTCATCATCTTCGTCTTGCTAGTACTCCTTCCCCTTCCTCATCTGCCCCCTCATCCTCATCGCCATTCTAGTACTCCTTTGCTTACCTCTAATTTTGCTCGTCCCTCTCCTTTGTTTCTATGCCTTCACCTCCTCGTCCTCCCTCACATCTGTATTTATCTCCTGCAACACCGTATTACGACAGCAACATAATCCTGCTCTCATTCATAATTATAATAATAATTGCAATCAATACCATTAACCTAAACTCCTTCTGTATTTGGTCCTGGCCATCCACCTCTTTTCAGTCCAGTTTTCCTTTTCCTCCTACTCCTCATTGACTTCCTATACTTCATCGTGTATACTTCCCATCACCCTTGCCAAACTCCTTTCCTGTTCCCAAACACCCCACATTAAAATGGTTTGTCTCGTCCTTCACCACATCCTTCTCATCTACCCCTCATCTTTTTCCTTACACCTCTTCTCCTCCACTCATTATTCGACCCCTCCACCTTCTCCTCTTCCTCTCATTTATGCTCCCCTCCTCTTTCTTCCTCAGACCCCACCTCCTCTTCCTCCTGTCCATCACCAGCCTCTCCACCACTCAGTCCCTGAATTATACCAACTAACTCTTGGGTTCGTAAACTGATGGTAAGATAATTCACACATCGATGTTCCTACATCCTTGCTCTCAGCTCGCTCTTGGCATTACTATATCTCTATCTCTCTGGTGTGTGTGTGTGTGTGTGTGTGGGCTATTACGCAATTATATCCCAGTAATGAACTTACAGTATTTGAAAACGGTCATTACGAGTGTTGGGAATCGATATATCATACTAATTTCGATACAGCTACAACTATTTTGGTCCAGTTCGGAAGTATATTGTCCTCTTAGAGGTTGGAAGTTATAATAAGGCCAGTAAGGCACTATACACCCTGCTAGGATAAATATTGAAATCATTGGGTCCCTTGCAAAACAATTAGGCAAGGACAACAATGTGTGTGTGTATGTGAGAGGGTTTAGCCATTATACTGTATTGCACGCACAAACATGTTATCGTCCAAAATAAATATAGCATTAACTTACCTCAAGACAATGATTATAGGTATTTATTCTGTAAGTATTTGAAGTTAATTGTGAATGTGTGCTGGAGTATACAATACTTATACCCAATGCAATGAACAATAAATGTGTTATAACCTAACAAATGTGTGTGCTATTTTATTCCATGTATGCAGTAATGGGTATATTGTGAGATATACTATTTGTATGGTATAATATTAAACAAAGGACATGTTCACACTATAGCATATCTCAGTTAAAGTATGTTACAACTAGAGCTACATGTTGTACTCCTTGTGATCCTTGTGCAACAACTGAACATGGCCTGTGACATTACTGCTTATCTCTCTCTCTCTCTCTCTCTCTCTCTCTCTTGTTATAACATACCGTATGTTCTGTAAGGATCAAGAGATACAGTGTAGTGTCAATCCCTATAGTGTGACTGTTCGTAGTGTGTATTACCGATGATGTTTATGTTTGTATGAAGGTTTACCTGTATATATACCACCTTTTACTATAAATACTGTTACATGCAAAAGTGGCTCAAAATGTTACAGTTAACAGTTATATGTTACACTAAATATCAAATATACTGTACACTCTCGAGTACTAAAAGTTGCTCAGGGGTGGGTCCAGGTTACACTAAATATCAAATATACTGTACACTCTCGAGTACTAAAAGTTGCTCAGGGGTAGGTCCATGTTACACTAAATATCAAATATACTGTACACTCTCGAGTACTAAAAGTTGCTCAGGGGTGGGTCCATGTTACACTAAATATCAAATATACTGTACACTCTCGAGTACTAAAAGTTGCTCAGGGTTGGGTCCTTCCTTCACCTACTCCACCCTGGGCATGAAAACAATCGTCGCTAATCACTAACTGCCAGCTAGAGAAAGAAGGTGGGGGAGTTGGGGATAGTTTGGGGTTTGAAGGTGGGGGTAGACTTGGACCCGACTCCCCCCATCCACCTGCCCAGGGTGGAGTAAGGGAAGGAAAGCTCCACCCCTGAGCAACATTTAGTACGCGTGAGTGTACAATATTATAACACATAACTAAACTATATTTTACATAACCCAAACTTAGGCACAGTATAATTAGTAATTGTACTATACAAACATTGCATACACAGCACAATACATTACACTACATTACAATAAAGCATACCACTCTTAAAACACAACAAACACAACCTGACACCATTATACACACCCTATAGTACACTAGACACCATCAACCAACACCACACAACATATAACACCACCCACCATAAAACACACACACACACAGCAATTAAACATACTTCCAAGCCAATAGTTTCCCCCACTATCAAAAGGGGTATCACTCACACAGTCTATACAACCATTGGTTAAACTGAACGACGGTTACACTATCACCACTATGGCCATTACCTTCTCATAGTTTGAACAATCTGTATATACGACCGGTTCACGCTAGTTCGTACAGGAACAATTCACTCGTAGCACCAAACGCGATATGTTAGTTCATATAGTGCCTTTTGCAACACCGACATAGCCTAACCGTTGCAAACCTAACATACTCTAATTTACTCTTATAGTTTAAATATAATTAGCTCCGGTAAATGTAATTTGAAGAGATTTTGATCTGGTGCACATTGAGACGCAGGCAACATAGCACAGAGCAAAACAGAAACATGAAAATGGTTATTCCAAATTAGACATAGGCTTGCACTGGCCCTGCGTCCCAATGTGCACACTGCGTCTCAATGTGCGCCGGTCCTAAGTGATTGTTGTTACATGAACGGAATGAAGGCAAATTAGTGACTGCATTCAGTGGATAGCTATTTATAGTCTGATTAAATAACTTGACCCAAATGCGACCGTTCGACCAGACTAGACTGTTTGGCCCAATTCGATCAATATGACTAGTTATCTTAATTTTGCCCATTTGGGCAAATATGACAATTCATCCTAATTTAACCGCTACGCTCATTTTATCTGTTCACCGTATTTTCGATGTTTCGCCCAATTAGACTGCTGGGCCAAATCGGTCGACTCTGCCCAATTGTACAGTTCGGCCCAATTCAAGCCCCTCATATAAATTTAATTTGCATGGCCAATTCGAATGGTTTAATTCAACTAAGCTGTTTGCCCAATTGGACTCCTCGGCAGCATTCAACCGCTCAAGCCAATTCAACTGTTTGGCCCTAATCGAACCTCTTGGCTCAGTTAACCGCTCAACTCATTTCAACCTCTGGGTAAAATTTGAGTTTGAAAGTTTTTTTCAAAGGTTTATTCAACTCGAGCAACCCCAACTGGGGTAATAATAGTACATAGTACATCACAAATACAGAAACAATGAACAAGATAAAAAAGTGTACACTAAAGATAGATTTGCAAATACAAATATTTCAATTTTACTGGAGACCCTATTATACATCAGAGACATGGTGCTTATGTCTACTACTAAATACGACATAAGAGATAGACAAACCAAACTGAAATTATTACTGATTACCGATTACTGATATTAACTATAGGATGTAAGGTATCTTAAAATAACCCCCTAGAAATACTTTCTCTAAAGTATCTATTTCTTTATCCTCCCCATTTCCCCAGCTAACCTAATCCCACAAGAACCCCAATGGAAATACGCCTAACGGCCTTATTGGTCTATCCTTAGTTGGAATTATGCAAGGCTGGTACATGTCATATTTGTAACATATTATGTGGTACCAACACTGTAAAATGCTAACTGAATAAATATTATTATTATTATTATTATTATTATTATTATTAGCCCAAAATATTTCATAAGTTAGGAATTTGTTACTTGTAGGAAGAAACAAAGCCTAGTTACTTGCGAATGATGATGAAGTTTGGGGTAATGAGTTTGTAGTTGGGAGTAATAGTTGGAATGCGGGTTATAATTCATAGGGGAGCTGGAATAGGATCTTCGGGGGTAATTTGGAATTAAAAGAAAGGATGTGCAGGCCTATGTTATGGAAAGAAGGTAGGGTGTAGAATGTTTGATAGGGAACTGAATCGTGAGGAGCGGTTTGAGGACTGAATTACCAGAAGCAATTTGGACAGATTTAGGGCATAGATAGTGGAATGCGAGAAAAGAGGTTTGAATATGTTAGAATAGTTATTTGAAGGTAGAGATAATATAACAATATACGTACCATATAAAACAGTGAATATAAATAAGTTAGTTAGTTAAAATAATACTTCAGAGGTATCAACCCTTCTGGATTATTTATCCAGCACATTGTAAGTCATGAATAGCATCGGGACTGGAGCCCCTTTTCGAGATCTCAAATCCCTTGACAAGTCATAGACGAGACGAGTGGGAGGTGAAGTTGGGAATGGAAAATATTTGAAATAGAGTGACAAATTCGTGGGAGGTGTGAGGCCTGGGGAAGGAAAATAACCAGACTACCCTTATACCAACCCTTATAAATACATGTTAATTGTATTGTACCATTTTGACTAGTAAGCTTGTATAACACAGTCTACTATTTTGACTAGTAAGCTTGTATAACACCGTCTACTATTTTGACTAGTAAGCTTGTCTAACACTGTCTACTATTTTGACTAGTAAGCTTGTATAACACCGTCTACTATTTTGACTAGTAAGCTTGTATAACACCGTCTACCATTTTGACTAGTAAGCTTGTATAACACAGTCTACTATTTTGACTAGTAAGCTTGTATAACACTGTCTACTATTTTGACTAGTAAGCTTGTATAACACAGTCTACTATTTTGACTAGTAAGCTTGTATAACACCGTCTACCATTTTGACTAGTAAGCTTGTATAACACCGTCTACCATTTTGACTAGTAAGCTTGTATAACACCGTCTACCATTTTGACTAGTAAGCTTGTATAACACCGTCTACCATTTTGACTAGTAAGCTTGTATAACACCGTCTACCATTTTGACTAGTAAGCTTGTATAACACCGTCTACTATTTTGACTAGTAAGCTTGTATAACACCGTCTACCATTTTGACTAGTAAGCTTGTATAACACCGTCTACCATTTTGACTAGTAAGCTTGTATAACACCGTCTACTATTTTGACTAGTAAGCTTGTATAACACCGTCTACCATTTTGACTAGTAAGCATGTATAACACCGTCTACCATTTTGACTAGTAAGCTTGTATAACACCGTCTACTATTTTGACTAGTAAGCTTGTATAACACCGTCTACCATTTTGACTAGTAAGCTTGTATAACACCGTCTACCATTTTGACTAGTAAGCTTGTATAACACCGTCTACCATTTTGACTAGTAAGCTTGTATAACACCGTCTACCATTTTGACTAGTAAGCTTGTATAACACCGTCTACCATTTTGACTAGTAAGCTTGTATAACACCGTCTACCATTTTGACTAGTAAGCTTGTATAACACCGTCTACTATTTCATATATATACCACACACCAAATTACATAGAGATTAAGAAAGCAACGTAAGCAGTACCATAGGTAGTGATGAGGTATACAAAAATAAAAATAATAATAATAATAATAATAATAATAATAATAATAATGACTAGCAGGGGTACCCGGCGTTGCCCGGATACTACCACCACTACTACTACTACCAAAATCACCATCATCAATCACTACTACCACAATTATCACAATACTACTACTACCATAATCACCGGCCTCGACCTCCCTGTGCCTCATTAAACGGCGACCTCGATTTCGGCCGCTAAATGACCTCCGATTTTGTATCTGACCACATCCGTACTCCCATTTTGGGGGGCTGCAAACAACTTTCGTTCCATACACCTTTTCGATTCCTGCCCCAAACGGCCATATTTTTTTTATTTTTGTTTTCAATTTCGGCCTCGAAACGACCTCCGATCGTGGCCTCGCCCCCTCTATGACCTGACCCAGGTCAATTGACACCCACATGCAGTTTCAGCTCCCCAGGTCCAAAACTGCGGCCGCCTATTAAGAACACACAGGCCAACAGACACACGAAATGATTTAATAATAATATATATATATATATATATATATATATATATATATATATATACTAGCAGGGGTACCCGGCGTTGCCCGGGTAATCACCATAATCACCATCACTACTACCACCACTACTACTACCATAATCACCATTATCAATCACAAGCATCACAATACTACTACTACCAAAATCACCGGCCTCGACCTCCCTGTGCCTCATGAAACGGCGACCTCGATTTAGGCCGCTAAATGACCTCCGATTTTGGATCTGACCTCATCCGTACCCTCATTTTCGGGGTTGCGAACAACTTTCGTTCCATACACCTTTTCGATCGGAGGCCTCCTTCTGCCCCAAAAGGCAATTTATTTTAAACGCGCCCATTTTCTCCGTCCCTTTCACCCTGGGGAATTCTATTGTTTCACTAAAACCTGCCTAGGGACCCCCTTACTATGCATACCAAGTATGAACGCTCTAGCTTAAAAACTGCGGCCACCTATATAGAACAGACAGACACACACACACACAGACAATCGCAAATATTATATATATATATATATATATATATATATATATATATATATATATATATAGTTATGAGGACCTCAGCAGGTGATCATGGACACCGCAACTTCCAAATTAGTAGGGCAATGAGAAGAAATACGTTGTGGAACATCATGTTGATTTATTCTAATTTTCGGCGACGTCACGAAGCCATCCTCAGGAAAGGGTTACCAACAGATCCTAAAAAATGTAGTATAACTCTGTATATATTGCTAAAAAAAGGTTCACTAAAATGTAATACATTGTTGAACACGTGGCAATTTGCCTATCTAAAAAACAATTAAACAACATAATTTTGGCCAACTAGGCAAGGTTTGAATATACAATAAATATACGGCTAGACAACATCAAATTCAAAATAGCTAAATTTCAATTCAACAACAAAAATCAAAACACATTAGATATCAAATTTATGTTTTCATTTGTTTTTCAATTCAAATATTATTCTGAACTGTAAAGGCTAAAATATATTAACATTTGTTCACCTACCGCAAAACCATGTGAGGACAAGACTTACCAAAAACAATCCTAATAAACGAGAATATTAAAATGAAGGACTTTACAAAACAGTTCAAATTATCTTGTAATACAAATTAATAGCAAATCCTAGTAATCCTAATCACATCGAACCGCAACATAAAGCAAAAAAAAGTACATTTGAATTACTTTACTCTAAGAATCAAAAGATAAGTGTTGAAATTCACATAAAGGAAAATTGTCACAAACAAATCGGAACTCACCATGACACCACCAGTCTCCAATGAAAGACGATGAGGGACTGATTAACTGAACACATTTGAGCTCTATATGTAAATTCAATATATGGTAAAAATTAAACGAAATAAAATGAAAAACCAAACTATATGAACACCCAAAAAGCAACCAATTGTACCTAATAATGAACCTTCAACTATTATTGACAAGATTTATTTCTGGTTTGTGCTTATTTATCAGCATTTTTTCGCCTATTAAAGCCTCATACGTGCTTCTAAACCTGCCGATGATTTCAAAATCCCTCTCCGAAAAAGGGTGATCTTCATTACGGGAGTGTTCCCTTACTGCAGAAAAAGACATACTCTTCAAAAATATTCCAGACCTGAAGCTTTTCCCCAAATGCTCATATATTCTCATTTTGAATGATCTACTCGAACATCCAATGTACCCAGCCTGACAACTGGGACAAGTGAATTTATACACGATATTTGAGCATAAAGAGTCCGGCACCCGATCTTTGAAGTTGAAGAAGGTTCCTATCCTGAATTCATTGGTGAAAACAATTCTAAAATGTATTGCAGGAAAACTTTCCCGGAGTACGTTACCAAGTAATTTGCGAAAATCATAGCTCACTCTCCCATAGAAAGGCATTTTGACATAACAGGTTTAGGCACATCGTAAGTTACCGATCTGCTGTGTGAGTTGTCCACCAGATTGTAAGCCTATCTTATATAGGCATTATGTAGATGATACATTTTAATTATTCAAAAATAAGGATGATAATGACAGATTTTTCAGTTACATGAACAAGCAGCATAAAAACATAAGATTTACCTGTGAAAACGAGGATAATAATACTTTTGCATTTTTGGATGTTTTAATCACTAAATCATGTAATCGGTTAACCACTGGAGTTTATAGAAAGCCCACTTTCACTGGCTTGGGTTTAAGTTGGTTTAGTTATTGCCCTGAAATATATAAACTTAATTCCATCAAAACACCTCTTGAGAGAGCCTACGGAATTTGTTCTGACTATTTCACACTTCATGAAGAATTTTGCAAACTAAGAGAGTATTTTTGTTTAAATAATTATAGGATGGATTTGTTTTACAGAGTGCTAAAACAATTTATGTATAATAAAGTGTTACACAGCAGATCGGTAACTTACGATGTGCCTAAACTTGTTAAGTATGTCAAAATGCCTTTCTATGGGAGAGTGAGCTATGATTTTCGCAAATTACTTAGTAACGTACTCCGGGAAAGTTTTCCTGCAATACATTTTAGAATTGTTTTCACCAATGAATTCAGGCAAGATGGCAGGTGCTCGTTGTACTCTACGTGCTTCACATGTCTCACTCCCTAGACTGGAACAAGACCTCACGGGCTTCACTGTTCATTGTAAAGTGGTGAATGTTAAGGCTCTCAGCCTATGCCCGAGAGGAAGTAAGTTGGAATAAAAAAATAAAATAAAAAAAATCGGGTGCCGGACTCTTTATGCTCAAATATCGTGTATAAATTCACTTGTCCCAGTTGTCAGGCTGGGTACATTGGATGTTCGAGTAGATCATTCAAAATGAGAATATATGAGCATTTGGGGAAAAGCTTCAGGTCTGGAATATTTTTGAAGAGTATGTCTTTTTCTGCAGTAAGGGAACACTCCCGTAATGAAGATCACCCTTTTTCTGCAGTAAGGGAACACTCCCGTAATGAAGATCACCCTTTTTCGGAGAGGGATTTTGAAATCATCGGCAGGTTTAGAAGCACGTATGAGGCTTTAATA
Source organism: Paralithodes platypus (assembly GCA_032716605.1). Classification (NCBI taxonomy): domain Eukaryota; kingdom Metazoa; phylum Arthropoda; class Malacostraca; order Decapoda; family Lithodidae; genus Paralithodes; species Paralithodes platypus. The sequence goes on along the minus strand of CM064523.1, from coordinate 48,183,676 downwards.
GGCGAAAAAATGCTGATAAATAAGCACAAACCAGAAATAAATCTTGTCAATAATAGTTGAAGGTTCATTATTAGGTACAATTGGTTGCTTTTTGGGTGCTCATGTAATTTGGTTTTTAATTTTATTTCGTTTAATTTTCACCATATATTGAATTTACATATAGAGTTCAAATGTGTTCAGTTAATCAGTCCCTCATCGTCTTTCATTGGAGACTGGTGGTGTCATGGTGAGTTCCGATTTGTTTGTGACAATTTTCCTTTTATGTGAATTTCAACACTTATCTTTTGATTCTTAGAGTAAAGTAATTCAAATGTACTTTTTTTTGCTTTATGTTGCGGTTCGATGTGATTAGGATTACTAGGATTTGCTATTAATTTGTATTACAAGATAATTTGAACTGTTTTGTAAAGTCCTTCATTTTAATATTCTCGTTTATTATGATTGTTTTTGGTAAGTCTTGTCCTCACATGGTTTTGCGGTAGGTGAACAAATGTTAATATATTTTAGCCTTTACAGTTCAGAATAATATTTGAATTGAAAAAGAAATGATATCATAAATTTGATATCTAATGTGTTTTGATTTCTTTTGTTGCATTGAAATTTAGCTATTTTGAATTTGATGTTGTCTAGCCGTAGATTTATTGTATATTTAAACCTTGCCTAGTTGGCCAAAATTATGTTGTTTAATTGTTTTTTAGATAGGCAAATTGCCACGTGTTCAACAATGTATTACATTTTAGTGATCCTGTTTTAGCAATATATACAGAGTTATACTACATTTTTAGGATCTGTTGGTAACCCTTTCCTGAGGATGGCTGCGTGACGTCGCCGAAAATTAGAATAAATCAACATGATGTTCCACAACGTATTTCTTCTCATTGCCCTACTAATATATATATATATATATATATATATATATCTGGTAGGATAACGTTTAGGTAGAAATGAGTCCGTTAGAAGAATAGTGAAGCAATTGACATGGTAAGTAGAAAAGAAGTTAAGGAGACTGGAAGCATAAATAATTTAAGGGATAGGAAGAAAATGAAGTGAGCGAACAAGAATGTAACCAAAAGATAACTTTGAGAGAGAGAGAGAGAGATAGAGAGAGAGAGATGTGGGGGGTGAGAACGTGCTAAAGTGGTAGTGTGTTGTACACAGATGAGGGGAACTGTTAATAACAAGAGGGACAGTGAGGGTAGTGGTGGTGGAGGGGGAGAGAGATCGTGTTACGTGGAGGAAAATACACACTTTTCACTAACGAGTTAGTTCGCTCACAACACTCTTAACACACACCTGTCTTGATTAGGGTTACGTTAACTTCCTTCCACATTCTCGTCTCCTACATTCATTATTGATCGTGTAGGAATATAACTAAATTAAAAAAATACAATAAAGTAATACAAAAATACTGTACATAGGCAAAATAATGAATATATTCAAGTCATGGAATGTTTGTTCCACTGAATGCAAATATTGTATGCGATAAAGCATATTTAATTTTTGCTTGCACGTGTGTATATGTGAGTATGGCTGTATCAATGAGTGTGAATGCATCATTCTGTGTAGTACGTGACGGGTCATAATATTCTACTGATATATTGTTTTGACAATATTTATGAATTGCATTTAGAGACAATCGTGTTCAGTAAATCGCATATCTCCGCCATCCGTACAAACCAGTGCCAAATATATATATATATTGTACGTGTTTTGTCTGCGGCTGGGGTCTCCTTTGTCCAAAGGTAATTTTTTTTTTTTTTTTTTTTTTTTTTTTTTTTAACACCTTACGAGCGGCCTATGCGGTTTATTTATGTGTACCGCCCAGCGGGGTGTTTTTAGCCAAAATAGGGCTGTTTACGTGATCATTTTCATGCCTAAATAAGACCCAGAACGTAAAACAAGTACCTATCCCTGAAAGGGCATAAACAGAGCTTTCGAATGACACCATAACGATCCTTGTATGATGGATAGTTTTCTTGCAATAACCGTGCAACGCGAGTGCAAAAAGCAGGTAATTCGGTACTTTCGGTACATAATTGAGTATGTAGCGAGTGAGAGAGGGAGGAGGGAGCTGAGATTTGTGTCAGTAGGTTCGCCGCGGTGGTCTGGAGCAGTCATACGCTCGCTAGTCTCCTGCCACCACTTGTCTCTCTCTCTCAGCCACATTACATGCTGAAATTGCCACTCGAGTTATGTCGAGCGCCGCCACATAGTCCAGCTTTATTTAACTCGACTTATGTTGCTCGCCGCTAATTAAGGGTTAAAGAGACAATGAACGGAGGAAGGAAAACACAGATAAAACAAAAAAGGTCCATGTGCCTAAAGGCATCCTCCATTCATAAAATGTTTGTAACAACTGGATTTAAACTATTGTAGATTGTAAGTCTTTGGAAAGCAACTCGAGGGAAGTGAATTCCAAAGAGTAGTAGTTCTGTGGATAAATTAATTTTGATAAGCAGAAGTTCTGCATTGTGGAAGAGAAAGTGTAAATTCATGGGCGCTTCCAGCTGCCCTAGTTCTACAGGGAAAGATGTGGAGAGGCGGCACAATTGAAGTAAGTTCCTCGGAACAATTGCTGTGAAAATATCTGTAGAATAATGCAAGGGATGCAACGTTTCTTCGTATGGATAATGTACAAAGGAGTACAAAGGAGTACAAAGGAAATCAAGCAACAACAGGTCTAGTGACCCTTCTAGGCTGCTTGTCCTCCAAAACACTGAAGATCAAGTGTCCAAACAGTGGTTAAGAGTGGGTAAGGGAACATTGGAAAGGGAGGTACTGCCCTGGAACTAATGTCCGTGGCAGGATTGGGAAGTTAGTAGGGGACAGATGGGTTAGTAACTGAGGGGAGGATAAAATAAAGTTATTCATTTACAAACTCAGTCAGTCGCTGGTTTGATGCGAGATAATTGTCTAGGCGAAGTTTAAATGAATCAACGGTGCTGCAGTCTATAACATCTCGGGGAAGCCCATTCCATAAGTTGACAACTCGATTGAAGAAGACATTTTTAGCTTCGTGCGAGTTCAAAGATTTACCAATAATTTTGCACCCGTTTCCCCGCGTGTAATTAGATTGGTCGATAGTGAAGTACTTACTACAGTTCATATTGTCGATGCCTTTGATGATTTTGAACACTTGAATTAAGTCGCCTCTTAATCTGCGCTGGGTTAAAGGAAATAGATTTAATTCTCTAAGACGCTCTTCGTATGGTTTGTTCTTTAGGCTAGGTATCATTTTGGTAACTCTACGTTGAACTCGTTCTAGCTTGTCTATATCTTGTTGGTAATAAGGGCACCAGGATTGAATGCAGTATTCCAGAAGAGGGCGGACTAAGGAATTGTAAAGGGTTAGGATAACTTCTTTGGATTTATGCTCAAATGACCTGCCTATAAAGCCAATTATTTTGTTTGCCTTCTTAACAACTTCTGAACATTGTTGACTCGGTTTTAGGTTATTCGATATTGTTACTCCCAGATCGGTTTCTCTGTTTACATTCTTAAGCCGAGTGTCAATCAAATAGTTTGCTTTCTCATTTTGGTATCCGATATGTAGTACTTTACATTTATCCGCATTGAAACTCATTTGCCAAATTTGGGCCCAACATGACAACTTATCTAGATTGTGTTGGATATCGTCAACTTGTTCTTTTGAGAGTACGCTATTTGCAATTTTTGTATCGTCAGCACATTTTGAGATTGTACAGGCAAGACCCTCATCTATGTCATTGATGTAAATTAGAAAGAGAATTGGTCCTAGTACTGATCCCTGGGGTACCCCGCTACTTACATTGGTCCATTTAGATGCCTTACCGTTTATGACAACTCTTTGCTTTCTGTTGCGGAGCCAATTTTCTATCCATTTCAACACACCGTCTTCTATTCCATGCGCTTTTAGTTTTAGCAGTAAACGTTTGTGGGGAACTTTGTCAAAGGCCTTTTGAAAATCAAGGTATATAATATCTACAGCTTTACTCTCATCGTAGAGGTTGAGGATATCGTGGAAGAAGTCTAAGAGGTTTGTTAAACAGGAACGTTTTTTACGAAATCGTGTTGAGTATCTTTAAGTATATTTTCCTCTAAGTGATTTACGAGTCTGTCTCTTATGAGTGTTTCTAGAATTTTACATACAACTGAGGTTAAGTTAATTGGACGATAGTTACTGGGTAGGGATTTGCTGCCTTTTTTTAATATCAGTGTTACGTTGGCTAGCTTCCACTGATCAGGCATAGTTCCAGACTGCAAGGATTTATTGAATAACAATGTCAGTGGTTTAGAGAGCTCATCCTTAGCTTCCTTTAGGACTCTAGGTGAGATTGTATCAGGTCCATGGGTTTTATTTACCTTGAGTTTATCTAAACTATTCAATACTTCTCTCTCTGTAACGATGATAATGCTTAGAACATCTGAATTATCCATCTGAATCGGCGATGGTGTAGGGATATCACTGAGGTCTTCTGTTGTAAAAACGGATGCAAAGAAGGTATTGAGGGCATTACTCATTTGTACTTCGTCTTTGGTGTATTCTCCATTTTCATCGACTAACGGTTCAACAGTTGAAGTAACTACTTTTTCTTTCTGATATAACTATAGAATTCTTTCGAGTTTGTTTTACTTTGATTCGCAACATGTAACTCCAGGGTCTTTTTACTTTGCTTAATTAACTTTTTGGCTTTGCGTCGTAGCTCTACAAATTTCACCCGTTCTTCGTCATTTTGTAAGGATTTTAATCTATCATTAGCAAACTTTTTTTAGCAAGCAGACAGTTTGAAATATCTTTATTCCACCATTTGGGCTTATTATTATGGCCTGTACGCCGTATTTTCGATGGTATGCAGTCCTGCACTGCTTTTAGGTAAGTGGTTTCGAATAATTCCCAAGATGTATTTATGTCGTTATTGTTAATTAAAAAGCTCCAGTCAGTTTCTTTAAACATAGCTCTAAGTTTATGAAAGTTAGCTTTCTTGAAATTAGGGACTTTTTTCGATGCTGCTATTTGGTTCGTTACTAGTAAACTTTAGAGTGAATGTTATTGTACGATGGTCGATGTTACTGAATTCATCACCAACATTCAAATTCTCTATTAATTCTTCTTTTGTTGCAAGTACAAGGTGAAGAAAGTTATTACCACGGGTCGGCGATCGAACAAATTGATAGAGTGAACTCTCTTGCAAGTTCGCATACAAGTCATGTCCGGAGTGTGAAGTAAGAGTATCGCCCCACTTGGTCACAGGTAAATTAAAGTCGCCAAAAAATACGGTATCTTGTGAGTTACTTACATCTGCAATTTGTTCGTAAATTTCTCGGTCAATTTGCACTGATTGAGCTGGAGGTCTGTATATTAATGCAAGTATTATTTTTGTACCTTTATTATTCTTTATTAGCACAAAAGATGTGTCGACGTTCACAATTTGAGGTTTTGTCAAGAGGGTCGGGTTAAGACTTTTCTTTGATATAAAATAAAAAAGCCACCTCCATTTTTGTTTATTCGGCTGTTCTCAAACATTACATAACCGGGAAGTGAATACTCTGCTAAGAAGTTTCTATCTTCTGTATTGACCCAAGATTCTGTTATGCCAATCACATCATAATTTTCTGTAAACACTAGTTCCTCTAAAACTGAAAATTTATTGCATATGCTGTGAGCGTTTGCATAGAAAACCTTAAAAGTTGCAGTTTTAGAACTTGCAGAACGTTCTTTAATCGAATTTTTGGTTCTGGTCGAATCTACATTTACATTCATGGGTGTCCTCGGTCCTCGGTCGTTATCCCTGGCAGTTTTGAATTTGGGTCGTGTTGGTGGAGCTTTATCCAAATTCGCGGTTCTTGACGGTGTTACGAGGGGAGCCTGGGCAACCAGATGCTTACATAGCCTAGCCCACAGCACCGTACTACCCTGCAACAGACACTCTCTTAACCCGGCAAGTGCTGATCTCATCATAAGAGTTTTACCGGTGCGCTGCGGATCTCCACATATAATCCAAGGCCTAAAAAAAAACATTTAAATCAGCCCAGTATCATTTTTAGTTTTATTTATTTTTTATTTTTGTTATTGCCCCTTGGCTATGCCAAATATCACTCCTCCACATCCCCTCCTTCTACCCTTCCCCCCCCCCCCCTTCAATTATTACATTTTCTCCCTGTTATTCCCTTATTCTTATGTATATTTTCGTGCTAACATTAGCGAGTTGCTAGCAGGGCGTGGTCATCTGTGTTACCAAGCGTGGGAAAGAGCGAGAGAGAGACTACCACGCAACAGTGTCTCGCCAGCCGTCGTGACGGCTGGCTGGCTTCCGCAGCCATAAGTTATGAAACTCCCGGCCTCTATCGCCGATTTTGACCATCCAAACGCTGTTTCCACTAGTTTTATTGTTGTAACAGGTTAATACCTTTATAATCAACGTAAAATAGGCGCATATGGATAAGTATTAATGATATTTATGGTACGATGACGATTTGAGTTTAGGAAACAGTCTAAATACCTCCGCACAGGGAGGGGTGGCCAATACTCCACTACGCAGCGGAGAGGTTAATATCTGACTCATACACCAAGACACGCAGGTTCTCTAGGAATCTTCCTCTTTGCTTATTAATGCAGTAACAAGGAGACACAAAAATATCTATTGTCCCCGAGTCTATTCCATAGTGCGTGTAGTATGCAAGAGAACCTCAAAGGTTATTCTATACTGCACCAACATTATCCCACCGTACCACTACTAGACTCCCAGAACACTCTGTATTATGCCCAATCGTTTAGAAATTGAGAACAATACAAAGCAAAAACCCATGGAAAGTCCAGTACAATAAACCTCTGTGCCAAGCCTATTATCCCTAGCCTATGTCCTAATAATACACCGAGTGGCTCTCTTCAGCACAGCACGGCGGTGGTGTTGTAAGGGATAAACAAATTTAATGACTTATCGCTTACAACATCATCTGGGGTTAGCTCAATACACCCGAGTACAATGGGGACAACCTCACCTAGTAACAGGCTCCACCCCTAGTCCCTAACTGAACCAGATGTATTGTTGCTAAAACTACACAAGGCCCAAGGGCTGATATCCTAGTAGGTTGGAAATTGGCTGCCACCCTTAAAGGGTTAAATAAGGCCCGAGTTGGAGGATGCTGTGTGGTGGAAGGAAAAACAAGGTAGCCTATTATGGCAGTATACAGGCCTTCTCAACACCCAACAACCTTGGTCCTCCAGGGCTCAACAAATGCTGGATAAACAGGCCAATCCCCCAAACCACTAGCGACATCAACCAGGAATAATATGCACATATAATTATGAATAAGAATGCAACAAAATAATGGAGAAAAAAAAACATGGAGAAATAAAAGGAGAAGCTTATACGCTAGATTGCCAAAGAATGAATGAATGCAGTAATTAGGTTTAAACTAAAGATGTTAAAACAAAACAATATGCTCGATATGACTCCAGCCCCTGCTATGCTCCAATCAAATAAAGAACCAAAAAGAAATATGCGGTATTCAAGGGACAACACGAAGCAAGCCAACACCGACAGACAAGGATGTTGCTATATCAAGGGACGGGACAGGAGTAAAGCTCCTGCACTCGGTCTGGTTCCCACGACCAGACGAGGGAGAGAAGGGGGAGCACCAGGCACCGCCAGAACATACAATTAACTAGTCAGCCTGGGCTCTCACTAGCAATACAAAGTAATCAAGTAAAACATAAGACAACATTGTGTAAACTTATGATAGACGAAATAATTGCACAAAGGGTAAATAAACTAATTAATTATAGTAATAGTCAACTGGCCACACAGACTACAGGCGCCGTCCAGCAAGCCACGAGGGCTAGCTAGCTATTAGCCTCGCACAGGGTCCCCTCCTCACAACAGGCCTTGCAACTATAACTCGCTCACAAATTATATAGGCTTCAAACTCATTTGGGAGTGACAACGGATTAGTATTTAATTCCTTTGCAGGTTGCCGTCCTCGCTGTCTTCGGTCCTCCTTCCTGGTTGTCCTGTGCGGAGTCGATTTCTTCTCCGAAAATCCTTCACCGCATCGTTGAGAAGACGCCCAAAACGTGCTGCTCCCACCTGGTTCAGATGAACTCCATCGTCCGAAAACAAATAGTCATCGTAGTAGAAATTGTCCCAGGTGTCGACGAATCCCACGTTCTCCTTCCTGCAGAGGTTTGCTAGACAACGATTTGTGCTGGTGGCTATGTTGTAAAATCGGCTCTCTACACCGATGTAGGAAGATCCTGTGTGATTGCATGATTATTGATTAATCTAATAGCATTATTTTGAATTTTGTCCAACTGCCTCAATGCAACCACTCCAATTCCACTGCACAGAAGTGAACAGTAATCCATCTGAGAACGCACATGACTTTTATATATTACGGCCAACTGCTCGTCAGTGAAGAATTCTCGAACTCTGTACAGGAGTCCCAGTTTTTTTGGAGGCATTTTTAGCAATGCTTCTAACATAATGTGTCCAGCTCGGGTTAGTAGTTAATGTTACACCGAGAATGTCAATACTAGGGGAAGTGGGAATATTTACATCATTAATAAATATATGGGAGTCAGTGAGATTCTGTCGGTTAGAAAATTGAATGTACTTTGTTTTCTGTGCATTAACCCTTAATTAGCGGCGAGCAACATAAGTAGAGTATAATAAATCTGGACTATCTGGCGGCGCTCGACATAGGTCGTGTGGCAATTTCAGCACGTAATGTTGGTGAGAGAGAGAGACAAGTGGTGGCAGGAGAGTAGCGAGCGTATGACTGCTCCAGACCACCGCGGCGAACCTACTGACACGAATCCCACCTCCTCCCTCCCTCTCTCACTCGCTATATACGGAATTGTATGGGGAAAGTGCCGAATTACATGCTTTTTGCACTCGCGTTGCACGGTTGTTGAAAGAAAACTAGCCATCATAAAAGGATCGTTATGGTGTCATTGGAAAGCTCTGTTTATGCCCTTTCAGGGATAGATACTTGTTTTACGCTCTAGGTCTTATTTAGGCATGAAAATGATCACGTAAACAGCCCTATTTTGGGTAAAAACACCCCGCTGGGCGGTACATATAAATAAACCGCCTAGGCCGCTCGTAAGGTGTTAAAGGAAACTAGATTCTTTTGTCCCCATTCATTAATTCTAGAAAGGTCCTGGTTCAGAGAAATTGCAGTGTTTATTTTTGAATTTATAAGATCGGGTTGGGTGAAAGAATTGGTAAATGTGAAGGAACTGTCGAGTGTTGAGTCATCTGCGTAGGAATGTATTGGATTATGAGTGGTAGATATGAGATCATTGATATGAATGAGAAACAGAGTTGGGGCCAAAACTGATCCCTGGGGAACACCAGCATTTATTGAGTGAAATTGAGAATAAAGACCATCTACCATTAAACGTAGTTTTCTGTTATGAAGATAAGAAGACATTAGTGGAACTAATAATGCAAGGCCGTAGTGTGACATCTTCGACAATAAGGATTGATGCCATACTCTATCAAATGCCTTTGATATATCCAGTGCTATTGTATGTGTTTCACCATGTTGGTCTGTAGCTTGGTTGATTTGATGCGTAAGAAGGAAAAGAATGTCTGCAGAATGTCGACATCGTCTAAAACCATATTGCCTATCACTGATTAATTTATTATTCTCAAGATGCTTAATTATGTGATTATTTAATATAATTTCAAAGACTTTACCAAGAGTGGAAGTTATAGCTATTGGTCTGTAGTTTGATGGATCTGAAGAGGCACCTTTTTTAGGAACTGGATGGATGTTTGCTTCTTTCCAGGATACTGGGAAGCATGAGGTATGAGTACACAGACGGAAACATTTTGCCAATACAGGAGCGAGCACCAAGGAGCAATTCCTAAGTACTATTGGAGGAATTTCATCTGGACCAGGAGCTTTATCTACCGAGAGATTCTGCAAAATAGTTTTGACATGTCTGGTGTGGATCTTAATTAAGTGAGGGAATTTCAGGTGAATTAAAATTAAGTACAGGGACATCTTGAATTATTTCATCTAAGGTTGAGTTGGTGGAGAAAATATCCGCAAGAAGGTTAGCTTTACCTCGTGGGTCACTTACAAGATTGCCATTCGGAGATTTTAATTGTGGAATGGATGAAACGGTCGTGAAGTTGGATTTGAAGGAGTTAAGAGTAGACCAAAATATTTTGTTATCATTTGGATTATTTAGAAGTTTATTTGCCTGCTTGTGGAGAAAGTTTGATTTAGTTAGATTTAATACAGTTTTGGCATAATTTCTGATGTTTCTAAAGTAATTAAAGGTTTCATGTGTTTTTGATCTTGTGTATGCATTGTAGGCTATTGCTTTTTTTTTCAGTTACTCTAGCACAATTATGGTCAAACCATTTAGGTGAATTAGATCTTTTACTGTACTTTTGATGAGGAATAAAAGTTTCCATTCCAATTTTTATAAAATCTTGTATGTGGCTCAAGGTGGAGTGTGCATCATTAGAAAAAAAAAGAGGTCCAGGGAATATCAATAAAGAAATCTTGAAGACCCTCCCAGTCTGCCCTATCGTAATGCCATTTAGTCACCAAAACAGGTTCAGAGTGGGAAGGTGTGGTAGGTGATAGACAGGTGACCTTTATCAGACAGTGATCAGAAGATCCAAGCGGGGACCGCACTGTAACATCATAATTTTCTGAATTGGTTGTTAAAAATAAGTCCAGTAGGTGGGAATTATGATCAGGATTATCTGGTGCACGGGTGGGTTGGTTGATTAGTTGAGTGAGGTTAAATGAGTCTGCAAATAGCCCACATTCAAGACCAGCATCATCAGTCCTGGCTGAATGAGTGAGCCATTCAACATTATGTACATTTAAAATCACCCAACACAGTGATTTCAGAAGAAGCATTTAAGTTGAGGACATTGAGTTGTGAGGACAGAGAATCAAAAAGACTTTGCTCTGATTGTGGTCCATGGCCGTTATGGGTAAAGCGGTACAGTCAAGTTTTTCCGATCGATGGCCATTTTCGTCTGTAGCCGTCTTGGTCCACGGCTGTTTAGTTATGTGGCCAAGTTGGTCCATGGTCAATAAGGGCACAACCAAACTGTTGTATTAATCTGATTGGTATTGACCGTCCAACCTTTACGGTCAACAAATATTTTGGTTCATGACAGTTTAGGTCCATGGACAATGTTATGTGCTGAGTAATATAATTAGATGGGAAGTTTTGGTTTGTGGCCATTTTGGTCCATGGTTGCTTTTGGATGAAGCCGTTTTGGTCTTGGGGCGTTTTGGGCTATGGCTGATTTTGTCCTTGGCCAATATGGACAGAGCCGAATAGTCAAATTAATCCAATAAGCAATGGCCGAGTGACCATATTGATCCTTGGTTGATGTGGTTTGTGGCTGTTTATCATGTCCATGGCAGCTTTAAGCTATTAGTATTTAGTGAATACAACATCCAATTGTTATTCAACTCAGTTAGTGCATTTTATAGATAAGGGCATTTACAATTGTATGGGTCAAGCCCCAAAACCCCCAGTAGGTGTTTTTCAGTCATCATCATTTACCATGTGTGAAGTCCTTAAGTAACCAGTATATTCAATAGTTTCACATTTAGTACCGTGAGAAACTGGAAAAAATACTAATTATTTTTGAGTTTCTTATATATTTATTAATTCATTTTTGTTATACAGTATTTGTATTTTATTATTTTCGTTTTGGGGTGGGGGGTTTGCGAAGTTAATGATTTACATATTGCTAACAAATGAAGGTACTGACCAAGTTTCATGTAATCCTATCCATTATTTATTTTAGAAAGCCTGTTTAGATATAGAAATAGACAGACAAACAAACAACACAAAATATGTGCAAAACAAATGTTCGGCTGTGATAATAGCAGTATGTATGTCTGTGTCTATATCAGCCTGTGTGTGTGTGTATGTTTTTAAATATTGTATGCGTGTGCTTGAGCTAATGTATATGTGGATCCGTATGTCTCTTTGTGTATGGTTAGTAGCCATGTAAGTGTTTGTGTATGTCTGTCTGTACACAAGAGCTGATATGAGTAATATTTACTCTCGTGATGCCCCTTTCCCACTGATGCGATTTCATACGATTTTCATCGCAGACACCAAGAAATGGGCACATTCGTGACATGTCGGAAAAAAATATTGAACCCTTGCATGATAATCGTTTTGACTCGCAAGGCCTCGCAAGGGCCCTCGCGGGTCATCGCAAATGTTCGGATTGTTCAAAATTTGGAACGAGAACTTGCGAGGAGTCCGAACCCTCGCAAGCATTGTCGAACATTGCAGAGGGATCGGCGAGGCCCTCGGAGATCCTCAGCGACATCGACGAGGATGTCGCACGAAAAAAAAGCATCGCCGAGAGTATACCCGCCACGGGTATACTTCGCAGAGGTGTGCGAAGGGCTGTGTGACTTAGATTAATGCTCGGAAGACACCTCGCCGAGGCCAAAGAGCACCTTCGGCGAGGTGGGTAAAAAAAAATTCTTAGGCCTATAGTGAACCTGTCGACCCTTTTTTCTATGCATCCCTCGTAAGGGGATTCACCCGTTTTGTTTTCTCTTTCTGTTTTTCTCGCTTTCTCTGGCTTGTATCCATTCGGCCCCATTCAGCCAACTGTTTTAAGATGTTTATCCCCATCCATGTATCGATATCTTCCTGGCGAGCGATAGCGAGCCAGCATTGTATGTAGAAATCCGGCTTCGGAGAAATTTTTCTATCAAAAAATGTAGAAACCTAGCTTGCTCTCAAAACAAAAATATATATATTGTAGAAGTCCTAATAACTGGTTTCTGTGAACAAGGGTTACAAATAAACCAACCGTACATATGATGAAGCCCAATGCAACACACAGTAATATTAGGGCGAAACAATAACCCCTATCTATAACTGACCCAGTCATACCTTAAACATTGAACATTATATGAAAACCCTTAATAAAAATTATAAAGGCAGACGGCTAAATTTAAGCTATTAAAATAAAGCAAACAAAAATAATTACTCAATACAGTTCCAGCTCCAATTAACTAAGGCACTAACCAAGCTAACAAACAAAAGACAATTATAATCTGGAACATCGAAATATCACAAGATTAAGCAACTATTTTAGTCACCTTGAACATCACTATTATTATAGGCCTATCATTATTGAAGATAGTTTAACAACACGGCTGAGACTATAATTAAACTTGTAGGACTGTCCAGAAAGATTATAGTTGACATCTATAAACTAACACAAAGAACTATAAACTAACACAAAGAACTATAAACTAACACAAAGAACTATAAACTAACACAAAGTAAATGCCCTATTGAAAATATTGGTAAAATTCTAGTTTCACGTACACAGCGACAAAAGGGAGGCGCCGTTGTAAAGTCATAGCTTCCCGACCAACTATGAAGATCAGGGAAATTCCTGAATTTTCTGGGTAAAAGACGTAATATAATTATAATAAACTACATTAACGACATTAGCCTCACCTAACAACCTTACCTAACCTAACCTAGTATTATGTAATAGCTATGGTGCCGCATATGGAGAGAAAATATTATTTTTTTATACAACAGGTATAATTCCTTATGCATTTCCGCCGCTTTGGACATATATAGGAATTAAGTATGGTATATGACAACTCTAAAGTAGCCATAGAAATTTATGAGTGTGCTGTGAAAGCGAAACTAGAATTAAACCAAAACATTTAATCAATTACAACGTTTCACTATACCAGTACCTCATTAGCATCATCAAACAAGCCTGGTCCCAGGCCTACCAATCCCAAACATGGGTCACTCTGGTTTATAATTTTTCAATATAATTAAATGAACACTTAAATTATACAAAATAGAGGTATCACTTTCCAATCCAAATTGTTTTAATACTAAACTTTATTTAGGACCATGAGGTTTTCTATCCTATTATACTGTACGACCTTCTATACAGCTTAGATCTCTCTTAAGGATTAGGCTATAATCAAAAGAACAGAGTCATTGTCCTAGACGAGTTAAAACATAATTTACCATATGTTTGAATAAGCTTAAGAAAACTCACCAAGCGGTATCCCCGTTGCCTAGAAAGTCATACTGCTATTGACAACCGACTTCACAAACGAATGCACATCCTATACAGAAATACACACCCACTGTACACAATTGTTCACATATCGTTAATACAAGATCACTTCATATATTGCAGTTACTGTCAAATTGTAATTAATGAACATAACCAGACCATCATGCTATCCATTCATATGACACTTGGTAGGGAGAGTACAGACAATAGAACAAGGAGGTTTGAGAACATAGAAGCCTTTTGAAAGGCTTAATTTCGTGAGTATTCAGGCCATAAACATTATCAAGAATAATTATTAATCTCAACAGGGTGCAAGGTGAAAATACGCATGGACGCACCACCACATTCAGTTAATGTCTTCCCAAAACATTGGAGCGAACCCAGGTCCCGAGTTCCTATGACAAACTATTGAATCACTGCGGCTGTACACAAAACACTGAACTTATAGGGTTGCACAAAATAATAGGATCTGGCAGAGCCGGCTCACTGAACTACCCAATCACCGGCACGCCACTGTGACAGCTACAACACACAATAAGACAATGTAGTACCGCATTACTATCCTCACACTTCAAATAACAAAGTAAAAACGAGGAGTTAAACTCACCATAGAGCCTGGGTTCACAAACCAACACCTTATAACAGCCTGCTGCTTGGCTATCACCACCACGGGCACACACGTCCGCACGCCCCGGCTATAGACACCTGACTAATCCCAGCCTATACCGCCAATTTGGAAGAGAACTCTCCTCAATAGTCTACCAGCAAGCACCACGAAAATCCACCGGTCTGCTAATTACGTTTCGAGACAGCAAATATATATATATATTATTTATTAATTATCCTTTGAAACTGTAAAACAATACTCTATACAATACATAGCATACTAACAATATTTACGTTAACAAAAGTTTTGTTTTATATAGCCTCAATAAATCCGAAGCACTTCAAAGACAAACTGAAGCTGCTCCGATAATCCCTACACTTATAATTTGTTACTGGCTTCTACATATATGTTGGCTCGCTACCGCTTACCAGGAAAATATTAAAACCTGGATGGGGGTAAACGTCTTAGAACAGTAGGCTGAATGGGGCCGAACGGATACAAGTCAAAGAGAGAGGGAGAGAAAGAGAAAACAAAAAAAGCGAGGTGGGCTCAATTAAGCCGTAACGTAAACATACGGCAAGGACAAAGCCAATCTCCGAATTAAGGGGAGATGGGTCGTTTTTCTGTTCCCCTTTCTTCCTCATGGTTAACCCTATTAGTTTTCATATTTTTTAACATTCGGCCCATTAGTTTGGCGAATTTAAGACATTGCACCCCATTTCGTTGTCAAAATTAAGACTTTTCGTGTCATTTAGGCGTCGAGTTTTTCCTGGCTAGCGATAGCGAGCCTGTACTATTTGAGGAATCGGCCTTCGGCCAGGATATTTTTCTATCGAAAAATGTACAAATCGATTTTGATGGAGGATGTTGGGGGGTGCTTTATATGCTTGATGGAGGTCTAGGGATGAAACTAAATAAATCATATACAAATATATAAATGAGCAAATATTACGTCCATCCCCCTTAAGGAGAAACGGACCGTTTGTTTGGTCATTCATTCCTTTATTTCCTAGTTTCCTCACCAGACCTCCATCAAACTTAAATAAGAAAACTATAGACCCCCTTCAAGATAAATTTGTAAATTTTCGACGAGATAGGTTGGGTATGAGGGGGGATCTGCTTGGTGTGGGCCAATCGGCGCTCTGCAGACCCCGTAATCTTGTGTTGATCTCTTACCGTTTTGGTGAGGTCAGTCCTCAAGGCATTAGTGTGATGGGTCTATAATTAGGCCTTGTAATTGGGGTTGGGTGTGACAGGATCTGCCTTGTGTGGGCCGATCGGCTTTCTGCAGACTCCCGTTTTCTTGTGTTCTTATGTTTGTGCCATGAAATATATGCAAAAAGTTTTCGGAAAATCTCGCCGAGGTATCCGCGAACCATCGCTTAATTCGCCGAAGATGTCGCAGAACATACGCCGAGTATTCGTTCATCCTTCGCATTATTTCGCAATAATTTATTCAAATGTGACAGTTCTCGCCGAGGTCATCGGCGAACCATCGCTCAATTTGCCGATGGCGTTTGCATAATGTCGCCGAATACGTCATATCCATCGGCGACGTCGTCGCCAGGTGTAAACTTGTCAAAGTTTTTTAACGGTCAAAATCGTTGACGTCGCACAAATTCGTTGCAAATTGACAAGACTACTTCCTCGGCGACGAAAATCGTATGAAATCACATCAGTGGGAAAGGGGCATTAGATGGTCAAAATCGTGAATTATTGCCGACCGGTCATTCATGAAATCTGAGGCAGGCGGCACGTACAACCTCCCCTCGCGAGGCCTAAACCCTGATTGAGTCACTCACTCACACTCTCCCTTACGCAACACACTCGCTAGTCACATGACCACACCCTAGAACCGGCTTGGAGATGTTTGCACGAAAATAAACCAATAAATAAGGGAATAAGAGGGAAAAGAGGTGCTAATTGAAGGGGGGGGGGGGGAAGGAGGGGATTTTGACACATGTGGAGGAGTGATAGGAGGTATGGAGGGAAATTATCTCGCTTAAACACAATATTTTTTTTTTATGTGCTACTGGGGCCTTTTAAACATTTTTGTTTAGGCCTTGGCTCATATGAGGACGCTCGCCTTCGCTTACTACAGACTCAAATGAGGACGCTCGCTGTCCATGGGTTAATGCACCATTTATTCTTACACATGCTTCACTACCATCATCAAAAACTCTTTACAGTATTCAACAAATTGCCTTTTACATAATACAGCTCTAAAACTGTCCATAATCCTTCTCTATTATCTTTGTTATATGCTTTCTCAAGATCCATAGACGCCATATAAAAACCAGAGAAAATAATTTATAAATATTTTTAACAGGGCTAAACTCATATTTATTAGTGGCCACTCCATCATTGACGATGCGCCTTAATAAAGTTATGGCCAATCTTTGGACTCTATGGCTTGCCGTTCAAACGTCCCACCTAAGAGAGTAAATATTAAGATTGCCAAATCTTCGTGAGCGAACGCTCATAAAAACACTCACGGACACGTTCTTATGATGTGGGTACCACTACTACAAAAAACAGTAAAAATCAAAAAAATTAAACATATTAAACTTGATCTAGCAGGTTGCGCTTGCCATGCGTCTGCTGTTTGTTTGCGCGTCATCCCACCCTTATCGGGGCGCATATGATCTTCTTCTCCTATGCGCCGTGGGGTTCGGACGTGTTCGGAGGTGTGCCTAGCCTCGCTTCATTTTTCTCCCGCTTCCGACTAAGTGAGTCTTTTCTCATTTGTCCATGCTCTGTGCTGAAGTCAGGGTAGCTTATAGAATAGCTAGACTAGTGCACCTTCGCCCACTCGCCTTTGGAGACTGTTTCTTGGGTGTTTGGCAAGGTTTTGTCAGGAGTCCTTGTTTTGATAAGGCAAAGGCTCCCACATGTGTGTTTTTCCCCTAGGTTTATTCTATTTTAGCTCTTATAGACATGAGACTTCTTTTAGGGTAACTGGGGCCCGGTTTTCGGCTACCCAATTGGGTGGGTTAAACGGTTATCTTCTGTTTGAGGAACTTGTGCGTTTCTGGTTCCCTCATTTAGTGAGGAGCTTGGCACTCGTTCATGACGCTTTTCAGCCTATGTTCCTGTTTCTTCGTGATGGGGTGTTGGAGGTCTACGCGGGATCGCCAGGTTTGTGCTATTCGACTATGATTCGTCTACCTGCCCCCATCTAGTTGGCCTCCTGTAGGTTTTATTTTATGGCTAGGCTGTGTTATTTATTATTATTATTAATTAATGTATACTATGCCATAATGTGTGCACCTTGTTCTATTCAGTGACTAGGAGGGCTGGCCTTTCCAGCGGGATTTTAAGTGAGACTTGATATGACGTGCCTCTAGTCACTTCACGCTGTTTTTTCCGGCGTGTAATCACCGAAGTGTCTAGAGCTATGTTGTTTTGATTTGTTTTGTTTGGCACAAGATGGGTCGAACATACATTTCTGACTATTGTTGCCGGCAGTGGTAAATGCTCAGTAGGCAAACTTTTACCTCATTTTGTCTTTTGGGGTCCCCGGCTTAGCCTAGGTCCTCGGAAAATTTCCGCTTCAAGGTCTAGAAGAAACCCGTTCGTAGTTTGGGGCTACTAAGAACAAATGTCGGGCATTAAGTAGGGGAGCCATCTTCCGCCGGATTTGGCTGAGCCGTAAACGAACTCACCTTTACCGATCTTGGGGTATTCTCAGCAAACTGTGGCCGGATCTGGGTGCTTGCCGCCGGGGTTAAAAAGTACGAAGGTTTCGGTATTGGCATTTGTCGCCGGGAACCTAGTTCTACATTAGATGGGATTAGGTCAGTGTTGGTCACTTTGGTAAGAAGTTAATACTCGAGTAACATCTGGAATGATACTTAACGTAAGCGGAACTAAGATTTTATCTGTGAGTGTTCAAATTCTTTTTTCTCCTTTTAACATTTGTTTTTTTATTAAATATTAGCTTTTTCCAGCCTAGCATGTTCTTATGAGCATTGATTTATTGAAATTTTCAATCATCAGGTGCGGTTACCCCCCCAGGACGGCTAGGAGGATTTGCATCCCCTGGCGGGAGGGAGCGATGGATTACAGTGGTTATATGTTTATACGTTTTGTACCGGCACTCAATTGTGCAAATCTTTCTGTCCTTGGTCGCAAACAATGTGTGAGATGTTTTCCTTGTCTGGACAGGTCGAGGGGTCGGTGGTTATCAAAAACCTGTCAACAGTGTGCTGTGTTGCGCAATGGCTTTCTAACCCACTCTGATAGCAAATGTAAAACAATTCTACTAATAATTCAATCCATTTTTGTCATGTACTGTAAGAACATAGCCCATAAATCCTTGCAATCGGATGATGCTTTACTTGATGACTTGTTGAAAAAAGTGCCCTCTTCGGAGGCGGGCCATTACAGTTCTTCTGCAAAATCTAGTGTTTCAAAGCAGAAAAAGACAGCAGTGCCTATTGTTACGAACTGGCACTCGGGTACACAAGGGCTCTCAATCAGGACTCGAATACGGCTCGCTGCCACAACGGAAACACACGATCCCAACCCCTGAGTACTGCCAGCCGAACAAAAAACACCAATACCCTCCAGAGTTCAATCTGCTATAACGGGGTATACAAGAACTCGGTACTAGTGTTCAACAACAGACTAATAAAGAGACAGGAATTATCTAGTCTGGTCAATAATCAAACAATGAAGTAAGAAACAACAACACCAAAGAATAGTGTTGGCCGAAGCCGAAGTAATCCACCCTTGACTATGAACTTAAGAAGTCCTCCACCCTCTACTTCGGATCGGCACTATTACGTTACGTTAATTAATAGTCCTTAAGCATCGAGCAAGGAATCTTCTGAAAAAAGTTAGATGCTTCTCGGATGCTCGTAAGAAGTACGTATCGGATTTTGAACAGTAATTCAATAAGCAAAAACACTGGCAATTAAATACTATTAAAGGCTTAAATTGGCATAAGAATAATTAAAAGAATATGCAATAGTAAATGGCAAACATTAAAAAGAAGTACTCCGCAAATGCAACGGCAATAGCCTACTCGGATTGTGCTCGTGGGCCACTAATCACTAAAGTAGCCAAGCTTGCAACACATGAAATCAATAGTGCATAAACAATATCATACATAAGGAAAGCTTCAATACTATTCTGTATCTACTAATCGAGTAAAGTCTAGCTGGGGTACTGTGGGCAAAAGGTAGCAGTGACTGAGCAAAAACGGCTTGTAGCCTAGCGAAGTCCTCACGACTGTTTAAAGTATTACATTAAAACTAACAAGTGCACTTTGAGAAATCCAGATCCCTTGTATCTGGTTTTCTCCCGGCTCCTTGACAAAGTAAAAACAAACTGTTAATAAAATACAGGGTGGTTAGGCTCTTGCCCTCACGCACTGTAAATTATTAACTCAACACAGTCAGCCGCGAAGACAACCTAGGCTTCACTGAACCGAAACGAGTATGCAGGTTTATCGCTTAACCACTGCATCAAACAACAACTCGTAACACAGAAAAGCCTCACCCCAGTCTAGCATTACCTAGACCAGCAGAAAACAGGAATAATAATAATAACACACAGGGAAATGCATATACAAGTGCAACAAACATAAATCAATCCTATTCTAAGTCAACCCTTCCAAAATAGGCTATCTAATAGGCAAGTATCTCGTGAGAACTCAAGCGATAATACGTTGGCTGACTAGCTCTGCACCAACGGGACCATGGAAGTTAAACAGGCAGGGAAAAGAGGAGATAAGAATGTAAGGTAGTAGAGAAAGTTCCCATCAGTCAGAAGAATATATATAGTTAGCAAGGGAAATGAGAAGTCGCTCTGCCTAATGAGTTCTGATGAAAAAATGGCTAGACTTCCCTTTTTATACCCGGCCCTCTAGTGAGCCCAACGTGAACTACTAAGGACCGCCCACTGACAACCATTACGTAATTTCTCTCTCTCCTCTGGGATACACAAAGGCTCCCCTAGCACTGAGGGGGGAGGAGTGCTAGTGAGTTAGGCCCACCTCCCGCCTGGCGCACCCACTGACCCCCCAACTGTGGCTGTTTCTCTTCCCATCATTACAAATAAGTTTTACACACAATACTTATAACTAATGATATAAAATAGAACTCGTTGACTCAGATGAAAACAAAATACATATTCATAATACTTATAGTACAACGGCTCACATGAACTAAGTTAGGAAACTCTACATAGACTACAGCCAAAGTTCCTGCCCTGATGATCCTAGCGAGAGTGGGGCATGACTAGGCTTTCTGTACAGCATGCTCACACTGGACATGCGTCACACCTCCCCCAAGATTTTACTTGCTCAACCCTGAGCTAAAATCTGACAAACACAGAACCCCATCAAGCCCCTCACACCCAGCGACCGCATGGCACTAAAACAAAGCTGAGTTTATCACCAAAACACACATTATTATTAAAAACAAAACAAAATCACATTTTATAACTCCTCCCAACAATAGCAAAAAGACACAATATCATGCTCCCAGAGCGAACTTAAAGCAGCTCAGCCGTTTGATAGTTCGTGGACTACTCAAACTCTATAGGCTATGACAAACTTATACGATTACCTATATCAAAAGAAAGAGTTTTTATATGATTTTTATGTTTTAATATGTTTTTTCCGGCTGCTAATACTATAAGGGCAGCATATTTTCCTCCACTCAAACCCACACACCTGTGATAGCCTACGACTGATCATCCACCCTTGATAAACAATCCGCGATCACATTGTCACATCCAGCAATATGACGGATGTCCAGGTTATACTCCTGCAACATCAAAGACCACCTGGTCAGTCTCATATTGCGATTGTGAAATTGATTCAGGAATCTCAAAGGGTGATGATCAGTGTAGATAACCACGACTGGTCCATAGGCTGGAACATACACCTCGAAGTGCCTGAGCGACAGCACAATCGCCAGTAATTCCTTTTCTATTGTAGAATAGTTCTTTTGTGCAGCATTGAACTTCTTAGAAAAGAAACTTACTGGGTGTTCCACACCTTCATTGTCTGTCTGTAGCAAGACGGCACCAGCCCCTACACCACTAGCATCTGTTGCCAGCTGAAAAGGCCTGTTAAAGTCTGGGGCCCTGAGTATCGGGTGAGTACATAGCAAATGTTTCACCAAAGTGAAAGCCTTTTCACACTCAGGTGCCCACAAAAACTTTTTGTCTTTAGATAACAAATCTGTGAGAGGTGCCAATACCGTTGAGTAACCTTTTATGAAGCGTCTGTAGTAGCCTATCATACCCAAGAATCTCATAATCTGCTTCTTGGTTGTTGGGTGCGGAAATTTATTGATAGCCTGTACCTTGTTCTGAGGAGGGCACACCTGTCCCCTTCCCACTACAAACCCAAGGTACTGCACAGTGGCTTTTACGAAGTCACACTTTGCCAAGTTTACTACCAGACCTGCTTCACTAAGTTTCACTACTATTCTACCGAGTATATACTCCAACTCATCCCTCAGAGCTGGTAGTTTTATGGGGGGGGGCACACGGTACGGGATTGACTTAAAGGGTATATGGTCCCCCACGTCAACATCATGCATAGCCTGAGTAGTGAGGCCTGGGTGTTCAGCAAATACAGTGGGGTATGAACCGAACAACTGACGGATAGCATCAAACTGCGGCTCAGGCAAATGAGCTATAGCCTCGTCAGCCCTAAGGCTCGAGTTCCCCGCCCACTGATCCGCTGAAACATCCCAGCTATCCTCCTCTGAAGCTTGACTGTCCCCCTCTCTCCACCCACGGCCGCAGCAAGCCAACACAGGGACAGTGAGAGGCTCAGAGGGGCGCCTCACATACTCTTTAATAAGGTTCACGTGACATAACTGGTTCTTTTTCCTCCTGTCTGGAGTGGCAACAAGGTAATCTAAGTCTGAAATTTTTTCTACAATTTTATAAGGTCAGTGTACTTCGCAGAGAGGGGGTTACCAACCAAAGGCAACAAAATTAATACCTCTGTCCTACAGTGAACTTCCGGAGCCTCACTTTGCGATCATACCTGTCCTTCATCAAAGCTTGTGATTCTGTCAAATTTCTACCTGCCATCTCCAGACTCTTAAGCGCTCACGGCTTTCAAGCCATACTTTAATAATGGACAAGGCTGCACAGTCCCCTCCCAAATTTCTTTCAGCATGTTAAGGGGGCCCCTGACACGGTGTCCCAAAATCAGCTGGTTTGGACTAAATCCCAGGCTCTCACCAGGTACCTCCCGAGCAGCAAACAGCACATAAGGCAATCCAAGATCCCAATCCATACCGTTGTCAGCACAATAACACCTGAGCATGCTTTTAAGTGTAGCATGCCACCGCTCAAGCACCCCTTGACTCTCAGGGTGATACGCTGACGATACTACTGCTCGTATCCCATGCTGTTGCATTGTTTGCTTGAACATGTTGGAGGTGAAATTAGATCCCTGATCAGACTGAATCTCCTCCGGGTACCCGTACCTTGAGAAGTACCACAACAAGTTACTGACTACCGTCTTAGCCATTCCATTTTTCATAAGGTATGCATCGGGGTATCTAGTGGCAACATCCATTATGGTTAACAAAAATTTATTTCCAGCCTTAGTGGGAGGGAGTGGACCAACCATGTCAACAATAATTTTACTAAAGGGTGGCCCAATCACAGGAATAGGGTGTAACGGAGCCTTAGGAATAACTTGGTTCGGTTTCCCGACACGTTCACAAATATCACATGAGTTTATCCATGACTGCACATGAGACTTCATCCCGGCCACCAAAACAATTTCCCCAAAGCCGCCACCGTTTTCTTGGCACCCAAATGTCCTGATAATGGAGAATCATGAGCCAACCTAAGCAAACTTTCCCTGCAGCCCTCTGGCACGACCAGCTGGCCAACTGTACCTCATCCGCCCTCCCAGTTCCTTTTAGGATCTTGATATCGGTGGTATAAAATTCCATTAAAGAAAAAAAAATCCCCTGCCTTTGCATCCCTATCTTCTTCTAACTCCACAGCCCCATTGGTACACTGCAAAACCTCTGGATCCTCTAATTGCAACTTTCGAATGTCTGTGGGAGCCAACATGTCTAACTGCTTGGTCAACAACTCATGCCCTCCCCCAACATCCAACTTAGACATCCGGTTTTCTCGCTGCAGGTAACGGTGCTGTCTCTGAGTCTCTGACTCCTCCACTACTTTATCAACTGTGTTAGGCACTGGAGTTACAACAGACTCGGTCAAAGGTCCTGCTATTGGGTCTTTTGGGAGAGCCACTGGTTCTAAACTCTTCAAACTTTTCCCAGCCTTCCGCTTCTCCTTAATTCCCTTCCTACGCTGTTCTGTGGCCTGGGAAATAGGCTGTGATACCTTAATGCTTGGGAACGAGTTACCACACATGCCATCTGTTGGCATTGACAACTCACTACCCACTCTTGTTCCTCCCTACTCACGTCGGCCGGCCTCTCGGCAACGACTAAGGGTGGAACTTCTAAAGTAGGCACCGCAAAGTCGTTGCCGAGAAGAAGGTCGACGCCCTCCACTGGCAATTTCTCAACGATCCCAACATCTAAGTCCTTAATCACACCATCAACTTCCAGCTCCACACGAACCAACGGGTATGACCTGGTCGCATTAATACCCTGAACAACAACCACCCGTGCCGCATTAATTGGTCGCCCCGTGAAATTCTTCAAAAGTGTCTGTGAAGTTCCCGTATCACGCAAAACTTCCACCTTATGCTGGCAACCCGCCCAACTTACCCTACCGGTCCCTCTATGGGCGCAAAAGACATCACGGACAGGGGACGAGCCTTCCTGAGTCTTATACATAGCCTGTGACCCTGCCGCTGGCAAACTACCCTGGGTAAATCCAGACGACATTTCAGCCACACCTATGTTGCGCACCAAAGACACGGCTGCAGCTGGCGGCTTACCAGGACAAGATTTTGCATAATGCCCCTTCTTTCTACAATGAAAACATTCCACTTCCCCTATCGGTCTCTTCTGATAAGGAGCGGAGTTCTGACCCTTCTGTAATGGAACGGCAGTAGTCTTTGGTTCAGTCCTGGTATCTTGGCTTTTAAACTGAGGTTTATATCTATAGTGATTGTCCTGAGCTCGAGGGTTTGGAGTATCGCGCCCCTTGGGAACTGCATCAACACGCTTTACAGATTCACATCCCCTGATTAGCGACAACCTGAGGTCAGCCATTTCAGCTGCCTCTTGAAGAGTTCTTGGGTTCTTTTCTTTAATGGTTAAAGTCATTTCTGCACCAGTACACTTATAAAACTGCTCGAGCAGAAACAGCTCAGTCAACTGTTCTGCCGTCTCAGCTTTCTCAGAACGTGTCCAGTTTTTAAGTGCATCTTTTAAGTCCCGGGCATGTTCAAGAAAGGTCGCCTCCCTAGTCTTTGTAACACCCCGAAACTTCAATCGATATGTTTCCGGTTGCAACTCGTATACCCGTAGGACAGCTCTCTTCAATTCTGGGTAGTCAATGCAAGACTCTAAAGGCAGTGCATCATAAGTCTTCAGACCCTTACCCGTAAGTCTTGAGGAGTCTAGAGCTCCCCACTTCTCTTCAGGCCAATTATGCTCCCTACACTTCTTCTCAAAACGATTAAAAAATGTTGTGACTTCAGTTTCACTAAATACCGGCACCAATTTGACTAATTGGGCCAAGGACTGTTCTCTTACTTGGCCCTCACGGCCCATCCGAGTTCCTGTCGACTCTGCACGAGTCTTATCTAAATCTAATTTAGCACAATATTTCTCCGAGTCGTACCTAAGCTCAGCCTCATGCCTTCTAGCCTCAATCTCATACCTCCTCGTCTCATCCTCCTGCCTCCTGGTCTCATCCTCCTGCTTCCTAGTCTCATTCTCCTGCTTCCTAGCCTCAATCTTAGCAAGCTCAAGTCTAAATACCATATCTGGAGACAGGCAGGAAGAGGGAGCTGCCACTACTGAAGGAGGGGGGGCAAAAACTGGGGAACCACCACGTGCACCACCCGAGGGCACTCCAATCTGCCAATTCTCATCCCTCTGTGGGAGAGTGCTAACCTCCGGTAACTGAGTGGACGGCACTGTGGGAGTCGAGTGAGAGGGGATCTGGGGAGGAACCCCCCCAAACGCCCTCTCCCCCGAAACCCCATGTCGCCCACGCAACACCCAGGAAATCAGCTCCCCCTTGGACATCCCTGCTACATTGGAAATGCCCAAAACCTTGGCTATCAGGTGCAAGCCACAAACATCCACCCCAGTCAACCTCTCCTCCGTCACGTGGTACCGCTTACTCACAAAAACTCTAGCATCCTCCTCACTGGTTACTAACGGCACACCTTCAAATGACATCTCTCGCTCATCGTCAGTGCTAATGCACGACATACTGAAGTCCACAAACAAATTCTCGAGACAAAAGTGTTAAACTTCCTATGCAAGCACTAATTACTAAATTAACTGGAGTCTCTTAAATGCTTTACTAATTGCCATACAAAAAAAAATATTCTTCAATATGCACGCTAAAATACAAACAAACAAATGTTGTACAACTCTGCACAAATTTATACTGTTCACAAAATCCTAAGCAAGGTCGCCATTTGTTACGAACTGGCACTCGGGTACACAAGGGCTCTCAATCAGGACTCGAATACGGCTCGCTGCCACAACGGAAACACACGATCCCAACCCCTGAGTACTGCCAGCCGAACAAAAAACACCAATACCCTCCAGAGTTCAATCTGCTATAACGGGGTATACAAGAACTTGGTACTAGTGTTCAACAACAGACTAATAAAGAGACAGGAATTATCTAGTCTGGTCAACAATCAAACAATGAAGTAAGAAACAACAACACCAAAGAATAGTGTTGGCCGAAACCGAAGTAATCCACCCTTGACTATGAACTTAAGAAGTCCTCCACCCTCTACTTCGGATCGGCACTATTACGTTACGTTAATTAATAGTCCTTAAGCATCGAGCAAGGAATCTTCTGAAAAAAGTTAGATGCTTCTCGGATGCTCGTAAGAAGTACGTATCGTATTTTGAACAGTAATTCAATAAGCAAAAACCACTGGCAATTAAATACTATTAAAGGCTTAAATTGGCATAAGAATAATTAAAAGAATATGCAATAGTAAATGGCAAACATTAAAAAGAAGTACTCCGCAAATGCAACGGCAATAGCCTACTCGGATTGTGCTCGTGGGCCACTAATCACTAAAGTAGCCAAGCTTGCAACACATGAAATCAATAGTGCATAAACAATATCATACATAAGGAAAGCTTCAATACTATTCTGTATCTACTAATCGAGTAAAGTCTAGCTGGGGTACTGTGGGCAAAAGGTAGCAGTGACTGAGCAAAAACGGCTTGTAGCCTAGCGAAGTCCTCACGACTGTTTAAAGTATTACATTAAAACTAACAAGTGCACTTTGAGAAATCCAGATCCCTTGTATCTGGTTTTCTCCCGGCTCCTTGACAAAGTAAAAACAAACTGTTAATAAAATACAGGGTGGTTAGGCTCTTGCCCTCACGCACTGTAAATTATTAACTCAACACAGTCAGCCGCGAAGACAACCTAGGCTTCACTGAACCGAAACGATTATGCAGGTTTATCGCTTAACCACTGCATCAAACAACAACTCGTAACACAGAAAAGCCTCACCCCAGTCTAGCATTACCTAGACCAGCAGAAAACAGGAATAATAATAATAACACACAGGGAAATGCATATACAAGTGCAACAAACATAAATCAATCCTATTCTAAATCAACCCTTCCAAAATAGGCTATCTAATAGGCAAGTATCTCGTGAGAACTCAAGCGATAATACGTTGGCTGACTAGCTCTGCACCAACGGGACCATGGAAGTTAAACAGGCAGGGAAAAGAGGAGATAAGAATGTAAGGTAGTAGAGAAAGTTCCCATCAGTCAGAAGAATATATATAGTTAGCAAGGGAAATGAGAAGTCGCTCTGCCTAATGAGTTCTGATGAAAAAATGGCTAGACTTCCCTTTTATACCCGGCCCTCTAGTGAGCCCAACGTGAACTACTAAGGACCACCCACTGACAACCATTACGTAATTTCTCTCTCTCCTCTGGGATACACAAAGGCTCCCCTAGCACTGAGGGGGGGAGGAGTGCTAGTGAGTTAGGCCCACCTCCCGCCTGGCGCACCCACTGACCCCCCAACTGTGGCTGTTTCTCTTCCCATCATTACAAATAAGTTTTACACACAATACTTATAACTAATGATATAAAATAGAACACGTTGACTCAGATGAAAACAAAATACATATTCATAATACTTATAGTACAACGGCTCACATGAACTAAGTTAGGAAACTCTACATAGACTACAGCCAAAGTTCCTGCCCTGACGATCCTAGCGAGAGTGGGGCATGACTAGGCATTCTGTACAGCATGCTCACACTGGACATGCGTCACACTATAGACTTTAGCGGTCCAAAAGCTCCCTCCCGCCCCTCCAAGAGGCTCAGGACCTTTTGACGGGGCCTCGCCGGAGTCGTCTGCTCCGATCTCCCGGCGCTCAAGGTCACGTTCACTTCTGGAGAAACCAAGGTCTTCATACCCTCTACGGTCACGAGAGACAAAAAAGCACCGTCCAGACTCTGCTGGCCGCGACAACGGCGAAGACAAGTCAAATGACCATAAGAAATCCTCGAAGCGGTTGTCAAGTAAGTCAAAGAGCTTTAAGACCTCTAGTACGCCGGAATGTACGCCTTCTACATCCCGCCGGGATTATTCGCACAACACAGTTCACCAGTAAGATTGGTCCAACTCCGTAGTTAACGATCCCCCGCCGGCCGGGAATGCAAGAGCCTCCCTGTAATATCCTATTACGAAGACTTGAATATTCTAGTCAGGAAATTTAATTTTTTACAATAGAGTACCTGATTTGTACTTATTATTTTGGGAATAATGTTAAATACATATTTATTTTACTGTAACATACAAACTCTTGAAATAGAGTACCTGATTAGTCCATGTGATTAACTAATCATTAGTAAATTTATTCTATATCTTAGGAGAAGCATATTGTACATATTTTGTCATATTCTATAATGTATAGTATATGTTTGTTGAAATCAACTGTTCTATCAAACATAATGATTGCAACACCACAGGCTTTACTTTAAGAACGCTGCCTGTACTCCTATTATCTCTTAATTAAACATTGATCTTGTTTTATGTGTTTTTCTTAACCGAAGTAATTTGTTAGTGGTTCTGATATTCTTGATGAATGTCCCCCTCCAGACTTGTGACATCAGGTGCATCGTCATTAATAAATTATAAGATTGAGTCCCAAAGGGAAGTAGGAAAACCTAATATTTAATAGTGGACCCGGAATCAATGACGATTCCAACCCTCCCGCCATCCCCTTCCCATTCATCTGCTGTATATATTGATAGAAAGTCTTGATATATCAGTGAAGGACATATGCGCCCCGATAAGGGTGGGATGACACGCAAACAAACAGCAGATGCATGGCAAGCGCAACCTGCTAGATCAAGTTTAATATGTTTATTTTGTTATTTTTTACTGTTTTTTCTAGTAGGGTTACCCACATCATAAGAACGAGTCTGTGAGTGTTTTTATGAGCGTTCGCTCATGAAGATTTGGCAATCTTAACCTATAAACGGCGAGCTGTGTGTAGTGAACATCATACTACTGGGCAGCCATATTAGGCTCCATTCCCGCCTATAAACATCATTTTACCATAAGTATCATTATTACTTATTCATATGCGCCTATTTTACTTTATGAAGATAGTAACATGTAACAGCAATAAAACAAGTGGGAAGAGTGTTTGGATGGTGGAAATCGCGAATTATTGCCGACCGTTCATTCACGAAATGTGGAGCAGACGCAAGGTAAACCCTCTTTCTCTGAAGCCCTGAGGCAGACTGAAGCCTGCCTGTCTCTCTCTCTCTCTTTTCCCCACACATTAGACACGGAATACCACACCCTAGGACCGGTTTGGAGATATTGGCACGGTAAATACACCGATATAGAAGGGAATAAGAGGAAAAATAGGTGATAAGTGAAAGGGGGGAAGTAGGTGATTGACACATGTGGAGGAGTGATAGTAGGTATGGAGGGGAATTATCTCACTTAACCACCATTTTTTTTTTTTTAATTGCTACTGAAGCCTTATAAGTTTTTTTTTAGGCCTTACCTCTTAAGAGTGTTCTCGCCTATGCCCACCAAAACGTCTTAAAAGTGTTCTCGCCGTTCCCAGGTTAATATTCAGTCTCCTAGGCGGGACGTTTGAACAGCAAGC
Source organism: Paralithodes platypus (assembly GCA_032716605.1). NCBI lineage: Eukaryota > Metazoa > Arthropoda > Malacostraca > Decapoda > Lithodidae > Paralithodes > Paralithodes platypus. The sequence goes on along the minus strand of CM064523.1, from coordinate 48,153,733 downwards.
CATAGAGTTCAAAGATTGGCTATAACTTTATTATTAGGGTGCATCGTCAATGATTCCCGGGCCATTACTAAATATTAGGTTTTCCTACTTCCCTTCGGGACTCAAACCTATAATTCAATAGAAGGAACTAAATGTTGAATGTGAAAACAGAACTTGACCACTATTTCTTAATGATAAACATCTTTTACAAGTTTTGATTAATCAAAGCGAAGGTTTCAACTGTGACAAGGTTTAAAATTGTGACGTTAAAGTCGGAATTGTAGAGATGATCCAATTATTTTTATTGTCACTGCATGTGAAACACTGCTTGTATAATTGAACAATATACTATATAAAGGTATCGGCTAAGTATCGGTGTATTTACACAATCGGAGGATTAGTATCGGTATTGGCTCTAAACTGAGTATCAGTATCGGTATCGGCCAAATAATTGGTATCCAAATAATTGGTATCGGTACATCCCCATTATATATAATTATGATGAGGACTCGTGGAAGTTGAATGCTAATGGAGGACAAAGAACTCTGGTGATTGATAAGTTGAGCAAAGATGACTGTGCACATAAATGGCTCAAGAAAGGGAACGTATTTACAAAAAGTGTATTATAAAAGTAAATGTTCATCAGGTGGTTAAATCAAATGTTTGATAAGTACTGTAAGTGTTAGAATGTAAGAGTTCTGGCCTATTGAGAGCGATATTAGATAAAATGTTAATATAGGCAATGTTTTAGCTGAGTATGTGGAAAATTAAAGAGTATTAGAAGCGAAATTGTTATTATGAAAGTGATTGATAGTGGAGGGCGTAAATGAAGGCAGTGGGTGAAAATATACTTACTGGTGAGCTTATGAAGTGAATGAAGGAGGAGGTCATTAATACTGGTGAAGTGCTGGTTGAACATACCTGTATGTATGGGTTTTTAACATATGTGGAAGAAAGAAATAGGTCGGAAATGAAAGGGATGGATTTGTGGGTAGTGGGTAGTCTAGCAAACTATGACACAATGCATGAGCTTTAGGAGTACATATTGATATTTGTGTGGATTATGTGTGAGTCATTGGTTGAAAACTATTATTAACCCCTTAAGAGCGGGCATGTTTGTATACATGACCATGCTGCTGGGCGAGTATATTTACCGAAAACGAGCTTCTTTCCATGCATAAACAAGAGCCAGAGCGTAATACAATTATATATATATCCATGAAAGGGCGATAATAGAGCTTTCCAATGACACCTGAATTATTCTTGTACGGCCACGGGTTATCTTGCAGTGATCGCGTAACCGGAGGTGCAAGTACCCTATAATAAGGTACTTTCTGCAGTCTTTCCTTGGTCTCGCGAGGACCGGCAGTGGTGTCGAGGCATACTACGTGCCAGTGACGGCCCAGTGCTGGTGCCGACTGGTCGAAGCCCAGCTGTCGTCCTTCCTACTCGTGGACTCTCTCTCAGAGCTCATAACGTCCTCAAAATGGCACCCGTCATATGATGGGCACCGCAGGGGTGGCCAATATTCTCTCGCCTGTCATATGATGTTCACCGCCAGTTGAGTGTTAAGGGGTGATGATGAGATATCGATGAAATGATGATAGATTGCCTCATTTGTAAGTGAGAGAGAGAGAGTATTAGAATAACTGATCATCGTATACCTACAACTACTAACCTACAAACCTCACTCATTGCCCCACCAATCCATAGTCCACCACTACACCTCATAAATCCACCCTTTTCAGTCTCACCGCACCCATTCCACCTTTACATCTCCGACATTCTACACACCCTATTCCCTCATATCGACACACCCACTAAGTTCTCACAGATTAACACATATACACCCACCTACATCCATAATGAATACACACTCTATACTTCCAGACTCAATACCCAAACACCCACTTAATCCCATCCAACCAAACATTCCCATATTGGCAAACCTACAGCTACTATAGTATTCTAGTCATCCACACCCGTAACCCACGCACACTCCTCACACCCATCCACATTCCACGCCCTTACACCCACCCAAATTCTTCATGCCAGCCAACCAGGGTCACGGAGGATTAATCTTCAACCTTACCTATTTCGATTCAAATGAGGTCATAACACAGTACTAGCTAAACATATCATTGTAGCAACTATTAGCTATTTCTTCACCTCATTATACTATCCGCTGTAGGATTGGTATAAGGTCGGAGGCAGAAAAGGGAAGTTAATAAATTATCAAAATACCAAACTGTTCCCATCTCCCTCGTTTACATTACTCCCATAATATGTTGGTCTGTCATGACACTGTAGCTTCTCAACAGAGCTGACTACTACACCACTATAATTGCAGTTCCGATTTTCATATTCTGTCCTTACCTTGCGACCCTTTACGTGAGAAATGTACAGTATTATCCATAGAATGTAATAATAAGCATTTGACCCTATATATTAGATTATAAGTATTACATATAATTATATTCCTATTATATTTTGCTTCTACAATATTCAGATATACACAAATAACGACATGTCAGATTCATTGTAGCCTAGTACGGTACTATAGATTAATTGTGTTTTACAAGCTACACTAGGGTATAAACTGTCAGCTTGCTATGTGTGTATGTTTGTTTTGTGTTTTCCAATATTAGGAAAACATTGCCTAAATATAGGACATGTAATAATGTAATTATGTAGAAAAGAATAATTATTATGAAATAGATATAAAAAAATACAAGTGAGTTCTTTAACACTCCTCGAGCGGCTAGGTCTGTAACTTCTACTACCTGCCAAGCGGGTAGTTTTACCCTAAACGAACTTATTTCTGTGCTCTTTTTCATGCATAAACAAGAGCCAGAGCGTAATACAATTATGTATCCGTGAAAGGGCGTTAATTGAGCTTTCCAATGACACCAGAACCATCCTTCTACGACCACGGGTTTTCTTGCAACGATCGTGCAACACGAAGGAAAAATCCCTGCAATACGGTAATTTCCTTTCATAATTCCCTGTCTAGCGAGATAGTGGGTGTGGATGTGTGTGAAGGGGAGGGCAGTCGTGGCGCAGGAGCCATGCCAAACGGTCAGAGCCAACCTACGCTCCTCCCACCGCTCTCTCTCAGAGCCAATTATGTGCTCAAAATTGCATACCGCCTGAAGTCGGGCCCCGCCACATAGTCATTGGTTCTCTAGACCGCCTTAAGTCGGGCCCCGCCAAAGAGGGGTTAAGAATAAATATTTGTACTCTCACCGAGATTCGAACCACGGAGTGTCAGGGCGAGAGACCATGTGTTATCCACGGTGTGATAAAGTTTCGCCAGTCAGCACATTTAATAAAGTTCATTACTTCCTTTATGTAGATAATAATAATGTGTGAAGAATTCGGGTAATGGTTCGTGATCTTAAGAGCATAAGAACATAAGAAAATGGGAGTCTGCAGAAACCGATTGGCCAACACAAGACAGATCCCTCCCACACCCGACCCCAACTACATGGCCCAATTATAAGCCTAGCTCACTAACACCATTAGGACTGACGTCACCGAAACGGTTAGAGGTCAGAAAACGGGGGTCTGCAGAGAGCCGATTGGCCCACACCTGACAGATCCACTTCACACCCAACCCACCTCGTCCATATGCCTATCTAATTTTATCTTAAAGCTCCTTATCGTTCTTAATCCCACTATAGCACTTGGTACAACTCTGTTAACAAACCAATATTTGCCTTTATCTTTTCTGAAACATAATTTGTCTAATTTGAAACCATTTATTCGAGTTCTTTCGCTATCACTGAGCTTTAGTACATTTTTTATGTCCCCTTTATTAATCCCATTAACCCACTTGAACACCTCTATCATATCCCCTCTAACTCTGCATCTCTCTAACGAATGTAAGCCTAATTTCTTCAACCATTCTTCATACAGAAGATTTCTAATATTATGGATCATTTTGGTCATTCTACATTGTACTCTCTCCAATGAATCTATGTCCATTCTGTAATAAGGACACCAAAATTGAACATCATAATCCATATGAGGTCTCACTAATGACAAATAAAGTTTCTCACACTCCTAGAGATTAACCCGAGAATCCTGTTTGCCTTGTTCCGAATGCTTATGCACTGTTTTCTAAGCTTCAAATTATTGCTAACAAACACACCTAGATCTTTCTCACAGTCTGAGTTTTCTAATTCCATATTAGCTAGTTTATAATTATTTAACATTTGTATGCATCTTCCGTATCTTTAACCCTTCCTGTCCGGGCAGCCTTTCTAAATGACAGCGCTCGTATCCGGGTGATCTGGCTAAAAAACAACACAAGTAAACAAAGACCTATCTCTGGTAATACAATAGCTACAATATTCATACAAACATCAGAATACAGCCCTTACTTTGCTGTGTAGACTGTCGTTAATTAAAGCTCTCTAGCTTAACTGGTTCAGAAGTGATGGCGATTTTAGTGGAGGTAACTTTTGGCGCGTATTTACCTAGACGCGTCCGAACGCTCAACTGCGGCCCCGGCTACGACGCACTAGTGCACTCGTCGCCCCACCCGCAATTATGCCGAGAAGCGATTTGAGTGTTTTTATTGTTTATTCTGCCATTTATTATCAATATTATGTCATTTTCACTCAATAAAGTTACTTCTGTAAAGTTATTTTTGTGTCTCACTTGTACTTTTATTGTTATTATATTCTTAGTGTCACTTTCACTGGACTATGATAATTGATAGTGTCATTTTCACTTGTATTTATTGTTAGGTAAGCTATAATATAGATTTTAGTGTCACTTTCACTTGTTCATATTGTTATGAAGGCACTTATTATTAGTTATTTGTGTCTCTTTCACTTTTACTCAGTTTTATTATTATTTATAATGTCACTTTCACTGGACTAGGATAACTGATAGTGTCATTTTCACTTGTATTTATTGTTATGTAAGCTATAATATAGATTTTAGTGTCACTTTCACTTGTTCATATTGTTATGAAGGCACTTATTAGTTATTTGTGTCTCTTTCACTGTTACTCATGATTTTATATAAATTATATCCTACATTTTAGTGTCACTTTCACTGTCATTGTCACGTGCACTTCAATATTGCACTAGAGTGTGAAACTGATTGAATCACTGTCCAGCGCACAGTGCCACTTCACACTCGAGGCATTCCCATGTGGTTTTTGTGGCTTTAAGGGGTCTGCGAGTTGTTTGGGTACACACATGGCACCTCTTCTGACTCCTGGCATTACCACCTGTTACTTTGGGTGGAAGGGGGTGGAGCTGGTGCTTCCTGAAATAGTCGGCACATGCTGTGCGGTCCAGCCGGCCTGGTCCTTGTAGAGGTCTCCCGACTGTAGCATGTTTTCCCAGGAGCTCAAGTATCACCTGTTTGTGGAACTTGCCCTGCGCAAGTTCCACAAACAGGTGATACTTGTACTTCTTTGCTCCAGGAGTATTCAGTCGGTAGATATTGTAGGCTTTGAGGGCCGACATATCTACCATATGCAGAACAAAAATTTTGTACCACCTTCAGGATGTTCGCAGGCAGTCGATGAAGCCCATCTGCATATCGGACTTATCTATGAGCCTCATGTTCAGGTTGTAGTCCAGGCGGCAGCTGGTTTCTGGATGGGGTTTTTGGTTTTTCGGTCCACCTTCCCTGTGGCGACCATCTCGGCCTTGTGGCATGTGGTGAGGAGGTTGACCTTCCGCTGGTCATGCCAGTGGATAGAGAGGATGGGGCCACTCATTTTGTGGAAGACCTCCGTCTTCTTGGTCTTGGTCGGGTACACTGGCATGCCCTTCCTCTTTGCCTTGACTGTGCCGACAGTTCCGGTCTTGCGGTCATGGAGGTACTTGGTCAGGAGGGGCGACGTATAATAATTATCCGTGTACAGGATGTGGTTCTTATGGAAGTGTTGCTCCATCATCTTCTGTACAACGGCACCCCCAAAGCCGATGTCTGGGTCTGTAATTATTTCCCCACCACTGCCGCTGTAGACCACAAAGTCCAGCACATATCCCGTCTTGCAGTCGCAGAGGACGAAGAGGTTAATGTCGAAACGGTGTCTCTTCGACATGATGTATTGTCGGAAATGCAGCCTCTCCCGGAACAGGACAAGAGACTCGTCGAGGCACATCTTCTGGAATGGAATCAGGTAGGTGGTAAACCGATGACGTATCATGTCATACAGCTTCCTGATTTTCCATAGCCGATCGGGAAGGTGGACATGCATGTTGTTTGTCAGGTGGGGATATGACAGAATGTCAAAATACCTGTCCCTGGACATGTATTTTCTGAATGCTGGAGATGTGATGAGGTCGGCAGTAATCCAGTAATCGGCCAGAACATGTTTCCTGACGTGTGTCATCAGCATATTCAGTGCCAGAAAAACATACATTTCTGGCACAGTGACAGGTCGCTTTGCCACCATCTTGGCACTGGTCTTCCTGCCAAGAAAGTTAGCACAGATTTCATGGTGATTGTTTGTTTCCTCGACGAGGTATTCCATGACCTCGTCGTCATAGAACCCACAAAACAGTTCACTAGGGGTTGCATCAGGTCCACGGGGAAATGCTGCTGTCACCCCTGAGCCAATCTGCTCCTCATCAAAAGCAGGACAATCTGGCTCGAAATCTGCTCCATCAGTCCAGAAAAACAACTTCGATGAACGCCTATCGCAGGCACACGCCCATGCCCACGGGCAGCGGCAGCAGCGTCTGCAGGCTGAGCCGCACGACCACGACCTCGCCCTCGAACTCGTCCTGTTGGTCTCTCCTCTTGTTCCACATCCTCTTCCTCCTCCTCCTCAGGTGATGTCAGGTCATCTGGGGCAATGTTGGGGTCGTCAACATCTTCTTCGGGGGACAATTCTGGCGTAGAAGTGACCGGGCGTCGGCGGCATGGGGGTGGGAAGCTGCGGGGGGGTGGAACAATGGGAGCCTTAGCCTCGGGAGTTGGACTCCTTTTGCGGCGAGCCGAGGGCTTCTCCGCTCCAAATATTGCTCTTCGATGTGAGGGCTGTGGCACACTGTGGGAGGACAAAGCCACACCACTAGTACCTCTTGAAGAGGCCCTTTGCTCATCCTGAGGGAGAGATGAAGCTGAGGGCTGTAGGTGACCCGCGCGGTGTCCCGGGTCAAGGCGTCCTGACAAAGGAATGCAGGTGGTCGCTAGAGCAGGGTCGGCGTCATTGTCACTATCACTTTTATTGCCTTCCCTTGCTTTCTCTGCCGCCCTGCGTGCTTTTTTGGCCACACTTTTCACCAATGTTTTCTTGTAAAAGTATTTGCCCACGTTCAAGGACGTACAAGCAGGCAAGGGGGAATGGGAAGGTCCCGGGGTAGGACTAGGCTGACCAAGCAAAGATGGCGACGGGGTAGGCCTAGGTTCAAGTACATTGGGAAGTTCAATTTCACCTTCGTTCACCACTTCTATATCAGGGGACTCACTACTGTCTGTTCCCTCAAACAAATCAACATTATCATCACCCTTAAAGCGCACAAAATCATCATCTTCACTCTCACTAATGAATATTTCTTTCTCTATCAAGCTTTCGCCGCTGCTTTCTTCAGTCAAAATTACCAAAATGTCTCTCTCGATAGCACTATCACTCAATAAAACCTTTGCTTTCTTACGTTCGGGCTTTTTATCGCTTGCAACAGGCGTCGACGTAGCTAGCGGGGTAGCAGTGGGGCCTGCAGGAGGTTGCAGGGAATCTGACGCGTCGGAAGAAATTTTTTCGCTATATCTCGCTATGGCGGACACGTACGGACTGATAACGGTAGTAGCTGAGGCTTGGTGGCGCTGCGATCGCCCCTGCAAAGGAAATTTTCAAAGAGCGGAATTCAAAGCACGCTTTCAAGCATATGGATTTTAAAATGACACCCGGGCTCCGGCCCCTTGGCCGCAGTGTCATTTTAAAATGACACCCGGGCAGGAAGGGTTAATACCTTGCATTTGTCAATGTTAAACTTCATCTGCCAATTTACTGACCATTCGTGTAAGGTATCTAGATCCCTTTGGAGGCACTCTATATCTCTATCTGAATCAATGTTTCTCCCCATTTTGGTATCGTCTGCAAATTTACTTATCCTACTAGTTATACCTAAATCAAGGTTATTTATGTATAAACCACACAACAAAGGACCTAATACAGGATCCCTTGGGGGACACCACTTTTGACTGCTCCCCACTCTGACTTAATACCATTTATGCTGACTCTATGCTTCCTACCAATTAGCCATCACCTAATCCATTCCAACAACACCCCCCCTATTCCATACGTCTCAACCTTTCTCATCAATCTCTCATGAGGGACTCTGTCGAAAGCTTTACTGAAATCTAAATATACAATATCATATGACTTGTCCTGATCTACTGCTTCATATAACTCTGAGAAAAAGCTAAGCAAATTAGTAAGGCAAGAACGTCCCTGAGTGAATCCATGCTGAGAAAAATTCTATCTATCTATCTATATGCTCAGGCCCAATCCCCATTTTGGGGGTAGCCGACTCAAGACAGAGCAAGAACAGGGAAAACACAAAAACAACACAAAACAACAAAATTAATAAACACAGATAAAAAGCACAAACTCACACACATCCAGGTCACCCAGGAGAAGACCCAGAGACCAGGGTCACCAAGGTCACTCCAGCACTTCCCCGGCCCCCGACCACCCGGAGAGGTTCCGATCTCGGCAGGCAGACATGCAGCGGAGCCAAAGCCACAAGCCCTCCCACCACACTTCCAGGCGCACCCTTCATATTAATCGTCTCCCCGGGCCAGGCGCCTGATGGACTATTATCTAGTCCAACTTGCGCCCGACCCCTTACTCCAAATGACCACGTGTTCATTCAACTATTCACAAGCATTCTCCATTCACTCCTGTCCACCACCACTTCCCTTGCCTGATCTATATGCATTCCTCTATCATCCAAAGCCTTTCTTACACAGTCTCTCCATCTCAATGGGGGTCTTCCTGCCCTTCTATCTCCCCTTGTACCTGACTCACATATTCTCTTTGTAAGCCTTTCATCTCCCATTCGTTCAACATGACCATACCAGCTCAGCACCCTTCTGTCCACTCTGGCTGACAAATGTTCCTGCTGCCCCACTCTCCTACGTATCTCTTCATTCCTCAATCTGTCTCTACGAGTAACTCCACACATACTCCTCAAGCAGCTCATCTCCATCACATCCCACCCTCTTTTCTCCTTTTTCTTCAGAGCCCATGTCTCAGCCCCATACATCACTGTTGGCACAACAATTCCTTGATACAGTGCACTTTTTACTTTCACTCCAAGATTTCTTGTCTTCCACATACTTCCCATTGCTCCGAAAACCTTCCTTCCTTCACACAGAAGGAAGAAGGCTGAGAAGAATTGATTAAGTTAAATGTGTCTAAATGGTTTTAATTTTCCTAGCAATAATTGACTCTAGTAGCTTTCCTATGATTGATGTAAGACTAATGGGACGGTAATTGGATGCTATTGATTTATCACCTTTTTTGAAGATCGGAACTACATTTGCAAGCTTCCAAGCTTCTGGAACAAAGCATGTTTCTAATGACTTGTTAAATATAAATGTTAATGGGTAACTTAACTCATCTCTGCATTCTTTTAATACTCTAGCATATACCTCATCAGGACCAGGCGAGAAATTAGGAACACGAGCAGTCAGTCCGCATCGTCCTACGACTGGGAGAGAGTGTGAGCCGCCGCTATCTCTCCTCCCCTTTCCTGTACCAACCTGTCCGGTCACCATATGGGGTCCATAGTCCCAAATGTGTACTACAAATTTCCCCTTTTTATCAAACATTTTTTAACCCCAGAGTTCTGCCTTGTTGTCACCCAAGACCCTCAGCCATCCCCTCCACGGCCCTGCAACCAAATTAATCTAACTTATGTAATGTATGAGATATGCCTCACTTTTGTTGACCAATTTTGTTCACTACTTTTTTTTTTGTTTTTTTTTAAGATCTAATAATCACAGTAGTGTAATTTGCTATTAACATAATAGTACGCATTAATTGTAGTTTCTATTAGTAACAAGAAATTTAAAATCCATCAATTAGTTTTCGAGTGAGAGCCGTTTAACCCTTAACTGTCGGCGCGCAACATATGTCGAGTGAAATAAATATGGACTAAGTGGCGGTTCATAACTTATGTCGAGCGCCATTTTCAGCACGTAATGTTGCTGAGAGAGAGAGCTGAGCGGTGTGAGGAGCATAGCAACCGTATGACCTTCCCCCACCACCGCGGTGGACCAACTGAACTGTATTCTAACTTCCTCCCCCTCTTCTCACTCGCTACACAGGGAATTATGTAGTGAAAGTACCTAATTACAGGGTTTTTGCACTCGTGTTGCACGATCGTTGCAAGAGAACCAGTGGTCGTACAAGGATGGTAAGGGTGTCATTGGAAAGCATTGTTTATGCCCTTTCAGGGATAGATACTTGTTTTACGCTCTGGATCTTATTTAGGCATGAAAATGATCACGTAAACAACCCTATTTAGGGTTAAAAAAAAACGCTGGGCGCTACGGTCAAATAGACCACCTAGCCCGCTAAATAAGGGTTAAAGTGCCGGTCCCCATATGGGGCCACATTGTTAATTTCGCCACACTTCTGGAACATTACCTGAGCAGGGGCACATCATTTAATTTTCTACTTATAGTAACCGTACTTAACCTATTTTCTATACTATCGCTATATACCTTACGAACTTCTGGAATCTGTGCCATTTTCATTAGTATTGGCCTATCTGTCTAGGTTTTGTTGTTCATTGTCGTATTCATTGTCTGTCGATCTATCTATCCATCTCTCTCTCTCTTTCTCTCTCTCGCTTTATATATATATATATATATATATAGAGAGAGAGAGAGAGACAGAGAGAAAGAGAGAGAGATGGATAGATAGATCAACAGACAATGAAAACGACAATGAACAACGAAACCTATAAGAGGAGGTGTGGTGGAGTGGTCTTGCCACTGGACTGGTAATCCAAAGGTCCCGGATTCAAATCCCGATATGTCAATGGGAAGATATTATTGGGATGGAATTTGTGTTGTACCTAGTATCAGTGCATTACCACAAAGCCCACCGAAACGCCAAAAAAATACCCTCATTGTTCCCTGATTAAATAGCACTGTATGAATATTCCCATATTCAAAATAGGCTACAGGGGTGCAATGCCTAGTGAGTTCATTGCTCAATAGGTGGCGTTCTGATAGTGACGGTCCGAGTCTAGGACGTGAGACATTGAAGCATAAAGGCGAAGCAGCCTCAGAAGTGCGACTGCTTCGAGCCATGAGTGGGCAGCCAAGAGCCCCGCGTCTGCTATGGCAGGTTGGCGAAAGGCTGGTTGTAGCTCGTGCTTCACTTGTCTCCCTGGAACAAGTCATCACGGGTTTCACCGTCTTGAGCGGTGAATGTGCAGTCTCTCAGCCTATGCCCGAGAGGGAGTAGTTTGAAGAAAACAAATATCATATATATATATATATATACACTCTTTCATCAATAATAAATGCACTGAACTATCCAACTCTAGCTCTTCCCAAGCTTTCTGGCATCTAGCCAAAAACCTCTCCAACAATTTATCTTCCTTGTCTTTCCCTCCCCTTTCCCACTCTGATGGTACAACCATCACTTCTTCCTCTGACAAAGCTAAACTCTTCGCTCAAACTTTTGCTAGAAACTCCACCTTGGATGATTCCGGTGCTATTCTTCCCTCTCCACCCTCCTCTCTCTTACTTATGCCTAATATCCTAATCTCTTCTAAAGATGTACTTTCAACCCTCTCTGGGCTTAACACTAATAAGGCGTATGGTCCGGACGTTGTTCCTCCTGTTGTTCTCAAAACCTGTGCTTCCGTGCTGACTCCCTGCCTAGGCAAACTCTTTCGTCTCTGTCTATCCTCTAACGTCTTCCCTTCATGCTGGAAGTTTGCTCACATTCAACCTGTCCCAAAGAAGGGTGACCGCTCTCAACCCTCCAACTATCGTCCAATTGCTCTCATCTCTTGTCTTTCTAAAGTTTTTGAAACTATTCTTGCTTCCAAATTTCTTAAGCATATTATTTATTATTTCTTCTCATAATCTGCTCTCAGATCGCCAGTATGGCTTCCTTAAGGGTCGCTCTACTGGTGATCTTCTTTCATATCTTACTAACTCTTGGTCATCCTTCTTTCGGGACTTCGGTGAGACTTTTTCTATTGCACTAGACATATCGAAAGCTTTCGATAGAGTCTGGCACAAATCTTTAATTTCTAAACTACCCTACTTCGGTTTCTATCCGTCCATCTGTGCCTTTGTCTCTAATTTCCTTTCCGGCCGTTCCATAGCCGCAGTTGTGGACGGCCATTGTTCACTTCCTCACCCTATAAACTCTGTTCCTCAGGGCTCTGTCCTATCCCCTATTCTCTTTCTAATTTTTATAAATGATCTTAACTGTACCTTAATTCCCATCCATTCATACGCAGACGACTCAACCTTACACTACTCCATTAGTTTTTCAGAACGCCCCAGCCAGAAATCCCTTAACGACAAACGTAATGAAGCCATAGAACTCTTAAATTCTGATCTAAATACTATCTCCAATTGGGGCAGAGAAAACCTTGTTACCTTTAATGCTTCCAAAACCCAATTTCTCCATCTATCTACCCGTCAGGATCTCCCAGCAGACTATCCCTTATTCTTCAACAATACAAAAATCAACCCTTCATCTTCTCTCAATATTCTTGGTGTTTCTTTTTCTTCTGCTCTCATTTGGAAGGACCATATTACCAGTCTTGCTAAGGCAGCCACCCAGAAGCTGGGTGTGCTCAACCGCCTTAGGGGGTTATTTTCCCCAGCACAGCTTCTTGCTCTGTACAGGGGCATAGTGCGTTCTTGTATTGAGTATTGTTCACATGTGTGGGGAGGTTCCTCTCACACCGCTCTCCTAGACAAAGTTGAAAGGAAGGCCTTTCGTATCATTAACTCCCGTCCACTCACCAACTCTCTGCAATCTCTCTAACTCCGCCGCAATGTTGCATCTCTCTCGCTATTCTATCGCTACTATAATAATCAGTGTTCCTCAGAGCTTTCCCAGTGTATACCACCCCCTTTACATAGGGCACGTGGTACCCGTCTTACAACTCAATCCCACCCCTACTCTGTCCAACTCTCTAACCCAAGAGTGAAACGTTACTCTCAAACTTTCTTCTACTCAACAGCTGAGCTCTGGAACTCTCTCCCTGAATCAGTCTTTCCCTCTTCCTATGACTTAAATTGCTTCAAACTCTGTGTGTTCAGGCATTTTGGCTCGATCGTCCCTTGATTTTGGCCCTGTCACTCTTTCAACTATGGGGGAGGCACTCGCTATAGGCAATTCTGCTTTTGCCTCCCTCAATCACATAGAAAAAAAAAATTATATATATATATATATATATATATATTGTTATAATTATGACGTTATAATTTAACGCGCTTTATAGTGATGACGAGTTATTCGTTGATCTACAATTCTCTCACTAGGAGGTAACTAATTTGGGTTTAAATATTATACAACATGATAATCAAATGGACACAAAATACACGATCAAGGTTCACAATTTTATTCCTTAACAGCTAGGTACCGTCGGTCACCTTTCCGGCTGGGCCACCTAATGGTAATTTCGCTGGGAGTCTTTCGCTTTGATATTAGTAAGATCGCTCAATCTCCCCACCCTAAATCTCTTGCATATCATGTCCCATAGATGGCGTCGTTAAATTTGCTGGGAAGGATAGGTTGGAGCTACAGGGAGTAAAGGGGGGAGGGGAGTTGTTATCGCGTAGGAAAGGTTTTGTGAATTATTTCACCAGGTTTACGGTTACCGTTTTATCTCATGATATTAATTACGATGTAGCCTAAACCGCTTTTTTGTGAAATCTACCTTTAAGAGATATTAGATAATGTTATATTATTGTTTGCAAACCAATGTGTAGAGATTGCTAGATTCACTATCTATTTAGTAAGACAGCTCTTTTTCACTCATTCACGCACATTAGAAAGGGAACAATGATGACGGAGAGAATGAATATAATAAACGCAAGTACTCTAACAATCTGAACAACACACCTAGCATCCATTCAACAAACCTCAAAATCATTGGATTCACGTCGGATGACATACACTTCCACAATAAAGTCTCTTCACATTTTCGGGGACGATGACCTTCCAGATTTGTCAATTAAAAGGTTACAAATACTTTCATATGTTCTTTCTAACAAACTTCCTCCATTCATTCCTGTAACATCAATCAAATATATAATACGTGTTAATAGCTCATGCATCGACCATGAACCATGGTTCACCTTTATTGTTTCGGCTACAATCATACATTTTAATCAGGCTAGTGCTAAATAATTTCATTCAGCACTGGAACCGCGGTGGTCGAGTGGCAAGCACGCTCATGTGTGAATCTGCTGGACCTGAGTTTGATCCCAGCCAAAGCGGACATATTTTTTGGGTATGAAACTCAGGTGTCTGAAGCAACATCCAGCACCCCCTTCCCTGTATCCTCCTACTTTCTCTATCCTAGTTTCAAAGCCAAAGACGGATGTTGTGCGTACGTGCACAACAAAATCACTTGCTCTCGTTTTCCTGATTTTGACCCCTCTGAATTCTCAACTTCATAGCTCTAACTTTCCTGTTATTGTCATACTAAATATTTCTGTGCTATTCTGAGTGGGGAAGAGCAAGGTTATGGTCTTCGAAAGGGGTGAAGCCACAGAGTGTGATGTGAAGTTAAACGGTCATGCTATGAAGATTGTCAGCTCATTAAGTGCTGAGTAAAGATGGGAGTATGGATGAAGAAGTGCGGGAGAGGGTGCAATGGGGGAAGAGGGTTGTAGGAATGCTGAAGGCAGTAACAAGAAATAGGGTGGTCAGCATGGAAGTGATGAAGTCCTTGCATGTCAGTATGGTAATCCCGACATTGGTTTACGGAAGCGAAGCATAGGCGTTGGTGGATAGACTCAGACCAAGAGTGAGAGGGTTGGAAATGAGTTAGGCCTATTTGAGAAGTGCATGCAGAGTTACATGGAGGGATAGACAGATGAATAAGGAAGTAAGAGGGAGGTGTGGTGTGGAGGTAGATGTGCTGGAAAGTGTGAAAAGGAACACCTTGAGATGGTTCGGCCATATGGAACTTATGGGAAGCGAGAGCATGAGTAAGAGGGTTTACGAGGTGGAAGGACAGAGAGGGAGATGTAAACCGAGAGAGAGGTGGAAGGATGGAGTGAAAAAGTATATAAATGAAGGTGGTGTGGTTGGGAGGAGGGCGTCGACTGACTGGGGACAGAGGTGCATGGGGGCGTTTCGGTCGTGGCCACCCCTTCGGGGATCACGGTATCACGCAATAGATAGATAGACTATCTTTCCCCTAACTCTACCAGCTTTCCCAAATTTCTTGATTATCTAAACTCTAAAGTGGAACACATTCTATCCATTTCTCCTATCTCTGAAATCTCCATCTTAGGAGATTTCAACATTTACCACCGCCAATGGCACTACTCTCATTTTACTGACCAACCTGGTGAACAAGCTACGTCTTTTCTATCCTAAATGACCTAGAGCAGTTGGTTCAGCAATCTACCCGTATCCCGGATCGCCTCGGAGATCGGCCCAACATTCTTGACTTGTTTCTAACTTCTAACCCTTCTTCTTATACTGTAAATCCTTTCTCTCCTTATTTCTGTCACCTGTCCTATCTCTCCAAAGGCCACCTGATTCTCCTAGCCAGCTGCGCTTGTTGCACATTGGCGCTGACGACTGGGAGGCTCTTCAGCAGTACTTCTTTGATTCCCCATGGAATGATTTTTGCTTTTGTGGCCGGGGACCCTCAGAGAGTGCTAAACGCATTACCGAGATAATACTATCGGGCATGAAGGCATACATTCCATTTTCTTCCTCTCAGACTAATGTAAACAAAACTTGGATAATCACTCTTGTTCTACTGCTGTCCGCAATAAAGAGGAAGTATTCAAACCTTCAAACACCTTCAAACTCAAGTATCTCATTCTTCCTATGTTTCTGCTCGGAATCAAGCCAAATCTGTTCTTCGTCTTGCCAAACACTCTTTCATCAATAATAAATGCACTGAATGATCCAACTCTAGCTCTTCTCAAGCTTTCTGGCATCTAGCTCATAACCTTTCCAACAATTTTGCTTTATCATTTTCCCCTCCCCTTTTACTACTCTTACCATCACTTCTTCCTCTGACATAGCTGAACTCTTCGTTCAAACTATCGCTAAAAACTCCACCTTGGGTTATTCCGGTGCTATTCTTCCCTCTCCACCCCCTTCTCTCCTTTTTATGCCTATAATCCTAATATCTTCAAAAGATGTACTTTCTACCCTCTCTGAGCTTATTATTATGAAGGCAAACGGTCCGGATGGTGTTCCTCCTGTTGTACTCAAAAACTATTCTTCAGTGCTGACTCCCTGCTCAGGCAAACTCTTTTGCCTCTGTCTCTCCTCTACATCTTCCCTTCTTGCTGGAAGTTTGCTCTCATTCAACCTGTCCCAAAGAAGGGTGACCACTCTCAACCCTCCAACTATTGCTCTCATCTCTTGTATCTCTAAATTTTGAAACTATTCTTACTTCGAAATTTCTTAAGCCATTTCTCTTCTTATAATATACTTCAGATCATCAGTATGGCTTCCTTAATGGTCGCTCTACTGGAGATCTTCTTTCATAGCTTACTAACTCCTTACCATCCTCCGTTCGGGACTTCGGTGAGACCTTTTGTACTGTGCTAGACATATCAAAAGCCTTCGATATAAGAGTTATAAGAGTTTCGACCCTATTTCGTCATTATTCTGTAATTCAATTCCATTCTCTCGTATATTATTTGTGTATTTCTATTTAATATTCCCTAATATCAATAAGTAATTTTCCTTTATCCGTATAATGTATTCTGCTTCATATAAGGTTTATCCTTAGAACATGGCGACCACCTAAATTACATAAGTGTGTTAATAGTGCTACTCAGTATTTCTTAAACCTATCCTACTATTACCTTACCTCAAAGAACGTAATCTGTTCACAATAGGACTACTCGGCTAAATTATACAAGGTTAAGGGGAGATGGGCCGTTTTTCTAGTCCCCCTTCTTTCTCGTGTTTAGCCCCATTTTTCTATCAAAAAATGTGCAAATTTATCTTGAAGAAGTGTACTCTTGGGGGAGTGTAAGCTTGATGAAGGTCTAGGGAGGGAACTAATAAAATTATAAAAAAATACATAAATGAGCAAATATAACTGAACCACTAAGGCAAAGTATATGCTAGGTTGTTGTTGTTGTTGTTGTTTCTCCCCAGGCTGTCTGACCGAGCAGCCCCGAAGTCCCGAACAAGGCCAAGGCCATAACCGAGCGCCCCCACAGAACCCTCCCTGCTTACCACTAAGAAAGCCCAGGTGACCGAAGCCACTTCCAGGCGAGGAGCTGAGGAGGGCATGGAAACGCCCTGGACACCGAAGCCCCACCCAAGCCCTGTGCCCCTCAACAATTATGAAGGGAAAGTTGAGGGGCAAAGGAAAAATGTGACGCTTTGGCTCCCAGTCTGCCAACCTCGAGGTTGGTAGTAGGGAGGTCAATTCACGGAAGAGACGCCGTCACATGAGATCTAGGAAATATAAAGTAAAAGGAACAGTCAGAGTAAGCTATGGGTATGGCAGAGATGCTCAACTCACATTCTGATATGATAGGATAGATAGGTCGGATTACGATATGCTAGGTATAGTGTTGTTTACAGGATATATCAGTAAACTAGAGGGGCACTTGGTAGAGCGCATATACCTTCGTTTACACTGGCTGGTTCTTTACCATTAATATTATAGACCTAAATATTATTCGGATTTCTTAATCTGGGTTCTAGGATATGCTCATGATCACCTCCTAAATTGAAGTAGGTTCCAAACTTTGTGAGATATTTTGTTTAGACAAGTAGACAAACAGACGAAGACAAAAACATAAACTTCAGGTCAGGACGATACAAATGGCCAATTATTCTAAATATTGATGCTTTCCTTCAGCTAGCAGTAAATAGGAACATTCAGCTACACATTCATGGACTCCCATAAGAGATAGAGAGAGAGAATCACTTGGTCAAATTTTACCCTCGTTTGTATTTCTGTTTGTCTGTAAACAGGAAATCTAAACCGATGTTCACGAAAGTTACTGAGCAGATAGGATATGCACCAAGGAAGAAGTCATTTCATTTATCAGGCGATCGGAAGAGCACATACCCCCGCCAGCATAAGCGGGGATATGCGCTCTACCCAGTGCACTTCTAATTGATTTTGTGTTTTTTCTCCTGCTATCTGTGGCGACAGGGTGGTTCCACAACAGACTGGGTGGAGGGCGAGGGAAAGGGAGGCTTGGAGGATGGGTGAAAGTGAGGAAATTAAATACCCCCTCCTACTAGTAGACCTCTCTCCCTCTCTCTCTCTGGAGGTGGTCGACAATAATTCAATTGATACTAAAGTAGATCAGCAATCCACCAATCACTGCGTTCCCTTTTACTTGCTTGCACAGCCAGCTGAGTTTGACAGCTCACGGCTGCAACGTGCCACACCCTGCCCACCAGCCAATCAGCGGCCTCCATTATCGGAGCGCGAAGCTGGACTTTTTACTCCACCTCAAAAGTCACTCTCTTTCTCTTCTCGAGGAGTTCCTTCTGATTATCCACTAACTAATACCTCGGTGCCAGCCCTGTACTCCAGTAAGCCGCCAAAAGAGGTTTATAATCAGCTTCCTGGGACTTATTTTGAAGAGAAGAAAGAGGAGGTGACGAAAGCAAGAATTCAGAGCGAGCGTGTCCCTGCGCGTGCCAGCCAGCCAATCACAGCGCGGGAGAGCTTGAGGCGTGACTATAAAGGCTGCCGCGCGCAGGCTACACGGGTCACTCACCTCTCGGAGCTCACCGGGTTACCACACTGCAACCTACTTGCTCTCTCTCGCCCGGGCATAAAGGAGAACCAGGAACCCACCTTTCCAGTTACCCTGCCCTCACCTAAAGTCACAACACAGACCACCCCTGACCTCTCCTCACTTTCGCCCACTCGGAGGATGCACCATCACTATCCTGCCGCCTGTCGTCACGTCGCTAGTCTGCACACATACATTCAAGCGCTTCAAGAGGGATGACAGAATGTGGACGGAAGTGAGGACTTCCAGAAGAGCTACTGGCCAGCTCTGAGGTGGTAAAGCACAGTTCCAGACACACACACACCTGATCCAGCATACCAGAATATATTTGTTTAAGGACCCATATTGGACCCGTATACGATAAAGAAAGAAAGAGAGATGTGGTTGACTAACCTGGTGGTTTCTATAAAAATGTATGTGTCCTTCTAGGACAAGACTAAAGGAAAACAAATTTAGACTCCTGAATACATAAAGATGATGATGTGTTATTAATTAGTTATTTTTTGTTAGCAACGGCGCCATGCCGAAAGAGTTATTATATAGGATCTGATACGAGAGATTAAAGATTAAATGAGTAAAAGTAAAGAGGGGAGGGAAAGAATACTTTTGTTAATAAATGAGGCAACCAGTAAGTTAAAGAGGGAAACAATTGTTTAGTTGCCTAATAGATTAGCTATAGCTAGGGGAGGACACTAGTCCATATGAACCATTCATAAGTTGTGAACAAGGAAACTGTGAAGAAGGACACTAGTCCAATGGTAATTACGTTATTATTAAGCCTAAAAGAGCTATTCTGTGTATGCGTTTGAGGCACGGTTCATCTTTTGTTAGAACGATTATTGATTAAGGTGAAAGGTAACATAGCGTGTTTGTAATAGGGTTACTTGAGGGTAAATTCGGAAGGTGTCATTGGGATAAATATTGTAAAGCTATATGGTGAAGTAACTGGGTGAGGGAACCCAATAGTGTCATTGAGATAAATATTGTAAACCTGTATTGTGAAGTAACTGGGTGACGGAACCAATAGTGTTATTGAGGTAAAGATTGTACACCTAGATTGTGAAGTAACTGGGTGGCGGAACCCATATTATATGTGAGAGAGACCTTGTAATCTCATTCGGTAATTTGTACGATTTTATGTCATTGTGGAGGAACTTGTGTAGTAACGACGGTTGTGTCAAAGGAGTAAATAGATTCTATGTATTGAGGAGATAGATTATATGTGTTATAGCTTTGGTATTGAGAAAGGATCCAGAAGGCTCAGCAAACGTGGGAAAACCTAAAGAGTAGAGGAAAGAATATCACTTTTGTTTTAGTTAGGCAAAGAGTAAATGGTTCATTAGGCCCTGGTCTCAATAAAAGATACATCAGGGTTTCGATTTAATTATTTAGGATTAATCACTAATAACGGGTCGTAGGATCGACGCCGACTTGAGTCAATACCTGAATAGCGGGGATTCAGTTAGGGGGTAACGGGAACTTTAGGGGTCCAAAGTGCAACCTAGCATGAATTGACGTAATATTCAATCTGTGTCTTGAACTCATCTCGGCCCGAGCCAAGAACCTATTATTAGAGTAGTCAGGAAGTCTGTTAAATAAAATATACGAACTTCTAAATGACTGTCGAATTATCCCCCATAGTAGTAGTAGCATAACATAATTAATATTAAATACTACATTTTGGTGGCAAGCGGTGGAATTCGACAAATCAATTGGATTGAGTATAATTATCTAACAGAACAGATAGGATGATGGGGATATTACCATTCAGATTATGGGAAGAGGTGAAGGAAGAAATCGAGCTTTGGATTGAGTAAATAGAATGTCAGTTCACACTACTTCACGTAGGGGAAAATGGGAAGAAAATCGACTATGGAAAGGCACACTTAGGTAAGGCCCTGAATGATGTGAGAGTACGTCTGGAAGGACTAGTATCGTGGGCCGAAGTCAGGAGCGCCTTAATCGAAGAATTTGGCCGAGAGACTTCCACCAGAAAAGCCAGAGACAAACTGAAGAATTTGAAACTTAATGGCCAAAATGTGAGAGCCCTGAGGAGGGAAATCGCTAAGAATGTGAAACTAGCGTATCCCCATATGGACCAAGAGAGCCAGGAAACTGAGATCAGGGAGATCATGATCCAAGCCTGCCCGGTAGAAGTTAGGAAACACTGCATCATTCATGAGGTTAACACTACTAAGGAATTGATGGAGGTCATTAAAAATATTATGGAGGCTAGAGAAGTAAAAGAGGAAAAACAAAAAGGGGAAGAGGAGAACCCAAAGAAGGGTATCCGAAAGCTCTGATTCGATGCTTGACTTGTAGACAGACCGGACACCTAGCTAGGAACTGTACCAACCGTCCACAAGCCCCAACCCCTAGATTTGACCCCAGACTCGCACTCCCAAACGATCGACCTCTAGCCAGGGGAACTGATCCGAACCGGAGAGGAATGCTTCCGGTAGAATACCGGGAGATAGAATACCAGCCAAAAGTTACGATGCCGGAAAAGAGAGAAAATATTCTGTGAAACCTCACATAGAAGGGCGGTATAGTGAGGTAAATATCTTAGAGAGACAAACGCCTTGTGAAACTGTAGTCATAAATGGGAAAGCTGCGAACATGTTGATTGATACGGGGGCAAACCGTAGTTGTCTCCTAGAGAATTTTGTAAAACAAAATCAGCGAGAAATGGGCCCATTAAATCAAACCAGTATTCAGTTGTCAGGAGCCAGTGGTCAACCACTGACAATCCTAGGAAAAACTAACGTGACGGTAGTGCAGTGGAAGGGAATTACCTTCACCACCGATTTTTTTGTTTTATCGGGAAAAGCCAGTAGTGGAATCGATGGGTATCTGGGAATAGATCTCATGAGTCAGTTGGGAGTAACTATTCAGTGTGGGCCGAAAGACACAACGACTACTCTCCAACCTCAAATAGTAGCTACCACAGGAAAATTATCTATTCCTCCTAGATCTTCGAAAATGATAGAGATTCCCCCAAACCCCGGCATGACTGCCGGGATTTTTGAACCCGATGCACAGAATGGGGTGAGAATATCTCCCACCTTCATTACTGCCGACCAGAGGAAACTAGTTTTAGCTCATTTTTGTGATGACACGATTAGTTATCAAAAAGGGAAACTGTTAGGACTAGTCACACCCGCTCAACCCACTACTGTTGGAACTGACGGACCCGTGAACTTACCTGAGATCCCGAAAAAATTAACCTCAAATCAAGCCAGTACCTTACATGAATTGCTCTATACGTACCGGGATGTGTTTGCTCAAAACTAAGGGGACCACGGATCGGCTCGAACCCGACACACCCATGAGATACACACGCAAGGGCCTCCTATTAGACAACCCTACCAACGATAAAACCCTATTATGAGACAAAAAGAAAAGGAACGAGTTGAGGACAATGATTAAACAGGGGATGGTAGTGGAATCATACAGTCCGTGGTCATCTCCGGTAGTCCTAGTTAAAAAAAAAAATGGGTCTACTCGGTTCTGTGTAGATTATCGAAAATTAAACGATGTCACCATCAAAGACGCGCAGCCCCTACCTAGTATTGACGACTCGTTACAATCCCTCAATGGGTCGACCTGGTTCTCTACCCTAGATCTCCAGAGTGGAAACTGGCAAGTACCAGTTAGGTTCGAGGATCAAGAGAAAACCGTATTTGCCACGAGCGAAGGCAAACTCTACCAGTGTACTGTCTTGCCGTTTGGAGTTTGCAATGGCCCCGCCAGTTTCACTAGAGTCATGGACGAAGTATTGAGGGGATTAACCTGGAAAACTTGTTTGGCGTACTTAGATGATATCATAATCTTTTCCGCTAGTTGGGAAGAACATATTCACCGACTCCAAGAAGTGTTAGAAAGAATCAGGGGGGCAGGACTTAAACTGAAATCTTCAAAATGCCAATTATGGGCCCATGAGGTGGCCTATCTAGGGCATGTGGTTTCCAGTAAAGGTATTCAACCGGACCCACATAAAGTGAGATCTATTGCCGAAATCTCACCTCCGTCCTCTGTCAAAGAGATTCGAGAGTTTCTGGGAATGGCCTCCTACTATCGAAGGTTCATACCTAACTTTTCTAAGATTGCTCGCCCCATGACTGAGAGACAAGAAAAAGGGAGGAGGTTCGACTGGGATCAGAGTTGTCAGGTAGCTTTTGATCACTTGAAGCAAAAATTAACTTCTAACCCCGTAGTTTGTCATCCGGATTTCACCAAGCCGTTTCAACTATACACCGATGCTTATGATGAAGGGCTCGGAGCCGTTCTGGCCCAGATAGTGGACGGAAAGGAAAGCATAGTGGCCTGTGCTATCCGGACACTGAATAAAGGCGAAAAGAATTATAGCGTTACGAAAAAGGAATGTCTAGCTCTAGTGTGGGCTGTACAATATTTCCGTCCGTATCTAGCCGGGGTCCACTTTGAAGTTATTATGGACCACCATAGCTTACAATGGCTCCGAAAAATGAAAACGGAAGACGGACTATTTGTCAGGTGGAAGGGGATTTTGGAAGAGTACTCTTTTGAAGTTAGACATAGACCCGGTAAATTACACACTGATGCCGATGGCTTGTCTCGACTACCGGTAGCACCTGTTCAACCCACTGAACCTAGTAATAACGTAAAGTTTTCGGAGGGAGCATTGAGGGATTCTCAAGATCGGGTCATACTTGATTATTCAGAGGCAAAACACACGATCCAAATCCTTCACGGACAAAAGAGAAGGGGGGCTCATTTGGGACAGTCTAGGGTTCTCCAACAATTCAATGAAAGGTACTGGACCAAGAGGGCCGACCAGATTGTTAAAGAAGTCGTTCAAAATTGTTTGGAATGCCAGAGGGGCAGAGATGCAAGGAGACCTAGACAGTTGCCCGGACATATTAACGCTGGTACACCCTGGGCCAAATTATCAGTGGATATTATGGGACCTCTGCCCAGACAAACAAACAAAAGGTACATCTTGACCTATGTCGACATATTCTCTAAATACACGGTTGCTTGCGCTATCCCGGACAAGAAAGCTGAAACGGTGGCCAAGGTTATCCTGGAAAAGATTATTTTTGTGTATGGCACCCCATGAGGTATTCTGAGTGACAGGGGAAAGGAATTTAATAATGAGATCTGGTAACACTTGGGAGAAACCTTTGGGTACCAGATACAGCACACCTCCCATATTACCCTCAGGGAAATGCTGTCTGTGAAAGGAATCATAGGGTGTTAGCCAACTGCATCCGGGCTAGTCTGAGCTCACAAGGGGAGAAAATCGTCCGGGGTTGGCCGGAACTTTTGCCAGAAATTGTCTGGGGAATAAATACCACGGTCTGTAGGACTACGGGGTATTCTCCCTATGAGATTATCTTTGGCAACATACCGAAATTGCCTCAAGAACGATTATTGCCCTACCCCCGTTCCTACACGCAGTATGCCCAACCCGGAAAATATTGCAAGGAACAAGGGGAGCAACGACAACAAGTGCATGATCATATTGCTCAGCAACAACCTAAGAAAGTTTCTCTAAATAATCTTTATGACCGGGGGGAGTATATTTTGGTCAAGAGACATGACCCCACCCGAGCTGGTAAACTGGAGGAGAAATACGAGGGTCCTTTCAGGGTTGTCGAGACAAACGGGCCCTATCAAGTGTTATACTTACATCATTTAGATATCGTGTCAGTTACTCATATTCGTCATACCAAACGATATAAGGGTAATTTTCCCCCAGAGATGAGCGAGTGAAGTAGCAAGGATGGGAGCGAAGAGGAAACGGAATCCAGGGTCGACGATCCTGATACTTCCTCAGCTCGACCCAATGTTAGAGGTCCTACTCCGACTCAGGACTACCTAGAAGATTCTCCACTCTGGTGGTCACTTAGTCGAAAAAACCGAGAGGGTCTTCCTGAGGTTGAGCCAGAAGGAGACCTAGGAAGTGAAGAGATCGTATCTAGTGGGGAAGATGATTTCTATGAGCTTACTGAGGAGGAAAAGTCTACGGTCCCAAACAGCGAAGTTTCAGTTTCCCCAAGAGATTTAAATAGGACTTTAAGTAGTGAGGAAGAGTGTCCTCGAGAATAGGTAGCACCGCGAAGCGTATCTGTTGACGGCAACCGGATAAACGGTTCTCCCAAAGCTAAAGTGAAAGAATCCAAAGGAACTCCCTTGCTTAACGCTCCGGATAAGACTCTCGCGAGAGCGACCAAGTTAACGGGCCCCACCGAAACTCTCACTCGTAGTGGTAGGATTAGCCGCCCACCAATCAGGTACCCAGACGAGGCTATAAATAGGACCCCCGGGGCACGTGCCTGTCAGTTGCAAGGCACCATGCCTCTCCCCTCTGACCCTCAGTACCGACTCCGTCGACTGGTAGCCATAGTTGATGGCCAGGGGCAAAGAATTAATACCACTCGAGCTCTCAAACAGTTTCTCAGTCAGCCCGGGGAAGTTTTAATAGCCAAAACTATCGTGGGAAATCAGAATCCTGCACTCCAGTTACATAAATGTCTCTGTGAGCATAGTGGACTGCTGGAGTGGCAGCCTGAGGGTATAAACTTTAGGGGAACGGTGTTGCGGCGTTCAGGAGCTCGCCTAAAATCAGAAGGTGGTGATAAAGTAGATAAGCCCTCCGCCAATCACTGCGCTCCCTTTTACTTGCTTGCACAGCCAGCCGAGTTTGACAGCTCACGGCTGCAACGTGCCACACCCTGCCCACCAGCCAATCAGCGGCCTCCATTATCGAAGCGCGAAGCTGGACTTCCTACTCCACCTCAAAATTCACTCTCTTTCTCTTCCCGAGGAGTTCCTTCTGATTATCCACTAACTAATACCTCGGTGCCAGCCCTGTCCTCCCGTAAGCCGCCAAAAGAGGTTTATAATCAGCTTCCTGGGACTTATTTTTAAGAGAAGAAAGAGGAGGTAAAGAAAGCAAGAATTCAGAGCGAGCGTGTCCCTGCGTGTGCCAGGCACCCAATCACAGCGCGGGAGAGCGGGAGGCGTGACTATAAAGGCTGCCGCGTGCAGGCTAGAGGGGTCATTCACCCCTCGGAGCTCACCGGGTTACCACACTGCAACCTACTTGCTCTCTCTCGCCCGGGCATAAAGGAGAACCAGGAACCCACCTTTCCAGTTACCCTGCCCTCACCTAAAGTCACAACACGGACAACCCCTGACCTCTCCTCACTTTCGCCCACTCGGAGGATGCACCATCACTATCCTGCCGCCTGTCGTTACGTCGCTAGTCTGCACACATACAGTCAAGCGCTTCAAGAGGGACGACAGAAGGTGGACGGAAGTGAGGACTTCCAGAAGAGCTACTGGCCAGCTCTGAGGTGGTAAAGCACAGTTTCAGACACACACACACCTGATCCAGCATACAAGAATATATTTGTTTAAGGACCCATATTGGGCCCGCATACGATAAAGAAACAAAGAGAGATGTGGTTGACTAACCTGGTGGTTTCTATAAAAAATTATGTGTTCTTCTAGGACAAGACTAAAGGAAAAATAATTTAGACTCACCTAAATACATAAAGATGATGATGTGTTATTAGTTAGTTAGTTTTGTTAGCAACAGCGCCATGCCGAAAGAGTTAATATTTAGGATCTGATAGGAGAGATGAAAGATTAAAAGAGTAAAAGTAAAGAGGGGAGGGAAAGAATAGTTTTGTTAATAAATGAGGCAACCAGTAAGTTAAAGAGGGAAACAGTTGTTTAGTTGCCTAATAGATTAGCTATAGCTAGGGAAGGACACTATTCTATATGAACCATTCATAAGTTGTGAACAAGGAAACTGTGAAGAAGGACACTAGTCCAATGGTAATTACGTTATTATTAAGCCTAAAAGAGCTATTCTGTGTATGCGTTTGAGGCACGGTTCATCTTTTGTTAGAACGATTATTGATTAAGGTGAAAGGTAACATAGCGTGTTTGTAATAGGGTTACTTGAGGGTAAATTCGGAAGGTGTCATTGAGATAAAGATTGTAAAGCTATATGGTGAAGTAACTGGGTGAGGGAACCCAATAGTGTCATTGAGATAAATATTGTAAACCTAGATTGTGAAGTAACTGGGTGACGGAACCCAATAGTGTTATTGAGGTAAAGATTGTAAACCTAGATTGTGAAGTAACTGGGTGGCGGAACCCATATTATATGTGAGAGAGACCTTGTAATCTCATTCGGTAATTTGTACGATTTTATGTCATTGTGGAGGTACTTGTGTAGTAACGACGGTTGTGTCAAAGGAGTAAATAGATTCTATGTATTGAGGAGATAGATTATATGTGTTATAGCCTTGGTATTGAGAAAGGATCCAGAAGGCTCAGCAAACGTGGGAAAACCTAAAGAGTAGAGGAAAGAATATCACTTTTGTTTTAGTTAGGCAAAGAGTAAATGGTTCATTAGGCCCTGGTCTCAATAAAAGATACATCAGGGTTTCGATTTAATTATTTAGGATTAATCACTAATAACGGGTCGTCATAGGATGGACGCCGACTTGAGTCAATACCTGAATAGCGGGGATTCAGTTAGGGAGTAACGGTAACTTTAGGGGTCCAAAGTGCAACCTAGCATGAATCGACGTAATATTCAATCTGCGTCTTGAACTCATCTCGGCCCGAGCCATGAACCTATTATTAGAGTAGTTAGGAAGTCTGTTATAAAATATACGAACTTCTAAATTACTGTCGAATTATCACCCGTAGTAGTAGTAGCATTACATAATTAATATTAAACACTACAGATACGATTAAGAAAAGACTGGACGATCACCTGGTGAAGATTGGATTAATATGAATTAATCAGTAGGTATGACTAATTTCCCTTTCAAAATCATATATGTCTATACTCTATAAAAACTTTTTTGTGGGCAGGCCATTTCCTGACACATAAGGTTACACTTCATCCTATTTTCCGGTACAGCCTTTTAACCGGAGAGAGCGGAGGGTGCGGAGAGACCCTTCTATTTCACTGTCCTACTCTTCCACTATAAACTGTCCCTGTCTAGTAGTGTTAAGGCCGGACAACCTAGTTGGGACCGCAAGGTCTGTGTGGTCTTAGTATCAGTGTAACTCTGTAGCTGTGTATGTGTGTGTATTTGGAATACATAAGTATAGAAAATCATCTGCGAATTCCATATTCTCGCCCAGCATTATTTCAGTTCGCTCATGAATGTATTTTGCATAATTGTTTGTATTCTCTTTTCTCTCTCCCACTTCCTCTTTTCCTTCTACTTTCCTCTGCTTCTCTTTACGTCTTCTCTCTGCCACATTATATTACTTGCATTCACCGTTTGACTATATTATACCGGCGGAATGTCGAAAAAACGGTCGAATCTCTGGTTAGTTTTGTTCTTCTTATAAATCAAGAGGATCAGAGGTGGTGGGTGGATATGGTAATTTAAATTTAAGGCCGGGTTTTTTGTTATGATAATAAGCTGCAAGTTGACATTCAGATAGGTATGGACCACCAAATATCCTGTTTTACTTTGGAGACAAAACTGGCATTCTCCATTAGGAGAAACCCCTGGTTATCTACATATTTCCTTAATTATCAAGATGATGGGGCTGTTCGGCCAGGCAGCTTGGGGAACAACAACAATAACAACTGTTTTTGGCAGTTATATAAATATTTATCATAGAGAGGTCTCACTATCTAATTTGCTGAAAGGCGAACGTTTATACTCAATCTTGCAAAAGTGGAGTGTTATAATAAATGTGATTTGCCATCTTAGTTATTTAGATGCCGAGGAAATATCTAAACAAAATATATAAACCTGATTTTCATGAAAGTTGGTGGGAAGATAGGATATGCACCATGAAAGAAGTGATTCAAATTAGGAGGCGATCTAGAATATATCCCAGAACCCAGATCCAGAAGAACATTTAGGTCTATCATATTAATGATAAAGAATCAGCCAGCATAGGCTCTCTACCAAGTGCTGTTCTAGTTCACTTATATATCCTGCAAGCCAACACTATATCCAACCTTGTTTTTGTCTAAACCTCGTCTAATTAAACCAAGTAGGCTTATTGTATACAAATTAAGTTCTTTGAAGCAAGGTAATAGTAGGATTGATTTAGGAAAGAATAGTTAGGGAAGAATGAGTATAACTGTGAACACATACTGTATATAGCTGGCCACCACGTTCTAAACACAAAGCATTATACGAAGAAAAACATTATACGGATACAAAATTGGACATAGTGATAAGAGGGAATATTAAATATATATTCAGGCATAATATACGAGAGCATGGAAGTGAACTACAGAATATTTAAATTATTCGGTAGACATTCTTACAACACACAAAAAACATAACCAAGGCAAATACAAAAAAACACTAGCATAGCCTATACTATAGGAGTGTAGGTGGTATTAGATAACATAAATAATTTGATAGAGATATGGAGAGGGATATTATGTGCGTATTATATTAATAATGCGAGAGAGAGAGAGAGAGAGGTGGAATTTTAGTTTAGTGGTAAAAATGGGGGTAAGGTAAATACCGTACTACCGTGTTTCTACACCATCCTATTCGGCCCTCTCTAACACCCCACTGCCCCTCCCTTTACTCTGGCTGGCATCCAGTATTAAGGGGTACCAAGCAAAAAACAATACATTTTACTTGACGCATCGACGTGGAAGTCCATGATTTTTGTATGAGTGACTGTAATAGCTAACAGGGAAGGGTGGATAGCTATAAACCATTATGATTAAAAGCACAGTAACAACTCATCCTCACACCCTCTCATTGGATCCTACCCTGTAAACCATGCCAAGAAACACACCTCCTTCCCTACAGTGTTCCATCCCTCTCCTTCCCATCAAGCTACGCCATTTATGGGTCATAATCTACAAGAGGGCAGGGGTGAGTGGTCTCAGAGGGCAGGGGTGAGTGGTCTCAGAGGGCAGGGGTGAGTGGTCTCAGAGGGCAGGGGTGAGTGGTCTCAGAGCGAACAAAATATGCAGCCAAGTTACCATTAGGTGGCCTAGTCGGAAAGGTGACCGACTGTACACTCACGAGTGCTAAAAGTTGCACAGGGGTGGGTCCTTCCTTCCCCTACTCCACCCTGGGCAGGTGGAAAGGGGGAATCGGGTCCAAGTCTACCCCCACCTTCCACCCCCAAGCTATCCCCAACTCCCCCACCTTCCACCCCCAAGCTATCCCCAACTCCCCCACTTCCTTCTCTATCTGGCAGTTGGTGATTAGCGACGATTGTTCTCATGTAGTACAAATTATTGTGAAACCAACATTGCACACGCTTACAATGGCCGACATTTTACATTTATTAGGAAATTATAAATACAATATACTGTATAATTGAGTCTCTATACACAACGTGGGTTACACGAATCTTGGCTGTAGTGGTCTCTCTCTCTCTCTCTCTCTCTCTCTCTCTCTCTCTCTCTCTCTCTCTCTCATTGCACTACTTTCTACGATCAAGACTTAATGTGATTTCAATATTATACTACTGTAATTAAATCCAATCTCACACAGTATTCAGGATATAATGTTCACCATTATTGCAATACACATCAACGTGCCCTCTACGATTTACCCCTAAGTTCTCAAATTACTTACACAGTCGGGCTTTTGTATCATAAAAGGAAAGGACTACAGGCAAAGATAGGCTCGAATAGTGTTGCGAATGTTATGGATTGTTTCGTTTATCATTTGAATCAGTTTCTCCCATTTATTCAATACCATACATACTATAAACGGTCTGCATTTAATTATATGTGGCCTATACACTTTAGAACTCGATACAAATTACTATCAAAGTCGGTGTTAACTTTTAGTATGTTTGAGTATAGAACCCTTGAGTAGCAGGGCTCGCCTTCTCACTTCCCCCTTCTCTGTCTCTATCTGTGATCCCAGCCTCTTACCTCTACAAACCCCCAAATAAGGAATAGGGTTATTTGGCAGTTTTACCATCAACTCTCCTCTATGTGTATCGAATGCATCACACACACTAATGAAGGGAAATATACCACATTCAGACCCGTTAAATCTTGGTTGTAGAAAGTGTGTGCTGTGAGATATAAGAGTTGCACGGAGTTACAAGGAATAGTTAGTATCTCAAAAACCTTCCGGTCCATTTCGGGGAAATATTGGAAGTGGAAGGAAAGACATTTGTCATGCACTACCCTCCTTACAGAGTGTGCAAAATACTATCTACCGTCTTCTTGAACTGCTCAACTGAAGACTTGTTTACAATTTCTGAGGAAAGTTTGTTCCAGGTAGAACAGATCTTAAATGGGAAACAGTTTCCACAACTACTAGTGCTTAAATTTTTAAATTCTAACTGCCAGCCATGGTTGCGTATTGTATTCATATATAGGCTGAACATTTTGCTATGATACACATTATCAAACCCATTACATATCTTATAAACTTGAATGAACTGACCTCGTAGTCTGCGTGTTGAGAGAGAGAGAGAGAGATCACTACAGCTAAGATTCTTGTAACCCACGTTGTGTATAGAGGCTCATTTTGAGAATACAATTATATAGTATGTATTAATAAATACAATTATATAGTATGTATTAATAAATACAATTATATAGTATGTATTAATAAATACAATTATATAGTATGTATTAATAAATACAATTATATAGTATTAATAAATACAATTATATAGTATGTATTAATAACATAGCATCCCATATAGTATGTATTAATAAATACAATTATATAGTATGTATTAATAAATACAATTATATAGTATGTATTAATAAATACAATTATATAGTATGTATTAATAAATACAATTATATAGTATGTATTAATAAATTCCTAATAGATATAAAATGTTGGTCATTGTAAGCATGTGCAATGATGGTTTAACAATAATTTGCAATTCATAATCACTAACTGCCAGCTACAGAAGGAAGGTAGGGGAGTTGGGGATAGTTTGGGGGTGGAAGGTGGGGTTAGACTTGGACCCCTTCCACCTGCCCAGGGTGGAGTAGGGGAAGGAAGGACCCACCCCTGAGCAACTTTTAGTACGCGTGAGTGTACATTCCCTCATCACTCCGGTCCACTCTTCTTATCTCCAACACTGAGTCACCCTCTGGTAGGTGGGTACATTCATTAGGTAGCCAAGATGGTCATAACATACAACATGGTGTACAATGTATATCGTGGATTCACGATAGTCAGTGCTATAACCTACATTTTCTATGTATCATACCCTAGATACAGTTTGTACAGTATGTAAGCTTAATAAGTTAGATAAGGCCTATTATACGAAAGTATAGTATTTAAGTGTCTGTAGGAATGCATATATGATTAATCATATAAACCATGCTGTAATATTATGTAAGCGGTGCGATATTTACCGCTAGATATCCGCTACTAACTTAGCAGTAGCCGCTAGATTCGTTGCGTAAGATGATGACGTCTTGGATTGTGGCGCACCGCGTCAGAGCACTTTTATACTTCATCCAAGCAACAACTCCACTCTTTAGTTCGCTGCGATCCTGGTTCCGGTTTCATCTAGCTCTCATCATTAACTTAAACTCAGCTACATCCTACAAACAGACCGACTGACAGCTAAGCCTTATTATCATGATTTAACTTTCTTTAACCTCATTTATTCAATATTCAGGTGCATCCTCGTGGTCACCTTAAGGTAAACATCCAATGGTGTTCGAATAGCACCCATTTGCCTACCATCAATCAGCACCTCCATCAGCATTTCCACCTTGCCTAGCTGTATTCTATGGTGATTTTAATAAGTGAGTTACACTCCCGGTATTATTATTTATTTACATTATATGAGCGGACCTTTTCAGTCTTAGGTAGCCTAGAGTAAACTTATCTTACTTAAATCCGCCATATTGGTGCCCAGACCTCGGGACTTTGACCCACAATTAAATTTCCTAAGTTAGGCATGAGCAAGGGCAATGTTAAGGGAGGTTGTAGATCAAAGGATCCGGGGGGTGTAGGTCTGGGGTATAAACCAGTGCAAGTAGTGGCCGAGGTAGATCACACAGCGATCTTCGGCCACTCATACGCAAACCGACTGAGGGCAGCAGACCAGGGCCCTGTTGACTACAGGGGAGCGACCGAGGATCGGAAATTTCAATTCCGCTACTTTGGGGTGCCGGGGGCTAATATCTCAAGTCTTAAGTCCTCCGATGAGTGGGGTAAGCTGGTATTATACAGGCCCCTCTACACCTATTTACTCATCGGGGGCAACGACATTACCGCCGACACCGAACCCTGTGCTCTGGCTACGGCATTAGGGGACCTGGCTCTGGCTGTCGAGAGGGACACGGGAGGGAAATGCATCCTGATTTCCCTAGAATACCGCTCTAGAGTATGGGGAATGCCAGCAGAGCAGTATAATAAAATCAGGAAGTCTGTTAGCCGGTCATTGCGCTCTAGGCTAGACATGAAACGACATCGCTTTTTGTCTGTCTCGTCAAAACCCCGCAGGATCTTGACATCGACGGTGTCCATCTAGACCTCGACACTAACAAGATCCTGCATTACAAGATCACGGTCATGACTAAACGATGGCTAGAGCGTGATGCCGGAGTGATAAGCCTGCGACTCCCTAAGTTCTGTATCCCGCCCATCACCTTCCCCCAGTAACTTATCCTTTTTTCTTTTTTCTTTTCTTTATTTATTTTTTTAACCCTGCATTTGTCTCCCTAATTTCATTATTATTTACTTTTTGACTTATGACTGACCTACCATCTCATATTTCCTTCATTGTTTACTCATATCCCAATCTCTCGTGGTACTGTATTGTGTAAGGTAAGCGGTTTATATAGTCATTTCTACCTCTTTACTTTAATTACATTAATCTATAAAGGGTAGGCTAATGTGATGTAATATTGCATATGTGGACTGAAATTGTAAGTATATAAATTATGACAATTACTAAAAGGTGTGCTTATATTTCACGATTGAGACTTATTATAGAGGTCCTTATTGGCTGACGAAGGGTTAGGCTAATTCGTGTAATTATTATTGTAATGATGTCCTACCACTGAATGAAACAAAGATGAAAGGAGAGGGAGAAGTGGATTTTGGAAACGTGATAGGTAGAAAGTCTGGAGTAGACGAGGGAGTCAGGGGGAAAGAAGGAGTGGCTATTATTGTGAAGGAGGAGTTGAGAGAGTTTATAAAAGAGTGGAAAGAGGTGTCATCAAGGCTAATGTGGGTGAGAATGCGGTTTAAGGGTGAAAGGTGGGTTTTTGTAAGTGCGTATGGACCAGGAAGTGAAAGAGAGTTAGACGAGGTAGAGGGTTTCTGGGAGGATTTGAGAGATTGTCTACAAGGGTTTGATGAAAATGAAAATGTTATAGTTTTAGGGGACCTAAATGCTAGGGTAGGAAATGAGCCTGTTGAGGGAGTCATCGGTAGTTTTGGTGTGGATGGTGTAAACAAGAGTGGAGAAAGACTGAAAAATGTATGTGAAGAGTGTAGATTGAGTGTAGGTAATACGTTCTTCAAAAAAAGGCGTATACACAAGTACACCTGGCATAGACTTGTGAGGGGAGAGATTGTAGAGAGGGCATTGATGGATTATGTGCTAGTGACAAGGGAAAGATTGTGTAGACTGCTGGATGTGAATGTGATGAGAGGTGAGGCGGAGGGTATGTCAGATCATTACATGGTGGAGGGAAAGCTAAGAGTTAAGAGTTACAGGAGAATAAGAGACAAGCGTAAAGTAAGAGAGGTAATAAAAGTTAGTGAGTTAGAGAAGAGTGAAAAAGAGAGGGAGTACAAGGAAAGACTAAATGAAAAGTGGATGGAAGTGAGAGAGATGGAAGAGAGAGAAGTAGAGGTTGAATGGCAACAGTTTAACCCCTAACTGTCGGCGAGCAACATAAGTTGAGATAAATAAAGCTGGACTATGTGACGGCGCTCGACATAGGTCGAGTGTCAATTTCAGCACGTAATGTTGCTGAGAGAGAGAGACAAGTGGTGGCAGGAGAGTAGCGAGCGTATGACTGCTCCAGACCACCGCGGCGAACCTACTGACACGAATCCCACCTCCCTCCTCCCTCTCTCACTCGCTATATACGGAATTGTATCGGGAAAGTGCCTAATTACATGCTTTTTGCACTCGCGTTGCACGGTTATTGCAAGAAAACTAGCCATCATAAAAGGATCGTTATGGTGTCATTCGAAAGCTCTGTTTATGCCCTTTCAGGGATAGATACTTGTTTTACGTTCTGGGTCTTATTTAGGCATGAAAATGATCACGTAAACAGCCCTATTTTGGCTAAAAACACCCCGCTGGGCGGTACATATAAATAAACCGCTCTTAAGGCGTTAAGGAAGGAGTGAAAGCAAGTGCAGAGGTAGTATGCGGCAAAAGGAAAGTAGGAGGCAGAGGTATCAGGAAGGGAAACGAGTGGTGGAATGATACGGTGAGAAAAGCAGTTGAGGAGAAGAGACAGTGTTTTGAGAGGGTTTTACAGGATGGTAGTGTTGAGGTATGGGAGAGGTACAAGGAGAAAGGGAGAGAGGCAAAACGGAAAATTAGAGAAGCGAAAAAAGATGCAAACGAAAGGTGGGGCCAAAGGCTGTGTGAGAATGTTGAAGAACGAAAGAAGATGTTCTGGAAGGAGGTAAATAAAGTAAGGAAAGGAGGACAAAAGAGGGAAGAGTCAGTGAAAGATGAAAATGGAGAATTACTAGTGGAACCAGTTGAAGTGAGGAAAAGATATGCCGAGTATTTTGAATCTTTGTTAAATACAAGAGATGGAAGAGAAGCAGTGATTGAAGCAGAGGTGGATGGAGATAGGTTACCCAGGCCACCCAGGTGGCAGGGAATGAATGAAAGGATTGAGGAAAATGAGGTGAAAGAAGCAGTGAAACAAATGAGAGCGGGAAAAGCAGAAGGTTTGGATGGTATTGCTGTGGAGTGTATAAAGAAGGGTGGAGATGTGATAATAGATTGGTTGGTGAGACTTTTCAATGTGTGCTTTGCTGTGGCAATGGTACCAATAGACTGGAAGAGTGCATGTATTGTGCCGTTGTACAAGGGGAAGGGAGATCGGCAGGAGTGTTCAAGTTATAGAGGTATTAGTTTATTGTCAGTGGTTGGAAAGCTGTATGGCAGGGTGTTGATAGAGAGGATAATAAAGTGTACGGAAGTTGCAATAGGAGAAGAACAGTGCGGTTTTAGAAGGGGAAGAGGGTGCGTGGATCAGATGTTTGCAGTAAGACAGTTATGCGAGAAGTATTTAGAGAAGCATAAGGAGATATTTTGGGCTTTTATGGACTTGGAAAAAGCGTATGATCGTGTGGACCGTGAAGCAATGTGGAAGGTGTTAAGGATTTATGAAATAGGAGGAAATTTGTTAGAAGCAGTTAAGAGTTTTTATGAAGGGAGCAGAGCATGTGTGAGAGTAGGAACTGGTGAGTTGAGTGAATGGTTTGAGGTAAAGGTAGGTTTGCGACAGGGTTGTGTAATGTCACCATGGCTGTTTAATATGTTTATGGATGGTGTGGTGAGGGAGGTGAAAAGGAGAACTATGTGAAGAGGATTGGGTTTAGTAGGAAATCAGTTGAATCAGTTGCTGTTCGCTGCTGACACAGCATTGGTGGCGGATTCTGATGAGAAACTGCAGCGGGTAGTCAAAGAGTTTGGTGTGGTTTGTGGAAGGAGGAAACTGAAGGTGAACGTCAATAAAAGTAAAGTAATGGTGTGTAATAGGGGAGAGCATAGGGTGAATCTAGATGTGAGGCTGGATGGGGAAATATTGGAACAAGTAGAGTGTTTTAAATATCTAGGAGGAACGATAAGCAGGAGTGGAGGTATGGAAGTGGAGGTAAAACAGAGAGTGTGTGAAGGAAGGAAGGTTTTCGGAGCAATGGGAAGTATGTGGAAGACGAGAAATCTCGGAGTGAAAGTAAAAAGTGCACTGTATCAAGGAATTGTTGTGCCAACAGTGATGTATGGGGCTGAGACATGGGCTCTGAAGAAAAAGGAGAAAAGAGGGCTGGATGTGATGGAGATGAGCTGCTTGAGGAGTATGTGTGGAGTTACTCGTAGAGACAGATTGAGGAATGAAGAGATACGTAGGAGAGTGGGGCAGCAAGAACATTTGTCAGCCAGAGTGGACAGAAGGGTGCTGAGCTGGTATGGTCATGTTGAACGAATGGGAGATGAAAGGCTTACAAAGAGAATATGTGAGTCAGGTACAAGGGGAGATAGAAGGGCAGGAAGACCCCCATTGAGATGGAGAGACTGTGTAAGAAAGGCTTGGGATGATAGAGGAATGACTATAGATCAGGCAGGGGAAGTGGTGGTGTACAGGAGTGAATGGAGAATGCTTGTGAATAGTTGAGTGAACACGTGGTCATTTGGAGTAAGGGGTCGGGCGCAAGTTGGACTAGATAATAGTCCATCAGGCGCCTGGCCCGGGGAGACGATTAATATGAAGGGTGTGCCTGGAAGTGTGGTGGGAGGGCTTGTGGCTTTGGCTCCGCTGCATGTCTGCCTGCCGAGATCAGAACCTCTCCGGGTGGTCAGGGGCCGAGGGAGTGCTGGAGCGACCTTTGGTAACCCTGGTCTCTGGGTCTTCTCCTGGGTGACCTGGATGTGTGAGAGTTTGTGTTTTTTATCTGTGTTTATTTTTTGTTTTATGTTGTTTTTGTGTTTTCCCTGTTCTTGCTCTGTCTTGAGTCGGCTACCCCCAAAATGGGGATTGGGCCTGAGCATATAGATAGATAGATAGATAGAGTGTAATAAATTTAATGGCTAGTAAACCAGAGGATAAGAAAACCATAATTATGTCTATCACAGTCTTGAAAAAACAGAGAGGGGGTTTGAGGGGTCTCATCACTAGGCTAACGTCCGATTTGGAAGACTTTGTAGCTGGTGCAACTGAACAACTAGAGGCTAAGTTAGAATACTTACAAACTACCTATGATCGGATAGCTACCCTGAATGAAAGTATAGTATCAGGTTTGGAGGAAGAGTCAGTTATTCAGGCAGAGTATGAGCAGCGCGCTGTCCATGATATCGCCCATTTAGAGGCAATACACTTACTGCGAAGGGCGGTGAAGAAGGTAGAGATAACCTCGACTAGCAGCGCTGCCAGGCAGACAGACCCCCGTTGTGAAGTCAACTTGCCCAAATAAAATTTACCGAAGTTCAGGGGAAACTTGACCGAGTGGTTAGCATTTTGGGGCGTCTTTAAATCCACAGTGCATGATTCAAAACTTGACGATGTACGAAAGTTCCATTATCTGAAAAGCCAACTCGAGGATGAAGCTTTACATTTGGTAGAAGGTTTTTCCATCGTAGGTGAACATTATGATAGTGTTGTGAGGTTATTACAGGCGACGTATGGAGACACTGACCAGCTCAAAGTAGCCCACGTGAACGCCCTGTTGAACCTAGCACAGCCTAAGTACAGGGTTGATGAACTGACAAAGTTTAGGGCAGATATG
The DNA here is from genome assembly GCA_032716605.1 of Paralithodes platypus. Taxonomy (NCBI): domain Eukaryota; kingdom Metazoa; phylum Arthropoda; class Malacostraca; order Decapoda; family Lithodidae; genus Paralithodes; species Paralithodes platypus. The sequence goes on along the minus strand of CM064523.1, from coordinate 48,115,367 downwards.
GAGTGCCATACAAGGTCATTAGATGCGTTGGGGTAACCTCACAAGAAATGCTGGTCATAATTTTAAGACAGAAATTGCCTCTAGCTATTCTAAATAAGGTTTGTACCTTTAACTTGGAGGAGTTCAAAGAGGAATTTAGCAAGGAGGTTAGCAACATACAATTGAACAATGGTAGGACGGTGGGTGGGTCAGAAGGGACAACAACAAGGGGTTCAATTAATATGATGGTAGATTCTAAAGGGAAGGTTGAAGAGTCACGAAAGAAACCACAAATGTCACGTAGGCTATGCAACAATCCCAAGCATAAATGGCTAAGCTGTACCAAATATCAAACCAATAAGCCAAATTAGCTGAAGCAAGGAAGCTAAAATTGTGCAAGGATTGTTTGAGTAAGGACCATGGTATGCAAGGTAAATGTACTGCTTCCTATTTGAGGCCCTGTCGCAACTGTGAGGGTCATTACTTTGACAAGTTATGCCCCACAGGTAGTCCAGTCAAGGAGGAAAAAGTAGGGGGTACTGCAACATTAATGCTAGGCAGTAGGAAGGACACCACCATTTTACCCACAATCAAGATACCCATAGAGGGTTATGGCAGGACACAAGTCTGTCGGCTACTCATACACCAGGGCTCACAACGATCCTTTATAAAGAGATCGGTGCTGGACGGTCTAAAACACTGTGTAGTAGGTAGTGAGACCCTTAGGTTGCAAGGTTTTACAGGAGTGACCGACAGTAGAGAATACGAAGTTGTTGAAGTTGCTTAAATCTACCGTAAGAAGAAACACTTCTTCCAGTGTGTAGTGGTAGATGAACTCCCAGACTATCAATCTGTAGGAATTAACAAAGTAGAGCATGCACTTCATAGGAAAGGTATTTACCTGTCTGATCCCGTAGGTGACTTGAAGGAGGTGCACATACTGTTAGGAGCAGATTATTATTATGATGTAGCACCCGGGTTTTAAAAGAGAGAGTGGAGTGATCTTGATCCCCACTAAGTTTGGCTACTGCACGAGCAGTACAGTCCAAACTACCCAGTCCAATGTTCTGGTTGACACGGTATCCGTGTTGAGGATGAGCACGACCGCGGCAGAAGAGTTCACCGAAGATGATACTCACATTGAGGACCCAAAGTTAGCTGCCGAGTTCAATCTAGAAAGACTGTGGAAACTAGACCACATAGGAATTAAACCTATGGAGAATGACCAGGAATCAAAATTCGTGATCGAGAAGTTCTCGGAATCTGTGCGTTACTTGACCACGGAAAAGCAATACGAAGTTTGTCTACCCTGGAAACATGATAATATCAGTTTACCCACTAATTATGGTTTAGCATTGGGTAGGTTAGGCGCCTTGCAGCGGAAACTAACCCAAGAACCTAGCACCTACAAGGCTTATGACGAGGTTTTTAAAAATTATCTCGACCGAGGGTTTATCGAGGCCGTCGATGTGGATGAACCAGGGAGTGCCGGGAAGGTCCATTACCTCGCACATCATGGGGTAAAGAAGGATAGTGTTACCACTCCCATCCGTGTAGTATATGACTGCTCAGCCCACCTAGGCCATAGTCCCATTCTAAATGAATGTCTATTGACCGGCCCTTCAATGGTGTCGGATCTATCTCAGCAATTACTTCGATTTAGACTGGGACGATACGCATTCACCAGCGATATTGAAAAGGCCTTCTTGATGGTGAAACTGCAGAAGGGGGATAGAGACGTCACCCGGTTCCTCTGGTTCAAAAACATCGACGACCCCGAGAGTCCCATACTAACCTATCGGTTTAAGGTAGTCTAGTTTGGCGCAACATGTTCACAGTTTCTATTAAACGCGACCATTAAGAAACATCTGGAGGATTCTGAAGAAGACACAACTGAACTCGCTCGCGGATTATATATAGACAATTTACAGGGGTCTAGTGATAGTGAAAAGGAACTAGTTGCAAGCTATATGCAGGCTAGTAGGTTGTTCACTGAGGCTCATCTGTTTCTCCGCGAGTGGGTTTTGAATTCTGTGTTGCTTCGGGATGGTCTCATAATAGATGGGGTAGCTTCTGATAACCAAGAATATGCCAGAATCTTGGGGATAATATGGCAACCAGGGAAAGACATACTGATGTACCGGAACAAAAATTATACTGAACAGGCAGGGACGCACACAAAACTTAGTCTGTTGAGTAAGGTCGCACAATTTTTTGATCCATTAGGTTTAGCATTACCTGTTACCATCAGAGCTAGGATTCTAATCCAGGAAATATGGAGACGGAACGTGGGGTGGGACGAAATTTTACCCGATGATCTTATTGAACAGGGTAGGTCCTTACTAGAAGATTATAACACCCTATGTACATTAGAGTTACCGCGCCAAGTGGCCGCATTTGGACCCATGTCTTTACATGCATTCTGTGATGCGAGTGCTACAGCGTATGGAGTAGCTATTTATTGTATTACCTCGTTTGGGATTAATTTACTCACCGCCCGGGCTAAGGTTGCACCGGTAAAGGGGGTCACGATTCCCAAATTGGAACTAACTGCCATGCTGCTATTGGGACGTTTGGTTAATCATTTACGCATTTCATACGATAAGGAACTGCAACTAAGGGCGGTACACGTATGGTGCGATAGTCAAATTGCACTAAGCTGGGTGCATAGTCAAAGGACATTGCCCGTCTATGTGCGCAATAGGGTGGATGAAATACGATCCCTACTACCAAACGCCTTCTATCATTATGTACCAACCAAAGACAACCCCAGTGACCTAATAAGTAGGGGAGTAACGGCGTCCAAACTGATTAAGTCCGACCTGTGGTGGCGAGGCCCAAAATGTCTGCTCCACGAAGGGGATTGGGCTATATGGAATGCCGAGGTTGAGTTAGCTTTGCCATTAGAAATGGTGACAGCTGTCATTCAATCGACATCAACACCGAATCCTATGTTAGAGTGGGTAAGGATCGGTGGGTACAATAAATTAGTCAGGGTCGTAGCTTGGGTGTTGCGTTGTATCACCAACATAAAGGCCAGGCTACAAGGATGACTTTGCAATATGGGTCAAAGCTTAAATGCAATAGAAATAAAAGCACCTGAGGTAACACTAATTAGATGGGTTCAAAGGGAATCCTTCAGTCAGGAATTCGAATCCATAAGAAGTTCTGGTAAGATTAAAATGCCTAACATTGTGGGTCAACTAAGGCTACACCTGGAGAATGACTTAATTAGATGTGAGGGACGTCTAAAGTGGTCAGGTGTAGACGACTGTGCCAACAATCCTATCCTGATGCCTGCAACACACCATGTCACCGATCTACTGGTACAACACACACACGAGGAAGTAATGCACTACGGGGTCCACCACGTTATTTCTAAATTGCGTCTCAACTGGTGGATACCCAGAGTTCGACAGGTAGTTCGACGAGTAGTCAAAAGGTGTGTGGTGTGCCGTAGACTAAAAGGAAGACCATTTACGACTCGTCCTGCTCCACCCTTGCAAGAGTGTCGCGTTAATCATCTAGAACCCTTCAGAGTTACAGGACTAGACTATACCGGTGCACTGAGAACTAGGGAACTGGACAAGGTTTATGTGTTGCTATTTACTTGTGCCACTTCATGTGCAATACATTTAGAACTCTGTGACAATATGTCTTGTGAAGAGTTTATGCTGGCATTCAGGAGATTTTGTGCACGTCGTTCCTTCCCTCATCTGATTCTTAGCGACAATGCTCCCACTTTTCTTCAAGCTTCCAGGTACTTGATAGATATGAGTGACGATCCAACGGTTGTTGCTTACTTGGGAGAGCGAAGGTGCGAGTGGAAGTTTATACCAGTCAAAGCGCCGTGGTTTGGTGGAATGTGGGAACGGTGTGTAGGCATCGTGAAGTCAGGCTTACGGGCAGTTGCAGGATGCGCCTTGTTAAAAAGGAGCGAACTAGTAACTGTGCTCACTGAAGTCGAGTCGGTTGTTAACGATCGTCCTCTCACTTACGTATATACCGACCTGCAAGATCCACTGCCACTAACACCAGCGCATTTCCTCTACGGCAAGCCAATGACTGCCTTTCCTACTGATCTGCAGTCACAGGCAGAATTAGAGGACCCTTCGATGTTCACCGAGGCTGCGGTGTCACGACGTTACCAGTATATTTCTAGGGTTATAGGTGATTTTAAAAAGAGATGGATGAATGACTACTTATTGGCACTACGTGAGAGGGCAACTAAGACTGCTGGTCAACCATCAGCACCCTCTGTAGGCGAGATAGTGTTCATCCATGATGATAGTCCTAGGTTGTACTGGAGGTTGGGCCGTGTAGTGAAGGTGTACGAGGGCGAAGGCTCGGTAGGGCAAGTTAGCGCTGCTCAAGACAGCTACTGGGACTACTGTTCGTCCGGTCGCACGACTGTACGCTATGGAGCTTGGCTCTTCTACACAAGAAGAAGCTCCACCTGATGATGCTGGATCCGAGGAGGCTGCCTTAGCCGATCCACCACAACCCGTTGGGGATCCGCCTCGGATCGGGACTAGACCCAGACGCGCAGCTCGTGGCGCCGTTGATATGTGGCGACACAAGATTGCTTCTGGGCAACTCTAGATATAAGGTGGGGTTCAGGTATTGTGTTTGGGGGGGAGAGTGTATCGTGGATTCACGATAGTCAGTGGTATAACCTACATTTTCTATGTATCATACCCTAGATACAGTTTGTACAGTATGTAAGCTTAATAAGTTAAATAAGGCCTATTATACGAAAGTATAGTATTTAAGGGTCTGTAGGAATGCATATATGATTTATCATATAAACAATGCTGTAATATTATGTAAGCGGTGCGATATTTAACGCTAGATATCCGCTACTAACTTAGCAGTAGCCGCTAGATTCGTAGCGTAAGACGATGACGTCTTGGATTGTGGCGCACCGCGTCAGAGCACTTTTATACTTCATCCAAGCAACAACTCCACTCTTTAGTTCGCCGCGATCCTAGTTTCGGTTTCATCTAGCTTTCATCATTAACTTAAACTCAACTACATCCTACAGACAGACCGACTGACAACTAAGCCTTATTATCATGATTTAACTTTCTTTAACCTCATTTATTCAATATTGTTCAGGTGCATCCTCGTGGTCACCTTAAGGTAAACATCCAATGGTGTTCTAATAGCACCCATTTGCCTACCATCAGCATTTCCACCTTGCCTAGCTGTATTCTATGGTGATTTTAATAAGTGAGTTACACTCCCGGTATTATTATTTAGTTACATTATATGAGCGGACCTTTTCAGTCTTAGGTAGCCTAGAGTAAACTTATCTTCCTTAAATCCGCCATAATGTACATCACATCACCACCATGTCCAGATGGCATTATCAACATGGGGAAGAACATGAACGACATAATTACTATTATGACATATTTTAGTTATTGACATAAATCTTGATATTCTAAATAATTAGTTTACACTAGCAACAATTACAAATTATATTCACCAGCAGTACTATCTGGCATAGCCTGTGGTAGAAGATAAGCTATCCCACCTGTGTTTCAGTTCTTCAGGAATAAGTGTCAAATGTCGGGTTCAGGGACTGTACCCCATTCACAGATCACTAAAAGTGGTTCATAGTATGCTACATATGACGTAATACATCAGAGTTATGACATTATTAAGCGAGCAAGTATTGTCATTATGTCTATGATCTGTGTATAACTTGTGTGTGCAATTCTACTGTCCAACTCACCTTGTTTGACTTAACAGTTGTTGTAGATATGGGGGTCAGAGTTGTTGTAGATATGGGGGTCAGAGTTGTTGTAGATATGGGGGTCAGAGTTGTTGTAGATATGGGGGTCAGAGTTGTTGTAGATATGGGGGTCAGAGTTGTTGTAGATATGGGGGTCAGAGTTGTTGTAGATATGGGGGTCAGAGTTGTTGTAGATATGGGGGTCAGAGTTGTTGTAGATATGTGGGTCAGAGTTGTTGTAGATATGGGGGTCAGAGTTGTTGTAGATATGGGGGTCAGAGTTGTTGTAGATATGGGGGTCAGAGTTGTTGTAGATATGGGGGTCAGAGTTGTTGTAGATATGGGGGTCAGAGTTGTTGTAGATGTGGGGGTCAGAGTTGAATAGTTTTGGTTAATCATAAGATTAAGTTAGGAATAGTCAGGATATGTCAATGGTAGGATATGTTATGTGTATTACGATATGTTATGCTAGGTATGGTTATGGTTACATTAGTTATGTGACTGTTGGACAAGTAACACACCACCTCACCACCATATAACAATATTTAACACAAAGTTGGACCATGTTAACATTGTTCCTGAAATGTTATTGCGTTCATCCTCTGTCAACAATGATTGGTCCAGGAAGTATCGTGATTGGTATACTCTCTCTCCCTCTCTCATTCCCCTCTCCTACATTTCTCATCCAACCATGATACCACTCACACATTCCACCGTCATCCCTCATCCATGCATTCTACTCAGCCTTACACACAAGGTTTTTACAATAAATTAGGAATGTCATTGTTTAAAGTTTTGTTGAACCTTTTAGCAGAATGTAATATCCGATGTAAAATTGCAACCAAAAAATTCCAGGGTATTTTGGATCCAACGTTTTTGTCTTTACCAGAGTAATCACACAAGTGCCGGTAGATTCGTTACCAGTCAATTCAACGTCGCTTTAAGCACACACATTAAATTATTACAAAAGTAAATTCAAACCATACCTATTCTTAACCTAATCAAATATATCTTTACTCAAAGAGATTAACCAAGCCTGACTTACCCTAGACTATCGTTAACCTTACGTAAGATGAGCTTAACTTAACTCAAGCTAACCCCACTTTAACCTAATCAACTATACACAATATAAACATAACCTACAAAACAACCAAACATCAGAGTATGTACCAAATATCTTGAACAATACACGTGTGAAAGGACTGACTTGTGAGCAAAATTACCATCATCCACCCTGGATATCCCATGTTTCCTTCATGTTGATAAAGTTAGTGTTGGAGAGAAACACTCGAGGTTTGTATTATACAGTTAAACTACAAATAATGGCTTAGTTTGACATTCAGTGCAGGGCTTTTAAGATCGAGTTTTACATTGTGGATTTTGTTCAGTGTTTCCAGTTTATATATTCGTGTTTATTCTTCTTTAAAATAATTTATAATGAAGATGACTCACAGACGTTGTAAACAGAACGCAAATAACTGGAATACCTTAATTACAAGTTGTGATATGGAAACTATGACAAACTTCTGAAACCCGTCGCTGAAATGTTTACAGGCTCTCCAACGGGTTGTACCAGAACATCAATATACTGTCTCTCACGTTAATATTGTCAATAACTTTATTTATGAATGAGAGAAACTCTTCTTTTAGGTTATATGAATTCAGGAAATTTGTGTTGCCCGTAACACATTTTCACAATGTATTGTATGTATATTGCGTTTCCTTGGACCCTCCCAACCAACACGGTAAGTTTGGGGCAAATGTAATTTTTATAACTATTATGTTTTTACCACCAACCAACTTCACCTCTAAACTCAATTAATGAAATCTACAAATACATGTGGCACTCCAACGAAACGAACATAGGATACTCACATCGAAATTCCGTGCACTTATGCATGACGCTATCAAAACAGTTATACTTCGGTATAATTAATTTGTTTATTATCTACCGTATTGTATGTGTTTATTACGTTGTCTAGAGAGTTATGCACTGTATTTCATTAACATAATAATAATAATAAATTTGCACAACCCAAATATAAAGGAGAAAACCACAACACGAGAAGTTATACACGAAGGTCACTATATAATCAACAAAGGTGGAATATTAAAACATACTGCTATTGTCTGCTACACTGAAAATTTCGGATAAACGCGATGTCTAATGTATTTTTAAAATATTAACCCTTCTGACCCGGGCTAGCCCTCCTAAGGACAGTGCGGGGTACCCGGGCGATCTGGACGAAAAACGTCTAGGCCTAGGCTACTGTATCTTTGTTATTTTAACTGCTAGAAATTTCCCACGCATCTATAAACGTAGTGCGGTTTCCAATCTGTAGACTGGCGATGAGTAGAACTCTGTAAGTCAACTGGTTCAGTTGTGATGACGATTTCAGTGGAGCGAATTTTGCCGCGATGTTGACAATATCGGAGCTTTTCAGACACTAATTTCGTCTGACGTCACAACAATAACATTGATCCGACGTCTCCTTATTGTTTTCGGAGGTGCGGTGACGCAACGATCGGCTTTGTTTACATGCGTCGGACGCACGGCGTTCAGACCAAGCTGAATAGGCTTTCAAGCTTACAGATTTTAACAGGACACCCGGGTTCCTGCCCATCTGCCGCGGTGTCATTTTAACATGCTGCCCGGGCCAGGAGGGTTAATCGCTATTCACATGGTTTGAACATTAGTCTAGGAATTGATGTTGTACGGAAATATATAATGTTGGAACAACATTTTATGTGAATTAATTGACCAGTTTTTACGTAATCTAAATACCATCAGATTTCATGCTGTGATTAATTAGACAACAAAACTGGGACCCTATGCTGCATATCTATTGCCTGAATTGGATCAGCCTAGGGATTTTGTATGTGATTTGATAGCTTAAATAAATCACAACAAACTTTATAACCACAACATCTTAATTATCATGAAGATAACTTAAAATACCACCAATATTGAGTTACAACCACCACATCTCACCTTATCATGAAGATAACCTAAAATACCACCAATCTTGAGTTACAACCACCACACATCAACATATTATGAAGATAACCTAAAATACCACCAAACTTGAGTTACAACCACCCCACATCAACATAATTTATGAAGACAACCTAGAATCCCGGTCACGAGTTTGAGTCATATTATTACCTCACTATTTATCCTATACATAATCTATAACCCCTCCCATCATGATCTTGAGACAATCCTTCACTATCTATTAGTCTTACAATAATACAACAAATGGAATAACAATATTGAATATATTGTTCTTCATACAAATTCGGCAGACACTTATTCGCAATTAATTCACCCTAAAATCACCAAATATATTGTAGGCCTATTAATCATTATTTCTCAAAAAACATAAATAATTGAAAAGGTTTATTGTACTTACTTATGAGAGACGGACACAATATTAAAAATAATTCCAACTACAAATATTAAAATCAAACATTATTCGAATTACAAAGACATTAAAACAAAAACAACAACAATAACTTAGTCCTAGAAAATTATGAAATAAAATTAAATTACGGATGTAAACTATTATTATATAGCGATCACAATTCCCTTAACAGGCATATACTGTACATCCCTTACACACACAATATAACCCATTGTAAGTGGTCCTTCGCTTAGTGTTCTATAATATGACGACACATCTTAATAGTTCAACCGGACCTTTGGGGTCCACAAACCCTTTGTGTCTGGCATTACGTTTTCCTACAAAGCAGTGAACGTGTATTATTATTGTGAAGGGTTATATATTGTATTTCTGCATAATAATTTTTTTTTTTTTTTTTTCTATGTGATTGAGGGAGGAAAAAGGCATAACTGCGTATAGCAAGTGCCTCCCCCATAGTTGAAAGAGTGACAGGGCCAAAATCAAGGGACGTTCGAGCCAAAATGCCTGGACACACGGAGTTTGAAGCAATTTAAGTCATAGGAAGAGGGAAAGACTGATTCTGGGAGAGAGTTCCAGAGCTCAGATGTTGAGTAGAAGAAAGTTTGAGAGTAACGTTTCACTCTTGGGTTGGAGAGTTGCACAGAGTAGGAGTGGGATTGAGTTGCAAGACGGGTACCACGTGCCCTACGTAAAGGAGGTGGTATGCACTGGGATAGCTCTGAGGAACACTGATTATTATAGTAGCGATAGAATAGCGAGAGAGATGCAACATTGCGGCGGAGAGAGAGAGATTGCAGAGAGTTGGTGAGTGGACGGGAGTTAATGATACGAAAGGCCTTCCTTTCAACTTTGTCTAGGAGAGCGGTGTGAGAGGAACCTCCCCACACATGTGAACAATACTCAATACAAGGGCGCACTATGCCCCTGTACAGAGCAAGAAGCTGTGCAGGGGAAAAGAACCCCCTTAGGCGGTTGAGCACACCCAGCTTCTGGGAGGCTGCCTTAGCAAGACTGGTAATATGGTCCTTCCAAATGAGAGCAGAAGAAAAAGAGACACCAAGAATATTGAGAGAAGATGAAGGGTTGATTTTTGTATTGTTGAAGAATAAGGGATAGTCCACTGGGAGATCCTGACGGGTAGATAGATGGAGAAATTGGGTTTTGGAAGCATTAAAGTTAACAAGGTTTTCTCTGCCCCAATTGGAAATAGTATTTAGATCAGAATTTAAGAGTTCTATGGCTTCATTACGTTTGTCGTTGAGGGATTGCTGGCTGGGGCGTTCTGATAAACTAATGGAGTAGTGTAAGGTTGAGTCGTCTGCGTATGAATGGATGGGAATTAAGGTACAGTTAAGGAGATCATTTATAAAAATTAGAAAGAGAATAGGAGATAAGACAGAGCCCTGAGGAACACCTGAGTATATAGGGTGAGGAAGTGAACAATGGCCGTCCACAACCGCAGCTATGGAACGGCCGGAAAGGAAATTAGAGACAAAGGCACAGATGGAGGGATAGAAACCGAAGGAGGGTAGTTTAGAAATTAAAGATTTATGCCAGACTCTATCGAAGGCTTTCGATATGTCTAGTGCAATAGAAAAAGTCTCACCGAAGTCCCGAAAGGAGGATGACCAAGAGTTAGTAAGATATGAAAGAAGATCACCAGTAGAGCGACCCTTAAGGAAGCCATACTGGCGATCTGAGAGCAGATTATGAGAAGAGAAATGCTTAAGAAATTTGGAAGCAAGAATAGTTTCAAAAACTTTAGAAAGACAAGAGATAAGAGCAATTGGACGATAGTTGGAGGGTTGAGAGCTGTCACCCTTCTTTGGGACAGGTTGAATGTGAGCAAACCTCCAGCATTGATGTATATTATAAATAGATATTGAAAGATACACGTAACCTGGCCACAATGTTAGTTCTAAGTGATGAATATCAGTCGCGCTGATGAGTGTCACTTACGCATGACAGGTCTGATGTGGACAACACATAAGAAGCTGGATATAAATGAGGGATCATCTTGTGTTACTAAAGTAGATACAGTAAACTGGAAATATATCCCTCACCTGACATAGCAATTCTCCCTCCATGGCTTAGTATGTGACCATCCTTGTACCAGGTGATGGTGGGGTGGTGGTGGTGTGAGGGGTGGTGGTGGTGGTGGTGGGGATCTGACACCTGGCACCGGAACACACCGACCCCCCCTCCGTCCACCACCAACACTCGAGGGGACAGATCCACCATCACGGACCCACCTCTCTCAACACGGACTTATGAAGAAAACAAATATGAAATAAAGAAAGATGTGATTTAATAAATGAAGGTAATAGTGAAGCAAAAAGGGGATACACAATGGGAATAGTAAAGTAAATCTTGAACGAGGACGATGGGTACGTGGTGATATTCCTTTATAGATTAAGGGATGAGAGCTATATTATTAAACATTGGATGCTCGTGGGAGCAGACTTCTTTACTCGAATCTGAAAAGAGGGAAAATGGATAAAAAAGTATTGGATAATATAGGGAGCAATTACATAAAAATAGGTAGGACCTGCCATAATGAGGGATTCTATGATATGTTTTCCAAGCAACTCTAAAGAGGTGATGAGTGATTGATACACGGTGCATGGAATACGAGGCCTTCATAAATTCCACTGGAACGTCGTAAAAAAACCAGTGTTGATACAATTAAGAATGTGGGAGATTGGGGCAAACTAGGAATAGCATATGAAGGGAAATGTGAACAAGCGATATTGCTTTACAAAAGAAAGAACAGAACACAAAAAAACATGAGGGGATTAGTAGATGATAGAGCATGAGGAGGAAACGTAGCGCTCGCTGGTAAGGTTATATTATTCAGACATTGAGGGGAATACAAAAATTAATAGGTGGGATAACTGTGATAAGATACAGAGAGAGAGTTTTAGGATACAGTATGATAATGAGGAATAAGACGATAGATAAATATTTAAAATTGGCAGGATTGGGAATCTTTGTGGTCACCCTTTGCACTTATAATTACCTATCCTACCATTCACTGATCTCATACAAGTTACATATTCTACATATCGTTAAGCAATATTTTTCTCTCTCTCTCCCTGGCAACACTCCTGAATGGCCAAGTTTGTTCACCGCTGGAAGGTAAACACCGTGTGAGTTTACCTGAGATACAAGAACTTTTAATGGAGAGGCCAGAGTGTATGAATGTGTGTGTGTGAAAGAGGCAGATCGATAGACCTGGATTAAAAGAAGTTTTAATGGTGTGTGTGTGTGTGTGTGTGTGCTTACCTCGACTAAAGATTTGTTCTATGTGTGTGATTAATGTGTTATCTCTCACGCTCTCTCTCTCTCTCTAACTCTAACTCTATCTCTCTCTCTGTCTCTCTCTCTCTCTCTCTCTCTCTCTCTCTCTCTCTCTCTCTCTCTCTCTCCACGCCTCTTGTTACCAATACAATATTTCCAGTAAACCAGTAATGTCACCCTGGAGATTGACCACCAGGAGGACCAGGAGGAAGTGGAGCAAGGAGGAGGACGAGAAAGTGGGAGAAAGGAAGACGAAGGAATTGGAGGAAGGGTAAAGGAGATCAATTTCAATAATCCATTAAAATTAAAGATGAGACAGGAGGAAAAAGAAGAAGAGAATGCCAGCGTGGGGAAGGAATATAAAGATAAGAAGAGTTTAACATAACTATGATAGGGGAGAAGTAGGAGTTAGATCAAATAAACTATATAGACGAAGAAGAGCAGAACGATAAAATATGAGGTATAAAGAAGGTGGAATGAAAAGGAAGAATGAGGCAATAAAGGAGGAGGGAGATGGAACAAGGAAGAGAACGATCACAAGAAGGAAAGTAGGAGAAGGAAGGAAGAAACCCTAACTATCAATGGAGGGAACTTAGATTGAAAGATGAGTACAGTACGACCAATATGACGATGATTGATGACATGCCAAAACATTAAAACAAACGAAATACAAAATGAGCTAAAAAGAAAGTACCCATATGTGTTACAATATAAAATGGAAAAGAGTTAAGAAGAAATAAGAACCAGTCGAAAATATATTCAAATAATAAATGGAAAGAACAACCAAACTTCCATTGAAATATTTAGAAGAAAATGAGAAATTGTTGCGATAAATGTAGATGACTGGTTATTAAAGAGAGGACATCGGTAAATCAGAACAGATTGAAGGAAACAAACAGAACAACACATATGGAAAACGAAAGGCAAGTAATAGGGACAACATTATAAAAACATGTAACAATGTATTGGAAGGGAAATCAAAGATGACAACCATAAAACAAAAGTATATGCGCATGGGAAGGAGGAAAAAAACCCAGAACAAACCTGTAGACGAGAAAAGGAAGACTTGACAGTATACAATAAATATATCGCTTACTCAAATATAAAGTGCTGCATATAAGCGATTAAACATGTGCAACACACTGAATGGACCCAAGCTAATGAAAATATTCTGAGGGTATATGCATAATAAGAAACTGAACAAAGAGATAACAAACAATGACGGGTTTCTGTCTTTTGATGACTCTTTCTTTGTAACATCTTAATATTATCTACGACCTTGTTTTTGTTACGCAAACTCCATTATACATTACCCTTCATAACACATATCCTCCATTCACACCCTCATAGCCATCAATATAATTATCCCCAATTATACATTACTCTTCATAACACATATCCTCCATTCACACCCTCATAGCCATCAATATAATTATCCCCAATTCCCCACAAATAAAAGACATATATAACAAATATACGAAAAGAGGAAGTACAAGAAGAGACGGGGAAGGAAGGGGATTGAGAAGGAAGACAAAGGAATCCAGGGGAGAGCATGAAGAATGGATGAAACAGAAACATATAGAGAGGAGTAATAAGAGTGGATGAAAGAAAGAACAGAGCAGTGGAAAGGAAGACGCAAAGGGTGGTGATAGCCTCGCTTTGTTGGTTGCGACAAATGAGGCAGAAGAAAGGACCAGCGGCCAATATCAGTAGTAGGAGGAGAACGAAGGAGAATAATGGACGAGGAAGTAGATAAATCAAGGAAAAAAGGATGCAGAGAGGAGGAGGAGGAGGAGGGAGATGTGAGATGTTGGTGAGTGTGACAAATGATAAATGACCCACAACCAATATCAGAGACCATGGCTGCCCTACTACATGATTGGTCTAGGGAGGTCAGTAGTTAGGCAAGGACAATGTTGGTCAAATAGGTTGATGGATTATAATGGGATGATCAGCAAAAACAACAGGTGGGAATGAAGAGGTGATTGACAATGATGAGTGATGGAGAAAATGTGGGTATTGGATAGTGATGAAATAGGTCTAATGTGAATCAACACCCAACACATTGCCCTATCTGTAGTATTCAAAGCATCATCTTTCCGTTTCAGAACAGTTTGACTTTAGGAGAATCTTTTAATAATATTGAACGGTTTAGTAATAACAAAAACAATAAAAATGATAATACAGTCATTTCCTTGTTTAAGGCAGAAACTGATTGCATAATATGGTTAAAATAATACAATAAGTATTAACCCAAAAAACGTGAAAAGCCTGACGGCAGTATCTGTATAGCGTACTCAATAGGCCTCACAGAAGCAAGACATGACAAAAAAAAATATATATATATATATATATATATATATATATATATATATATATATATGCAGGGTGTTTCAGTTGACATTTTCATAAATAACAGGGCATTTTCGTCAGACAATACTAATACTATTTTATTCTATTACGTATGAGGGTGCAAAGGCAGCAGTACGTGTGGAGAGTGAGCAGAGCGAGTTCTTTGACCTGAATGTTGGTTTGAAACAGGGGTGTGTGATGTCCCCGTGGATGTTTACTGTATATATGGATGGAGTCATGAAAGAAATACTATCAAGAGCAGTGGATGGTGGTGTATCGCTGAAAAGGGAGAGAACTGAGTGGAAGCTACCTATACTGCTGTTTGCGGATGATACAGTTCTGATGAGTGATAATGAATGGGAGTTGCAGGGTCTGGTAAATGAGTTTGGAACAGTGCGCGAAAAACGGAATTTGAAGGTAAATACACTGGCCGTGTATTGAGAATTAACCTTTATAATACAACCTCCCTCAAGTTACTGTCAAAGTTTTAAGAACATATGAAGAAAAGCCTGTATGATGACAATTTGCTTAATTCTTCGTATCAGAATAGGCTGTAAGCAAATCGTTATCGATGAAGTATTTTACCTTTTATAGTGTATGCATTAAGTTAAATTGAACTCCGAAATAACATTATTAACATTACAAACAACAGGAACATTTTTCAACGTTCACTTATTGGTTATTTGCAGGTGTGAAAAATGTACACAATAAATGTTCTTCTAACAGGCTCCTGTCTCACCAGCAGACTCCCAATAAAAGGTGTGAACGGTATACCTGGACGACCATACCTTTAGTATGACCAATGTTATTTACGCTTGGTTTTGAGAGGGAAATGCTGAATTATTTCTGATAGCTTTTAGTTGCGTGGAATCCTGGGAAATTACAAATACCCATGGCCTGATAATTGAGTGGTACTTTTATAAAATGACACACATATATATATTATTATTTGTTATAGACCAACCAACTTCACATCTAAACTCAATTAATGAAATCAACAAATACATGTGGCAGTCCAAGGACTCGAACCTAGGACACTCACATCAAAATTCCGCGCACTATGCATTACGCTATCAAGACAGTTACAGAAATATGGACAAGCCTACGATTTATTATGCAGTTTCGAATCCTGCATATTACTCAGAGCATGTACATATATTCCAACTGCGCTATGGTAGCCTAATGTATAGACAAATTAATCCAGGTGAATATTCCTGCGATGGTTTCATACAGTACATGTAACTCATATTTGTTTTGGTATTTCACCGCGGCTGTGGGGTGTGTTTTGTTTATACTAATATGAAAGTAATTTACCTCTGAATCGTTTGTCTGTTTACGCTAACCATCCAATGAATTACAAATATGTTCACTTGTTACAATATTATCAATCTAACTTTCCACGTGCTTGATAGAATAACAAATACTCATATTTTGCCAGTGAAACATTGATCCTGCTACGTTGAGCATCTATATTATCTTTACTTTTGTTGTAATTTAATTTATTTCCTTGATATCTAGTTATTCGTATATATTATTTATCGCTTTCCTTCCCGATTTGTCTTGTCTTCTTCTTAGTGTACTCTTTTCAGTTAACGTTTAACCATGATGATAATTTTGTTTTGTACCAGTTTGGTCTTTACCTCTTGGCACTTGATATATTGTGTCTGTCATGTTATATCTAGACTATAATATATGTAACAGTATTCTGAAACCCATCAATACGGTGGTGTCATCTACATTAGTCTGGCGTATTTCAGACGATTTTACTGAACCTAGGAAAGACCTCAAGCTATCAAAAGGGTAACTATTGTCTCTCCCCTTTGACTCTCACAGATCCTTCCTAAACTTCATAAGGACGTCTATACTCTAGTCACTCTAGTGTAAGCCAGAATAGCATTAACATTAGTCCACTGTACTGAAAGTTTTAAACAATGTCATCACCTCCTTTAATTTGCCATTTCCCTTCCTCCTTCCCATCACTTCCTGCATTCCAGTACCTAATAATGAATTAATTATCTACCTCTGCTCACTGCAATTCATATATTTAATTATATTTCCATAGTTCAATCCAAGCATTCTCCCTCCATAGATATCTGACATTCCTTCACCTTCTCCACTCAAACATGCACTGCAAGTTTAGATGAACATCACCTCATTCAACTCCCTTCACTCCTCGCCTCCCTACCTGACTCACCTCCGCCCCTCACCTCCCTACCTGACTCACCTCCACCCTTCCTTCCCCTCACTTCCCTACCTCACTCCTCACCTCCCAACTTCCTTCCCCTCACCTCCCTACCTGACTCACCTCCACCCTTCCTTCCCCTCACTCCTCACATATCTACTTCATTCACCTCCCCCCTTCCTTCCCTACCTCATTCACCCTCCACCCCCACCCCCTCCTGCCTCCCCTCACACCTCATAACTCTCACGTAACCTACACCGGCAATGTGTCTATTGTTTTTCCTGTCGGGGGTAATCTGGCAGGAAAAGAGAGAATGAAGTAAGATTGGGAGGAAGATTTTGGTCCTCATTCCTGGAGGCTACTGCTCTTAAGGGGTGATTTCCACTCGAGGGATTTTTTTCTGGATCACTTTCTCCCTCACGTTTAGCCTCATTGATTTTGAGATTTTAAGACCATCGCCCCATTAGTTTGACGATATTAAGAACTTTCGCCCCATTTATGTCACTGTTAAGATCTTTCGTGCCATTTAGGTGTCCATGTTTTCCTGGCGAGCGATAGCGAGCCTGTAATTTAAGAGAAACCGGCCTTTGGCCGGGACAAATTTATCTTGAAATGGGGTCAAAGGGGTGTAATTTCAAGCTTGATGGAAGTCTAGGAAACGCACTAAAAACCTCCCCTTAACTGTCTTGTGTATCTAGTTGTCCATCTATTTGAACTATGATTCGCTTAGACTTCTCTCTCTCTCTCTCTCTCTCTCTCTCTCTCTCTCTCTCTCTCTCTCTCTCTGGCTTGGTAACCTGTGCAAGGAGGTGGACATCGGATTCGTCAATACCTGGGATGCCTTCTACCACAAAGATCATCTGTTTTCGAAGGATGGAGTATATCTGAACCAGGTGGGAGCAGCAAGGTTTGGCCACTTGCTAAACGACGCAGTAAAGGATTTTTGGAATAGAGTAAACCGAGGACCGCCAGGGATGATGACTGAGGACCGAGGACCGCCAGGGATGATGACTGAGGACCGAGGACAGCCATCAACGTAAATGTAGATCCGACCAGAACCAAACATTGGTTAAAGAGCGTTCCGTGAATTGTATAACCAAACATTTAAAGGTTTTCTCTGCAAACGCTCGTAGCATACCAATAAATGTTCAGATTTAGAAGAACTAATGTTTACAGAAAATTATGACGTAATTGGCATAACAGAATCTTGGCTCAATACAGAAGACAGACTGTTTAGCAGAGTAATTCACTTCAAGGTTATGTAATGTTTGAGAAAAGCCAAATTAATAGAAATGGAGGTGGCTTTATATTAGTTATCAAAGAAAGTCTTAAGGGGAGATTTTTAGTTGTTTCCCTAGACTTCCATCAAGCTTAAAATTACTCCCCCTTGACCCCCTTTGACGATAAATGTATACATTTTTCGGTAGAAATATCTCCCGGCCGAAGGCCGGTTCCCCTTAAACTACAGGCTCGCTTTCGCTCGCCAGGAAAAAATCTACACCTAAATGGCACGAATGGTCTTAAAATTGACAGAAATGGGGCGAGGCTTCTTAAAATCGCCAAACTAATGGGGCAAGGGGAGGTGTGGTGGAGTGGTCTTGCCACTGGCCTGGTAATCCAAAGGTCCCGGGTTCAAATCCTGATGTATCAATGGGAAGATATTATTGGGATTGGAATTTGTGCTGTACCTGGTATCAGTGCATTACCACAAGCCCACCGGAACGTCAATAAAATACCCTCATTGTTCCCTGATTAAATAGCACTGTATGAATATTCCCATATTCAAAATATGCTATAGGGGTACAATGCCTGGTGAGTTATCTGCTCAACAGGTGGCGTTGTGTGTGTGTAAGTGTGAGAGTCCGAGTGTAGGGAGTGAGACAGTGAAGCACGGGAACGAGGTGGCTTCAGAGATGGGGTTGTTTCGGGCCATGAGTGAGCACCGTGCCTCATGTGAAGACAAGATGGCAGGTGCTCGTTGTACTCTATGTGCTTCACATGTCTCACTCCCTAGACTGGAACAAGACCTCACGGGCTTCACTGTTCATTGTAAAGCGGTGAATGTTAAGGCTCTCAGCCTATGCCCGAGAGGAAGTAAGTTGGAATATAGAAAAAAAAAAAAAAAAAAAAAAAGCGTCTTTAAATCTCACAAGCAATGGGGCTAAACATGAGGGAGAAAGAGGTTCAGAAAAAAATCCTCCAGGTGGAAATCTCCCCTTAACCCGATCCTCTTGTCAAAACCGCAAATTGTGAACGTCGACACATCCTTTGTGCTAACAAATAATAATAAAGATACATAAATAATACTTGCATTAATATACAGACCTCCAGCTCAATCAGTGCAAATTGACCGAGAAATTTGTGAACAAATTGCAGATGTAAGTAACTCGAAGGATACTGTATTTATTGGCTACTTTAATTTATCTGTGACCAAGTGGGGCGATACTCTTACGTCACACTCCGGACTTGACTTGTATGCGAACTTGCAAGATAATTCGCTTAATCAATTGGTTTGATCGCCGACCCGTAGTAATAACGTTCTTGACCTTGTACTTGCAACAAGAGATGAATTAATATAGAATTTGAATGTTGGTGATGAATTCAGTAATAGTGACCATCGTACGATCACTTTCCATTTAAAATTCAATAGCAACGAGCTCAATACCAGTAAAGAGAAGGTCCCAAATTTTAAACAGAGCAAACTTCTGTAAACTTGAAGTAATACTTAGGGAAATCGACTGAGGTTCTATGATTAACTATGATGATCTAAACCAATCATGGACAATTTTCACCTCCACTTACTCAAATGCAGTACATGAGTGTATACCATTATAAAACCAAAGATCAGGTCATGATAATAGGCCTAAGTGGTGGAATAAAGACATTGCTGATTGTCTGCTTGATAAAAAGAACACTCATGATTGATTAAACATCTCTGATACTCATAAATATATAGTGATATTTGTAAATATACGACTCAAAGCCAAAAAAATATCAAACAAAGTAAAAACACACTAGAATTACATGTTGCAAATCAAAGTAAGAGAATCACGAAAGAATGTTATAGTTACATCAGGCAGAAGAAAGTAGTGACTTCAACGGATTGAACCGTTAATCGATGAGAAAGGAGATTACACTTAATATGAAGCAAAACATGTAATAAGTAACACTCTTAACACCTTCTTTGCATTAGTTATTACAACGGAAGACCTTAGTCATTTTCCTACAGCATCGCCGGCTAAGATAGATATTTCTAACGTTCTAATCAGTATCAATATTACAGAGTTTTGAAATGTTTAGATAAACTCAAGGTAAATAAATCGTCCGGATCTAATATGATCTTACCTAGAGTTCTAAATGAAGCTAAGTACGAACTCTCCAAACCACTGACATTGCTGTTCAATAAATCCCTACAGTCTGAGACTATGCCTGATCAGTGGAAGCTCGTTAACGTAACACTGATATTAAAAAAAAGCAGCAAATCCTTATCTAGTAACTATCGTCCAAGTAGCTTAACCTCAGTTATATGTAAAATGCTAGAAACACTCATAAGAGATAAACTCGTAAATCACTTGAGAAAAACAACATACTTAACCCCTCGAGTACCAGTGACGCACGTTAAGTGTCGGCAATGTATGTAACGCTAAACCCCAGCACCGCATAGGGTGCTTTGCGGTTAATTACTACGGTCCAATGGCACCTAGAGGGCTCAGATTTGTATGGGACCTGTGTAAGTATCCCACGCAACAAAAACGATGGTTGAAAGGCCTCAAAGTCCAGCCGCGTGCGCCTGAGCGTGCAAACACCTGTTTTTGCATGTTTTTGTTTACCCATTTCCCCATGTTAATTCCGACTTTCGGCCGCCCCGTAGTACCCCATAACAAGTTAGGTGATCGTTTTCTTTTGTTTTTTCCTTCATTTCTAACCCATTCCAGGTGATTTCTGGAAAACAAAATTTGTTGACAACCTGCCAGGTCTGGAGTGTACATTTATATTATATTGCCTGGTGCTCAGTGGGTTAAGGATACTCAACACGGTTTTCGTAATAAACGATCCTGCTTAACAAACCTCTTAGACTTCTTCCACGATATCCTCAATCAATATGGTGAGAGTAAAGCTTAGATATTATATACCTTGATTTTCAAAAGGCCTTTGACAAAGTTCCCCACAAACGTTTATTAATAAAACTAAAAGTGCATGGAATACAAGACAATGTGTTGAAATGGATAGAAAATTGGCTCAGTGACAGAAAGCTAAGAGTAGTCATAAACGGTAAGGTATCCAAATGGATCAATGTAAGTAGCGGGGTACCCCAGGGATCGGTACTGGGGCCAATTTTCTTCCTTGATTACATTAACGACATACATGAGGGTCTCGCCTGTACAATTTCAAAGTTAGCTGACGATACCAAAAATACAAATAGCGTACTCTCAAATGAACATGTTGAAGGTATGCAACATAATCTAGATAAGTTGTCACATTGGGCTCAAAGTTGCCATATATTTTTCAATGCGGATAAATGTAAAGTACTCCATATCGGAAATCGAAATGAGAAAGCAAACTATTAAATGAATGGCACCCAGCTTAAAAGTGTAGACAGAGAAACTGATATGGGAGTAACAACATTGATTAACCTAAAACCGAGTCAACAATGTTCAGAAGTAGTTAAGAAGGTAAACACAATAATTGGCTTTATAGACAGGTCGTTTGAGCGTAAATCCGAAGAAGTAATCCTGACTCTTTACAATTCCCTAGTCTGCCCTCTCTTGGAATATTGCATTCAATCCTGGTGCCCTTACTAACAGAAAGATATAGACAAACTAGAACGAGTTCAAGGTAGAGTAACCAAAATGATACCTTGCCTAAAGAACAAACCATACGAGGAGCGTCTTAGAGAATTAAATATATTTCCTCTAACCCAGCGCGATGCACCTTAATTCAAGTGTTCAAAATCATCAAAGGCATCACCAACATTAACTGTGATAAATATTTCACTGTCGACCAATCAAATTACGCATGGAAGAACGGTTGCAAAATGATTGGTAAATCTTTTAACTCGCATGAGTCTCTGAATGTCTTCTTCAATCGAGTTATCAACTAGTGGAATGGGCTTCCTCGAGATGTCATAGACTGCAGCACCGTTGATTATTTTAAATTTCGCCTAGACAAACACTTTGCCTTAAATCCACGACTGACTGCATTTGTAAATTAATAAAGTTGTTTTTTCTTTCTAACAACTGTCCCTTACTAACATGTCATTTGTCCCAAGGCTGTCTTCCTTTTCCATGTTTCCCTTATTCACTCTAAACCACTGTTTGTATACGTGACCTTCAGTGTTTTGGAGGGTAAGCAGCCTTGAGGGGGTCGCTGGATCTGTTGTTGCTTGATTTCCTTTGAACTCCTTTGCACCCCTTTTGTAATTTCTTTCTCTCTCTCTTTCCTTGCCATCCCCACTCACCCCTCATTACTAGTCTAGTTGCCGCCCCTATACTTCCTATAGTAAACCCTGCAATGTTAATTACTGTATACTTTTTTTGTGGAAATGTATTATATATGGTTATGAGAGCAACATTAGCTTGGTTGCTACTTGTGCAACCTTTAGCATTTCTCAGAATTCAAGATGGCGCCCTCCGACATCTTGAATTTTGGCCAATTTTCAACTTTTGATCTTGATGACATAGAGGGTCGTGTAATACCTCTTGTTAGGGATTTTCCAGGACGGGGAGTCCATTTCTGGGGTTAATTTGTGGATATAGGGTGAGTATCAAGGCCAAACCAGAGGTCAAAGATCAAATTTTGCCTAATATCTGGAAAAATCACATTTATGTGTTTTTTTTGTTTTTTTTTTGTTTTTTTTTGTTTTTCTATATTCCAACTTACTTCCTCTCCGGCATAGGCTGAGAGCCTTAACATTCACCGCTTTACAATGAACAGTGAAGCCCGTGAGGTCTTGTTCCAGTCTAGGGAGTGAGACATGTGAAGCACATAGAGTACAACGAGCACCTGCCATCTTGCCTTCACATTAGGCACGGTGCTCACTTATGGCCCGAAACGACCCCATCTCTGAAGCCACCTCGTTCCCGTGCTTCACTGTCTCAACCCCTACACTCGGACTCTCACACTTACACACACACAACGCCACCTGTTGAGCAGATAACTCACCAGGCATTGCACCCCTATAGCATATTTTGAATATGGGAATATTCATACAGTGCTATTTAATCAGGGAACAATGAGGGTATTTTATTGACGTTTCGGTGGGCTTGTGGTAATGCACTGATACCAGGTACAGCACAAATTCCATCCCAATAATATCTTCCCATTGATACATCGGGATTTGAACCCAGGACCTTTGGATTACCAGGCCAGTGGCAAGACCACTCCACCACACCTCCCCACCTCAATGTGGTTTGAATATGAATTTATTTGTCAGCCACTACAATATGCAAATTTATATATATATAAAAGAAGTGAATCATATGTTTTTTTATTCATTATCCACATCTAGCTCCCCTTCTTCGTCTTCTATATTCATGTACTTCCTGGTGAAAGGACTACAGCAAATGTCTCCTCCCTCGCACTTACAGTAGTCCGTGCATGAAAGGCCTGCACTGCTGCAGCTGCATCGTGTGCCACTGCAAGCCTTGCCCTCTGCAGTGCAGCTACAGCTAACTACATCCAGGAGTGCTTGGGGAGCAACTGGCGCTGTTGAGACGGCCGGTGTGATAGTGGAGCTTTCGATGTTCCAACCAAAGTTGGCAATATTTCTAGCTTCTACAGGTGGATCACGTTGGTCCGCTGCCTTCCACAGTAGCATCTGAAGATGAGCTCGGAGCACATGCAGCTGCAGGTTCGCATCAGTCGGTGGCAGTTTCTTCAGTGCTGGAGGCTTCTTACGGGCACGGTAGAAGTGAGCACGTGTGTCATTCATTGTTGTACAGCTCTTCTGTCCGTAGAGTGGTAAGAAGAAGGTGCATGCTGTCTCCTGCAACTGAGTGTGGGTCACGCTTGGCTGTCCGAGCACTTCATCGAGACCTGGTATATCTATCTCTAGGAGTTTGAGTGCTGACAGCTTTCCCTTTCCAAAGGGGTATGATACTGTATCGCAGCCTGACAGTGCATGGACACCAAGAAGTTGGCTGCACTTTCTCGGCCCTAACCGCCAAACAGTTTTGTTGATGTCCAAGACATCCCCATTCCATTTTTCCATTTCCATCTTGGCGGAAACTCGCATCCTCGATGTCCAGTACACCAAGAGAACAAAGACATCAGTGTCATCACTGAGGATGCGGATGGACTGGGCGCCTTCTTCCACTGCTTTCAGCATGTAGCTGCAGAGGGTTATGTCTGCCTCGTCATGGGTAACGACACAATCCAGCTTGTTGATGAGTTGAATATTGTGTGGAAGTTGATAGCCACATAGAATGTTGTTGAGCAGATTCTTGTTCTTGGAATTGTGAAGAATAGCTTCTCGACATGGAAGGGGAGTATTTGCGGTTAGCCGAACTTCCTTGGCTCTTATAATTCTTGTTCGCTCGTGGTCCTTTGCACTGGGAGCTTCTTGGTCATATCTGTCGAACAGAACTATTTTCTTGGAGACAGGAGAGTAGTGGGCCAGTCTAGTGCCGAAACTTGCAGCCAGGTCTCCTGTAGTCCCGGAGACTGGCCATACAACGTGGTACAGAAGCTGACCGCCATCAATCAGCACCACATCTGGAGCAGATTGAGTCGTGACAAAGACGCCAAGAGATTTGACGAGCACTGCCTTGTCACCCTTCCTCAAGCAGCCGTACTCGTCTATAAGGGCTGGAGGGACCGGACTCAGTTCAAACTGGAAGACAGTGGCTATATCAATGCTGCGCTGCTGCCCCACGACTAACAGCCGACTGAACAGAGTTTCGATGTCGTAGACGGCCTTCCCTTTGATAGTGACTGCCTTCTTGAGAGACTCCATTGTTTTGACCTTCTTCTTTATTGTCTTGTGGAATTCACTGCTCAGCGAAGCAGAGAAGTGCCTGCTCTGCTCACTCCCGATGGCCAATGCGTTCTGAACATTCACTGTGTCTGTTGCCACTTGTCCATTGCATATGTTATAAAGACCTGGTTCGTGGTCATTGAAAGGGTGACTGTACATCTCCAGCTCCACCGCCATCTTCCTCCGATCGGCTTCGTCCAGTCTCCTTCTTCTCTCTCCTTCCTCCTTGTGCTTACTCTTCTCTTCCCCATCTACTCCACCGTGTGGCTTCTGTTCCTCCTCAGATTCATCATACATATGTTCCATGGCAATGTCAAGGTGGGCGCACACACTGAAACTATTCACCCACACAGCCACTTGCTCAGCGCTCGTTGAAATGCCCTTCATACCTCCAGAACCCTTCCCTCGTTTGATGTATGTCTGCTCTCCGAACTGATCTGCAGGCACTGCGGTTCCGCCATCTGAGTGCTGACACACGTGCGCACCTGCCAGTAGGTCCTCTTTGGCATGCTGGGGAAGGTTCTTCATCTGTCGCACATACCAGCTCAGATAGCGGGCATAGTAATGACCTGCTGCGAAGAAGTATGGCAGCATCTCCTTGAGACAGTGCTGTTGGAGTAGGAATTCACCGTTCCTCTCTCCGCGCAGGAACATAAGCGACAACAATGTCGGTTTGACAAGGCAGTCCACCCATAGCCTCCCGGGTGTTGTCTGACTGACTCCAGGTAGACACTCTGCTCCTCATAAGTCTTGGCGCCATTCGAGAAGAAATTCTGCAGCAACACGGCAATGATGAGACGGTATGCTCGTAGAGCAGTGGTCCAGGCCTTTCCGTTGACAATGCTGGTGATGCCAGGAAACGCTGCACTGATGAGTATGTCCACACCAGATGCCTTCATCAGTTTTCCTATACAGCCCAGGAAACTCATGAGAGTGTGCATCATACCTGGGTGAAGTATGACGCCGGTCCTGCGCAGAGGGTCGTTCCATTGAACTAGGCATGCAGTCTGATACAGTTGGAGGTCAACTGTGAGGTGAGTGTACTGCATCCCAAAACTATTGAGAGTCCTCTCAAGATACACAAGCGTAGTTATTACAGTGTCGGGGTGAGCAGGCGGTGAGTCGATCATCGGTCCGAACACGACCAGTGTCTTGGGCTTCTGGGCAGAACCTGCCACCAATCGGCCTTGCTGAGAATTGAAGCCTGCCCACTCAACTGGCTTATCGTTCCCGTGGACTTGTGACAACCACGCCGCATCTTGCTCCTGACTGAACATGACTGATGCGGACTGAACCTGCAACTCTTCAGCGGACAGAGCTTTCATCGGAAGCAGGGGTGGATTCACCTTGGAAGGCCCCTTATAGTGCTCCAGCTGTATACTCTGGTGGGTGAATCGCACAGAGGACATGTCATGTTTCTTGAGTCGAGGAATAGTCAGCTGCATCACGCCAATGTTTCCTGTGTTGATACCAGCAGGATGCTGGGCGAACTCCATGACCATGTCGTGGGTGCTCTTCATTCCATTTGGGCTCGCAATGTACAAATCGTAGTTGTCACCCCAGCTGAAGATAGGGCCGATCTCTGTGCTTAAGCCAAGTTTCTTGTGGTAATCTGATTTGTTGTCCAACACTAACTTGGTCACTGACTTGCGGAAGCACAGCACTTCATCATATGTGGTTGTGATACCATACTCATTGAGAGTCTTGATGAGCTCTGAGCTACCATGCGTCTGATGTAGTTTCACAGGGAGCCCGAGTGTAGTCTGGTTTCTGCCGGCACCGCAAATGTGCTATTGAATGCACTGAGCTTGGTTCAGGGATGGCTTTGTGATGTTGCCTCCAGATACAAGGCTAGATACTAGTTTAAGAAGAGTAGCACTGGTGTTTTCAATGATCTTGTGACGAACATAGTCACTGAGGTTGTAGTCTCCAGGCCTATGTGTCGCCCTGACCTCGCCACGAATCTTCCTCACCATCTTCTCCAGCTCGTCATCGTCGCTGCTGGTTTTCTTTGCAATTTTGATAAACTGTCCGAGGCTGGCTTTAAATCCAACTACGCTTTCACAACCCTCGATGTGGAGTACAAGCAGCTTGGCGCCGAAGTAATCTGTGATGTTGGACACAAACTGTCTTCTTGTCACAGTCCCCGAAGCAGCGATGTACATGGAGTACAGCTCCGCTGTCGTCCACATCTCTGTCATATTTTCAGCCATCGTCGTGACCACAGACCTCAGCGCCTCTTCCACAGGCGCCGTCATGGAGGGGCAGGACATTGGGACAACTCGAAATATATCATAACAGCAGACATGGTATTGTGCGTCAGAAGCATGCAGATCAATGACCCCACTGAGTCGAACAACTACCTCATTAGCCCACTGGTCCTGTCTCCCATCACAAATGTCCTCCAAGTGTTGCTTGAACGTGATATCACCACTTCTATCTAAAGTTTTACACTGTCTGACCTGCACCCAGCTGCGTGGGTTCTTGCTGTCTTTCGGCTTACACTCTTTCCCACACAGCAAACAGTCTTGCTTGAAAACAAAATCACTACATTGAGACTTCAACAATCTTTTGGAAACATCATTGTCAATTAGTGTAGACCTTCTCTTCGGCTGTACATTGTTTCTACTTCTCGAAGTATAGCTACAGTAACATGACTTGTGAGCTAGAATATTACTTCCAGAGAGAGTTCTGTACAGTTCATCCTGCTTCACTTTGCTTGTAGCGATGATCTTCTGCACAGCGACGGTCTTGAATGTTTGCAGCGCTCCACTGGCATTACATGGACAAAACAGGCACTTCTCCCCTCCAGCAGACATGATGAGTGTGACAGCCTGGGGGTATCAATGCTGATTACACTGGTTTGTCACAATCTGAAATGAGAAGAAAAGTTGTTAAACCACTGATCGCACAGCGTGGGGAGTGCATGCATGGTGAATATTGGTGTTCAATGAACTCTGACCCATTGCTCAACCTGCTAAACAAAATTGAATACAAAATATATAATGATTCCCGGGATATACCTACATGTAGACATAGCAAACATAATATATATACTCACCCTATATCCACAAATTAACCCCGGAAATGGACTCTCCATCCTGGAAAACCCCTAAAAAGAGGCATTACACGACCCTCTATGTCATCAAGATCCAAAGGTGAAAACTGGCCGAAATTCAAGATGGCAGAGGGCGCCATCTTGAATTCTGAGAAATGCTAAAGGTTGCACAAGTAGCAACCAAGCTAATTTTGCTTTCCTAACCATATATAATACATTTCCTCAAAAAAAGTTTACAGTAATTCGTTAAGGGAGGAAATTAAAATAGCATCAAGATTTAGCAATGTGTGCATTATGAGGGATTTTAATTTTCCGAACATTGATTGGCAGCACCAAATAGGCGACTCCGATTCAGTAGAGTTTATCGAGGTAGTACAAGATAGTTTTTTATTTCAATTCATAGATACTCCGACTAGAGGTATTAATATTCTTGATTTAGTTTTCAGTAACAATGAACATATGATAAATGATGTAGAGATTGGTGACCACCTAGGAAATAGCGATCATAAATCTATTTATTTTAATATACAATGGACAGGGAATGCTAAAGAGAATACGACACTTATCCCATATTTCAGAAAAGCCGATTATGGTGGGCTAAGAAGAGACTTAAGGGTGGACCCTATTGTTAAGCAATTAAGTCAGGATATGCCAGAGTTAAACTTGCCACCTACATAAAACCAGTTTATTGCTTCACTCCACAATGCTCAAAATAAATATATTCCTAAAAGAAGATTTAGATCGACGCAGAACCAACCAAAATGGATGACTAATAAGCTAATAGATCTTATAGGAAAAAAGAAAGGAATATATAGAAAAATGAAGAAAGGCAAAAATCATCTACATATATACTATCAGACTCTATCAAGACAGATCAAAAAGGAAATTAGGAAAGCAAAAAGAAATTATGAAATAAGGATAGCCAGTGACTTAAAAAATAACCCTAAAGCTTTTTGCCAACTATATAAATCTAAAGATAGAGATTTAATAGGCCCCCTAAAAAAAAACTTCAAAAGGAGAAATAACAGAAAATGATTTAGAAATGTGCAGTACATTAAATAGTCAGTTTCTTTCCGTTTTCACTAATGAAAATTTCAGTAAACCTTTCGACAGAGTCCCTCATGAGAGATTGATGAGAAAGGTTGAGGCACATGGAATAGGAGGATCATTGTTGGGATGGATTAGGTCATGGCTAATTGGTAGGACACAGAGAGTCAGCATAAATGGTACCAAGTCAGAGTGGGGAGCAGTCAAAAGTGGTGTCCCCCAGGGATCGGTATTAGGTCCCCTGTTGTTTCTTATATACATAAATGACCTAGATTTAGGTATAACTAGTAGGATAAGTAAATTCGCAGACGATACTAAAATGGGGAGATCAATTGATTCAGATAGCGATATAGAGTGCCTCCAAAGGGATCTAGCTACCTTACATGAATGGTCAGTAAATTGGCAGATGAAGTTTAACATTGACAAATGCAAGGTATTAAAGATAGGGAAGATGAAAACTAATTTTAAATATAAACTAGCTAATTTAGAATTAGAAAATTCAGACTGCGAGAAAGATCTAGGTGTGTTTGTTAGCATTTATTTGAAACCTAGAAACCAGTGTATAAGCGTTCGTAATAAAGCAAACAGGATTCTCGGGTTAATCTCTAGGAGTGTGAGTAACAGAACTGCTGATGTTATCTTAAAACTTTACTTGTCATTAATGAGACCCCATATGGATTATGCTGTCCAATTTTAGTGTCCTTATTACAGAATGGACATAGATTCATTGGAGAGAGTATAGCGTAGAATGACAAAAATTATCCATAATATTAGAAATCTTCCGTATGAAGAAAGGTTGAAGAAATTAGGTTTACATTCGTTAGAGAGACGCAGAGTTAGAGGGGATATGATAGAGGTGTTCAAGTGGGTTAGTGGGATTAACAAAGGGGACATGACAAATGTACTAAAGCTCAGTGATAGCGAAAGAACTCGTACCATTTTTTTCAAATTAGATAAATTTCGTTTCAGAAAAGATATAGGCAAATATTGGTTTGGTAACAGAGTTGCAGATGGGTGGAATGGACTACCAAGTGCTATAGTGGGATCTAATACGGTAGGGAGCTTTAAGATAAAATTGGATAATCATATGGACGAGAAGGGTTGGGTGTGAAGGGGGATCAGCCGGGTTGGGCCAATCAGCGCTCTGCAGACCCCCATAATCCTGCGTTAATCTCTAACCGTTTTAGTAAGATGATCCTCAGGGTATTAGAGTGTTGAGCCTATAATTGGGCTTTGTAATTGAATTGGGGTTGTGTGGGACAGGGATATGCCTTGCTTGGGCCAATCGGCTTTCTGCAGACTCTCATTTTCTTATGTTCGTATGTTCTTAATTAACATTGCAGGGTCAACATTTGGGCACCTTGACTATACCCCCACAGTCAACACACACCCTTGCCCCATATTCCACCCCCTACTCTCCTATACACCTTCCGTGAGCACCACCAACAACCCCCTCCCTCCTACCCTTCCACAACCATCAACGCACATGCTCCCTAAGTCATCCCCAACACCGCCCCCAACAAAGAGCAAGAATTTAACTAAATGCAAAACTGTTTCACACAGTGAAAGTGTAATAAATAACGAATAAGCTCACCCATACATAAAATTCACAACAAACTTATCAATAAACCAGAATGACACAGTTATTAAATAAGTAAAGCAATGCGTGCCAAAAACCGTTTACATAAATCAAAAATGGTACTATGAATTATATGCTATGTCGTCAATATTCGGTTGCAAGAATTAGGGTAAACTACTTAATACAAATGGCCAATACAGTACGAAATTTAAGTAGTCAGTGAAATTAAGACAAATCTTAAGATATTTTAACGGTAACACACTAGATAAAAGTGGGATAGTCACTAATAAATATCTAAGGAGATCTTGAAACAGAATGCACCAAAATAGCTACCATCATCAGTGAATATATATGATCAGTTTATTCCGATTTCAATAACATACAAACAACTCACGGTAATACTCAATCTTGTACGACAAGAAATCAAAATCAGTTTACCGAATGTCTTGTTATGAAAAAAAATAAAAAATAAAAAAAATAAAGTATAATTACCTATCTGTCTATCCATCCATTTATCTATCCTTCCAACTATCTATCTACCTCTATCCATCGATATATCTGTCTAAAAATCTATCTATCTATTTACTTATATAATGTATCTATATCCAGACCAGGCTAGACCAGCCAGTATGGTAGTGACGGTCATTTTCAGACATTTTACAAATAACCAGCCACCGTCAGCTACCCTGCCGGCCAACCTGTCTCTTTATTCAGCCTCACTCTGGTTCACTTACCTTCACTCGGTTTTACTCGGCTTCAACTTGCATCGTTGAGTTTCACTCTTCATCACTCAGATAATTCATTGTTGCTCTGCTTCCTTCTGATCCATTCATTTTCACTCAGTTATACTCTGCCACATTATAATCCTCCCAACTTGTTATCTTCATAGTTTATTTCAAAATCATTCACCTCCATCAATCTCATTTCCCTCTTGTTTCAGTCCCATTAGCTCTACCTTGCTGACCACGGTTGATACACGGTTAATGAAAAAAAAATCTGACCAATAAATTTGGTCAATATAACTTTGCAGTCTTCCAAGATGAGAAGGGACTGGAATTTTCACAGAGAGACTCCAGTCCTGACGTTATTTTTGACTTACAGTGAGCTGGCATAATAATCCAATAGGGTTGATAGCCTCTAAAGTCCTATGTTAACTAAAATTCCAAGATGACATATCCCCTTAGTGCAGTTGGAATGGTGGTACTTCGTGATTTGCACGACGCTGTTCGACCATCCCCTCGGAAGCATGATAACGATGTTTGATCAAGATGTTGGCTATATTGAACATATTAGCATGCCCGAGAAGTAGTATATAAGCTCCTGTGTCACACTTTGATATATTTAGTTGCTACAACATGTACGGCCCATGCCCTTGTTTACAAAGTTGGTACTGCCTGGTAATATTTTGTATGTTACGCTCTTAACACTGAAGCCGCAGGTCCCGACAATTGTCGAGTGAGAGAACCATGGCCTATTCAGCAGGACCCGACAATATACGGGTGGGATTTTGAGTACATTATCGGCTCTGAGAGAGAGTCCACGCGTTGGGAGGACC
The DNA here is from genome assembly GCA_032716605.1 of Paralithodes platypus. Taxonomy (NCBI): domain Eukaryota; kingdom Metazoa; phylum Arthropoda; class Malacostraca; order Decapoda; family Lithodidae; genus Paralithodes; species Paralithodes platypus. The sequence goes on along the minus strand of CM064523.1, from coordinate 48,083,175 downwards.
GCAGGCAGGCTCTGACCGTTCGGCGTGGACCTAGTCCCACCACTGACATCCCCACCACACCTCTACACATCCCTGGTCTCGCGAGACAGGGTAAAAACTGAGGAAATTACTGTATTTTATGCTTTCTGCACTCGTGTTGCAACATCATTGCAAGAGAACCCATGGTCGTAGAAGAATGATTCAGGTGTCATTGGAAAGCTCTATTATCGCCCTTTCACGGATACATAATTGTATTACGCTCCGGCTCTTGTTTATGCATGAAAAAGAGCATGGAATGAAGCTCGTTTAGGGTAAATATGCCCGCCACACAGGTAGTATAAATCACAAATATCCCCGTCCGTAAGGGGTTAAGCAACTCGCATTATTTACAATTTAATATAGCAGCCACTATCGTAAGTTACTATATTTGGGTATGTGTTCCACATATATTTAATAGTTGAACACATTTGTAATTTATGCAAATTATGCTCAATAACTTAGTATTATATATATTTCTGCAACCTCATCTCACAACAGTAGCCTACTCTAACAATATTTCACTTGACCACACACACTAGTTAAGCATTATGTTTCGTTCGTGTTTTATCACAACGATGATGGCACAGATCAGATGGTGATATATTGAAGGTTGTTTGAATTATTCTATGAATGAGATGCACATGTATTGTTAGTTTCTTCATATACTTATTCTGGGTATTTTCTTTGCAATTATTATCTAAATGAAAAAACAAGAAGCCCAGCTATTATGTATGTTTGAGAGGGTTATTATGATGAAATATAATAAATACTTTTAATAGTAACGGGTCGAAATAGTTTTATAATAGGACGAGTTGTATTAATGCCTCCCACAACCTCACCTGTAATTATGTGTAATATTATAAACTCCCAGGTCATCGTTCTCGTGTGTATTACGCTTAACACAATCTTGTCTTTAATGCTTCACCTGAAGGTACAAAAGGCAAGGTCTGACATAATAATAGTATGTGTTTCTTCTCCCCAGATCCATAATAACCAGGTTACATGGTATGTGGAAAAATAAAATATGTATAATATGTAATGTATCTTCTGTTTTACGATAATGTGCCCACTATAACTCAGGCCAGTTAGACAGGACCATGAAGCCACATATCTCAACCTTTCCACCTCCACACTTTATTTCTTTGTAAAGTTCCCCCTTATCGCTCATTCTCACTCCATTATCTTACCGGAAGCTTGCTGTCTATTAACATGACACCCGGGCTCCTGCCCTTCTTTTGTGGTGTCATGTTAATATGACACCCGGGTAGGAAGGGTTAATGCTAAAATAGAATTTGCTGCAAGTGGAGGGCAAGGATAGCAAAGAAGGCTTTCTCCCCACCCACCTCCCCCTCCGACCATTGGTCGGCATGAAATTAAGTTGGGGAAAGAAGTCCCCCAGCAGAATGAGCAAAAACTTCTACTGGGAAATTTATAGTAAAGATCGAAGATGCAAAATATTATATACTACTGATGCTTAATCTATGTTCTTTTTTTGTTTTTCTTATTTTTACCTATATTATTCCCACCTCCTTAAAATGAATGTCTAAACTTCTTTTGAATGTGTCAATTGTCTTACATTGTACCACTTTCTCAGGCAATTTGTTCCACTCGATGACCACACTGTAGGTGAAGAAGAGCTTTGTGACATCGTGATTCGCCCACCTGGCTTTTAATTTCATTCCATTTCCCCGAGTTAATTAACTATTATTTATTTCGAAAAGTGAATCTACATACATTTTGTCAAATCGCTTTAGTATCTTGAAACACTCGATTAAGTGACCTCGCATTTATTTATTTTTATTTTTTAGTCTTTCATGATAAGATTTATTTATTGTGACGAATCAACGTTGTCACTCTACGCTGCACCGACTCCAGTTTCTCAATGTCCTTGCTCAGATAAGGAGACCAAAATTGCACGCCATATTGAAGATGGGGCCTCACTATGCTTTTAAATAAAGGTGCTACAATGTTCTCATTTTTATAAGTAAAATTTATCTAAATATATCCCAATGCTCGCTTGGCCTTATTCGCAGCTGCTGCACATTGATCTGAGGTCTATAGGTTTTCAGATATAGAAAAACCAAGGTCTTTCACTAATGCACTTGTTTTGATTGGCTGGCCTTTCATCTTGTATTCATATTTTGTTGTGTTTACTGCCTATTTGTCAACATTGAATGGCATCTGCCCTTTTTACGACCACTCTACTATTTTATTTAAATCAGTTTGCAGTTTATTTCTGTCTTCTTCGGTAAATACTGATTTTCCTATCTTTATGTCATCAGCAAACTTTGAGATAGTATTATTTAGTTCAACATTGATGTTATTTATATAGATTAGAAACAAAACTGGCCCCAGGACCGATCCCTGAGGCACTCCCCTATAAACTGGCTCCCACTCAGATTCTACTCCATTTATCACAACTCTCTGCCTTCTGTTTGTCGGCCAGCTTTTTATCCATGCATGAATGTTTCCTTTAACCCTCCTGGACCGGGCAGCATGTTAAAATGACACCGCGGAAGATGGGCAGGAACCCGGGTGTCCTGTTAAAATCTGTAAGCTTGAAAGCCTATTCAGCTTAGTCTGAACGCTGTGCGTCCGACGCATGTAAACAAAGCCGATCGTTGCGTCACCGCACCTCCGAAAAGAAGAAGGAGACGTCGGATCAATGTTATTGTTGTGACGTCAGGAGAAATTAGTGTCTGAAAAGCTCCGATATTGTCAACATCGCGGCAATATTCGCTCCACTGAAATCGTCATCACAACTGAACCAGTTGACTTACAGAGCTCTACTCAACGCCAGTCTACAGATTGAAAACCGCACTACGTTTATAGATGTGTGGGAAATTTCTAGCAGTTAAAATATAAAAAAAAACGGTAGCCTAGGCCTAGATGTTTTTCGGCCAGATCGCCCGGGTACCCCGCACTGTCATTAGGAGGGCTAGCCCGGGCCCGGAGGGTTAATGTCCAACATTTCCAATTTCTTTAATAATTTTCCATGAGGTACCTTATAGAATGCCTTTTGGAAATCTAAGTAAATTATATCTAATGGTTTAGTAGAGTCGTTATATGTAAATAGTTAATTATAAAATTCTATCAAATTTGTTAGGCATGACTTACTGGATCAAAAGCCATGTTGGCTTTCTCATATTAATTTGTTTGACTCGAGATAATCTACTATCTTGTCTCTCAGAATTGTTTCCATAATTTTTCCTATGATTGACGTTAAACTGATTGGTCTATAATTACTTGCTTGGGCTTTATTTCCTTTCTTAAATATCGGAGCGATATTTGCGGTTTTCCAATAACTAGGTAAGTTTTTTTGTTTTATTGAGCAACAAGTTAAATATGTTAGTTAAGGACTGTGTTATTTCTTCTTTCACGTTTTTCAGAATTCTTGGGAGAATATTATCCGGCCCAGGGGCTTCGTTAGTATTTAAATTGTACAGCTTCCATAACACATCACTTTTGCATATAGTAAAGTTTCTTATTTCATGCGTTGTTACGTTTGTTTCAGGAGTAGAGTTATGTTCTTTCTTAGTAAAGACAGAACAAAAATATTCATTAAGCAAATTAGCAATGTTTTTTATATTCTGTTACTGTCTGGTCATTATTTATTAATGACCCTATTCCGGTCTTAATTTTTCTATTACCATTAACGTAACCTAACCGTAAAATTACTTTGGATTTTTTACACTTTCCTTTGCTATATAATATTCGTAATTATGCTTCTCTGCCCTAATTAACTTCTTTACTTTTGTTCTACTTTGTTTGTATAGATAGCCGAAGTGTTCATTATTTATGTAATTTTTAGTTAGTTTATGATATTTATTCCTTTCCCTTAGCGCCTTGCAAATATTCTGATCGAACCAGGGACGTTTGTTTTTACCAGTATTTACTCTAACCTTAGTGGGTATGTATTTATTCTGAGCACTCATGAATATATCTTTAAATTTATCCCATACTTCGCTTGTTTTGTCAATATTGCTTAGCTGAATATGCAAGTCACTGAGGGCTTTCCTAAGTTTGTTGTGTTACGTCCTGGGATATATAAACACTGGGCTCTTTCTATTGGACTAGGTATGCGGCAACAAGCAACAACGGAAAACGCTAGATCCAACCCTTATCTATAAACCCAGGCAACAAACCACCCTAAACCGTCAAGAGTCCTGCCTGGACAACGAGGTATCCTATGACTCGGTTACAGGGTGCACGCACTATAGACTGCTGATAGTCAAGCAGGCTATATAAAAGATCACACAATTAAGTTGACTTAAAGCTTCAAGGAAAAGATAGATAACGGAATTATATTGCAGAAACAATTTAATAACAAAGTAGAAGAAAGTACATTTAACGTTACGTTAATTAATACAACTAATCACCCCTGCGTGAAAGAAGGTGAAAGCAAACAGTCCTCAAAACATCGTACAGGTAGACAAGATGCGGGTTTCTAAACTGCATGCGGCTACTGTAGGATCTGATGCTTAGCAAAGAAAATACGTTACGGATTTAGAGAACTCTTAACTCATAAGCAGGAATAAATACTAGTGATAGGCCATACAGTGTATAATGGCATAGGTATGATTAAATAAAGGCAGCAACTCGCAACATAACCACATACAGGTGTGCTTCTCACTCTTAGTCAGGCAAGCCTGCTCGGACAGAGTCTCTAAGCCACACCCTGACTCACAATGCTCACAAAAACGGTAAACTGTGGCACAATAACAAGCATACAGAGATAATAAACCACTAGCTGTTAATCTGCCAGGTGGCAGAGGTCTAGCCGGAAGGATATAGACTTCGGATACCCGGGCTGAGCCACCTGCTCTAGCCTAGGGACGTTCCCAAGTCTGTGCGCCAAATTACTCTAATTGAAAGGGTGCTCTCTTGAGAGACTCAGATTGCAAGTATCTGACTCTCTCCTGGCGACCCTAAAACAAAAGCAAGACGTCCTAGCGCAGTGCTGAGTGGACTAGGCAAGGGCCCTCACACAACACAACACTAGACACACAGGGACACAGACAAAAAAATGCCCCCAGACTCCCACGGGTATCCTAGTAAAGTCGTGCGGGTCCACAGGACTCGCACCAGCAGACTTTACTTAAAGGATCGCAAAAAGACCCCCCTCCAGTCTTAGCCCCTGCTAACCTGACACAAGAACACACTAGCAAGCATGAAACCACCAAATATGAGACAACAAAAAAGCTTCCTAGGTCTAATTAACAATTACGTCTCTGTATAAGGCCCAAAATCCTATCTAGTTATCTGAGAGCTCGTCGTTAATACAATAATAGATATAAGGTCTATCAAGGGGATGGGATAATTTAAATAGATTGGTGAAGTAGTGGAAGGAAGGTATACAAAGTAAGAGAGAAAGTTTCTAAGTGGGGTTGAGAGGGATAGATATCAAGGGGGTCCGAAGGGTACGACAGTGAGGTGAGCTCTGAGTCTTGAATCTGTCTGGACCCCGCACTAGGGATACAGAATACATCCCAGGCATGGCAACACTCAACACAGTTGCCGGGTCAAAATCGTCTACCCCGTGCGTGAGTCGAAACTAAGCCCAACGCTGCAACCAAATGCACGTGGCAACATCAGGCTCGTCCCAAGCTGGACTCTCCGCGCGAAGCAACGTCCCCCTGCCGGTCTCTCTCTCCCGCTCGTCTCCTCCCACTCTCACTAGACTTACATCTTATATATTATAATGAAACAATCAACTATCGAGAATAAAATATACTAAGATGCGTTTGTTAAGAATAAGGGCAGCTACAAGCTGTGAAACAACATAAGAATATCCCAGACATTAGTTACATTGTCGTAGGATATATACTAAGGAAAAGCCGGCCGGCCGGCTGCCACCAGCCGGTTTCTAAACGGCTGGGCAGCCGACGCGCGCGCATGCCCACACGTGGCTACTATGCAGAAGCGTCACACCTCCCCCAAGATATAAGACCCTTGACTAAGTTCTTCATATCTAACAGAAAGCTTCTCATAGTACCACACACTGTTGCGACACAAGGCACTATATATACAAAAAAAATAAAGACTGTTGCGCTCCACCGAGCAAGTTCAACTAACTCAGCGACAATAAGCGAAAACATTCAACTTAGATACTGCTACAACATCTTATACAAAATTCTACACGTTATAAAAATAAAGAGTTTTTATAAGGTTTTTGCTTTTTTAATTTGTTTTTTTCGGCTGAACTACAGTGACAGCCTATTTTCCTCCACACTCAACCCTCAATCCTGTGGCAGTCTAACCAACATCATCCACCCTTGATAGACAATCCGCTATCACGTTATCAGAACCAGCAATATGGCGTATGTCCAGATTATACTCCTGAAGCATGAGTGACCACCTGGTCAGCCTCATATTCCGGTTATGAAACTGATTCAAGAATTTCAGAGGGTGATGATCGGTATAAACCACTACGACTGGTCCGAAAGCAGGAACATATACATCGAAGTGCACTATCGCCAAGAGTTCTTTTTCAATTACAGAGTAATTCCTTTGTGCACTATTGCTTTTTTTACTGTAAAAACTCACTGGATGTTCGATACCTTCATCATCTGTCTGTAACAAGACAGCCCCAGCCCCTACGCCACTGGCATCAGTCGCCAGCTGAAAAGGTCTGCTGAAGTCCGGGGCCCTGAGTATTGGGTGGGTACATAACAGGTGTTTCACCAAGGAAAACGCCTCTGCACACTCAGGAGACCACCGGAACTTCTTGTCCTTAGATAATAAGTCAGTTAAAGGTGCAAGTACAGTCGAATAGCCTTTGATGAAGCGACGATAATAGCCTATCATACCTAGAAACCGCATGATTTGTTTCTTAGTCGTAGGCTGGGGAAACTGATCGATGGCTCTGATCTTTGTCTGTGGAGGGCACACCTGACCCATCCCCACCTCGAACCCCAGGTACAAAACTGTGGCTTTGACAAAATCGCAGTTACCCAGGTTTACCACCAAACCTGCTTCATTCAGTTTATTAAAAAGCTGTCCGATGTGAGCACAGTGACTGTTAAAATCCTCATCTAGGTACACCGTACAGTTGGGAATGTCGGCTACAATGTCGTTCATTAATTTCTGAAACGTTGCAGGGGCATTTTTCAGCCCGTATGGCATAACATGGCAACGATATGTGGCACCGTCCACCACAAACCCACACACCTCTCGCGCTCGCTCAGACAAGGGCACTTGCCAATAACCCTTAGCAAGGTCTATCTTAGTGAGGAACTTGGCTTTTCCTATCTTATCCACACTGTCGTCCACGCGAGGGAGAGGGTAGGCATTTGTGGGGGTTAAACCATTCAACCTGCGGAAATCTATACAAAACCGCACCTTGCCATCTGGTTTGGGCTGCAGTGTGACTGGGGAAGTCCACCTTACTGCACCCTCAGAAATCAGCCCACGTTTCAGCATATAATCCAGCTCTTCCCTAAGTGCTGGTAATTTAATAGGGGGAACACGGTATGGCACTGATTTAAAGGGCGGGTGGTCCCCAACATCGACATCGTGCACCGCTTGAGTAGTGAGGCCAGGATGCTCCGCGAAAACAGCTGGGTTTGAATCAAACAAGTGCTGCACAGCTACACGCTGTTGCTCAGGCAGGTGCAATATCAACTCGTGAGCCACTTGTCTAGAATTCCCCGCCCACTGATCCGCGGAAACATGACAATCCCAATTATCCTCCCCCGCAGCTTGACTGTCCCTTCCTCCTTCTCCACCACGATCGCTGCAGATCAACACCGGGACAGTGAGAGGCTCGGAGGGGCGCCTCACATACTCTTTTACATGGCAAAGTTGGTTCTTTTTCTTACGATCAGGAGTAGCTACTAAATAGTCGAGATCAGAAACCTTCCTTACAACCCGATACGGACCAGAATACTTGGCAGACAAGGGGTGTCCCACCAGAGGCAGTAGTATCAGTACCTCCTGATCTACTTCAAACTCCCTCAGCTTCACCTTCTGGTCGTATCTGTCCTTCATCTGAGCTTGTGAACTCTTAAGGTTCCGACCTGCTACCTCCAAGCTCTTTAGCATTCTCTCACGGCTTTCAACTACATACTTTAGAAGCGAGCATGGCTTTGTGACTCCCTCCCAGATCTCCTTGACTATGTGGAGGGGCCCACTGACCCTGTGTCCAAAAAACCAACTCGTTCGGGCTAAATCCCAAGCTCTCCCCTGGTACTTCTCTCGCAGCAAATAAAACGAATGGGAGACCTAGATCCCAGTCCTTCCCATTTTCCATGCAATAACACCGCAACATACTCTTGAGAGTCGAGTGCCACCTTTCCAAAACTCCCTGACTCTCGGGATGGTAGGCAGATGACACCACAGACACTATCCCATGTTGCTGCATGGTCTGCTTAAACAGAGCAGAAGTAAAATTGGATCCCTGATCAGACTGGATCTCCTGAGGGTAGCCATAACGAGAGAAATAGACAAGTAGGTTTTTGACAACAGTCTTAGCCATCCCGTTGCGCATGGGGTAAGCATCTGGATACCGTGTTGCTACATCCATTACAGTTAGTAAAAATTTATTGCCGGCACTAGTGGGGGAAATGGGTCAACCATATCGATAACTACTTTGCTGAAGGGCGGCCCAATGACAGGGATGGGTTGTAACGGGGCTCTCGGGATGACCTGATTGGGTTTCCCAACAACTTGACAAGTGTGACACTGTGACACCCATGACACGACACTCGCCTTTAACCCAGGCCACCAGAAAAGCTTGCTCAGAGCTGCCTCCATCTTACGTGCCCCCAGGTGCCCTGCCAAAGGCACATCATGAGCTAATCTCAATAAGCTCTCACGGCACACCCTCGGTACTACTAACTGGTCCACTAATCCTGACCCGCCATCACACTTTTTCTTGGGATCCTGATGTCTCCGATACAAGATCCCCTCGGACAAGAAAAAATCACCAGGCTGCGCATCCCCATCGCTCTCCAGTTCGATAGCACCATTACCACAAGCCCTGACTTCAGGATCTTCCAGCTGCAAGGAACATATATCAGCAGGTACGAGATTATCCAAGTTCATCTTAAATAATTTATTTCCACTTCCAATGTCCCGCTGAGCCATCCTTTCCTCACGCTGCGCATAACGATGCTGTCGCAGAGTCTCTTCCTGCCCTGCACCTGCACTAGCGGTGACAGGCCCCGGGGCCTCTCCAGACTCTAACATAGGTGCCAATAATGAGTTACCAAGAAACACTGCCAGCTCAAAACTCTCCAATTGACCAACACTTCCCGTTTTCTTGTGACCTTTCCTCCACGGTTTGATAGACTGAGGTGGTGGCTGCAAGGCTCCGGATGTCTGAGAATGCATCACAACACACGCCATGGTTCGTACGCTACACTTCTCAACCCACTCCTGTTCCTCCCTACTAACGTCGGCCGCCTTCTCGGCAACGACCAAGGGTGAAACCTTAGAAGCAGGCACCGCAAAGTCGTTGCCGAGGAGGAGGTCGACGCCCCCAACAGGCAAGTTCTCTACAATTCCGAAATCCAGCTCCTTCGCCACACCATCCACCTCCAGCTCCATCCGCACCAGCGGGTAGGACTTCGTAGCATTGATCCCTTGAACTACCACCACCCGAGCAGCGTTAATCGGTTTACCAGTAAAGTTCCTTAACAAGGTCTGAGAAGCCCCAGTATCACGCAATAGCTTAACTCCTCGCCTTTCGCCAGCCCACCTCACAAAACCATGCCCTCTATGACCCCCAAAGACGTCGCGGACAGGGTTCGAGCCTTCCGGACTCTTGAACACAGGCTGTGTCCCAACCTCTGACGAAATACCCTTGGCAAACTCAGAAGATATAGGCGACACCCCTATGCTGCGGGCCAATGACAAAACCTTGTTTGGTGGCTTGTTCGGACAAGCATTTGCAAAGTGACCCTCCTTGTGACATGCAAAGCACTCTTTACTCTTTGGTTTCCCTTGGGAGTGGGAGATACCATTAGACTTCTTATACGGGACGGTATTTGGTTTATGTTCAGTTTTATTGTCAGTGCTACATGGTTTTGTGTATTTATGTGTATCAAAATTCTTGGGAGGGGGAGGGGTACGATCCTTTGCACCCAACTCACTCCTAGCTGCTGCTTCGCACCCTCGAATTAATGACAGTCGGCGGTCAGCCATTTCTGCTGCCTCCTGGAGAGTTCTAGGATTTTTTTCCTGTATATTTAATGTTAAGTCCCCGCCTGTGCACTTAAAGAACTGCTCCAAGAGAACCAGCTCACTCAACTCCTCAAAAGTAGCTGCCCTCTCAGAACGCAGCCAATGTCGTAGTGCATCAGACAAGTCCCGGGCGTGTTCTAGGAAGGTACTATCCTTGCCCTTAGTAACACCCCGAAACTTCAAGCGGTAAGTTTCTGGTTGTAACTCATAGGCCCGTAGCACAGCCTTCTTTAGCTCATCATAATCTACACAGGACTCTAAAGGTAGTGCATCATATGCTTTTAGCCCCTTTCCTAGGAGTCTTGATGAAACTAATGCTGCCCACTTTTCCTGAGGCCACTGGTGTTCCTGACACTTCTTCTCAAATCGCATAAAAAACTCAGTCACACATGATTCATCGAACACAGGAACTAGTTTAAGCAGGTGCGACAATGATTGGTCCCGATGTCTGTTACCTCCCCCAATATTTCGCCCTGTTACCTCCACTCGAGATCTCTCCAGCTCCCTGTCAGCCCGATACCTAGTAGACTCTGCCTGCAGTTCAGCCTCTTGTATAGCTGTTCTCTCTGCAGCCTCAGCCTGCACACTAGCCTGTCTCTCGGCAGCCTCAACCTGAGCTCTAGCCTGTCTTTCGGTAGCCTCAACCTGAGCTCTAGCAACCTCAGCCTGCACACTAGCCTGTCTTTGGGCAGCCTCAACCTGAGCTCTAGCAGCCTCAACCTTGGCCATCTCAAGCCGAAACAACAAATCTGGAGTCAACCCTTGAGGAGGGGAAGATGCATTTAATGGGGAGGGTCCCTGTGATTGAATTCCACGCTGCCATTGACCATCAACTTGGGGGTATGTACTAAATTCAGGCACCCTGATGTTTGATACGGGGGTAGAGTGGAGGGGGGGGCTGGGGACCGGGGCCCCCAGTCACCTCTCCACCCAGGTCTCTCCCTTCTAAACCCAATATCAAAGTCCTCAGCTGATCTTTCCTCATGCCACTTAAACCCTGGTGACCCTGAAGACTTGCCACACAATTTAAGCCATACTTATTCAGCTTCAACACCCTGGCAGCGGTAAGGGGCACCTCTAAAAATCTTCTAGCACCCTCCTCGTTATCGACTAGCCACTCCACAGGTCTTTCTCCCTCCGAGCCTGTATCGTGACCTGACCCATCACTGTGTTCTGATATATTAGACATGTTTGTGTACTGCAGTAATTATCACGGTTATAGAATGTGCCTTATCTCCTATGCAAGAATGTATATACTAATGTTATTTAAAGTCTTTAATGTGTTATATTGGTTGCTCCAAAAAAAAACTATGTCCACTGTATTCCTCTAATCATAAGGAATCTCAAAACAAATGACCACTATATTCCTCTGTTCAGTAAATCCTATGCAAGGTCGCCATTTGTTACGTCCTGGGATATATAAACACTGGGCTCTTTCTATTGGACTAGGTATGCGGCAACAAGCAACAACGGAAAACGCTAGATCCAACCCTTATCTATAAAACCAGGCAACAAACCACCCTAAACCGTCAAGAGTCCTGCCTGGACAACGAGGTATCCTATGACTCGGTTACAGGGTGCACGCACTATAGACTGCTGATAGTCAAGCAGGCTATATAAAAGATCACACAATTAAGTTGACTTAAAGCTTCAAGGAAAAGATAGATAACGGAATTAAATTGCAGAAACAATTTAATAACAAACTAGAAGAAAGTACATTTAACGTTACGTTAATTAATACAACTAATCACCCCTGCGTGAAAGAAGGTGAAAGCAAACAGTCCTCAAAACATTGTACAGGTAGACAAGATGCGGGTTTCTAAACTGCATGCGGCTACTGTAGGATCTGATGCTTAGCAAAGAAAATACGTTACGGATTTAGAGAACTCTTAACTCATAAGCAGGAATGAATACTAGTGATAGGCCATACAGTGTATAATGGCATAGGTATAATTAAACAAAGGCAGCAACTCGCAACATAACCACATACAGGTGTGCTTCTCACTCTTAGTCAGGCAAGCCTGCTCGGACAGAGTCTCTAAGCCACACCCTGACTCACAATGCTCACAAAAACGGTAAACTGTGGCACAATAACAATCATACAGAGATAATAAACCACTAGCTGTTAATCTGCCAGGTGGCAGAGGTCTAGCCGGAAGGATATAGACTTCGGATACCCGGGCTGAGCCACCTGCTCTAGCCTAGGGACGTTCCCAAGTCTGTGCGCTAAATTACTCTAATTGAAAGGGTGCTCTCTTGAGAGACTCAGATCGCAAGTATCTGACTCTCTCCTGGCGACCCTAAAACAAAAGCAAGACGTGCTAGCGCAGTGCTGAGTGGACTAGGCAAGGGCCCTCACACAACACAACACTAGACACACAGGGACACAGACAAGAAAATGCCCTCAGACTCCCACGGGTATCCTAGTAAAGTCGTGCGGGTCCACAGGAATCGCACCAGCAGACTTTACTTAAAGGATCGCAAAAAGCCCCCCCTCCGGTCTAGCCCCTGCTAACCTGACACAAGTACACACTAGCAAGCATGAAACCACCAAATATGAGACAACAAAAAAGCTTCCTAGGTCTCATTAACAATTACGTCTCTGCATAAGGCCCAAAATCCTATCTAGTTATCTGAGAGCTCGTCGTTAATACAATAATAGATATAAGGTCTATCAAGGGGATGGGATAATTAAATAGATTGGTGAAGTAGTGGAAGGAAGGTATACAAAGTAAGAGAGAAAGTTTCTAAGTGGGGTTGAGAGGGATAGATATCAAGGGGGTCCGAAGGGTACGACAGTGAGGTGAGCTCTGAGTCTTGAATCTGTCTGGACCCCGCACTAGGCATGCAGAATACATCCCAGGCTTGGCAACACTCAACACAGTTGCCGGGTCAAAATCGTCTACCCCGTGCGTGAGTCGAAACTAAGCCCAACGCTGCAACCAAATGCACGTGGCAACATCAGGCTCGTCCCAAGCTGGACTCTCCGCGCGAAGCAACGTCCCCCAGCCGGTCTCTCTCTCCCGCTCGTCTCCTCCCACTCTCACTAGACTTACATCTTATATATTATAATGAAACAATCAACTATCGAGAATAAAATATACTAAGATGCGTTGGTTAAGAATAAGGGCAGCTACAAGCTGCAACAACATAAGAATATCCCAGACATTAGTTACATTGTCGTAGGATATATTCTAAGGAAAAGCCGGCCGGCCGGCTGCCACCAGCCGGTTTCTAAGCGGCTGGGCAGCCGACGCGCGCGCATGCCCGCACGTGGCTACTATGCAGAAGCGTCACAGTTGTAATTTGCATTTTTTAAATCTGGTATCTTCATCTCCTGTTTTTCAATAGTATATTTGCAATTAATGTTGATTCTAATGAACTTGTGTTCAGAGGTGGATAGGCGTTCACCGATGTCATGTTTATATATCAAGTTTTCATTTGTACTGATAACGAGATCTAATTTGCAACATAGATACCAACACCAGACACAGTACGGTGTCGTCTTTTGCTGATGACACAAAATTAAGCAAGATAGTAAACACACAAGAGGACACGGGCCGACTGCAGGAAGACATGAATGTAGTGTTCCAGTGGACCAGGGAAAACAACATGCAATTCAATGAGGAAAAATTCCAATTAATACGGTACAGAGATAATAATGGTGTTAAAGAAATTACAAATTACTTAACAGAATCTAACCACATAATAGAACGGAAAGACAGTGTGAAAGACCTTGGGGTATTAATGTCTGAAAATATGGGTTTCAAAGTACATAACCAGGTCAATGTGGCGGCTGCGAAACGTCTAATGGGTTGGATTCTGCATACTTTTAAAACATGCGGTGAATTGCCTATGATAACGCTCTTCAAATCTCTAGTGCTACCGCGGCTTGAATACTGTAGCGTATTAACATCCCCATACAAAGCAGGTGAAATAAATGACGTAGAGAGTGTACAAAGAAATTTCACTTCGCATATAAGTTCGATAAAACATCTACACTATTGGGAGCGTTTAAGAGCACTGAATCTGTACTCACTGGAACGTAGAAGAGAACGTTACCTAATAATATACACGTGGAAAATCGCAGAGGGTTAAGTACCAAACCTACATACTCCGATAGTCATGAAATTCAGTGATAGGATAGGCTGGGAATGCGAAATCCCACGGATGAATAACAGGGGTGCTATGGGCTCTCTGTGAGAGGGCTTGTTATCACACAGAGGCCCACGTCTCTTCAACAAACTCCCACGGCGAGTAAGAGACATGAGGGACATCTCGTTAGACAACTTCAAGAGAGCCCTAGATGTCGAACTGCAAAAAGTGCCAGACGAGCCCATCCTCGCAAGGGAGCGAGCTGTCGCTTCAAACAGTCTACTGCACCAAATCACCACCCATAACGAGGGGCGTCGCGCTCCTTGGTGCCGCTAGAAGAGCGGCGAACACATCCAAAGGTATCCAAAGGTAAGGTAGTATGTTTTTATCGTGTGTCGGTTCTGAAACACTTTCATGTAGAAATTTGTCTTGTATGTAATTAATCATTTTTCGCGAATTGTAACTATTTCCTGTCATAAGGCACCAGTCAATGTTAGGTAGATTATAGTCTCCGAGTATTATGCTTTCGTTAGCATGGAGTTTTTTTTTTTTTGCAATATTTCGTATAGGTGATTATCATCGACCTCATTTTGTCTTTGAGGTCGGTATGCAGTAGTGATATTAATGTTTGAGTTTTTCATGTTCAATTTGACACACTATTTCTTTAGTATTTTTGGGGAGTGAAACCTCGGTTGGATTTAGTTGACATGCTACCCACATAACCACTCCACCTCTAATTTTACCATTGCACCTGGCTTTATGAAAAAATTTGTATGAGTCGATATTGTATTCAGAAATTAGATCTCTTTTTTAAATCGAGGTGAGTTTCTGTAACACTAATTTCGTCTATTTTTTCTGTTAACACAAGGCATTTTAGTTCCTCAATCTTGTTTCTAATCGAACATGCATTGAAGGATAATACTTTTTTCTACTGAACTCTTGATTGAGGGAGGTATATGATTTTGGTATTGTTTGAGTTAGTTGTCTATTTTGGGCAACTGCTGTCGGTCTGTTTTTAGTTTGAGAGTTTAAGGTCAATGGAGGATTATTAACGGTCAATGGTTGGGTGCGATTATTTACGGTTGGCTGATTTGGTGGGGGGGTAATTATAGTAATTACGGGGGCTGAGTGCATGTTTTTAATGGAAAGCAGAGGGGGAGGGAGGAATTTAGGTCAATAATCCTCCAGATTAATCAGAAAAGGTGTTTCCGGCTTAGTGGGGCCTTCGTGGACTTTGTATACAGCTGTGCTCAACATGCCACTCATATATCTCACACCTGATTCTGATAAATGAATACTTTCACTTTTCTATAGGGACAATTTTCCTTGGAATTTTCTCCAATTTTCTACAAAGAGTACATTTTCCGTGTCACACAATTCTTTTGCTGAATTATTGATTTACGGAGCTCTACTATTACTGTAGGAGTTCGAGTTCAACCTAGGGATGATTCCGTTCATCACGCATTGTTCTGCCTTGTTTTTCATAATTTTGATCATTGTTTTGTACTTTCCTAGTATGTCTTTTATAGGGACCACACCACCGTCGATGCAATCATTGGAGCATACGTTTGCTACTGCTCACGATCCTGTCAGTATGGTAGAGTTACACATGCTGTTGGTGATGTGTTCCAGCTTTCCTCCAAGAATCACATTTACGGATCGCTTTTGTCTGTTTTGCATGGCAAACTCAACTCCCTGTCCACGGAGAAGGCTATCACTGTATACTCTGGTACAGGACTCTTTTGTTTGCTGGCTATGAACTTGTGTTGTGACTTTGCATTTTTGTTTTGGGGGTCGATGCTTTGCCTTTTGTTTTTGTTCTTTTCTCTTGAACAGATTTATCATTTGGTATATCCATTTCATTATCATCAGCAAGAACAGCATATGTATTGTTGTAGGGATACCCAGTGTATGTTTCCCCTTGCTCGGTTTCCTGCTGTGACTTACCACCTGGAATGAATCTGATTGGTGTGAAGTGCTTACTTTGCTGCTAAGTGTGTCCTCCTTTTCCTTTAAAATTTATTTTTGTGACGAAGTTCGTCCACTTGACTCCTGTATGCCTCAATTGTGCATTCAAAGAACTGACATTTCTTATTTGAGAGGCACATAAAACACTTGGCATCAGGGAATCCATACCTTGGGAACCACTCTGGATAATATTATTTTCTTTTCACATTTATCACAAATAACTTGGATGATGATAGAGATATTTTACACTTGATAAAAAAAAATAAAAAATAAATAATAATATTAGTCACTTCCCTTTGGCTGAAGTATACAGGTATTTCGTTGCTTTATCTGCTAAAACTCGAAGTTAATCCTGCTGACCGCGAGGGGCGTAGATTTACGCCGGGAGGGAGAGGGAAGAATTTATGACCATCCTTAAGTCGAACTGGACTGGACTAGAGAGAGAGAGAGAGAGAGAGAGAGAGAGAGAGAGAGAGAGAGAGAGAGAGAGAGAGAGAGAGAGAGAGAGAGAGAGAGAGAGAGAGAGAGAAAGAGCAAAGACCAATAAAGTATAGTGTAATTGAATGTGTAGCTCATTTTCCTTGAAAACAAATTGTGTTTAGTCACCAGACCTTGAAAGATCACCAAACAGACTCATGCACACTGTAGCTCTGTATCACAACACATACGCACCGATTATTATTATTATTATTAACCTCTCCGCTGCATACCCCCTATAGTATACAGGCACCCCTGTGCGGAGGTATGACGATTTGGGCGACCCTTGCAAATATCAATGAAAAGTACATCAACGTGTAGGGAATGTTCGCGCGCATCGAGCCATATATATTTGACCCCACAAAAAAAATCTGGGGGGGGGGGCAGTCCGTAGTTGAAAAAAGTGGAGCGAATGGCATCACGCGGCGAGATTGTCATCGCGCGGCAAGATTTCCCGGGTGAATTTTCATGCGCCCAGGGGGTAGGAGGAGAGGGAAGGGAGGATGGGGTTGGGCGTAATTCCACGTATTTATCCTATTTTGAGCACTGTTATGCTATGTAGAGTATGTGTACGTATGTGTACTTATGTAGGCCACCCATATACCAAGGAATATGCCGCATATAGACCAAATAATTATGCGACATATAAGCAAATTCTGAATGAGTTTAGAGGGGTGAACACAGGTAGAGAGTTTAGACGGGAAGGTATGAAGAGTACAGGGTGTGCTGGCTGAAATATCACGTATATATATATCGTATTTTCAGCACTCTCATGCTACATAAAGTATGAGTACGTATGTAGGCCACCCATATACCAAGGAATATGCCGCATATAGACCAAATATGCGACATATAAGCGAATTATGAGAGTTTATGCGGGAGATAAGTGCTTGTGTACCGCTTGAGTGCGGGGTGGCGGAGTGGTATCGAGAGTTGCCAAGTTATACAGGGTCTGTTGGCTGTAATTTCACGTATATATCGTATTTTCAGCACTGTCATGCTATATATAAAGTACATGTACGTATGTAGGCAACCCCTATACCAAGGGATATGCCGCATATAGACCAATTATGCGATATATAATCCTTATGAATGTATTTAGGGGAGGATGGGAGGGAGGGAAGTCTGTGTGTCGCTCAGTAACAGTTACACATTAACAGTCGCTGTCCAAGGCCAGCCACGGCAGTCAGCTGTATGTTAGGGCGGCGTTGGCAGGGCCAGCAGAGGTCCTGGATGGCAATATTATGGTTGTCCCTGTCGCCTTGCCCTTCGTCCCTTTCTTCCCTTTGGCAGGGGCAGTGGCAGAAGGGCCGGCAGGGGCGGCGTGGGCAGGGCCAGCAGAGGTCCTGGATGGCAATATTATGGTGGTCCCTGTCGCCTTTGTCGCCTTGCCCTTCGTCCCTTTCTTCGCTTTGGCAGGGGCAGGGACAGGGGCAGAAGGGCCGGCAGGGGCGGTTGGTGGTGGTGGTGGCAAGGTGGTAGTGGCAGAGGTAAAAGATTTTTACCCATGCCCTTCCCTGTCTTCCCAGTGGCCCCCGCAGGTCCTGCAGCCCAAGGGCGGCCTCCTGCGTCGGTGGTAGTGGTGGTAGCAGTTGCCTGGGTGGTGGTGGCAGTGTCCCAGAAAGACAATGACTCTGTGCACTGCCCTTGCTTGCACGTGTTTTACGTGCTTTACGTGCAGGTTCCTCGTCCTCGGACCTACTCGTGCCGTAGTAATGGTAGGAAGGGTCTTTGGCAGCCACTCTCTGCCTTCCACGGCCGCTGACACCACCAGAAGGATGTGCTGGTTGTGTCATCAGGGCGAGAGCGTGAGGGTGGTGTAGGCTCCAATGTGTGTGTACGTGCGTGCGTTTGTACCGCTTGCCTGTGTGCGGGCCGAGCATGTGGGGTAGTGGTATCGAGAGGTGTCAAGTCGTACTAAACTCGCACCAATTTGTAGCCACCTGGCTGTAAGACCAGGGTTTTGGTACGCGTTAAAAACCGAGATTATATAAGGGGTTCCGCAGCGCAGCGGTAAAATTTTATTAGTGTTTCAGCACTTGCTGGGTTAATAGTATTATTATCACACACACACACACACACAAACACACACACACACACACCTATCTCCTTCTTGTATGTGTTTTTTTCCTCCTGTTCTTGTGTTGTTCTCATATAATCTTATTTACTCTTTAATATTTCTGCCCATCTTTGTCCACCACTTGTTATTTACTCAGACATTTACGTCATCCCTGTTTGTGTCTTATACAATGTGTCCTGAACGTAGTGGATTGTTTTTGTGTATTCTTGTGACTGTATCATTATCTTTACGTGATAGGTTGGTCCTTTGGTGGTCCACTTCAAACTGAATTTAGGGATAATAATATAGATAAAGATTATATACGATAATAGGTTTAGTGTGTATGTTTGTTAAAAATATAAAATGCTGCATTCTATATACATAACTAACCACGATAAAACGTGTATTAAGTATAACCCAAACATGAACGCAATCAAATGTGCAGAATATTTAGAGGCTGCACATGCAAAATATTTGGACAAGGTCTGCAGCCTGTGCACTGGATATTTCTGGATGCCGCTACAAAATATTCACGGACTGGTCGTTCAAAATATATGCAGCATATACCAGGTATGTGTGAATGACTGGAATATACTGTACAGGGAGGAATGTTGTTTGCTAAACATTATCACTTCCGCATAGACTAATATTAACCCACAGAACCCCAGCGACGCAAACCATGCGTACTCAATGTATGTAACGCTAAACCCCAGCGACGCAAACCTTGCGTCCTGGCCGGTCCGGTCTCAATTACTCCGGTCCTATGGCACCTAGAGGGCTCAGATTTGTATGGGAACTGTGTAAGTATCCCACGCAACCATGCCGATGGTTGAAAACTCTCAAGTCCAACCGCGTGCGCGTGAGCGCGCAAAACCCAGTATTTTGGGTGTTATTGCCTTAAAATGTTTACTCTTGTAAAATCGACTTTCGGGGGCTCCGTAGGAATTTTTTTTGACCTTTTTGATAGTTTTTTTGTGGTTTTTCCTTCATTCCTAACCCATTCGCTATTGTTTCTGGAAAAAAACCAAATCCAAAACAGCCGGTCCCTGGTGGTACATTTATTATAAACTAGCTGGTCCTCAGCGGGTTAAACAACAATTCCTCGTCCTCGGACCTACTCGTGCCGTAGTAATGGTAGGTAGGGTCTTTGGCAGCCACTCTCTGCCTTCCACGGCCGCTGACACCACCAGAAGGATGTGCTGGTTGTGTCAACAGGGCAAGAGCGTGAGGGTGGTGTAGCTCCAATGCGTGTGTACGTGCGTGCGTTTGTACCGCTTGCCTGTGTGCGGGCCGAGCGTGTAGGGTAGTGGTATCGAGAGGTGTCAAGTCGTACTAAACTCGCACCAATTTGTAGCCGCCTGGCTGTAAGACCGCAGTTTTGGTACGCGTTAAAAAAACGGGATTATATAAGGGGTCCCACACAAACAACAATATTATGCCGCTCAAGAACAATTTTCTGAGGGATCAACAACACACCGACAACGATTAGGATCATGATATATTATGTTATAATATTGGTTTCATAGCTAAACCTTCTATTATATAGCAATTAACAAACACTAAGAAATATCGTCCCCTATTTGATCTTAAAACTAATCAATATTTTCTGGAACACGATTTTGTCTTTGTGTTTGCGATATTAACAATTTATGAAATTTCAAACAATGACACTCACAATTACACATAAAAACACGCACGTGTAGACACACACAAGCTCAGACCTGAAAACTCCTGTGTGTACAAACAAAAACATGCTGTGGTAAAAATATTAACCCGAGCTATGATCTCTTCAGTGGCCACAGAAATGTTATATATTTCAATATCACTCTTTCAACTCTGGAGGAGGCACTCGTCACAGGCAGTTTTGCCTTATGTCTCCCTAATCCACATAGAACAACAACTCATAATATATAGTAAGATGCCGGCATCAAGATCATTATTAGGAACACATAGGGGCGGAAATATCTACACCTTATTTGAGCGAATGAATGTTGTACAAAGGCGTCTACAGTAATTAATTATTTCTAAATCATTATCATGTTGACGGAGTCGTTCACAAGACCCTTGATTATAGTTACACCCGGTCAAAGGGCCAACAAGAATAGGGTATTTTATAGTATGAGTTTGACTGGACTAGTAGGGTCCCTGAAAACCAAAAACAGCATGAACAAGTACCTTTTGTTACACCTTCATATTCTTGCTGGGGGTCACAAGTATTGATAAGCAGGGCATTCGGGATTCCTTAGAGGTGCTGGGAGACCACTGAGTCCTGAAATTCTGCTCGTGAAGACCTGCTGGTACAGGGGCATACATTTTCTTACCATTTGCCTCTTCTGTACAGGTAGCAATTTCATGAAGCGAATCACTTCGCCAGAGTATTTATGTAGTCGCCTCTCAACAGGTCCTATTGAGGATCTTTGTGAGTATATGTTGTTGGCAACAAGATGTATCAGTATGTTAACAGGGTTTAGTTCGGGTCTATTGTTCACAGATACTGCGAATGCCTTAAGACTGAAACTTATTAATTCAATAATCGAGTTTAGGAGTAAAGTTGGTTGGTGGAGAGAACATAATAATTAAAGCTTTATTGCTATAGCCTACATACTCACAAACGATAATGCTATCGGGTAGGTACAGGTACGCATGGGTGTAAGAATTATGTAAACAAACAAATCTTGCTTAGGCAATTTTATTCAGCTTAGGAATGGCATGTGGGAGTATTGATATTTTGAATTTTAGAAAGGTTTCCTAATCTGAATCTCTTGTGTTAGCCAGAAAGAGAAGATAAAGACACCATCCTATTTAAGGGATTACAAAAATAGATCTATACAAATACAGTATATCCCTTTGCCTTTCTAACTTCTCTAAAACTTGCTGTGAAACCAATATTCCAAATAATTAAAGTGTTCCTGATATATTACTAGTTCTTTTTACAGCTTCTCTTACCGTTCCGAACAACTCTACATAATTACCGGTACTGTTATTACGTTCACTGTTTGCAGTAGATCCTGCATCTCTCTTATACTGTCCTATATCCCCATCCCTGGCAGAGCCGAATAATTGATGCAGTTGTTGCTTGTTTGTAGCCAGGATGATTGCACATACTTTCTGGAGAGAGGGAGCAGAGACAACATAATTATAATTATGTATGCATGAATGTATTACACAGGCATATACCCCATAGCTGTGGGTGGCTATATATAATATTCACTGTTAATATGGTGTAAATCATTAGTTTCAATGTTACATAGAATCAGGGAAGGAAAAGAATATGTGATCAACATTATGTACCGTACTAATTAATTAAGTTGAAGAGAAGGCTATAAATAAGATACAAAGATATTTGAAACAATTACTGTGAAAGGGAAGAATTAGGAAGCTTTGTTTGATATATAATTTCTTGATGGACCAAAACGGGAGCGAGATCTTTCTGGATGGAGTGAGATTTGAGTAGAAGAAAGACTGAGAAACTTTGCCAATTCTTGAGTTGGAGAGCTGGACAAAATAAGAGTGGGACTGTGTTGAAAAGCGGGTGCCTCGCACTCACCACAAGGTAGGGGGTATGCACTGAGAGAGCTCTGAAGAACACTGATTGTTGTAATAGCGATAGAAGAAGTGAAAGAGATGCAACATTGTGGCGTGTAGAAAGAGATTGTAGGGAACTAGCAAGAGGGAGTTGAGGCGAAATGCTTTTGACTCTACTCTTTTGAGAAGTGCGGTATGGGTGGAACCTTCCCACATGCAAAAAATACTCTAAACAGGTTTGGACATGTGAAGAGGATGAATGAACTAAGTTGGGTGAAAAGATGCAGGTCCATGAACGTAGAGGGAGTTGCACCAAGGGATAAATCAAGAAATATGTGGGGTCAGACCTTACGCTCTGACATGTGAGGCAACTTTGAAAAGGGCTGCCTGGAGCGCCGCCATTAGAATGTGAAACTAGAACCGCACTCTGTGTAAAGCACTCAGCCTTTTAATTTATGTATGTATACATTTAGATAGCACAATATTATCTATATATTGCCAGACGCCTTGATCTCCGAGGAGGGCTACATATACATAAGTAATACTAATACAAAATTAATATTGTATTTCAAAATATAGGGGCAGGAGGCTATGAATCCTCCTCCCCTTGTAAAATTCACCTACTAGACGAGATACAGAGTAAGGGGCGATGGAACGCGAAACTGGTCCCGAACCCTAAGAGTTGGAACTTTAAATAAATTTTGTTTCTGTTAGGGCTCTGTCTCGAGTTGGAAACCCCCAGCTATGGATTACTGTATGTGCCTGATTATATACATACAAAATATAACTATACAGTATATTTCATAGGTTAGTTATAGCATCATGCACTTAAAAATATTTTAATTAATTTATAATAACCTAAATTATTTAAGAAAATACGCTCTGCAGCGTATGATCGTGTGGATCAAGAAGCAATGTGGAAGGCGCTAAGGATTTATAAAATTGGATGAAATTTTTTAAGAGCAGTTGAGAGTTTTTATGAAAAGAGCAGAGCGTATGGTAGAGTAACAAATGAGTTGAGTGAATGGTTAGAAGTAGATGTAGGTCTGCAACAGGGTTGTGTTATGTCACCGTGGTTGTTTAATGAATATGTGGATGGTGTGGTGAGGGAGGTGAAAATGAGAACTATGAGTCGAGGATTGGGTATAGTAGGAAAGAATGGTAGAGATTGGGAGTTGAACCAGTTGCTGTTTGCTGATGACACAGCGTTGGTGGCGGATTCTGAGGAGAAACTGCAGTGAGTAGTCAAAGAGTAGGGTGTGGTATGTGGGAGGAGGAAGCTGAGGGTGAATGTCAATAAAAGTAAAGTGATGGTGTGTAATAGAGGTGCTCGTAGGGTGAATCTAATGTGCTGCTGGATGGGGAAATACTGGAACAACTAGAGTGTCTTAAATATTTGGGAGGAGCGATAAGCAAGGACACAGGTGTGGAAATGGAGGTAAAACAGAGTATGAGAAAGAAAGAAAGTTTTCGGAGCAATGGGAAGTACTGTATGTACAGTAGGTGAGAAATCTTGGAATGAAAGCTAAAAGTGCAATGTATCAAGGGATAGTTGTACATTGATGAATGGGGCTGAAACATGGGCTCTGAAGGCAAAAGAAAAAAGAAAGCTGGATGTGATGGAGATGAGCTGCTTGAGGAGTATATGTGGAGTGACTCGTAGAGACAGATTGAGGAATGAAGAGGTACGTAGGAGAGTGGGACAGCAGGAACATTTGTCGGCCAGAGTGGACAGAAGGGTTCTGTACTGGTATGGACATGTTGAGCGAATGAGAGATGAAAGGCTTACACAGAGAGTACCGGTATATGAGTCAAATAAAATGGGAGGTAGAGGGGTAGAAAGACTTCCATTGAGATGGAGAGATTGTGTATCACAAGCGTTGGAAGATAGAGAGACGACTAGAACAGGCAAGAGAAGTGGTAATAAATAGGAATGAATGGAGATTGCTTGGGAATAGATGAGTGAAAACGCAGTCGTTGGGAGAGGGGGTCGGTCGCCAATTTGGACTAGATAATATAGTCTGTCAAGCACCTGGTCCGGGGAGCCGGTGTATATGAAGGGTCATGACTGGATCTGAGGTGGGCGGACAATGTGGTGGTAAAGCTTCGCTGCATGTTTGGTTGCTGAGACCGGAACCTCTCTGGGAGGTCTGGGACCTGGGAATCTTTACCTGGAGACCCAAAATGGGCTTTATTCTCCACTTGGGCGACCTAGATGTGTGCAAATTATTTTTCTTTTTTGTGTTGTGTTGTCCCTGTTCGGGCTCTGTCTCGAGTCGGCCACCCCCAGCTATAGGGTATGTGCCTGTTTATATACATACATACATTAATAAGGGGACCGGCCGCTTTTTAATAGGGGGTGTCACTGAACTTCGTCCGATTTCAATGAGATTTCGCACACGTATAAAAGGTGATGTAACAAGGATTTTGTGTTAATTGTTTTATATTCTAGGTCAATTAGTTCCTGAATTAGGGTGGAAAATAGCTCGAAAATTAAAAACAAATTCGGAAGTCGAATAATTCGAAACCCATGCACTGTATAATATTTTCAGAGGGATCAAACAACTCAGGACAGGTTGTTTTACAACTCTATTGATCCACATTTTTTGTTTTATCTAATTGCGGAATTAGGTGACTTGGAAAATAGGTAATGATTTTGTACTTGGTGGTTAGCTACATATGCCAAGGGGCTGTGTCTCAAATAAAAGAAAAAGGAGACAATAACTTTATAGAGCATTTAACACGCTTTCCAATGGTATATATATATATAAAACAATTCTTGAGGCCCAATAATACATTAATTATTAGATCCCAAAGTGCGACAAAACAGGTGTTGAGAAAACATGTGAAAGTCTAAGGTAATTTGGTGGATTTTTTTTTTTTTTTTTTTTTTTGGCTTACAATATTTTACGCAGGAACACGGCAGAGTAGAAGATACAGCTGTTGGGAGGTTGTAGAGTATTTTACGTTCTTTATATTTATATATGTACGATCCTAGTACGACCAGTAGTTACTGAGCCTGTCAATTTCAAAGTTCGCTATATAACGTTTTTAGAAATTGTTACGACTGGGGTTTAAATATATCAGGGCTCTTATTCATTGGACTAGTAATGGCATAAATGTTACAACGGAAAGCCCTAGCTTCATCCTCTGATGCATATTCCCAGTGAACAAAGAACACAAATACTCTACAGAGTTCTATATGCAATAATAGGCTATCAAACTCTCAATAAATGTGCGTCTACTCTAGGCTTAATGTTATGTGAAAACAGCCTATTACTACCTATAACCGAAGGTGCTTGGTTATGGTATGCAAAGTAAGGTGGTAAGAGAAGTTACAGCTTACGTTACTTTAATCAATAAATGTCAGGCACTCCTGCATGAAAGAAAGTGCACTAAAGTCCTTCAACACTAACAAGGAATCTTCTTTAAATGTTAGATGCTATAAAGATGCTCGTATCGGAAATGGAACCCAAAAAGGCAGGCAGCGGAACAATGCTCGTGCAGGCTATGCACACAAAAAGGCAGAATATATAATGCAGTCGGAGCCAAGAATATCCTAAACACTACAACAATAATAATAATCGCCACGACAATGCAGTATTCCTATCAACAAAAAGAGCCTAAGTCGTTTGTGTCTCCATACATCAAACTAGGCTGCGAAATGCTTGTGTAATAATAAATGGGTATGCATAAAAAGAGTAATTGGATTAATATACTTAAGGTCTACTTTGACTGATAAAGTCTAGCTAGAGTCAATGATACGAGATACTGGTGCGCATGGCATGCCGCATAGCCTAGTGCAAATCTCAAGTCTGTGCGTCAAATATTACGTTATAGGGAAGGGTAGCTCTCTTGAGAAACCTTAATACCGAAGTATTAAGCGTTCTCCTGGCGTACCTCAAAGACAAACAACGAGCTTAGAACAGTGCAGAATGGTATAGGCAAAAAACCCTCATTCGTGCATGCTCCACTCTCAATGGCACACAGACTATAATTTACTCAATCAACTCCAGTTCTCAGGGATGTCGTGCAGCTTTTTCCTAAAGCCAGCACTCATAGGAAACAATACCTTATAATATCAGACTCCTAGTCTAGCATTATCTAATCCAGCAGAACACTAATAATTAAAGGAAGCGGCAATATGAAAGCCAACCAATGCTTTGTGATCCACTTATCTTAACAACTATATGGGTTATATCAGACCTTAACGCACAATACAACTGGCCAGCATTAAGCTGATTTTGCAGAATTAACCAGAGGGGGTATAATATTAATAAAAGGTGGTGAAAGATATGGAAAATGAGAGAGATAGGCAGAGGAAAAGATTCTCAGGTGCAGAGCAGGGGACAGGTAGCAAGGGTTAAGATGGGTGCGTTCTAGAAACCAGATCTGAGGGAGAGAGTGGCGAGGAACTGTATATATACTCACACTAGCGCGAGGAACTGTATATATACTCACACTAGCTCGAGGCGCGTGGGAAAAAAGCGGTTACAAGTCCTCTAGCCACTAGCAAGGGAGCTAACAGCATGGGAAGGACCTCTCTCAACCAACCCCCACGAACGAGGCAGCCAGCCGTGACGTCATCGAGCGGGACAAAAACACTACGCGCTCCCTCTCACTCTGTTCTACTCTCTCTCTCTCCCAGATCCCATCATTACTAGTTAATGATAAAACATATACTTTACAATTAAATATAGAAAGCCTTGACATGGGTGAAAACAAAGAGCCTTTCTGGACTGCCCATGACACGAGCTTTCATATGAAATAAAGCACACTCTAATACATAAACTGTAGCCCCATCCACTGCCCTGGCGATCCTAGCGAGTCATTGTAGGACAAGCCATGCGGTTCTAACGGAGTGGTTAACGTCACACCCCCCCCAAGATTTTTCTCAGAGGCCCCAAGGCTCACACAAATCTGATGGTTAGAACCCATGCTATATCTCCACTTCCCATCACCCAGCGGCAGTAAAATATCTGGCACAGTTCTTCAACAAAACATTTTTCAAAATTATAACCCTCCCCAACACCATAGGTTAAATTATATGTAGTTATGCTCCTCAAGAGCGAGCTTCTCTAGCCCAGCATTCTGAGAGGAGTGCAACTCAGAATTACTGCTATAACATACTAAAAAAATTCAACTATCAAAGAAAGAGTTTTTATTTGATTTTTATGTTTATAATTTGTTTATTTCGCCTGCACTATAGGGGCAAGCCTAGTTTTTTCTTCTATACCAAACGCCCAACTCCTGCTTTACGACCCAATACGCTGGGCTACAACCGCGAGCCAACAAGCACCAAGCGCAAAATACTATTCAAACTAAAGCAGGAGGCTACCCGTGTGTCAATCTACCCAGGATCATATACCCTTGAACGACCATCTGCAACCACGTTGTCACAACCGGCAATATGGCGTATGTCCAGGTTATATACCAGTAACCTTAGTGACCACCTGGTCAGCCTCATATTCCGATTGTGAAACTGGTCCAAGAACTTGAGAGGGTGATGATCTGGGTAAACTACAACGACCGGACCATAGGCTGGAACACAAACCTCGAAATGCCTCAGAGCAAGTACAACTGCCAGCAGCTCCTCCTTGACAACAGAGCAGCTCCCCTGGGCCGAATTGTACTTTTCCGAGCAGAAACTAACAGGATGCTCCAGCCCATCATCGTCCTTTTCCACAAGGACGGCACCAGCCCCCACACCACTAGCCTCCGTTGCTAGTTGGAAAGGTAGGCTAAAGTCAGGGGCCCTGAGGATCGGGTGAGTGCACAACAGGTGTTTTACTTCCCTAAACACCTTCTCACACTCAGGCGCCCATTTGAACTTCTTATCCTTCCAGTTATCCTCCACCTGAGCTTGACTGTCCCGTTCTCCTTCTCCACCTTGACTGCTAAACGTCATCACAGGCACAGTGAGAGGCTCAGGGGGGTGCCTCCCATACTCCTTCACGGGATTATCATGACATAACTGATTGCGCTTCCGTCTGTCTGGAGTAGCTACCAAGTAAACCAGGTCCGATAGCTCCTCCACCACCCTATAAGGACCAGTGTCTATCTATCTATCTATATGCTCAGGCCAAATCCCCATTTTGGGGGTAGCCGACTCAAGACAGAGCAAGAACAGGGAAAACACAAAAACAACATAAAACAAAAAATAAACACAGATAAAAAACACAAACTCACACACATCCAGGTCACCCAGGAGAAGACCCAGAGACCAGGGTTACCAAGGTCGCTCCAGCACTCCCCCGGCCCCTGACCACCCGGAGAGGTTCCGATCTCGGCAGGCATACATGCAGCGGAGCCAAAGCCACAAGCCCTCCCACCACACTTCCAGGCACACCCTTCATATTAATCGTCCCCCCGGGCCAGGCGCCTGATGGACTATTATCTAGTCGAACTTGCGCCCGACCCCTTACTCCAAGTGACCACGTGTTCACTCAACTATTCACAAGCATTCTCCATTCACTCCTGTCCACCACCACTTCCCCTGCCTGATCTATAGTCATTCCTCTATCATCCAAAGCCTTTCTTACACAGTCTCTCCAGCTCAATGGGGGTCTTCCTGCCCTTCTATCTCCCCTTGTACCTGACTCACATATTCTCTTTGTAAGCCTTTCATCTCCCATTCGTTCAACATGACCATACCAGCTCAGCACCCTTCTGTCCACTCTGGCTGACAAATGTTCCTGCTGCCCCACTCTCCTACGTATCTCTTCATTCCTCAATCTGTCTCTACGAGTAACTCCACACATACTCCTCAAGCAGCTCATCTCCATCACATCCAGCCCTCTTTTCTCCTTTTTCTTCAGAGCCCATGTCTCAGCCCCATACATCACTGTTGGCACAACAATTCCTTGATACAGTGCACTTTTTACTTTCACTCCGAGATTTCTCGTCTTCCACATACTTCCCATTGCTCCGAAAACCTTCCTTCCTTCACACACTCTCTGTTTTACCTCCACTTCCATACCTCCACTCCTGCTTATCGTTCCTCCTAGATATTTAAAACACTCTACTTGTTCCAATATATCCCCATCCAGCTTCACATCTAGATTCACCCTATGCTCTCCCCTATTACACACCATTACTTTACTTTTATTGACGTTCACCTTCAGTTTCCTCCTTCCACAAACCACACCAAACTCTTTCACTACCCGCTGCAGTTTCTCATCAGAATCCGCCACCAATGCTGTGTCATCAGCAAACAGCAACTGATTCAACTCCCAATCTCTACCAGTGTACTTCGCGGATAAGGGGTGACCTACAAGGGGCAGTAGAATCAACACCTCCTGACCACGTGAAAATCCATGAGTTCAACCTTGAGGTCGTACCTGTCCTTCCTGAGGGCCTGAGAGCTAGTCAAATTACGGCCAGCCAACTCCAGACTGCGCAACATCCGTTCTCGACTGTTGAGGACACACTTGAGCATAGAACAAGGTTTTTCTGCGCCCTCCCATACTTCTTCAACCATATGGAGAGGCCCTCTGACACGGTGTCCAAAGACGAGCTCATTAGGGCTGAATCCCAAACTCTCCCCAGGTACCTCCTGCACAGCAAACAAAACACATGGCAGGCCAAGATCCCAATCCTTCCCACTCTCAAAGCAACAACAACGAAGCACAGATTTCAAGGCTGAGTGCCATCGCTCTAACACACCCTGGCTCTCCGGATGATACGCAGATGACACAACCCCAACAATCCCATGCTGTGGCATTGCTTGGACAAAGAGGCTAGAAGTGAAGTTGGGTCCCTGGACTGACTGAAGCCCCTGCGGGTAACCATACCGGGAAAAATACACTAGCAAGCTTTGGACCACCGTCTTCGCCGACCCATTTCTCATAGGGTACGCGTCAGGGTACCTTGTTGCTACATCTCCCGACTGTGAATCACTGTCCTCCTTCAACTCTTTCGTCTTTTTAAGCCCATCCTCTGCCCCTTCAGGAACAGTTACTGGGTCTTCTCCAGACTCGAAATGTGGTCCTAATAATGAGTCCCCGAGAAGGTCCGTTGACACTAAACTCTCAACCGCATCAACTTTCAACCCCTTCTCGGTACCCTTCCTCCGCTGATCTAAAGATTGTTGACCAGAATGTGACTCCCTGGATGCAGAATCTCCGGTGACATCACACGCCATAGGCTGCACCGGACACTTCTCAACCCACTCCTGCTCCTCCCTACTCACGTCGGCCGGCTTCTCGACAACGACTAAGGGTGGAGCCTCAGAAGTAGGCCCCGCAAAGTCGTTGCCAAGAAGGAGGTCGACGCCCCCAACAGGTAACTTCTCCACAATTCCTACATCCAGGTCACGAGTCACACCATCAACTTCCATCTTCATTCTTACAAGCGGGTATGACCTTGTCGCATTAACTCCCTGAACCACAACCACCCGCGCCGTATTGACAGGTTTACCAGTGAAATTTCTCAACAGTGTTTGCGATGCCCAAGTGTCACGCAAAATTCTCACCTCATGTCTTCTACCCCCCCACTCCACACAACCAAGTCCCCTGTGGTCACTAAAGGCATCACGGACAGGGAATAAGCCTTCCGGATCCTTCTGCACTGGCAGTGTATTTACCTCGGAAGAAATGCCTCTAACAAACTCCGATGTCCTCTTGAACACTCCAATGCCGTGAGCAAAAGACACGGCTGCCGGAGGAGGTCGACTAGGGCACTCATTTGTCTTATGACCCTCCTGGTGGCACCTAAAACACATAAATTTCGGTTTCGGCTTATACTGTGATGTAAAAGGCCCCTGACTTTTCACATACGGTGTGGTGGTAGGTTTGGCTTCAGTTTTAGTTTCATTGCTCTTTGGTTTAAATGTGTCATTGCTACGGGGAGGGGGAGGATAACGGTCCCTAGCACTTGCATCGTACTTCTGTGAAGACCCGCAACCCTGAATCAACGACAGCCGTAGATCAGCCATTTCTGCTGCTTCTACTAGAGTTCTTGGGTTTTTCTCCTTTAAGTTCAAAGTTAGATCACCGCCCGTGCTCTTAAAGAACTAGAACTGCTCCAACATCATTAACTGCTTAACTCCATCAAACGTTGTTACCTTCTCAGATCGGAGCCAGTTCCCCATAGCATCGGACAAGTCCCGGGCGTGTTCCAAAAAGGTGCTATCTCTTCCCTTAGTTACACCCCGGAACTTCAAACGGTACGTTTCTGGTTGCAGTTCGTAAGCCCTCAGGACAGCCTCCTTGAGATCCTCGTACACAATACATAACTCCAAAGGTAACGCATCGTAGGCTTTAAGACCCTTGCCTATTAATCTAGAGGATACAAGTGCTGCCCATTTATTCTCTGGCCACTGGTGTTCCTGGCACTTCTTCTCAAAGCGTGTGAAGAATTCTGTTACACCACTCTCATCAAACACCGGAACCAGTTTCAATAAGTGCGAGAGAGACTGCTCATGAACACGGTTACCAGCCCCAAGTCGCTGTCCCGTTGTCTCTACTCGCGACTTCTCTACATCCATGTCGGCACAGTACCTAGTCGACTCAGCTTGGATTTTTGCTTGACTGATAGTTTTTCTCTCTTCTATCTTGGCTAATTCTAATTGCTGCTGAAGCTTAGCTAATTCGAGCTGAAGCAATAATTCTGGAGTTAACCCTTGAGGAGGTGAAGGTGCTACAATGTTTGAAATCACCGGTGGTCCCCCCAGGGGCAACCCACCCTGCCAGTCACCACCCAACTGCGGAAGCGTACCCGGGGTCGGCAAACTACGGGGATGACTGGGAGTCGAGTGTAGGGGAAGCATGGCCGAAGGGCTCTGAGCACTCAACCCATCTCGCTCACCAGTCACCCTGCCCAGTACACACGTTATCAAGTTATCCTTGGTCATGCTGCTAGTAACCGCATGACCGATAGCTGTGGCCAGGCATTGAAGACCGTACCGATCCATACCCTCCAACCGCTCGGCAATAACAGGCCATTGCAAAAATATCCTAGCATCCTCCTCACAGTTCACCCGATTAACCCTTTCATCATGCTGCTGTTCCTCAGTTTCGACATTACGTACTGTGTCTCCATTCTCCTCTGACTCGGTATAAGACATGATGCTCACAAAAATTTCTCACCACAATATTCAGAAAAGAAGTACCCCAAACTCTTATACCTCAATATACACACAAAAATTCTCGGAAATACCCAAGGGCTATACTATGTTGCAAAACAAAAATTATTCTTGCTGATCCCCGCAAAATATTCTCCAAAACAACAAATGTTCCCTGCTAATAAATGTAGGTTCACCAAATCCTAGGTAAGGTCGCCATTTGTTACGACTGGGGTTTAAATATATCAGGGCTCTTATTCATTGGACTAGTAATGGCATAAATGTTACAACGGAAAGCGCTAGCTCCAACCTCTGATGTATATTCCCAGTGAACAAAGAACACAAATACTCTACAGAGTTCTATATGCAATAATAGGCTATCAAACTCTCAATAAATGTGCGTCTACTCTAGGCTTAATGTTATGTGAAAACAGCCTATTACTACCTATAACCGAAGGTGCTTGGTTATGGTATGCAAAGTAAGGTGATAAGAGAAGTTACAGCTTACGTTACTTTAATCAATAAATGTCAGGCACTCCTGCATGAAAGAAAGTGCACTAAAGTCCTTCAACACTAACAAGGAATCTTCTTTAAATGTTAGATGCTATAAAGATGCTCGTATCGGAAATGGAACCCAAAAAGGCAGGCAGCGGAACAATGCTCGTGCAGGCTATGCACACAAAAAGGCAGAATATATAATGCCGTCGGAGCCAAGAATATCCTAAACACTACAACAATAATAATAATCGCCACAACAATGCAGTATTCCTATCAACAAAAAGAGCCTAAGTCGTTTGTGTCTCCATACATCAAACTAGGCTGCGAAATGCTTGTGTAATAATAAATGGGTATGCATAAAAAGAGTAATTGGATTAATATACTTAAGGTCTACTTTGACTGATAAAGTCTAGCTAGAGTCAATGATACGAGATACTGGTGCGCATGGCATGCCGCATAGCCTAGTGCAAATCTCAAGTCTGTGCGTCAAATATTACGTTTTAGGGAAGGGTAGCTCTCTTGAGAAACCTTAATACCGAAGTATTAAGCGTTCTCCTGGCGTACCTCAAAGACAAACAACGAGCTTAGAACAGTGCAGAATGGAATAGGCAAAAAACCCTCATTCGTGCATGCTCCACTCTCAATGGCACACAGACTATAATTTACTCAATCAACTCCAGTTCTCAGGTATGTCGTGCAGCTTTTTCCTAAAGCCAGCACTCATAGGAAACAATACCTTATAATATCAGACTCCTAGTCTAGCATTATCTAATCCAGCAGAACACTAATAATTAAAGGAAGCGGCAATATGAAAGCCAACCAATGCTTCGTGATCCACTTATCTTAACAACTAACATACATGGGTTATATCAGACCTTAACGCACAATACAACTGGCCAGCATGAAGCTGATTTTGCAGAGTTAACCAGAGGGGGTATAATATTAATAAAAGGTGGTGAAAGATATGGAAAATGAGAGAGATAGGCAGAGGAAAAGATTCTCAGGTGCAGAGCAGGGGACAGGTAGCAAGGGTTAAGATGGGTGCGTTCTAGAAACCAGATCTGAGGGAGAGAGTGGCGAGGAACTGTTTATATACTCACACTAGCTCGAGGCGCGTGGGAAAAAAGCGGTTACAAGTCCTCTAGCCACTAGCAAGGGAGCTAACAGCATGGGAAGGACCTCTCTCAACCAACCCCCACGAACGAGGCAGCCAGCCGTGACGTCATCGAGCGGGACAAAAACACTACGCGCTCCCTCTCACTCTGTTCTACTCTCTCTCTCTCTCCCAGATCCCATCATTACTAGTTAATGATAAAACATATACTTTACAATTAAATATAGAAAGCCTTGACATGGGTGAAAACAAAGAGCCTTTCTGGACTGCCCATGACACGAGCTTTCATATGAAATAAAGCACACTCTAATACATAAACTGTAGCCCCATCCACTGCCCTGGCGATCCTAGCGAGTCACTGTAGGACAAGCCATGCGGTTCTAACGGAGTGGTTAACGTCACAAAATACAGGACAAGTTTGGAAAACATAAAAAAAAACACATTTCCAATGGATTTTCACTAATAACATTTCACTGGCTTATGCAAGGATGTTGAATAAACACATTTTAACACCTAATGGTATTTTCAGGATTTCGAGCTTTGTAATCCTATAAAGCGGCCGGTCCCTTAAAAGATTATAATCAACAAATACCTTTTTTCTTCTATTTGAGTGGGAAAAGACTGTCATCGTCATCCAATTCCATATCCACAACCCAAGGTGCTGGTATGCAAGTCCGTGTTGACCATTGTAGCTGCATCTCTCCTTAGGTTTTTGTATGGTACATGGATCAGAAAATACATTAAAAACATATAATAATAAATATCACAAATTTTAATATCAATTAATGTAGTGGGAATATTATTCACATATAATTGTAATGGTTAGTTCACTTTAGGAGTGACCTGTGGAAGTTGCAGTTCACTTTAGGAGTGACCTGTGGAAGTTGCAGTTCACTTTAGGAGTGACCTGTGGAAGTTGCAGTTTTGAAATCAGCAAATTCAAAACTGGTAATAATCTACAGAACCATCTTCAATCCTATCTTGAATGGTCATCAATTCATACTGACAAGAAATTTAGGTCATTTTCTAAGTTTAACAATACGGTAACTTATACGATACATTGATTTGGAGCATCAATCTCCTAAAATTTTACCATACCAATAATAACATAGCATGAATGTTAACTAACCTGAATTTGTAACAATATTCTATGATTTTATTATATTTAAGCTTAGACTAGGCCACTTAAGAGTGCCCTGAAACATCAGGGCACCTACCCTAGCCCCATTCTTGAGCAGGGAGTGCATGGTGGTAAAAAACGCATACTCATAATCAAGTAGGTTGGACACTAGTTAAATATTACAGCTTATGCTTACCTAATTGGACTCCCGTGCGGTTGGTGCTTGGTTGGGTCATTGTCACTTAGCCTACAGGGTTGCAAGACCTGCTGGGCTCTATAATCCCTGGCAGCTTCATGGGATGTTTGCTGCAATTCTAGTTGATATGCCAACTCTCTGCTATGAAACCCACAGTTGTGCCCACCATACTGGTTAGGTTACATTGATGGCATCTGTATTTTGTCCAATTTCTTCTCGTCATAATTGTAGCTCTCTCCACTCTTATCCTGTTGAAAATGATAAGTTTTAAGCATAGCATATGGTACTTCCCCAGGGAAAAGAATTGGTTCATAATATCCTGCCATAATGCAACTAATGCCATAGTACTGAAAATAAAAAATAATTTTGGTAAGGATGGTGTCAGCGGGCGTACGGTCAGCTTTATTTATGTAGTCGCACGCTCGTAGTTACGTTTGCGTCTAATATGATTACTTTATTTTTACAAAATTATCCCACGGCCAGGTGTTAGTTGCCCTCTGCTGGTAATATATATGATGACAATAAGCACTGGGGATGAGGGGGGCTTCAACCCATGATTGTACTTGTCCCACGGCTGGTAACAAAACAATTTAACCAACAGCTGGCCGTGGGATACAAAATGGTTTGAGGGGAAGTTTGCTACCCTCAATCCCCATGACTTATTGTCATCATCATATATATTACCAGCAGGGGGCAAATAACAGCTGGACATGGGATAATTTTGAAATATAAAAAGTAAAATTAGACGCGAATGTAACTACGAGCATACAACTATGTAAACAAAGTGGACGGTACGCCCGCTAATACCATCCTTACCATAATTTTCGTATATATCCAACATAGAATAGTTCAAATAGGGAAGGATGTAGCATCTGGGTGTATCGCCCACTTTGTTTACATTACTTGTACACTCGCGGTTATGTTCCTGTGTATTTTTACTTTGTTTTCTTCTATAATTTGCCCCCTGCTGGCAATATACAGTATATGATGATGACAATAAGTCATGTGGGGGGGACTTTGCCCCATCTCATTTCCCATGACTTATTTTTGTGACCCATGGCAGTCAAATTAGACGGGAACTTGATCACAAGCCTACGAGTAATGTAGACAAAGTGGGCGATACTCTCGGATAATACATTTTTACCTTCAATTATACCAGCAATACTTGTATCACTGTAGAAATTAAAATTTAATTAAACTGTAAATATTTAATAATTTTGTAGATACAATAGTACAGTGTGCAATTATAAAATCATATACTGTAACACTATTCAGAAGGATGTTTTATAAAAAATATAGCGAACATATTACCGAAACTACCACCATTTTCTTGTGGTTTTTCTTTTTGGTTTTTGTCAGTTTTCATAATAATACAGTTTAAATTAGTTACAATCCCCGGAAATTTGTTTTCCCCATTATACAACGATCTCAAAACCCTCGGGTGTATGTCATTTTCAGAGTAAAAAAGCAAAACAAAATTTGCCTTGGTATACAAGATGGGTTGAGGGGAGGCTTTGCCCCTCCTCATCCTACCACGAATGATTGAAATCAGCATTTATTTTGCCAGTAAGGGGCTTAATAATATTTACACCCATCAATAAGGAGCTTATAGGGAGATTTGTTTTGTTTTACAGCACTTTATATAGTGCACATAAAATGTATGGGTTGAAACAAATATTGATATGATCTTTGCAACATCATTATTCTATAACAACCTTCAAATATTGAGAAACAAATAGTGGTAGTTTTAGTAATAAGTACCGAAGACAGGATAAACTAAGAGAAAATATCGTTATAAAGGAAATCAGGTCAGAGTAAAAATTCTGTAACATATTACCGGTACCGGTATTACATTAAAGTATAAGCTATAAGTAGTTCTGGTATTAGTTTAGGACCGACCCCATACGAGACCCATCGATTTTAATGATAGATATAGGTTTGTTGTAACACGTTTTATTGCTATAGCCTATACCGGGTACCGGGTATGTCATTACCGTCTCAAATGCATTATATGGGCACAACATGAAAGCACTTTAAAACAAAACAAAAATTCTCGCTATCGACAGCATCTCGCACCAAAATTATGGGATAAAACTCAAGTTACGCCCCATACTGTCTAAATAGATATTATGGTACTGATATCAATAAGTCACGGCGAGCTCTGCCTCCCCTCAACCCATTCTGTATCTCATGGCAACCATAATTAGATTACTGAGTTAAGATTGCTGGATAATGAGTAAAAACTAAAATGTGACAGTATTTAGTACGGTATATATAACCATGGTACAGGTATATGAAAAGAAGTTAACAAATAAATAGGCCTAAATAAAAATAATTAAAATAACTTGAACAAATTCAATCGGGCAGGTACGCTACTATAGATTTGTTAAGGATGCAGGGTCAATGTCAGCGATCCGCAACACAGTAGCCTATTCTTATTGGTTTAAATTGGGGAAAAATAAAATTATTGTTATTAGTAATCAAATCTTGGATATTTTCATCTGGGGGGAAAAGCCCAGTTTCCCAACGTTTTCTAGTGAAATCTTGGATTTTTTATAATTATGTTATTTGCCCCCTGCTGGCGCAATATATATGATTATGACAATAAATCACAGGGGGGGGGGGGGGAGAGTGAGAAGGGGAAAAGCCCCCCCTCCACCTATTTCGGTATCCCAAGGCAGTTAAAATAGACAGGACGGGAAGGTGATGTCCAGCATGAACACTTTTTCTTCTCCCCAGATGAAAAAATCCAAGATTTGTTTATTAATGATGCATAACATTACTTTCCTCAAATTAAAACCTATATGAATAGCTTGGAACAAAAATATGAATATTAAAATGCCATTGCAATTACATTTTTATACCTACTGTACTGTGTTGCGAATCGGTACGGTAATATTTACCGTACTGTACCGGTATGTAGTATCCGGAAGTACGGTCGTCATGAATAACATAGGTCGTGCGCTCATGTCTTCTTTTATTGCTTTTTTTGCATTGTTATTTACCCCCTGCTAGCAATAGCCTATATATGATGATGACAAATTGACAATAGGTCATGGGGGGGGTTGCCTCCCTCAACATAACATATTATTCTTGTATCCCACAGCAGTCTAAATAGACGGGAACATGATCGCGAGTAGTGTAAACAAGGTCGGCGGTACGCCCGAATACTAATTCCTTACCTTAGATTTTTACCATAGTTTTATTATCAATACTCGAGTCTATGGGTTAGGGATTGCATCATCATTTGCATGTAACCATTAAACCGTAGCCTACATGTTGGCTACATTTAGGCTAGGCCTAGGCTATTTGAATTTTTTATAATTGGGCTAGCATGCTAGGTTAATACAGAATCAATGAAAATAATACAAATACAAAATTATTTGATAAGGGTTGTGTTAGCGGGTTAATAGTCTGCAGCTTGACTGTTTTTTTATTGCTGTTATTTGCCCCAGCTGGTAATACAGTATTTAATATATGATGACAATAAGTGCCAAGGCTGGGGGGAGCACTGAGGGGACCAAAGCCCCCTTCACCCCCTGGACCCCAGCCTATAAGAAAATAGCCTAAGCTCCTCGTTATCCTCCAGCCATCTCAATACAACCTGGTAAGTTAGGCCTATTTAAATAGAGAAAATTAATTAAAAGACATAGGCTAGGCCTAGCATAGAAACAATTAATTTTGGCTACAAAGTAGCCTACCTGGCTGTATGTCAATAACAGTGAGGAATGGAATAGCCTAGTAATAGTTAACTTAACCTAACTCCTATAGCCTAGGCCTCGCCTAACCTAACTTACTGACCTAACCTTCGCTTCATATTATACTTCCTAAGTTCCCAGCCTATAGGCTAGGTTATCATGGCTATACTGTAGGCTAGCATAATGGGTCAATATACAGGAGGCGCTACAATATTGGTAAAAAATTAAGCTCAATAGCATGTGATTAAGCGATTTTTCTCCAAATTGTTGATGTAGGTGTCATTCCCGGGAAACTAACATAATACATATTATATGGATATTTACGTTTTAAGGGTTTGTTTACACTTCTTCTTTTTCGTCTTCATCTGGGAGACTTCTTTTTCGTGACTGTCAGTCAACAACTGAGACATCTGGTGGCGAATGCAATGAACTATACTGGTGGCGTCATAGCCAAAGTAATCACCCTACCTAATTCATGCCAAGAGTACTCGAGTTCACTGACACGTGATGTCTATCGACCAATCAGGTGATGCCATGATTTGGAAAACAGGTGGCCCAGGATATAAGCTGTCAGTTTGACTCTGGCCAGCTTGTGTAGAGGGTGTGAGCCGATCAAAGCTTTTTCCACCGTCTTTAAAAACACTGAGGCTGCTTAAGACCTTTTCGCCTTCCAATAAGTGTAAACTGTCCAAAGTGCAATAACCAGTGTTCCAAATACAGCTGGCGAGGACAGCTGGTTTTGAAATGCACATACACTTGTTTTACATGGAAAAATTCGAAACAAAAATCCACCAGCTGCTGACCAAGATGAGTGGTGATCGAGCCTCCAGCGGCCAGCCAGGCAGCCCAGTACCTCCTCTGTTCATTAAGGTTAGTTGGTTGGTTGGGACAACATAAAGGAGCCGGACCACAGCTAGCTAGGGAATCTTAATGGGTCATCGCAAAGTAACAAAGTAAAAGATTTTTTCGCATAGGATGAAACTGGCATGCAAGGGCTAGTTGGTTACCATACTGATGTTTTGGACCGACAGTTAGCCCATCGATCTTTTTAGGCCTAATAGGTCCGGTAGAGCATAGGCTATACATCATTGCTATATATGTCATTAAGAGCTGAAATGTATTGTAAGGGAGAACAAAAATAAAATAAAATACATAGGCCTACTGTAAAACAATAAGTTTTTCAGCCAGTACCCAACCAGCGGAGGTGTGGGGGCGGCAGCCCCCACCAATAATACTAGGTTAGGTTAGGTAAGGTTGTAAGGTTAGGCTAATGTTAACCCCATTCTTACTATGTTAGGTTAGGTAAGGTTGTTAGGTTAGGCTAATGTTAACCCCATTCTTACTAGGTTAGGTTAGGTAAGGTTGTTAGGTTAGGCTAATGTTAACCCCATTCTTACTAGGTTAGGTTAGGTAAGGTTGTTAGGTTAGGCTAATGTTAACCCCATTCTTACTAGGTTAGGTTAGGTAAGGTTGTTAGGTTAGGCTAATGTTAACCCCATTCTTACTAGGTTAGGTTAGGTAAGGTTGTTAGGTTAGGCTAATGTTAACCCCATTCTTACTAGGTTAGGTTAGGTAAGGTTGTTAGGTTAGGCTAATGTTAACCCCATTCTTACTAGGTTAGGTTAGGTAAGGTTGTTAGGTTAGGCTAATGTTAACCCCATTCTTACTAGGTTAGGTTAGGTAAGGTTGTTAGGTTAGGCTAATGTTAACCCCATTCTTACTAGGTTAGGTTAGGTAAGGTTGTTAGGTTAGGCTAATGTTAACCCCATTCTTACTAGGTTAGGTTAGGTAAGGTTGTTAGGTTAGGCTAATGTTAACCCCATTCTTACTAGGTTAGGTTAGGTAAGGTTGTTAGGTTAGGCTAATGTTAACCCCATTCTTACTAGGTTAGGTTAGGTAAGGTTGTTAGGTTAGGCTAATGTTAACCCCATTCTTACTAGGTTAGGTTAGGTAAGGTTGTTAGGTTAGGCTAATGTTAACCCCATTCTTACTAGGTTAGGTTAGGTAAGGTTGTTAGGTTAGGCTAATGTTAACCCCATTCTTACTAGGTTAGGTTAGGTAAGGTTGTTAGGTTAGGCTAATGTTAACCCCATTCTTACTAGGTTAGGTTAGGTAAGGTTGTTAGGTTAGGTTAGGCTAATGTTAACCCCATTTTTACTTCGTTAGGTTAGGCTAATGTTAACCTTATGAAAACCCAAACAAAGATTTGATTAGGGTTACTGTGTAATTTTAACATGAACATTAGTAAAATCCGAGCCAAGTTTCGTCAAAACTTGGCTCGTGTTTTCTAAATGTCGGGTTATATGGGTATGGAAATTTACAAAACCCGAGCCAACATGTTAATAAGGTTACTGTGTTATTTTCATTTTTAAATTAGTTAAATCCGAGCCAAGTTTCGTCAAAACTTGGCTCGGGTTTTCAAAAAGTCGGGTTTTATGGGTCTGGAAATTGACAAAACCCGAGCCATTAATTTACCAAGGTTACTGTATTTTTTTCATTTTTACATTTGTTAAATCCGAGCCAAGTTTCGTCAAAACTTGGCTCGGGTTTTCAAAAAATCGGGTTTTATGGGTCTGGAAATTGAACAAACCCGAGCCAAATTTGGGTTACAAATGTGTATTATCGTGTTCTATACGCTTTTTACCCCTCAATTTCCCTGATCTTCATAGCCCTCCCCACTATCGGGGGCGTGTCTTTAGATTGATGGATAATGGGTAAATGCTTAATTCCCATTCAATGTCAACACTAGATACGACTAAAACACCAAAAACAAAATCAAAATACCAAAAAAAATACCTGAAAAACACATTGTTGCGTCTCCTGTATATTAACCGAAACATCATAAACAACTATACAACATTATAGGCATATTCCTTGAAAAACAAAAACACAAAACAGAGAAGGCAAATTAGCCTCCTAACTTGTTTGTGAAAACAGGCTTCATCTTCTTACTCTGTTTCTATTACTGAGGTTACTTTTACCATTGTAGCCACACAAATTATGTCCTCTGACACCTGATATACTCGTAAATATACATTTACTTGTGATTATTGGAGACATTTACCTGTAAATAGCAGCAAATAGTAGCTCCACCAAATTCTCCAATCTCTCATCGATCGTTGTTTTGACTTTTGAAAAATGGCTGTTGTAGCGCCGCCAGTACCCTCTAGCGGCAAATATTGTAATTATAATGCGCGGTCTCTTTCAAACGGCGGTATAGTTTTACTTACTAAATTTTGTAATATTCTCAATGCTTGAACTATACATTACCTTTCTCAAACAATTACTAATATTCCATTAAGTATATGATTATATCTCTACCAGTTTGCAATACAAAATATAGTTATAATATTAAACCTGATCAGTGTTCTATTATGAAATTATATGTATAAGAACTAAACTATTATTTAGCCTAAATACAAGCAGAAAAAAACTAACACTTAGTAATTTGTTTATTTACATAAGTGTTGTTATGGTTTACAGTAACGGTTAGTATCATGTCATTCTAACGTTCTAGTAAAACCAAAGTATTTATAGTAGGCCGTTAGTTTGACCTTTGTTTTACTTTCATGTCAAACCAAACCACAAGCTAACCAAAAGCTAACGGTTAGCTCACGGTTGGCTTCTATGGGGGTGTACTATGTACACTCGGATACCATAGTCTCTAGCCCACTCCTCTCTGGCAAGAGGTGAGGCCAGGACTCTTACTGGACGGCGGCCCACAGTGATGGTTGGGGGTGGGTTTGGGGGGAGAGGGCAACGCACACACGAACACACTGTGAA
The DNA here is from genome assembly GCA_032716605.1 of Paralithodes platypus. NCBI lineage: Eukaryota > Metazoa > Arthropoda > Malacostraca > Decapoda > Lithodidae > Paralithodes > Paralithodes platypus. The sequence continues at coordinate 48,040,376 of CM064523.1, read as the reverse complement.
GCAATCCAGGAAGCTATCTTTGTTGGTTACTTTCTTGTAGTTATTTGGTATTTCTTCGCAGCATTTCGCATTATTTAAAATCCTTTATTCCATACTATTGAGAACAAACATATGCAATATTTTCTTTAGCATGAGTAGGTATAACTACCGGTGTGAACCATTAGTTATTATGTAGTGCAGTTCCTATTATTAGCAAAATTGAAGTTCAGGGAAGGCTTCAAAATACTGTAGATCAGTATAGATATAGCAGACTGGAACACACACACTCACAGAGAGAGAGAGAGAGAGAGAAGGATAGTGTGTGTGAGTGTGTGTGTGTGTGTGGGGGGGGGGGGGGGGGTAACAGACTGGGAGGCAGAGAAACGGAGGGTGAGATGTGGTTGTCGTGGTGAGAGGCAAAGAGGGAGTGAGATAGAGTGAAAGGGAGGTGTTGGAAAGGAAATATGGAATAGGAATACGATAGAACTTCATTAGAAACATTTGTGAGTGTGTGTGTGTGTGTGTGTGTGAATAACTAATCATAGTCATATAATTTATGTCATTGGTAACTTTCTGAATTATATCTTTCATATAGGGTAATTTGTATAACAATTTAAAGATTTTCATTATCCTTAGCGTAGAGAAGTTTCATTCCTACGCAGGTAAAGCAATACCCATGAATATAACTTCAGTCTGAAGCATATTGTGTGATTCGTAGGGTTCACTTTAAACCTAAAGTACGCGCATGGATTGTTTTCTTGATAGAAACATATGTTTCCTCTATACATAATAATGTTAACATAATTGTCAGATGAAAAAGTAAAGTAATAAATACCAAGACAATGTATATTAACATACATTTATATGACTATAAATAGTAAGACGTTAATATGAACTCAGAAAGTGACAGAGATGCATGGACAAATTAGTATATCAGTTAAATCTTGGCTATGGCACCTGTATCTAAATAATAATAATAATAATATTAATGATAATTGCAGTAATAATAATCTTAGATAAATGTCATACTTATTTGTGAGGCTAAAAGGCAGGATTCAAAGACCTCAAATGCTTCACAGTGTGTTCGTGTGTGCGTTGCCCTCTCCCGCAAGCATCACCGTGGGCCGCCGTCCAGTAAGGGTCCTGGCCTCGCCTCTTGCCAGAGATGAGTGGGCTAGAGACTATGGTATCCGAGTGTACAATGATATCCCCCCCCCCCCCCCCCGTCATCTTAGGTGATAACACCAAAGCCTTTTTTCACATTGAACCATTTAGCATGGCCTGTGAATGTCTTGTAGGTGTTGGAAGCCATGGTGGTAGAGGGAAGTGTGGACTTTCTCTGATGGGAGCTCAGAGAGCTCTGTGTAGGGTGTGTAATTTTAAGCATGTTGGAGGTCTAGGGAGGAAGCTAAAAACCTCCCCTTAATAGTAGGGTCATTTGCTTGGAATCCGTGACCATTTTGATCCTACCTTTTTCTCTCGATGGATTTGTCAACCTGAACCATTTTAAAGGAAAATTAGCTCCTATGCCCCTCTGAAAAATGACGCACTCTCTGCTAGAGCCCAATATTCAAAATGGCTGCCAACGCCATCTTGAAAAACATGAAATGTAACATATCTGGCATCAGATGAGCTACAAAGACGAATGAGGTGTCCTTTTTCACTAATTCTGGCATTACAAATCCACTGGAATGGTTATTGTATTGTATTGTATTGTATATTGTGTTGTTATTGTATTGTATTGTATTGTATATTGTGTTGTTATTGTATTGTATTATACTAATTGTACATACTAATCTGCCGCTTCACTGTCACTACATGATTCACTGTATGAGCCACTATCAGAATCACTGTCCTCACTTTCGCTGCTATCATCACTGTTGTTCTCTGCCTGCGGATTTGTAGGTAGTGGTATGGATGGGGGAAGTGGGGGCTGGGTTGAACGGACAGGCAGACATAGGCCATTTACAAGATGCCATCCATGGCCGATCGGTGAGGGGTGACTTTGGAGCTGGTAATGCTTTTGCAAATATGCAAGATAGTTTGCACGCTCCAAGTGTGGACGGAGACTGTCCAAGTCAGGCACAAGTCGGATAGTGCTTTTTTTCTTCTGAGCTCTCCACTTCGCTGCCCTCGCATCTCCCAGGGTCTTGCTTTTGGTATCACCATAGACATATCGAATGACAAACCGCTCCAAATCACTGATGACCTGTTCTGTGACTAGGAGCTGTGTACCACATGCTGCTAGCAGGTCTGCCTCTTTAGACTTCTCCAGACGATCTGCGATGAGCTTCTTGCTTGCTCCATAGAAGCCAGAGTTGTGGTCACACCCAGTGAGGACATGAAGTGGTATGATGGATGCAGCCATTGCCTCACTGCATAAACATCGGGCATCGATAAGCTGACTTTTGTGTTTCACACACTGGATTCCTGTTGTCTTCTGAGCAACATATGCCGCTTACACGTAGTTGTCTGTGTCCTCTGTGTCAAGAACGACAGCTGCTGTGTAGCTGTCTGACCGGATCACACTATATATGGTGAGCATTGCCGTATCTGCCTCTGCATGGGAGCATGTGAGCTCTGGCGCAAGCTTGCCTGTGGTGAGATTCTTTGCAGTGCTGCCAACTACACAGTAGATGATCTCGGTGCTAGTTGTTGCTGCTGTTCTCTGGAATTCCGTTTGAAGAAATGCCTGAAGGCAGATTTTGTTCTCAGGTTTACCCAGGAGAGCATCGAAAACTTTACTAGAAGGAAATTTATTTTCTGTCTTCATGAAGACATTGCCGATTGGCAGGGTTTTTTGGCGCAGTATTCTCTCACTGTCCTTGATCGTGTAATTCTGATCATATGAATCATTGACGCAAATGATGCGCTCAGCATGCTTGTGTCTCGTTAGAACGAAGTGCACCAAGTTCTCTGCATAATCTCCCCAGGTATACTTGGTACCGTCTCCCTTCTCTCTGTCTTCAATGGTAGGAGTTGTTAGGCGCCAGATGAGACCCATATCAATAATAGACGTGTATACATCAGGCTCTGGAATGACAGTCATAGTTAGATTTTGTTGAAGCTTGCTTTTCTGTGCCTTACGGATGGTTCCATTGACGTTGAAGATGGAAAGGCACTCGGCTGTAACACGATGCTGCAGGACTTCTTGAAATTTGAGGGCACCACTCGTTTCAACCAGTCCGAGAACAGAGGCCAAGGCATTATGCTCCATTTCCTCAGTATTTCCCTTCAGGTTCTCACCATCTGCTTTCTTCAATTCCTGAGTTGAAAAGTTCAAACGCTTGCTACGGGGAACTCTGTCGTTGAGAGACTTGGTCTTGGAATACACTCTCTCATTCAAGAACTGCTTCAGTTTGCTTGTGCCATCCTCCCTTGCCGATTTCAAATCGGCAGCGAGAGCGTCTGAGGCTGGGATTCCTGACTGTAGGGATCGAAGTGTCTTATTTGTATGGTCAAATGGATCACACTTGAATTCAGTGAGACATGCGCTTATATCCTGTACAGCTTGTTCATCCTTCTTCATTTTACTCGACGAGCAATCAGCATGCTTCCCTTTTCCTTGTTTCTTGCGATTAGCATGGCGATGGACCTTTGTTCTCACCCGATTGATGTTATTCACATTCCGAGTGTTTGAAAGGAGCTGCTTTTCATTGTTCAGAATGGCCAACCAACCAGACTTCAGCTTAGAGCCCCCCTGCTGCTGTTGTATCATATACCAGTTCACTCACATTCTTTTGAATGCGTTCATGAAATCCGATGTCTTCCCCAAATTCATTGACGAGAATTTCCTTTAAGTAGCTGGATTTTACTACTGAGTTATGTCCGTGATTTGAGATAATGCGCTTATAGTCCTGCAGCAGGCCTTGCAGTGTGCGAATTTCATGGTCTTTGAAGATGACTTGACGAATATGATGAAAGAAGAGAGCTTGGGCCTCTCGGAGGTTTACACGCTGCAGATGTTGAGTGCTTTCATCTGAAAGGGGCTTGTGGTCGCTTACATATTTGCGCCAGCACGCACGATGGTAGCGGATTTCCAACCCAAATGCTGTTTGACTATCTGGGATGGATGCAATCAGAGTGTCAAGTCTCAATCTCATGACCTCATCTTCCAGACGGACAGTATGTAACTTGAATTTAGTCCAGGCATCTACTGTTGATAGGAGTAAAATCTGCTTGTCACGATCACTACTCTTGTATGCCCCTTTCATGCACCACACACATAGAGTCTTATCGTGAAGGACACCCATACTGGAGCGGAGCCTTTTAGGTGCACTGGCCTCTGGGGAAGGGTCTTGTTGATCTGATGCTTCATCTCTTTCAAGACGTTCCTCGGATTTGTGTTTGCATTTTTCGGCTTGAGAGAGCTTGCGCTTGCTGGATAATGATGCGTAACAGGTGATATGCATGTGGTGACCCTTTGGTCCCTTCTCCCAATCCACATTTTCATGTATATGTTGAAACTTATCAAGTTCTTTCCATTGTAAAGACTTTTCCCGGATGGATTCCCACTTCTCAGGTGTAATGTTTTCCAAACGATCATCTGCGGTACATCGCTTACCACAGAGTAAAATGCACTCGTATTCATTTAATGTCTTGTCTGGTAACTCTTCACTCTCTCTTCTATTATCCAATATTTCGGTCACTTCACAAGTCGGCGATTTTCATCAGATGGGCATGCGATCCATCTGAAACAGTAAAAAAGTAATATTAGATATACACCGCAGGCAGAGAACAACAGTGATGATAGCAGCGAAAGTGAGGACAGTGATTCTGATAGTGGCTCATACAGTGAATCATGTAGTGACAGTGAAGTGGCAGATTAGTATGTACAATTAGTATAAATTATTATTATTGTATTGTATTATACTGTATAATACAATACAATAACAATACAATATACAATACAATACAATACAATAACCATTCCAGTGGATTTGTAATGCCAGAATTAGTGAAAAAGGACACCTCATTCGTCCTTGTAGCTCATCTGATGCCAGAGATATTACATTTCATGTTTTTCAAGATGGCGTTGGCAGCCATTTTGAATATTGGGCTCTAGCAGAGTTAGCCGTTATTTTTCAGAGGGGCATAGGAGCTAATTTTCCTTTAAAATGGTTCAGGTTGTCAAATCCATCGAGAGAAAAAGGTAGGAACAAAATGGTCACGGATTCCAAGCAAATGACCCTACTATAAGCCAGCCAACATCCCAGCTCTCTTCAAAAAGGACACCAAGGACAGTTTTTATGTCTTTACTAACTTTCAAGAGAATTCCATTAACCCGTCCAGTACCGTATTATACAGTAATAACCCACCCCCCCCCCCCAGTCCCAAGCAATGTGGCCAAAATGGCAGGAGAGACCAACTTTCCACCTCAAGAGATGAGGCAACACTGGCTCACTCACCCTTCAGTGGGTCTTATATAAGCTGAGAAGTGTTGCCATATCGAGAGCAGTGCTCAAACGGTCGTGGTACCAGGTACAGGGTTGTACAGGCAGTTACAAGGAAAGTACATTACTGACGGCTATAACCGTCGCTGGGACTGTGGAGTTAATTGTCTACTGACGGCTATAGCCGTTCGCTATTGTTTCTGGAATAAAACCATTTTTTGAAAACCGGCCGGGTTCTGGTGAACAAACATTACAAAACTAGCCGGGGTTCCACGGGTTAAGATGCGGCTGTTTATAAATGGTATTGTGACGCTTCTGCATAGTAGCCACGTCCGGGCATGCGCGCGCGTCGGCTGCCCAGCCGTTTAGAAACCGGCTGGTGGCAGCCGGTCGGCAGGCTTTTCCTTAGTATATATCCTACGACAACGTAACTAATGTCTGGGATATTCTTATGTTGTTTCACAGCTTGAAGCTGCCCTTATTCTTAACCAACGCATCTTAGTATATTTTATTCTCGATAGTTGATTATTTCATTATAATATATAAGATGTAAGTCTAGTGAGGGCGGGAGGAGACGAGCGGGAGAGAGAGACCGGCTTGGGACGTTGCTTCGCTTGCCAGCTTGGGACGAGCCTGAAGCGTTGCCATATGCATTTGATTGCAGCGTTAGGCTTAGTTTCGACTCACGCACGGGGTAGAGGATTTTGACCAGGCAACAGTGTTGAGTGTTGCCAAGCCTGGGATGTATTTTGTATGCCTAGGGTGGGGTCCAGACAGATTCAAGACTCGGAGCTCACCTCACTGTCGTACCCTTCGGACCCCCTTGATATCTATCCCTCTCCACCCCACTTGGAAACTTTCTCTCTTACTTTGTATACCTTCTTTCCACTACTTCACCAATCTATTTAATTATCCCATCCCTTTGATAGACTATTATTTGATATCTATTATTGTATTAACGACGAGCTCTCAGATAACTAGATAGGATTTTGGGCCTTATGCAGAGATTTAATTGTTAATGAGACCTAGGAAGCTTTTTTGTTGTCTCATATTTGGTGGTTTCATGCTTGCTAGTGTGTTCTTGTGTCAGGTTAGCAGGGGCTAGACCGGAGGGGAGGCTTTTTGCGAACCTTTAAGTAAAGTCTGCTGGTGCGAGTCCTGTGGACCCGCACGACTTTACTAGGATACCCGTGGGAGTCTGGGGGCATTTTATTGTCTGTGTCCCTGTGTGTCTAGTGTTGTGTTGTGTGAGGGCCCTTGCCTAGTCCACTCAGCACTGCGCTAGCACGTCTTGCTTTTGTTTTAGGGTCGCCAGGAGAGAGTCAGATACTTGCGATCTGAGTCTCTCAAGAGAGCACCCTTTCAATTAGAGTAATTTGGCACACAGACTTGGGAACGTCCCTAGGCTAGAGCAGGTGGCTCAGCCCGGGTATCCGAAGCCTATATCCTTCCGGCTAGACCTCTGCCACCTGGCAGATTAACAGCTAGTGGTTTATTATATCTGTATGCTTGTTAATGTGCCACAGTTTACCGTTTTTGTGAGCATTGTGAGTCAGGGTGTGGCTTAGAGACTCTGTCCGAGCAGGCTTGCCTGACTAAGAGTGAGAAGCACACCTGTATGTGGTTATGTTGCGAGTTGCTGCCTTTATTTAATTATACCTATGCCATTATACACTGTATGGCCTATCAATAGTATTTATTCCTGCTTATGAGTTAAGAGTTCTCTAAATCCGTAACTTACTTTCTTTGCTAAGCATCAGATCCTACAGTAGCCGCATGCAGTTTAGAAACCTGCATCTTGTCTACCTGTACGATGTTTTGAGGACTGTTTGCTTTCACCTTCTTTCACGCAGGGGTGATTAGTTGTATTAATTAACGTAACGTTAAATTTACTTTCTTCTAGTTTGTTATTAAATTGTTTCTGCAATTTAATTCCGTTATCTATCTTTTCCTTGAAGCTTTAAGTCAACTTAATTGTGTGATCTTGTATATAGCCTGCTTGACTATCAGCAGTCTATAGTGCGTGCACCCTGTAACCGAGTCATAGGATACCTCGTTGTCCAGGCAGGACTCTTGACGGTTTAGGGTGGTTTGTTGCCTGGGTTTATAGATAAGGGTTGGATCTAGTGTTTTCCGTTGTTGCTTGTTGCCGCATACCTAGTCCAATAGAAAGAGCCCAGTGTTTATAAATCCCAGGACGTAACAAATGGCGACCTTGCATAGGATTTACTGAACAGAGGAATATAGTGGTAATTTGTTTTGAGATTCCTTAGGATTAGAGGAATACAGTGGACATAGAGTTTTTTTTTTGGAGCAACCAATATAACACATTAAAGACTTTAAATAACATTAGTATATACATACTTACATAGGAGATAAGGCACATTCTATAACCGTGATAATTACTGCAGTACACAAACATGTCTAATACATCGGAACACAGTGATGGGTCAGGTCACGATACGGGCTCGGAGGGAGAAAGACCTGTGGAGTGGCTAGTCGATAGCGAGGAGGGTGCTAGAAGATTTTTAGAGGTGCCCCTTACCGCTGTCAGGGTGTTGAAGCTGAATAAGTATGGCTTAAAGTGTGTGGCAGGTCTTCAGGGTCACCAGGGTTTAAGTGGCATGAGGAAAGATCAGCTGAGGACTTTGATATTGGGTTTAGAAGGGAGAGACCTGGGTGGAGAGGCGACTGGGGGCCCCGGTCCCCAGCCCCCCTCCACTCTACCCCCATATCAAACGTCAGGGTGCCTGAATTTAGTACATACCCCCAAGTTGATGGTCAATGGCAGCGTGGAATTCAATCACAGGGACCCTCTCCATTAAATGCACCTTCCCCTCCTCAAGGGTTGACTCCAGATTTGTTGTTTCGGCTTGAGATGGCCAAGGTTGAGGTTGCTAGAGCTCAGGTTGAGGTTACCGAAAGACAGGCTAGAGCTCAGGTTGAGGCTGCTGAGAGACAGGCTAGTGTGCAGGCTGAGGTTGCTAGAGCTCAGGCTGAGGCTGCAGAGAGAACAGCTATACGAGAGGCTGAACTGCAGGCAGAGTCTACTAGGTATCGGGCTGACAGGGAGCTGGAGAGATCTCGAGTGGAGGTATCAGGGCGAAATATTGGGGGAGGTAACAGACATCGGGACCAATCATTGTCGCACCTGCTTAAACTAGTTCCTGTGTTCGATGAATCATGTGTGACTGAGTTTTTTATGCGATTTGAGAAGAAGTGTCAGGAACACCAGTGGCCTCAGGAAAAGTGGGCAGCATTAGTTTCATCAAGACTCCTAGGAAAGGGGCTAAAAGTGTATGATGCACTACCTTTAGAGTCCTGTGTAGTTTAGGTTGAGCTAAAGAAGGCTGTGCTACGGGCCTATGAGTTACAACCAAAAACTTACCGCTTGAAGTTTCGGGGTGTTACTAAGGGCAAGGATAGTACCTTCCTAGAACACGCCCGGGACTTATCTGATGCACTACGACATTGGCTGCGTTCTGAGAGGGCAGCTACTTTTGAGGAGTTGAGTGAGCTGGTTCTCTTGGAGCAGTTCTTTAAGTGCACAGGCGGGGACTTAACATTAAATATAAAGGAAAACAATCCTAGAACTCTCCAGGAGGCAGCAGAAATGGCTGACCGCCGACTGTCATTAATTCGAGGGTGCGAAGCAGCAGCTAGGAGTGAGTCGTGTGCAAAGGATCGTACCCCTCCCCCTCCCAAGAATTTTGATACACATAAATACACAAAACCATCTAGCACTGACAATAAAACTGAACATAAACCAAATACCGTCCCGTATAAGAAGTCTAATGGTACCTCCCACTCCCAAGGGAAACCAAAGAGTAAAGAGTGCTTTGCATGTCACAAGGAGGGTCACTTTGCAAATGCTTGTCCGAACAAGCCACCAAACAAGGTTGTGTCATTGGCCCGCAGCATAGGGGTGTCGCCTATTATCTTCTGAGTTTGCCAAGGGTAGTTCGTCAGAGGTTGGGAAACAGCCTGTGTTCAAGAGTCCGGAAGGCTCGAACCCTGTCCGCGACGTCTTTGGGGGTCATAGAGGGCATGGTTTTGTGAGGTGGGCTGGTGAAAGGCGAGGAGTTAAGCTATTGCGTGATACGGGGGCTTCTCAGACCTTGTTAAAGAACTTTACTGGTAGGCCGATTAACGCCGCTCGGGTGGTGGTAGTTCAGGGGATCAATGCTACGAAGTCCTACCCGCTGGTGCGGATGGAGCTGGAGGTGGGTGGTGTGGCGAAGGAGCTGGATATCGGAATTGTAGAGAACTTGCCTGTTGGGGGCGTCGACCTCCTCCTCGGCAACGACTTTGCGGTGCCTGCTTCTAAGGTTTCACCCTTGGTCGTTGCCGAGAAGGCGGCCGACGTTAGTAGGGAGGAACAGGAGTGGGTTGAGAAGTGTAGCGTACAAACCATGGCGTGTGTTGTGACGCGTTCTCAGACATCCGGAGCCTTGCAGCCACCACCTCAGTCTATCAAACCGCGGAGGAAAGGTCACAAGAAAACGGGAAGTGTTGGTCAATTGGAGAGTTTTGAGCCGACAGTGTTTCTTGGTGACTCATAATTGGCACCTATGTTAGAGTCTGGAGAGGCCCCGGGGCCTGTCACCGCTAGTGCACGTGCAGGGCAGGAAGAGACTCTGCGACAGCATTGTTATGCGCAGCGTGAGGAAAGGATGGCTCAGCGGGACATTGAAGGTGGAAATATATTATTTAAGATGAACTTGGATAATCTCGCACCTGCTGATATATGTTCCTTGCAGCTGGAAGATCCTGAAGTCAGGGCGTGTGGTAATGGTGCTGTCGAACTGGAGAGCGATGGGGATGCGCTGCCTGGTGATTTTTTCTTGTCCGAGGGGATCTTGTATCGGAGACATCAGGATCCCAAGAAAAAGTGGGATGGCGGGTCAGGATTAGTGGACCAGTTAGTAGTACCGAGGGTGTGCCGTGAGAGCTTATTGAGATTAGCTCATGATGTGCCTTTGGCAGGGCACCTGGGGGCACGTAAGACGGAGGCAGCTCTGAGCAAGCTTTTCTGGTGGCCTGGGTTAAAGGCGAGTGTCGTGTCATGGGTGTCACAGTGTCACACTTGTCAAGTTGTTGGGAAACCCAATCAGGTCATCCCGAGAGCCCCGTTACAACCCATCCCTGTCATTGGGCCGCCCTTCAGCAAAGTAGTTATCGATATGGTTGGCCCATTGCCCCCCACTAGTGCCGGCAATAAATTTTTACTAACTGTAATGGATGTAGCAACACGGTATCCAGATGCTTACCCCATGCGCAACGGGATGGCTAAGACTGTTGTCAAAAACCTACTTGTCTATTTCTCTCGTTATGGCTACCCTCAGGAGATCCAGTCTGATCAGGGATCCAATTTTACTTCTGCTCTGTTTAAGCAGACCATGCAGCAACATGGGATAGTGTCTGTGGTGTCATCTGCCTACCATCCCGAGAGTCAGGAGTTTTGGAAAGGTGGCACTCGACTCTCAAGAGTATGTTGCGGTGTTATTGCATGGAAAATGGGAAGGACTGGGATCTAGGTCTCCCATACGTTTTATTTGCTGCGAGAGAAGTACCTGGGGAGAGCTTGGGATTTAGCCCGAACGAGTTGGTTTTTGGACACAGGGTCAGGGGGCCCCTCAACATAGTCAAGGAGATCTGGGAGGGAGTCACAAAGCCATGCTCGCTTCTAAAGTATGTAGTTGAAAGGCGTGAGAGAATGCTAAAGAGCTTGGAGGTAGCAGGTCGGAACCTTAAGAGTTCACAAGCTCAGATGAAGGACAGATACGACCAGAAGGTGAAGCTGAGGGAGTTTGAAGTAGATCAGGAGGTACTGATACTACTGCCTCTGGTGGGACACCCCTTGTCTGCCAAGTATTCTGGTCTGTATCGGGTTGTAAGGAAGGTTTCTGATCTCGATTATTTAGTAGCTACTCCTGATCGTAAGAAAAAGAACCAACTTTGCCATGTAAATCTGATGAAAGAGTATGTGAGGCGCCCCACCGAGCCTCTCACTGTCCCGGTGTTGATCTGCAGCGATCGTGGTGGAGAAGGAGGAAGGGACAGTCAAGCTGCGGGGGAGGATAATTGGAATTGTCAAGTTACCGCGGATCAGTGGGCGGGGAATTCTAGACAAGTGGCTCACAAGTTGATATTGCACCTGCCTGAGCAACAGCGTGTAGCTGTGCAGCACTTGTTTGATTCAAACCCAGCTGTTTTCGCGGAGCATCCTGGCTTAACTACTCAAGCGGTGCACGATGTCGATGTTGGGGACCACTCGCCCTTTAAATCAGTGCCATACCGTGTTCCCCCTATTAAATTACCAGCACTTAGGGAAGAGCTGGATTATATGCTGAAACGTGGGCTGATTTCTGAGGGTGCAGTAAGGTGGACTTCCCCAGTCACACTGCAGCCCAAACCAGATGGCAAGGTGCGGTTTTGTATAGATTTCCTCAGGTTGAATGGTTTAACCCCCACAAATGCCTACCCTCTCCCTCGCGTGGACGACAGTGTGGATAAGATAGGAAAAGCCAAGTTCCTCACTAAGATAGACCTTGTTAAGGGTTATTGGCAAGTGCCCTTGTCTGAGCGAGCGCGAGAGGTGTGTGGGTTTTTGGTGGACGGTGCCACATATCGTTGCCATGTTATGCCATATGGGCTGAAATTGCCCCTGCAACGTTTCAGAAATTAATGAACGACATTGTAGCCGACATTCCCAACTGTATGGTGTACCTAGATGATGTCATAATATACGACGATGATTTTAACAGTCACTGTGCTCACATCGGACAGCTTTTTAATAAACTGAATGAAGCAGGTTTGGTGGTAAATCTGGGTAAGTGCGATTTTGTCAAAGCCACAGTTTTGTACCTGGGGTTCGAGGTGGGGATGGGTCAGGTGTGCCCTCCACAGACAAAGATCAAAGCCATCGATCAGTTTCCCCAGTCTACGACTAAGAAACAAATCATGCGGTTTCTAGGTATGATAGGCTATTATCGTCGCTTCATCAAAGGCTATTCGACTGTACTTGCACCTTTAACTGACTTATTATCTAAGGACAAGAAGTTCCGGTGGTCTCCTGAGTGTGCAGAGGCATTTTCCTTGGTGAAACACCTGTTATGTACCCACCCCATACTCAGGGCCCCGGACTTCAGCAGACCTTTTCAGCTGGCGACTGATGCCAGTGGCGTAGGGGCTGGGGCTGTCTTGTTACAGACAGATGATGAAAGTATCGAACATCCAGTGAGTTTTTACAGTAAAAAATTCAATAGTGCACAAAGGAATTACTCTGTAATTGAAAAAGAACTCCTGGCGATAGTGCTGGCGCTCAGGCACTTCGATGTATATGTTCCTGCTTTCGGACCAGTCGTAGTGGTTTATACCGATCATCACCCTCTGAAATTCTTGAATCAGTTTCATAACCGGAATATGAGGCTGATCAGGTAGTCACTCATGCTTCACGAGTATAATCTGGACATACGCCATATTGCCGGTTCTGATAACGTGATAGCGGATTGTCTATCAAGGGTGGATGATGTTGGTTAGACTGCCACAGGATTGAGGGTTGTTGAGTGTGGAGGAAAATAGGCTGTCACTGTAGTTCAGCCGGGAAAAAAAAAAAAAAAGCAAAACCTTATAAAAACTCTTTCTTTTTTATAACGTGTAGAATTTTGTATACGATGTTGTACAAGTATCTAAGTTGAATGTTTTCACTTATTGTCGCTAAGTTAGTTGAACTAGCTCGGTGGAGCGCAACAGTCTCTATTTTTTTTATATATAGTGCCTTGTGTCGCAACAGTGTGTGGTACTATGAGAAGCTTTCTGTTAGATATGAAGAACTTAGTCAAGGGTCTTATATCTTGGGGGAGGTGTGACGCTTCTGCATAGTAGCCACGTGCGGGCGTGCGCGCGCGTCGGCTGCCCAGCCGTTTAGAAACCGGCTGGTGGCAGCCGGTCGTCAGGCTTTTCCTTAGTATATATCCTACGACAACTTAACTAATGTCTGGGATATTCTTATGTTGTTTCACAGCTTGAAGCTGCCCTTATTCTTAACCAACGCATCTTAGTATATTTTATTCTCGATAGTTGATTATTTCATTATAATATATAAGATGTAAGTCTAGTGAGGGCGGGAGGAGACGAGCGGGAGAGAGAGACCGGCTTGGGACGTTGCTTCGCTTGCCAGCTTGGGACGAGCCTGAAGCGTTGCCATATGCATTTGATTGCAGCGTTAGGCTTAGTTTCGACTCACGCACGGGGTAGAGGATTTTGACCAGGCAACAGTGTTGAGTGTTGCCAAGCCTGGGATGTATTGTGTATGCCTAGGGTGGGGTCCAGACAGATTCAAGACTCAGAGCTCACCTCACTGTCGTACCCTTCGGACCCCCTTGATATCTATCCCTCTCCACCCCACTTAGAAACTTTCTCTCTTACTTTGTATACCTTCTTTCCACTACTTCACCAATCTATTTAATTATCCCATCCCCTTGATAGACCTTATATCTATTATTGTATTAACGACGAGCTCTCAGATAACTAGATAGGATTTTGGGCCTTATGCAGAGATTTAATTGTTAATGAGACCTAGGAAGCTTTTTTGTTGTCTCATATTTGGTGGTTTCATGCTTGCTAGTGTGTTCTTGTGTCAGGTTAGCAGGGGCTAGACCGGAGGGGAGGCTTTTTGCGATCCTTTAAGTAAAGTCTGCTGGTGCGAGTCCTGTGGACCCGCACGACTTTACTAGGATACCCGTGGGAGTCTGGGGGCATTTTCTTGTCTGTGTCCCTGTGTGTCTAGTGTTGTGTTGTGTGAGGGCCCTTGCCTAGTCCACTCAGCACTGCGCTAGCACGTCTTGCTTTTGTTTTAGGGTCGCCAGGAGAGAGTCAGATACTTGCGATCTGAGTCTCTCTAGAGAGCACCCTTTCAATTAGAGTAATTTGGTGCACAGACTTGGGAACATCCCTAGGCTATAGCAGGTGGCTCAGCCCGGGTATCCGAAGCCTATATCCTTCCGGCTAGACCTCTGCCACCTGGCAGATTAACAGCTAGTGGTTTATTATATCTGTATGCTTGTTATTGTGCCACAGTTTACCGTTTTTGTGAGCATTGTGAGTCAGGGTGTGGCTCAGAGACTCTGTCCGAGCAGGCTTGCCTGACTAAGAGTGAGAAGCACACCTGTCTGTGGTTATGTTGCGAGTTGCTGCCTTTATTTAATTATACCTATGCCATTATACACTGTATGGCCTATCACTAGTATTTATTCCTGCTTATGAGTTAAGAGTTCTCTAAATCCGTAACGTATTTTCTTTGCTAAGCATCAGATCCTACAGTAGCCGCATGCAGTTTAGAAACCTGCATCTTGTCTACCTGTACGATGTTTTGAGGACTGTTTGCTTTCACCTTCTTTCACGCAGGGGTGATTAGTTGTATTAATTAACGTAACGTTAAATGTACTTTCTTCTAGTTTGTTATTAAATTGTTTCTGCAATTTAATTCCGTTATCTATCTTTTCCTTGAAGCTTTAAGTCAACTTAATTGTGTGATCTTTTATATAGCCTGCTTGACTATCAGCAGTCTATAGTGCGTGCACCCTGTAACCGAGTCATAGGATACCTCGTTGTCCAGGCAGGACCCTTGACGGTTTAGGGTGGTTTGTTGCCTGGGTTTATAGATAAGGGTTGGATCTAGCGTTTTCCGTTGTTGCTTGTTGCCGCATACCTAGTCCAATAGAAAGAGCCCAGTGTTTATATATCCCAGGACGTAACAGTATGTTCAGCAGCGATCGTGTGGGGTACCTGTGCGTGGCTGTAAACTGGCTGCGGGTGCCGCCAAATTAGTTGCACACATGTGGTTTGCAAATTTCAAGGCCAGTGATGGTTGTCTGTGGTGGTTCTGAAACCCCCATGGAATACATAATGTGAAACTGTGAGGTAAGGCGGGAAGCGCAGACAGTAGCAGTGTTGAACCTTTCTGCTTGAAACTTAATGCCCTAATTGATGAGGAAGGCCTGACTCATTCTCAAATTTACAACATTGATGAAAGTGGTATTATTTGGCGATCTCTACCTAATAACACGCAAGTTCATAAGGATGAAGAAAGGGTGCCAGGCAAGAAAATAAACAAAGGAAGGCTCTCTATCATGTGCAGGGGTAATGCTACAGGATCTCACCGATTGAAACTTACCATCGTCGGAAAATCTGCCAAGCCACGTGCCCTAAAGGACATTGACCACAAAGACCTTCCAGCCTACTACTACTACTCTCAGAAAGCCTGGTTTACCTCCTTCCTCGTCCATGATAACTTCCACAATCATCTCGTTGCTGAAATTAAAAATATCCAAGAGAAGATGCTTAAGATCAAACCCAGCAACGTTAAAGCTCTCGTTCTCATGGACAATGCTCCTGTACATCCCGCTGATCTGGCCAGCAGGAATGGCCGCATCTGTGCCATGTTTTTGCCACCAAACACGACATCACTGATCTAGCCAATGGACCAGGGTGTCATAAGCGCCTTCAAGAGACACTACCAAAAAGAATATCTAGATGAAGTTTTGGTTGTTCTTGAGGATGAGGATTACAAGGAGGAAGACACCCGTGGCCTGAGGACTCTTCAAAATATAAAAAAATACAACATCAGGTCTGCCATCTACAATATGGCAGATGCTTGGAAGAGTATGAAGATCACCACCTTCGCCAATGTGTTGAAAAACTACTCTTGGACATTGAGCCTGACAATGACTTTAAGGGATTCGAGGCTGCTGATTTCCACAGGTAGCTACTGAAAGCTGGGGAACAACGTGTCACCATCGACGACGTCCTCGACTGGATAGACGCAAACGATGCAGCACCGGGGCACCAGGTGTTGACAGACGAGGAGATTGTTGCTTCCGTTGATGACCATCAGAGTGCAAGCAGTGACGAGACGGACGATGCCCTCCAAGCCTAAATTGTCTGTGGTACCGGATGCCATAGACAAGATTCAATAATATATTACCAACTCAGACAACCCAGCAGCTAAAGTGTATTAAGACCAGATTTGGTTACTGCGTGGTGTAGTTATTCAGGAGCAACACGAAGTGGGCAAACTATCCAAAATCTCAAGCTTCTTCGCACCTAGGTCGCCCAGGAGAAGACCCAGAGACCAGGGATCACCAAGTTCACTCCAGCACTCCTCTGGCCCCCGACCTGCCGGAGAAGTTCCCAGGCAGACATACAGTTAACCACTACAAGCCTGCCCACCACACATTCAGACGCACCCTTGATACATACCGTCTCCCCGGGCCAGGTGCCTGACAGACTATTATCTAGTCCAACTGGCACAAGACCCCTTCTCCCAAGGTTAATCCCACATATTCATATCACCATTCTCTTCTCACTCCATTCCATTCAATTGATATCCTCTGCTTTAACCGGCCACATCTCCAATTCATAGGTCATCGCACTCCTAACACACGAGGTATACACCTTCCCTTTAAAATGAAGTGGGAATCTTTTCATGGTCAGGAGTGGCAACAGCTCTCTAAACTTCCCCCAGCCACTTCTGACTCTAGCAATGGAACCAACTTCAGCACCACCTCCGGCGGAAACCGTATCGCCCATATAGCAGAATGTATTCACACACTCTAGCGTTACACTCTAAATACTCTGGACCACGGCCTGTCCCTCTTACTATCATCTTTTGCAACATTCGCGGCCTTTCCTCTAAATTTCACTCTGTAGAACACCATCTCTCCTCCTACAAACCTGATCGTCTTTTCCTCACCGAAACTCAGGTGTCTGAAGCAACTGCCAGCAGCCCCTTCTTTGTATCTTCCTACTTTCTCTATCCTAGTTTCAAAGCCAAAGGTGGATGTTGTGCATATGTGCACAAAAAACTCACTTGCTCTCATGTTCCCGATTTCGACTCCTGAATTATCAACTTTATGGCTCAAACTATCCTATCATTTTCATACTAAATATTTCTATGCTGTCTATCTTTCCCCAAACTCTACCGACTTTCCCAAATTCTTTGACTATCTAAGCTCTAAAGTGGAACACATTCTATCCATTTCTCCTTTCTCAGAAATCTCCATCTTAAGAGATTTCAACGTTCACCACCGCCAATGGCTCTCCTCTCACGCTACTGACCAACCTGGTGAACAAGCCTACGTCTTTTCTATCCTAAATGACCAAGAGCAGTTAGTTCAGTAACCCACCCGTATCCCGGATCGCTTCGGAGATCGGCCCAACATTCTTGACTTGTTTCTAACTTCTAACCCTTCTTCTTATACTGTCGATCTTTTCTCTCCTTTGGGCTCCTCTAACCATAAACTTATCTCTGTCACCTGTCCTATCTCTCCTGTACGGCCACCCGATCCTCCCAGCCGGCGGTGCTTGTGGCACTTTGGCGCTGCCGACTGGGAGGCTCTCCGGCAGTACTTCTTTGATTTCCCATGGAATGATTTCTGCTTCCGTGGCCGGGGACCCTCGGAGAGTGCTGAACGTATTACCGAGGTAATCCTCTCGGGCATGGAGGCATACATTCCATCTTCTATCTCAAAGACTAATGCAATAAAATTTTGTTTTACTCACGCTTGTTCTACTGCTGTCCGCAATAAGGAGGAAGCATTCAAACAGCACCGACGCCTTATAACTCAAGAATCTCATACTTCCTATGTTTCTGCCCGGAATCAAGCCAAATCTGTTTTTCGACTTGCCAAACACTCTTTCATCAATAACATATGCACTGAACTATACAATTCAAAAACCTCTCCAACAATTTTTCTTCCTCGTCTTTCCCTCCTCTTTTCCACTCTGATGGCACAACCATCACTTCATCCTCTGACAAAGCTGAACTCTTCGCTCAAACTTTCGCTAGAAACTGAACCTTGGATGATTCTGGTGCTATTCCTCCCTCTTCAGCCCCCTCTCTCCTACTTATGCCTAATATCCTAATCTCTTCTAACGATGTACTTTCTACCCTCGCTGAGCTTGATACTAAGAAGGCGTATGGTCCGGATGGTGTTCCTGCTGTTGTACTAAAAAATTGTGCTTCCGTGCTGACTCCCTGTCTAGGCAAACTCTTTTGTCTCTGTCTCTCTTCTAACATCTTCCCTTCTTGCTGAAAGTTTGCTCTCATTCAACATGTCTCAAAGAAGGGTGACCACTCTCAGCCTTCCATCTATCGTCCAATTACTCTCATCTCTTGTATCTCTAAAGTTTTTAAAGCTATTCTTACTTTCAAATTTCTTAAGCATTTATCTTCTCATAATCTACTATCAGATCGCCAGTATGGCTTCCTTAAGGGTCGCTCTACTGGTGATCTTCTTTCATATCTTTCTAACTCTTGGTCATCCTCTTTTCGGGACTTCGGTGAGACCTTTTCTATTGCGTTAGACATATCGAAGGCGTTCGATAGAGTCTGGCACTAATCTCTAATTTCTAAACTACCCTCCTTCGGTTTCTATCCCTCCATCTGTGCCTTTGTCTCTAATTTCCTTTCCGGTCGTTCCATAACTGCGGTTGATGACGGCCATCGTTCACTTCCTCATCCTATCAACTCCGGTGTTCCTCGGGGATCTGTCCTATCTCCTATTCTCTTTCTAATTTTCATAAATGACCTTCTCAACTGTACTTCCAGTCATACCCATTCATATACAGACGACTCTACTTTACACTATTCAATTAATTTCTCAGAACCCCCCCCAGCCAGCATTCCCTCAAAGACAAACGTAATGTAGCCATAGAATACTTATCTTCTGATCTAACTTCCATCCCCAATTGGGGCAGAAAAAACCTTGTTACCTTTAACACCTTAAGAGCGGGTGGTGGAGTATATTTCACTGTGCCGCCCAGCGAGTTTTTTTTTACCATAAATGGCGTTGTTTCCGTGCTCTTTTTCATGCATAAACAAGACCCAGAGCGTAATACAAGTATGTATCCCTGAAAGGGCACCCGAACTATCCTTCTACGATCACTGGTTGCCTTGCAACGATCGTGCAACCGAAGGGCAAAATCGCTAAAATACGGTAATTTCTTTATATAATTACGTATGTAGCGAGGGAGTGAGGGTGGATGTAAGTGGAGTATATCTCAGTCGGTCCACGGTGGCCGTGGCGAGCGGTCATGAGGTAACCCAGGCTCCTCCCGTCGCTCGTCTCTCTCTCAGAGCCAATATTGCGCCAAAATTGCACACAGACTTAAGTCGGGCCCCGCCACATAGTCCAAATTTTTCTATACGGACTTAAGTCGGGCCCCGATAGACAAGGGTTAATGCTTGCAAAACCCAATTTCTCCATCTATCTACTCGCTGTGAACTCCCAGCGGACTTTCCCTTATTCTTCAACAATACAAAAATCAACCCTTCATATTCTCAGTATCCTTGGTGTCTCTTTTTCTTCTGCTCTCTCTTGGAAGGACCATATTACCAGTCTTGCTAAGGCTTCCCAGAAGCTGGGTGGGCTCAACTGCCTCAAGGGGTTCTTTACCCCTGCTCAGCTTCTTGCTATGCACAGGGGCACAGTGTGTCCTTGTATTGAGTATTGTTCACATGTGTGGGGAGGATCTTCTCATACAGCACTTCTAGACAAAGTAAAAAGGAAAGCCTTTCGTATCATTAACCCATAAAGATCGGGGGCGGACTTAAGTCCGCCTCCAATTTGCAGCAAGTTAGGAGCATTATTAAGGCTTTTAAAGGGTTAAAATCGAGTGCAAATGGCCGGGAGCGCAGCGGGCCAGACAGCCGACTCCCTGGGCTTACCGCCGCCCATTAACCCATGTTCCCTGTGTTCTCGAGAGGCCGGCAGTGTAGCCAGTAGTGAGCATAGCTGGGAAAAATATGCCGCTATACGCTAAACTCCCATGTTACTGGTATCACTGTATGAGAACCACGAGTGCTACATAGCTTGTTCTGGTCTCATTTTGAAGCTTTTAGCGCCTAGTTTTTTGCTGAATACATTTATGTTCATGCAGATACTTGATTTATCACTCAGGAGGGCCTGAATATGCCCAAACAAGCCCAAAACCACCCGCTAGACAAGGGTTAACTCCCGTCCACTCACCGACTCTGGCAATCTCTCTCTTCGCCGCAATGTTGCATCTCTCTCGCTATTCTATCGCTACTACAATAATCAGTGTTCCTCAGAGCTCTCTCAGTGCATACCACCTCCTCTACATACCCGTCTTGCAACACAATCCCACCCCTACTCTGTACAACTCTGCAACTCAAGAGTGAAACGTTACTCCCAATCATTCTTCTATTCAACAGCTGAGCTCTGGAACTCTCTCCCTGAATCCATCTTTCCCTCATCCTATGACTTAAATTGTTTCAAACTCTGTGTGTCCTGACATTTTGGCTTGAACGTTCCTTGATTTTGGCCCTGTCACTCTTTTAACTCTGGGGGAGGCACTCGTCACAGGCAGTTTTGCATTTTTTGTCTCCCTCATTCACATAGAGAACAAAAAAAAAAACAGTCGAAATCAACACGAACAGGCTGGTCATTTAACACAAGTTCTCCCTTGCACACTGTACATTCAAAATCTATGATTCTTGTCAAAGGTCCTCTAGCTCCACTACATCTCTTGTGTACCCAGTCACTACAGACGCAACATTGAATTGAGTTACTTCCCACTCACTTCTCACATACTGCGCATGGATAGTTGCCTCTTCTTTCCATTGTTCCACGCCCTACTCCACTAATGATGACCTTTGTTTTATCTATGTTTTTTATTTATTTTTTTTTATTTTTTTATTTTTATTTTTTTTTAAGAGACAATGAACTGAGGAAGGAAAAACACAGATAAAACAAAAAGGTCCATGTGCCTCCATTCATAAAATGTTTGTAACAACTGGATTTAAACATTTGTAGATTGTAAGTTTGTGGAAAGCAATTCGAGGGAAGTGAATTCCAAAGAGTAGTAGCTCTGGGGATAAATGAATTCTGATAAGCAGAAGTTCTGCATTGTGGAGGAGAAAGTGTAAATTCATGGGCGCTCTCAGCTGCCCTAGTTCTACGGGGAAAGATGTGGAGAGGCGGCACAATTGAAGCAAGTTCCTCGGAACAATTGCTGTGAAAATATCTGTAGAATAATGCAAGGGATGCAACGTTTCTTCGTATGGATAATGTAGGAAGGTCCTGTGTGATTGCAGGGTTATTGATTAATCTAATAGCTTTATTTTCAATTTTGTCCAACTGCCTCAATGCAACCACTCCACTTCCACCCCACAGAGGTGAACAGTAATCCATCTGAGAACGCACATGACTTTTATATATTACGGCCAACTGCTCGTCAGTGAAGAATTCTCGAACTCTGTACAGGAGTCCCAGTTTTTTAGAGGCATTCTTAGCAATGCCTCTAACATAATGTGTCCAGCTCAAGTTAGTAGTTAATGTTACACCGAGAATGTCAATACTAGGGGAAGTGGGAATATTTACATCATTAAAAAATATATGGGAGTCAGTGAGATTCGGTCGGTTAGAAAATTGAATGTACTTGGTTTTCTGTGCATTAAAGGAAACTAGATTCTTTTGTCCCCATCCATTAATTCTAGAAAGGTCCTGGTTCAGAGAAATTGCAGTGCTTATTTTTGAATTTATAAGATCGGGTTGGGTGAAAGAATTGGTAAATGTGAAGGAACTGTGGAGTGTTGAGTCATCTGCGTAGGAATGTATTGGATTATGAGTGGTAGATATGAGATCATTGATATGAATGAGGAACAGAATTGGGGCCAAAACTGATCCCTGGGGAACACCAGCATTTATTGAGTGAAATTGAGAATAAAGGCCATCTACCATTACACTTATTTTTCTGTTATGAAGATAAGAAGAAATTAGTGGAACTAATGATGCAAGGCCGTAGTGTGACATCTTCGACAATAAGGATTGATGCCAGACTCTATCAAATGCCTTTGATATATCCAGTGCTATTGTATGTGTTTCACTATGTTGGTCTGTAGCTTGGTTGATTTGATGCGTAGAAGGCAAAGCATGTCTGCAGTTGATCGACATCGTCTAAAACCATATTGCCTATCACTGATTAATTTATTATTCTCAAGATGCTTAATTATGTGATTATTTAATATAATTTCAAAGACTTTACCAAGAGTGGAAGTTATAGCTATTGGTCTGTAGTTTGATGGATCTGAAGAGGCACCTTTTTTAGGAACTGGATGGATGTTTGCTTCTTTCCAGGGTACTGGGAAGCATGAGGTATGAGTACACAGACGGAAAAATGTTGCCAATACAGGAGCGAGCACCAAGGAGCAATTCTTAAGTACTATTGGAGGAATTTCATCTGGACCATGAGCCTTATCTACTGAGAGATTCTGCAAAATAGTTTTGACATGTCTGGTGTGGATCTTAAGTGAGGGAATTTCAGGCGAATTAAAATTAAGTACAGGGACATCTTGATTTATTTCATCTAAGGTTGAGTTGGTGGAGAAAATATCCGCAAGAAGGTTAGCTTTACCTCGTGGGTCACTTACAAGATTGCCAGTCGGAGATTTTGATGGTGGAATGGATGAAGCAGTAGTGAAGTTGGATTTAAATGAGTTAAGAGTAGACCAAAATATTTTGTTATCATTTGGATTATTTAGAAGTTTATTTGCCTGCTTGTGGAGAAAGTTTGATTTAGTTAGGTTTAATACAGTTTTGGCATGATTTCTGATGTTTCTAAAGTAATTAAAGGCTTCATGTGTTTTTATCTTGTGTATGCATTGTAGGCTATTGCTTTTTGTTCAGTTATTCTAGCACAATTATGGTCAAACCATTTAGGTGAATTAGATCTTTTACTGTACTTTTGATGAGGAATAAAAGTTTCCATTCCAATTTTTACAAAATCTTGTATGTGGCTCAAGGTGGAGTGTGCATCATTAGAAAAGAAAGAGGTCCAGGGAATATCAATAAAGAAACCTTGAAGACCCTCCCAGTCTGCCCTATCGTAATGCCATTTAGTCACCAAAACAGGTTCAGAGGGGGAAGGTGTGGTAGGTGATAGACAGGTGGCCTGTATCAGACAGTGATCAGAAGATCCAAGCTATGTTAACTCTTAGACCCTTGTTTGCCATACCCACCTCCATCTTTTGAACTTTGCCTCTGGTTCCTGCGCACTATCTGCGATAAGAACTATCTGCATATAACAACTCCCATGGGAGTCCTGTCCTAAAGTCCCTTGACAGAGTCTCCAGGATCAAACCAAACAGTAATGGGCTCAGCACCGAACCTTGGTGAACTCCAATTTCCACTGGGAACTCTTCACTCAGAACCCCATTCACTCTAACTGCTGCCCGTGATCCCTCATACATTCTCATTATCACACACATAAACCACTCCTCTACTGCGAGTTTTATCATAGCCCACTGCACTACCTCCCTGGGCACCCAGTCAAAGGCCTTCTCCAGATATACAACCACTAGGTATAACTATCTGTTGTTCTCTAAACTCCTTTTTTGCAGTTGCCTAAGAATTAAGATTGCATCAGTTGTGCCACGTCCCGGCATAAATCCAAACTGCATGTCACTGATGGCAACACTTCTAATCATGCATTCAAAGACACTTTTGCTGACTTTCATGACTTGATGGAGCATTTTCAAACCACTATCATTTCCCCTGTGCCTGTCTAAGGAGTCATCCTTGTCTCTGTATATATTTACTATCACACTTTTCTGCAATGTATCAGGAATGTTTTCCTCCTTTATGATAGCATTAATCAGCTCTGTGACAAATTTAACCCCAATATCTCCAGTTGCTTTTAGCTTCTCAGCGACAATGCCGGAGCTCCCAACGGTTTTCCCGGATTTCATTTCATCTATAGCACTTTTAACAGCGTCGTACCCTATTAATGGTGGAGGGCCTTGTACGGGGACTGCAGTGCTGAGCTGCTCTCTGTTCTATTCAAACTCCACATTAAGCAGTCTTTCATAATGCTCCTTCCATGCCTCTAATTTCGTTTTCTGAGTAAACAGTCATGCCACTGTCATTATTTATGCATCTTACACCCACAATGTCCTGACTGCAGTCCCTCACATTCTTAGCTAATTTATAAACCCCATTGGTATTATTAGTGCTGCAAACTTGTTCTATAACGCTATCCTGCATGGTTTTCTTTGCCCTGTAGACCTCTTCTAGCATTACGTGTATCGGACAGATAACCTTCCTTGCTGCCACCTTCCTTCCATACTTTGAAACATCTTTTATTCTGGATAATACAAACCATCTGAGGAGGAGTACTTTATTAACAACGTTTCACAGATAGCTTCTTCAGGTCACTAACCAAACGTTGTCAATAAAGTGCTCCTCCTCAGATGATGTTTTTTATCCATTCTGTCTACTTGTCAAGTACCGCTCAACATTTTTTCTTCTCTCTGACTGCAGCTTCGACATCGTTGTTCCACCACCAGGAGAACTTATGTCTTGGTAGCCCCTTTGTTTTGCCACAGACAAAAGTCTGTGGTGTCAAGGAGGCTGCGTTCCATGTTCCATTTGCTATCAACATCATCTGGCGTAGCACCCATAGTCCAGTAGTCTATCCCCTTCACACAGGTTTCCTGGGCGCAGCACACATCCACTCTTCGTCTTTCAAGCACTTCCACAACTTCGCTTTTAACATGTCACAAGCTTTTCATTCAATGTATCGATCTATTACCAGAGGTCTTGATCCCCAATTTGGTGGCCACGAGTGAATTGCCTCCATGCTCCTCTGCCATCCGTCAACTGGTGCCTCTCCTCCCAGCCTACACCACTTTCACTTATATATTACTCTATACTTCATCCCTCCATCTGGTGGCCACGAGTGAATTGCTTCCATGTTCCTCTGTCATCCGTCAACTGGTGCCTCTCCTCCCAGCCTACACCACTTTCACTTATATATTACTCTATAATTCATCCCTCCATCTCACTCTTGGTCTGCTTCTCTCTCTCTGTTCTTCCGCATTACTCTCAAACACTCTTTTAGTAATTCTCGTTCGTTCTCCATATGCTCCACAAGTCCACATGTCAATTGGTCAATTACTGTACTATAATATGTCACCTGATAATCCAGAAAATCCAACAGTCCGGGCTATTATAATGTGAAACTTGCAAAATAAACAGTCCAATTTCATACCCCAAATATTAGAAAACAAAATCTCTATTCCTATAACCAGTGTTGAATTAGAAATAATAAAGCATTTCTGAGCTTTTTCACATAATAGTTGTACGTATTTAGGCCATATTAAGATTTTAAGAGGCTAAACAAAACTGATTGAGAGCTTGTTTTTGTATTATCTTAAAGTGACTGTCAGCCAATAGTCTTGCATATATTATTTTCTGTTTTGTCTTGCACAAAAGAATGGGAAAAGGAAAAACAATTCTAAAAACAAAAGTCCATTCACTTAATGGTATTCTCCATTTAAGAAAACCCATTAACAGGTGGATTAGCTGGATTTAAACTGTTGTTACCCCCTAGTACTATGCTTCTTGTTGCGGTAGAGGGGCTTCTAGGCTGGCGACTGAAGCTTGATGGGGCTGGGTTGTTGTCTTCTACCCTCAAGCTTTTGTCGTTGGTTTGACTAATTTTGCGTAGTTTTTCTTTCCTTTTTCTAT
Source organism: Paralithodes platypus (assembly GCA_032716605.1). Taxonomy (NCBI): domain Eukaryota; kingdom Metazoa; phylum Arthropoda; class Malacostraca; order Decapoda; family Lithodidae; genus Paralithodes; species Paralithodes platypus. The sequence goes on along the minus strand of CM064523.1, from coordinate 48,014,452 downwards.
GTTTTTCCCCTTCTGTTCTTATTCTGTCTCATCCGGTCGTCCTTCGGGCAGCCTATATCATATGCCACCCTGGCCTGGCTAGATTGATGGCTCCTGATCTGATTTGTTTCTTCGGCCGCTGGTGCGGTCGAGCTGACTCGATTCCCCTCAGTAGCGCATTTTTTTGCATCTCGCTGTGATTTTGTCTTCCTTAGTCCTGATCTTTCATTCTTTGCCCTTGATCACTTCTTAGTTGGTGCTGCAGTGTAGCAGTTTTTGCCTCATCCTTCGGCCCTGCCCTATCGAGTTCTGCTGTGGAGCTCATATGGTTTGGCTGAACTGATGACATGGCGAGAAATGACTTGAGTGTCTTCACCTTCCTAGATTTGTTCACCTCCTGCCCTTCCTTATCTATCTCGTCTTGATTAGTTGTCCAACTTGTTCTAATCCTTCGGGCCAGCCCTATGAGAGTTCTTTGGGAGAACTCAGTGGTCTGGTTAAACTAATTTATTGAACAAAAGAAATATACAAAATATATACTGTATAATTATACTGTATATAAACATAGACTACAGTAGATCTGGGCTTGACACGAAAATGGAACTTTGCAGTATGGCACCCAAAATCGGAAAACGAACCCTCAAGTTCGAACCTCGAAACCGCGAAAATGTGATGTTTTCGCTGTTTCGATGTTCGAACTTGAGGGTTTGTTCTACGAATTTGGGTCCCTTACTGCAAAGTTCCATTTTCGTGTCCAGTCCAGATCTACTCTAGTCTATGATATAATATATAATGTAAAACTTGAAACACTGTTGTTGATTGAAAGATGGTGGAAATTATGTACTCTGAGGAAGAAAGTTCCAAAGAGTTGTTGTTCGGGGTATACATTATTTTTGCAATGTGGAGGAATGATTGTTAAGTCATAGGCGCGAACAGACGCCTTAATATGATAGGAAAGAATGCAAAAAGGTGGCACAAGTGCAGCAAGTTCAACTGAACACTTATCGTAAAACAATGCAAGGGATGCAACATTTATTTCTATATACAAAGGGGGGAATTCATTAATATGATGATGATAATTCAAGTTGTTGTTGTTGTTTTCGTTCCCTAAGCTGCCTGGCCGAACAGCTCCGAGTCCCTAAGGAAGGCCATGGCCACTTTCGGGCTTTCACACAGACCTCTCAAGGAGTGTAGCTTGTGTTGTTGGCGTAAGTGATTGTGTGAAATGCAGTCTTCTATGATGTGTTTAATGGTATAGGGTGCTGTTACATCCTGGGCAGGTGTCGACGACGGAGTCATCCAGTCTCTTCAAGATAGCTCAGAAGAGCTGGATAGTGCCCGCATCTCAGCCTGGCCAGGTGGACTCTGTCCTCGCGAGTAAGGGAGGATTCAGAAGGATGGACTTCGGACTGCAGCTGCATGTTGTCTATAAGTGATTGGATGGAACGGCGAGAGATATGAGTATGGATGTGCTTCTGGAAGCTGGTTTGGGATGGGCAGGGAGGGAGAGAAGACAGTATTTGTGTGTGATACCGTGTGCTTGGTGTTGTTTCAATATTTCTTGGTGTCTGTGGGTGTGTTGCCATGTAGTGTAGTGGGTGGTGTTGGTTTGTGGAGGCTGCTGTCAGGAATTGAGTGCCTCTCATGTCCAGATGGTCTTTGACTTTGAGGACTTTGGTTTCTTGATGTACCGTAGGTGATTTGTAGGTGTAGTAGCTGTGCAGCCTGTGATGATTTTCAGGGCTTTATTTTGAATAGTCTGTAAGGTCTTGTGATGTGTTTCAGCTAGGTTAGAAGCCCAGGCAGGGCTTGCATATTCTCATGTGACGTCACTATGACGTCACAGGTCCGATATAGACGATCCACAAAATACTGTATACCACTGTAAATAATTATTTCAGTGCCATTGCATTTTGCAAGATAATTATGTGCAGGTTGGCGATTATTATTCCATGTTTATCTCAACCCATGCACCACCACCTTTAAAATGCGCAAGTGAATTAAGCAAGGGAAGGAGGAACTGGAACCTGGATATTTAGCAGACCAAATAAATATGTACAAGTTGGGTGAATATGAATGACATGTATGTTTAAATGTACCCTCAAGTTCGAACCTCGAAACCGCGAAAATGTGATGTTTTCGCTGTTTCGAGGTTCGAACTTGAGGGTTTGTTCTCCGATTTTGGGTACCTTACTGCAAAGTTCCATTTTCGTGTCCAGTCCAGATCTACTCTAGTCTATGATATAATATATAATGTAAAACTTGAAACACTGTTGTTGATTGAAAGATGGTGGAAATATATGTACTCTGAGGAAGAAAGTTCCAAAGAGTTGTTGTTCGGGGTATAAATTATGTTTGCAATGTGGAGGAATGATTGTTAACCCGGTAACGGCGAGCGGGGGGGGGGGGGGGGTAATGAACTAGCTCCCCATGGACGAGCATATTGGCTCCATTCAGGCCTATAATCGTCATTTTACGATAAATATCATTATTACTTATTCATATGAGCCTATTTTACCTTCACTATAAAGATAGTAACCTGTAACAACAATAAAACAAGTGAAAATATAATTTTTCTGGTCAAAATCGCGAATATAGATGGACCAGCCCATTCATGAATTATGGAGAAAATTGAGGCAACCCCTCCCTCCACGAGGCCTCAAGCCACACTGAGCCTACTCATACACACACTCGGTTGTGTAACACACCCGCTAGGCACGTAAGCACATCCCCACACAGTTTGCTAATGTTAGCACAAAAATATACCAACAAATTAGGGAATAACAGGGAAAATAGGTGATAATTGAAGGGGGAGGGGAAAGGGAGGAAGGAGGGGATGTGGAGGAGTGATATGAGGTATAGGGAAAAAAAAAAAAAAAAAAAAAAAGTTTAGTGCTGTTTAAATGTTTGTTTTAGGCCTCCCTCTTAAGAGCTTTGCCACCGTCGCCCAGTAAAACTTCTTAAGAGCTTTGCCGCCGTTTACGGGTTAAGTCATAGGCGCGAACAGATTCCTTACTATGACGGGAAAGAATGCAAAAAGGTGGCACAAGTGCAGTAAGTTCAACTGAACACTTATCGTAAAACAATGCAAGGGATGCAACATTTATTTCTATATATAAAGGGGGGAATTCATTAATATGATGATGATAATTCAAGTTGTTTTTGTTTTCGCTCCCTAAGCTGCCTGGCCGAACAGCTCCGAGTCCCTAAGGAAGGCCATGGCCACTTTCGGGCTTTCACACAGAGCTCTCAAGGAGTGTAGATTGTGTTGTTGGCGTAAGTGACTGTGTGAAATGCAGTCTTCTATGATGTGTTTAATGGTATAGGGTGCTGTTACATCCTGGGCAGGTGTCGACGACGGAGTCATCCAGTCTCTTCAAGATAGCTCAGAAGAGCTGGATAGTGCCCGCATCTCAGCCTGGCCAGGTGGACTCTGTCCTCGCGAGTAAGGGAGGATTCAGAAGGATGGACTTCGGACTGCAGCTGCATGTTGTCTATAAGTGATTGGATGGAACGGCGAGAGATATGAGTATGGATGTGCTTCTGGAAGCTGGTTTGGGATGGGCAGGGAGGGAGAGAAGACAGTATTTGTGTGTGATACCGTGTGCTTGGTGTTGTTTCAATATTTTTTGGTGTCTGTGGGTGTGTTGCCATGTAGTGTAGTGGGTGGTGTTGGTTTGTGGAGACTGCTGTCAGGAATTGAGTGCCTCTCATGTCCAGATGGTCTTTGACTTTGAGGACTTTGGTTTCTTGATGTACCGTAGGTGATCTGTAGGTGTAGTAGCTGTGCAGCCTGTGATGATTTTCAGGGCTTTATTTTGAATAGTCTGTAAGGTCTTGTGATGTGTTTCAGCTAGGTTAGAAGCCCAGGCAGGGCTTGCATATTCTCATGTGACGTCACTATGACGTCACAGGTCCGATATAGACGATCCACAAAATCCTGTATACCACTGTAAATAATGATTTCAGTGCCATTGCATTTTGCAAGATAATTATGTGCAGGTTGGCGATTATTATTCCATGTTTATCTCAACCCATGCACCACCACCTTTAAAATGCGCAAGTGAATTAAGCAAAGGAAGGAGGAACTGGAACCTGGATATTTAGCAGACCAAATAAATATGTACAAGTTGGGTGAATATGAATGACATGCATGTTTAAATGTACCAACACAATATTTTACTGTTACTTTTCGTTAATATAGATATCTATATCTCCAACTTCATTATAGCCTCAATCTCGCAAAAGGTCTATTGTAACATTATTGTATGTTATAATAATGGATGTATAGGATGATATATTATTCTATACAAAATATCATATACTTTCTGTTCCTATTTGTGTATTAAATATAACGACCATTATACTGTATGCATGGGTAACGATAATATAATTGTAGAACACTAATTCATTTGATAATATATATGATAAAAGAAGAAACAATGCCATTTAATTATGCACGTTATTAATGTTCATGAGTAAACTATTGCCATTGTTTATCTTCAAATTAAATAATATCCTGAAATAACATAATATAATTTCATGATTCTTTAACACAAATATGTAGCATATTTGCCACGTCTGTTTGTATTGTGTATTACAGTCATAGGTATATTGGAACACTCATGTCAATGTGTGTTAAGCCCAAGCTAGATAATATATTATTATCCAAAATTATCAATTAAACTAATAGACTCGAAGATTCAAATGACTGTAAATATAATATGACTTAGGAATGTATAGTCAAAATCAATAGTTGGCAGAAAACCTAATCTAGAGAGGGCCATTATCTTGACATTACTATGACATGAAACAAATACTACTATTATCAGGCTATTATACTAACATGAGGACTGCTGGGGATAATCTAGAGAGAAACATGATCTTGACATTTCTATGACATGAAACAAATAGTACTATTCTCAGGCCACTATGCTAACACGAGGACTGCTGGGGATAAATTATTGTAACATAAATGTTCAGGTTATCAGCTAATGATTGACTTTGGCTGTATATATAGTTTTGTTTACTTTTATTTGTTGCATCATACTGTATACTAAAGATTGATACACTCTACAAATAGGGATAAGCATAAGTGATCATCATTGCCAATATATTTATTAACATTTTACTAAAGTTAAAAGTTAATTTTGATTACAAGCAGATGTTAGTGACCAATGCATCTCAATTAATGGTGTTGATTCATACAATAAATGAACATTATCAACTAGTTAATCATGACCTAAATGTTCTTATCTGTATGAAATTTGCAACATGTACCTAACGTTTTTTTTAAACTGAATGTATATGTTATTGTTGCATTGAGATTAATTTAAAGAACGTTTATGTTGAATAATTGATTAATCACTTTAGGAAATATAATAACATATTTAGTGTTAATTTGATGCTTGTCACACAAAACATACAAACTAGCATGCAATAAATGACTTCACTAATTTTGTTTAACACTGTCAATCCAAATATGAATTTTAAAACTAATGACTACTATCAAGTGATTCTCTTCAATAACCGATTGTTGTGAATGAAAAGGCTAAACAAATGTCTGGTGCAGAATATCACGCAGAACATGTACATAAGTAAGACACATCAATCAATACTGTTTTGAAAACTCAATACTTTTTACCCACACTAAGTAAGTTGTATATGATAATGCATACAACATTGTTTACCCACACTAAGTAAGTTGTATATGATGGAGCATACAACATTGTTTACCCACACTATGTAAGTTGTATATGATGGAGCATACAACATTGTTTACCCACACTAAGTAAGTTGTATATGATGGAGCATACAACATTGTTTACCCACACTAAGTAAGTTGTATATGATGGAGCATACAACATTGTTTACCCACACTAAGTAAGTTGTATATGATGGAGCATACAACATTGTTTACCCCACACTAAGTAAGTTGTATATGATGGAGCATACAACATTGTTTACCCACACTAAGTAAGTTGTATATGATGGAGCATACAACATTGTTTACCCACACTAAGTAAGTTGTATATGATGGAGCATACAACATTGTTTACCCACACTAAGTAAGTTGTATATGATGGAGCATACAACATTGTTTACCCACACTAAGTAAGTTGTATATGATGGAGCATACAACATTGTTTACCCACACTAAGTAAGTTGTATATGATGGAGCATACAACATTGTTTACCCACACTAAGTAAGTTGTATATGATGGAGCATACAACATTGTTTACCCACACTAAGTAAGTTGTATATGATGGAGCATACAACATTGTTTACCCACACTATGTAAGTTGTATATGATGGAGCATACAACATTGTTTACCCACACTAAGTAAGTTGTATATGATGGAGCATACAACATTGTTTACCCACACTATGTAAGTTGTATATGATGGAGCATACAACATTGTTTACCCACACTAAGTAAGTTGTATATGATGGAGCATACAACATTGTTTACCCACACTAAGTAAGTTGTATATGATGGATCATACAACATTGTTTACCCACACTAAGTAAGTTGTATATGATGGAGCATACAACATTGTTTACCCACACTAAGTAAGTTGTATATGATGGAGCATACAACATTGTTTACCCACACTAAGTAAGTTGTATATGATGGAACATACAACATTGTTTACCCACACTAAGTAAGTTGTATATGATGGAGCATACAACATTGTTTACCCACACTAAGTAAGTTGTATATGATGGAGCATACAACATTGTTTACCCACACTAAGTAAGTTGTATATGATGGAGCATACAACATTGTTTACCCACACTAAGTAAGTTGTATATGATGGAGCATACAACATTGTTTACCCACACTATGTAAGTTGTATATGATGGAGCATACAACATTGTTTACCCACACTAAGTAAGTTGTATATGATGGAGCATACAACATTGTTTACCCACACTAAGTAAGTTGTATATGATGGAGCATACAACATTGTTTTATGTGAAAGTAAATTACATTAATATAACTACCAGCGTATGACTCAAATGTATCCCTAGGTGGACACATTCTCCTCAGTTTTAAAGATTTGAGGGATTTTAATTAGTTTACTGATCGTGATCGAAGGTGTATTCGGATATTATACTTTTCAGTGTTGTCCATTTCCAGCACTACACATACATTATGAAACTTTAGTTAGTTTACATGTGTAAGTATGCTACTAGTATTTAATGTGCCTTTAATATATTGATATTATTGTATATAGATATATAATTATTATTAAAAAACAAAAACCTCCTTAATCTATAATAACATATGCAAGTTCAGAATAGCCAGGATTAACCCGGTGAGCGCGCGCTGGGTCTAGTGAACACCACAGTTCTAGGCGGCAATTTTAAGCTCCATTCCTGGCTATAATCGTCATTTTACGATAAATATCGTTATTACTTATTCATATGTGCCTATTTAATATGAAGATAGTAACCTGTAACAACAATAAAACAAGTGGGAATATAATTTGTATGGTCAAAACCACGAATTGTAAGTGAGCGGTTCATTCATCAAGTGTGAGCCAGCCGGCCTCACACCCTTCTCTCTCGAGGCCTGGAGAGAGACTGTATCTCTCTCTCTCGCTCTTTCTCACGCATAGACACACAGATGACCACACCCATTGATCGGTGTGGAGATGTTTACACAAAAATATATCAATGAATAAGGGAATAACAGGGAAAACAGGTGATCATTGAAGGAGGGGGGGGGGGGGGGGGAAGGGGGGAAGGAGGGGATGTGAAGGAGTGATATGAGGTATGGAGGGAAAAACATTTTTGTTTTTTTTAAGTGCCACTGGGGCCTTCTAAAAGTTTTTTTTTAGGCCTTCCCTCTTAACCCTCTCACGTTCTTGACGCAATTTTGAGCCTATTAGGGATACGTTAAAGCCTTTGTTACCATCAGGGGTATTTATAAACCTTTAGTTTAGTTACTTCAACCTCTGCAATTGTCTTTGAGTTAGCTGTGGGCAGAAAACTAATTTTGGAGAGGTAATTATAAGAGTGAGAGAACTCTATTTAGTATTGCTAATCTGGCAACCTCTGTGTCATATGGTCGTGAGAGGGTTAAGAGCTTTCTCGCCGTCGCCCAGTAGAACCTCTTAAGGGGAGGTTTTTAGTGTGTTTCCTAGACTTCCATCAAGCTTGAAATTACACCCCCTTGACCCCCTTGACCCCCTTTCAAGATAAATTTGTACATTTTCGGTAGAAAAATGTCCCGGCCGAAGGCCGATTCCTCTTAAATTACAGGCTCGCTATCGCTCGCCAGGAAAAAATTGATACCTAAATGGGACGAAAGGTCTTAAAATTGACAGAATGGGGCAGAAATTCTTAAAATCACCAAACTAATGGGGCAAACGTCTTAAAATCTCGAAAGCAATGGGGCTAGACATGAGGGAGAAAGGGGTCAAGAAAAAAGTCCCTCAAGTGGAAATCTCCCCTTAAGTGTGTTTTCGCCGTTCCCGGGTTAACACAGCGCGATAATTGGTTCAGCCTTTGTTCTTGCACCAACTACAATATATCATAATCCTAGTTATCCAATACATAATAATAGGGGATAAAATGTAATGATGGTACACAAACAAAGAAAATCACACCCAGCATGCATAACCCAGGTTATGGATATATTGAAATTATACCATGCACAGATTATACTTCCCTTCACTAACCTTAAACAAACAATATTGTATATGAGTATATGTAGATAGACAGGTTAATAGATATATGGCTATCTGAATACATAACATATTTTCAAATTGTATATAAATTCATATACATTCATATATCTGAGACATAGGTGTAATTGCTTTAGTCAGTCTCATGTTTATTTCGAATTATACATGTAATTTGTGTTATAATTTGGCAGCAGAAGCTTCACATGAATAACATCTTTATTTATCTGCCCATCATTTACTATTGTTGACAAGTGAAAGTAAAACACTATATTTAGTTCAGAGTAACTTCAGCACAGTGACATATTAATTGAGTTGATCTGGCTGAAACTATAACATATTGTTGGACAAGTAGTAGTTGTTGTAGTAGCTGAACTAGTAGTAGTTGTTTTTATTGGAGTAGTAGACTATTCCATCTATGACTCCCTGACACCGCTGCATTCTCAGTCAAACCTGCAGACAAGGTCAACATTTTCGGCTATAATATCAGGTCAAGAATGTGTGTTAGGTTCTGTAAAACATATTGTGGTATTGTGTATAACTCTTTGAAGATTATGGTGCAATCTGACAGTTTATTCTGGCTATCATTATACAGTATACAGTTTATGAAGAATCTGTGGGTATAATGAGGGTAAAGACTATCTCAAGTAACCCTCTGACTTCCATATCCCGTACAGTACTGCTGACGTCCTTTTAGTTATATTCTGCCAACTATTAGATGATTTTATTCAGCTTAGGAAGGACCTCTATAGCGATAATAAGGCTTCAAACTATCTCAACCAACCCTTTTAAAGTACCATAGATAGTTCTTAAGCTGCATAATATCGTCTAAACATAGATAGAATAAAACGTAACACACGTTGCTGGTACTCAAAGGGATATACCCTTTCTAACTTGAATACAATCGTCTAATAGTAGCCAGAAAGTAGAACAAAATATGTAATTGGATGTTGAAAGGAATAATACTGTGGTGTTAAATGTGTTCCTACCTTCTCTACCCAGTCATGTCATTGAATACAGTACTGTTGAAGCTTTCAAAATACACCTAGATAAATATATCACTCCTAATCTACGATTAACTGCGTTTACAAACGAATAGCAGCACCTTTGATTGAACCACCGTTATCTTTTTATCACATAGGTTAGGTAGTTTAGCTACAAGCAGCATCAAAAGGATCAATATATATGTTGTTGCTTGTTTTCCTTTGTACTCTTGGACCTTTTCACTATCACCACATCCTTTATACACAACAATATATAACACTATATTAATTTTATTGTTTTCATAGCACATAGGATGATCCCAATAACCCTATTAGGTCCGTTGTAGGTCTTTTGTTTTATCTCCCCTGTATCATTCCATTAAATTGGTGATTAAAAGACGTTTCAACCCATTAGATTAGAGAAAGATGAATACATATATTCATACACACAGACATACGTACATGCAAACATTCACACACAATAATTCACACATTCATAGACATTCATACAGACATTCACACAGACGTTCATACATATATTCACAGACATTCATAGACATACATTCATACAGACACTTAGGCACATTCATACGTTAATACAGATATTCACACATACATACAGACTTATCTAGAATGATTGTAGATATTTTGGACCATTCAGGTATCCATATTTTTGTGGCGAGTGATAGCGAGTTTGCAACGAAAATATGGTTCCCGACAATTTGATGATGATTAGAATTGTTTTGTCCCATTGTTTATTACACCTTTTATCAATTGATTTTAAGTATATTGCTATAATTTAAGGACAATCTCACCCCATTACAACATTTATACACTTCACCAAACATATCACCGCATGGAGTTGAACAATCTACACAACTGAAAAAACATTATGCCTTGGATGAAAAAAATACGATTATCTTCACAAAATTACAACAAACTAACAAATAAAGGAAACTTAAACAGTATGTTTGGTCAATCCCTTAGTTAATTAGAACAATCAAACAATACGAGAACAAATGTAAATCATTCAAATAATTAGTTATTTGTTATGCATATTTATGTACGCTACATATTACAACAGTTAATGATATGCAAATTGTACTGATTACAAAATAATGTCATACAAAAGTAATACAGTATATAGGATCAAAATGTTGCTCTCAATAAGAATAATATTGTAAGAATATATATATGTATATTAATGAAGTAAACATGTAAATGTATGAGATAGCCAAATAACATACTGCATATTGGCAACTTTCGGTCATAATTTACCAGTTACGGTTTAGCAACTCTAGTCCCAAATATCATCTTTACTCAGATACTTCCTTGGGAATGAGTTACTGCGAGTCTGATGATGTCAGCTGAGGTGTCACACTCTCTAGTTCCATATGGGTGATGTGGTCTGGGTGTGAATGGGAGCTGCCTCATGTGGGCCGCATGGCCATATGCAGTTTCCCGCGATAATATGACCTTGTGAGCTTGTGTAATTGGGGTGGGGTGTGACAGGGATCTGCCTTGTGTGGGCCGATCGGCTTTTTGCAGACTCCCATTTTCTTATGTTCTTATGTTTCCATATACTGTATGAGCAGGCGTTCCCTGTACGCTCGTAGTGATGTTCCTGCTCGCTGTGTCTCTGCTACGTCACATCTTTCCACGATGTCATTCAGGGAGTGCTTTAATAACGCCGTAATTGACGAAAAGCAGTTCAATCGGATTGAGAAATGGGAAATGGGGGCGAATATCGTCTCACCCTATCTGGGAACAGGTCGGATATTCCAGTATGACAGGGAGTGTTGTCCATTAGAATGACACAGTCTTCTTCTCCGATAACTTCATCTAGTGATGTAATGTCATGGTCCGTTTTATACTTAGACCAAGTGCTGTTGCCAGGATGTCCTCATTTGCGTGATATTTGTTGAATATACGCTGACGATCCTCAGGTGATTTCTCGTTTGTTTCTGCGGCGAGGCATCCGCTCAGCTAGTGTGAACACCTTGATTCACGGTCTTGTACTGGCAGAACAGATTTCGACAGCCCCTTCGTAAACTATTTGACCGAGACACTGCCGCATGTATGATTATTTGTGATTGTTTAGTTTTATATCATTGTTTATGTGTTTTATGTAAATGTTTACATAATATATAATTGACTTTGTAAACGCAATTGTTTGGAATTATGAAGCATGTCTATTAGTTTTGATGATAGTTTGTATGTTCGTAATTGTCTACACAATCTCCTGAATTGTTTGACAACGGAATAGATTGTTGAGTTTATGTGATCGATTGGTTGTTTATAATGGATAAATGTTGAAAGATTTGACCATTGTTTTCTACTTGTATTGATAGTCTACTACGAATGCTAAATTAATCAAATACAATTGATAAAAGGTGTATTTGAAGACTTATTCAGGTATTAAACTATTCTTAGCGAGTGAAAGAGGGCTTGCAACAATTTATTTATTTATTTATCCTATTTTGGTTTGAACCAATATGATGGTTTGAAGATGACTTGTACAATTACTGACTGTTTGAAGACACATTGATGTAAAAACATGTTCCTGGCGAGCGATAGCGAGCCAGAAGCAACAGGAAATACAAACCAACATAAAATGCTTTTAAGATGTAGAGGTCCTTCCTAATCTGAAGCAACATGAAATACAGACCAACATCGTCCATAAGGTGTTACGGTACTGAAGAGGGGATAATACAAGATACTAAAGTCAAATGTTCACACTACTTACCAAGGTGTTGTTGTTGTTATTAAAACAGTTGACAGACGAAGGGGTTGGTGTTGTCACAAGGGTGGTCCCCCAGACCACCGGAATACATATACCCACACTGATCCTGTTCATCTGGGTTAGTACCCCACCACTGTTGTTGTTGTGGTTGTTGTCCATTCAGCCACAGGTTATCACGAAGACCAATCCATGGACCCCACCCCTCTGAGGGAGGTTCATTATTATTATCATTACACACACAACATGGTTCTCACATGTCAAATACCTATATAGATTTTTTTCTTCTGGCGAGTGATAGCGAGCCTGCAATATAGGAAACCCGGCCATCTGTTTTTATGCCGAAAAATATACAAATTTACCTTGAAAGAGTGGGTCTATAAACAACAACAACAGTGTATTCCTTTGTTTGTCTTTTCTCGGTAGAAAAATGTCCCGGCTGAAGGACGGTTTCTCATAATTTTAGGCTCGCTTTCGCTCGCCTACAGGAAATTGACACCTGAATAGGTTGAAATATCTGGTGATCGCCTGAAATATACCTTGAAGAGTCCTGGGGGGCATTTTTGTTTAGCCTTAACCACCAAAAATTGGGTCATTTTGTAACATCTACTACCTGCCAAGCAGGCATATTTACCCTAAACGAACTTCATTCCATGAAGAGCCAGAGTGTAATACAACTATGTATCCGTGAAAGGGCGATGATAGAGCTCTCCAATGAAACCTGAATCATCCTTGTACGACAACGGGTTCGCTTGCAACGATGTTGCAACACGAGTACAAAAACCCTAAAATACGGTAATTTCCCGAGATTTTACCCTGTCTAGCGAGGCGAGGGATGTGTAGGTATGTGTTATACACGCCAGTAACCTCGCTAGGCTCGGGCCAAGCGGTCAGAGCCCGCCTGCAGTCCTCCAACCGCGTGGAGTCTCTCTCAGAGCCGATAATATGTTCAACATCTCTTGCGACTTAAGTCGAGAGCCGCTGCTTGAGGGTTAAAGGGGTCGATATTATTGTTGTGCCGGGTTCTGATAGTTTAGTTCCCTTGATACAGTCCGTAAAACAATCCAGTTCTGGTTTGATGGACTTAAATATACTTGACAGGAACGTACCGAGTAGGTTCTATATACAGTAAAACTGGTATTCAAAGGTTCAATATAGTACTCAATAACAACACAAGGAAGAACATATTATATAAAGTTTTTTTTTAATATGCATGAGAGTAAGATAATAATAAGGATCATAAAGAAAGATCCAACAATAGTAACAAACATATATATATTGTCCTTACTTCAGAACAATGTTACTAATACCAGAATAACTCAATAGTGAGAGTCTAGTATTAAATCAGGTCATGTAGAAAAATACATAGAGGCATAATGTACAAGAATGAATTGTAACCTTCAATGCAATAATAAATGAGAGTCAAAATATCTTCCGTGTTCACAAGAGACTTCAATACTCTAGATAATGATACTAGAGTCACAATGTGGAGAGTTGGGGTTATAAAGATACTGTCACGGGAGACTAGGTGAGTCACGAGTAGGCTTGGCTGGGCCTTTAAAACTGACCGCGTGAGCTTGCCCTCAGGTCAGGTCACTGGGAAGGTCACCAGGTGAACTGAGGTAGTAATAAATACTTTTTTCTAGTTAATGCAACTATTAACTTAGCTGAAATGCAACGTTAATTTACTTTACAGGATAGGGCTGAGATTATTATTTATAATCTCCGAAAAGTATCAAAATCGCCCAAAGATGAATGTATATCTTATCACAGAATTATATTACTTGAACATATGCTACGATAACGAACCGAACTTAGGAATTCGTGTTTCTATAATTTCTTAGGCGAAGCAAAGTAATAACGTGAATGTAATAAGAGCGAAAAGGTAGTTTAATAGGTCTACTGGTTGGTATTAATTAGGTCGAGATGTAATCTTCAATAATCGTAATTAAGTCAACACACGAAGATAAGCAAAATAACTAATTGAGTTCCAAAAGACTCAGGCTTGAATGAACACTACAATTTAATCTCAAAACGCGAGAACTGATTGATTTATAGATATCGATCGGTAGATCGTACTTAGTAATTAAATTGGCGCTAATGACGAAGTTTAGCTCATTGATATTTAACGCAATATCAGATTCGCTTCTGAACGAGTTAACAGGGCGAGAGAAATAAATTGTACAGGCACAATTAGTGCATGGACGTAGGCGACGAAGTCCTACTCATTGATACTTAAAACAGGCAGTACCAGGCTCGGGCCTGAACGGGTTGACAGGGCGAGGTGAATAAAATAAAGAGATACAATTAGTGTATGGTGGATGAAAGGGGCACGAACACGGAGGAAAGTATTCCTAAACACGGTATTCGAAATATCACAACATCAAGATTTACAAGAACATAAATGCACGTCTATAACATATATTTCATATGCGATTAATTAGTGAAAGAATTAAGGAATAACACTATGCACTCGTTGTAAAATTGGGCGTAGGTTCTAAGTAAAAGTGATTATATAAATGGAGTGATCACGGAATATACTAAGACTTCAACTCACAAAGAATAAATCAACATACACGTAGTCAGTAAATCTGCGAGCGTGGGGGGGCCTGAATATATATTAATACACTGATATGTAACGTATGCGTAAGTTATGAATTAAATAAAGTCTTGAACAAGGGTCAAGGAATTAAGGCAAGGTTAACCCAGAATCACACAGTTTCAGAGGGATGACACTTATTACGCAAGTACGTGATCTTGGGCACAGATCACAATTAAATCAGGACACACACGGTTCACACATATTTACCTCACAACAATAATCAACAGAGAAAGACACAGAAACACTTAGGTATTTGGAAGAGCAGGGGGGGGGGGGGGAAGAGTGCTGGTCTGGCCGGCGTAGAGGGTAGTAGCCAATTCTTGCACAGCTGGTTACCTCCTCGAGCAGGGGTTTTCGGTTTAGGCCTGATTACGTAATTGGTACAGGGGTCCTAGGTCCAGGCCTGTTTACGTAATTCGAGCAGGGGTCCTAGGTCCAGGCCTACGTCCGTAGCTCGAGCAGGGCGCCAGGCAACAGACAGGTGGTCCTCCAACAATCCGGAGGGGGCACTCTCGAAGGGAAGGGGGATGGGGGAGGGCAAACCGTAGCAACACTGTCCCAACTAGCCCGTTCCTGGTGGTCAAGCCTAGTCAGTAAGTGAGGTGGTGCTTACTTTCCTCAGGTTTTTCTGAGGTCCTATGCAAATATTTTCTTGCTCCAGGTGTCAATGAACTCGGAGGAAAAGGGGGGTTGAGGAAAGAGGAAAAATGGTTGTTGTGAGGTACATATACATTCTAGCCTGGGAACTCAGGTATTATCATATGGGCCTGGTTCCAAGGTAATATTACAATACTTAAAGGGGCAGCTGGAAGGTCCAGGGCTTCTGTGAAAAATAGAAAACACGTAGAGCTTATAATGGAGCAACTGTCTTGCAGGTCTTCTAGTTACCCTAAGACATACACATAGAGGATTGTTGTTGTATCCTCGGGGACTTGGAGTGGTCAGGCGTTATCAGGTCCATTGGTTCCCGGAAATATTCGGGGCGCTGGTGAGTAGATTGCATAAAGGAGTGTTCGTCATATTCTAGATCTGGCGGAACAATACAGGGAGCGTCACTGCTGGTGGAGGCTATGTAAAAGGAGGGTTCTAATTGGCTGTCCCAGGGCGGTTGTGGTTGGCTGCAAAATACGGCTTGTGACTGGCTGAGAGAGTATTCCGTTTTCTTAGATGGCTGTGGGCGTGAAAGAGAACTGGGAAATGGACGGCTGGGCATGGCCAACTCAGGTAGATTCTTGTGGACTCGGAGGGGGGACTCTGGTAGATGTCTTCGTTGTCGACCCTGGGGTTTTGAGGTTGCCTGAGTGGTTATGCTGGCCACTCGGTGTATCGTATCGTTGGTTTGGGGCCCGTCATCTCAATTATTAATACACAACAACAACAATGTATGCCGGCTCGCTATCACTTGCCAGCATTTAATGAACTCTTAAGTGGGGTTGAAGTATCATAGCATTATCTAACTAATGGTGCAAAAGTCTGGGGAAGGATATGTACATTTTTAGCTTAACCGTATTTGCTCCATGGTTGGTCTGTTTGGACCTCCCCCTGTTTCTCTCCATTAGTTTGGAGATTATAAGACGGTTCACCACATTAGTTTGCTATAGGAACACGCTTTATCTCATTCAACCCCTACTGTACCAGCAAAGTCTTTTAAATTATATTCTAGCTATATTTAAACAATTTTATGCAGCTTAAGAAGGATCTGTGGTAGTAAAAACGGTTAAGTGAGATAGTTTGAAACCTGTTAATTGCCTGTTAACTGAAACGAATCGTCTAATGGTAGCCAGAATAAAGTTTTATAGGACATTACCGGTACTGAATAATAGGTTAAGAGTTTATTATTATCTGGGCGCGTGATAGCTACAGGAACTTACAAGCAACTGGCCTTCCACCGTGACGCAGTTGTCTATCATAATGTCTGGTTGGCCATTTTCTAGTTTAGGAAGCCTGGGAATAAATTTGTGTTAGGTGAGGGAATAAACTGCATAACATCACTCAAATATAACGACAACAAATAAAACAAGTAAAAACCTCATTAATAATTGAACAAACTATCATAATAACCCACAAGCCGTCGGACCAGATAATGTTAAGGTGGTTTGTGGGTGAATTATCTTCTCCATTCCTCTTTGTTAATATATTCCAAGGATCTGATCCATAAATTAATAGAGGAAGGAAAAATTGGCTGTATACTTGTCTCTTCAACCCTATTTGAACCGAGGGGGGTCTTCTAGTACTGCCCTTGTTTTGTTTCGTTAGTTTGGAGATTATAAAACGTTTCATCCCAATAGTTGTCCGATAATAGGACACTTCACCCCATTCAGGCCTCAATTCTGTCTGGGCGAGCGAAAACAACGAGCCTGTAACCTTAAAAAAATCAACCTTTGACCGCGACATTCTTCTTATGGAAACGTGTACAAATATTGCTTTAACCCTTTCACCACCATTATGGAATGTTTAATATATTCTGGTTACCATTAGTTGATTATCTTTAGTTTGTAATCTACGTATATGACTCAAATGTGTAAATACAATCTCAATACACCCTCATAGTACGATAGGTACTTCTTAAACTGCATGACATCTAATTATAGCCAGTATCAAAGGTTAAAAGGCGTCATGTTGTTGAAGTTGTTAAGGGGGTCTGGCTGGCCACGGCGACGAACTAAAACAAATTGTTTGAAAATACCCAAAGGAAGGCAATCCTTAATAATAGTAATTAAACAATAATAACTCTCAAGACGTTGGACCAGATAGTGTAAAAGCCTTCATTAGTTTAATCTCACCTACACACCATAACACACACACACACACACACACACACACACACACACACACAGCCCGTAGCCTAGTAGGTAGAGCTCTCGTCTCATACACGAGGGGTCGGGGGTTCAATCCCCGGCCGGGCGGAGACAAATTGGGCTTGTCTCCTTTCATGTGTTAGCCTCAGTTCACCTAGCTGTAAATAGGTACCTGGAATAAGTGGACGACGTTGTGACGTCCCATCTGGGGTTGGCAAAAATGGTACAAGGTGAGATGGGTATCATATGGTTCACCTAAGCTGATGGCTACCTAAGCCTTCGGGCGAGACGGTACCGTCTATAGTGAGAATGGTACCATACAGATCCACCCTAAGCCTTCGTTTCCGATGTCGCCACTTGGCTAAAAATACAGACTACACACACATCCACAGCCATTCCAACGATACATATAACACCTACACATATAGGAGGCGGGAAATAACGAGCATGCTCACTCCCGCAATACAACTAGAGTAGGTACACAGACACACACACACAAGGTTATTGTGGAAATTGCAGGTTGTTGGAGGTGTACATGGTAGGATGTTAAAATGGATGGAAAACTTTTTAATAGGAAGAGAAATGAGGACCACAATACGAGACGAATATTCCCAGTGGAGGAGTGTGACGAGCGGAGTACCACAGGGATCAGTGTTGGGTCCGATAATGTTCCTACTTTATGTAAACGACATGCCAGAAAATTTGAATAGTCATATGAATATGTTCGCGGATGGCGCAAAGATCATAAAGAATGTCACCTGTATAGAAAGTTGTCAGGATCTTCAAAAGGACCTAGATAGTTGCACAGATGGAGCCAAACCTGGAAAATGAGTTTCAATGCAGAAAAGTGTCATGTTTTAGAAGTGGGAACAAGTGAGATAAGGCCAAGCTGGGAGTACAAATTAGAAATTGAAAACATCGGCAAAACACGGCATGAGAAGGACCTTGGAGTGATAATACAAGATGATCTATCGCCGGAGAAGCATATTAACATGATCATTGGAGGAGCATATTATGGAATAATAACCAATATGAGAGTGGCATTTAACTATTTGGACGAAGAAATGTTAAGAAAACTGATAATGACTATGATAAGACCAAGATTAGAATATGCAGCAGTGATATGGCCACCACATTTGAAAAAACACATAAACAAATTAGAGAAAGTCCAAAGGATAGCAACGAAGATGATCCCAAGATTGAAGGAGTTGACATATGAGGAAAGACTTGAGACACTACAACTGCTTACCTTGAAAGAGAGAAGGGAACGAGGCGACTTAATAACGATGTTCAAGGGAGAAAAAGGTTGGAAACGAGTAGATAGGGAAGATCTATTCGTGAGGGATGATGGAAGGACAAGAGGACACGAGTTTAAACTGAGGAAGGGCAGATGTAAGGACACAAAGAAATTCAGCTTCCCATATAGAAGTATAGAGACTTGGAAACAATTGGAGGAGGAGGTGGTGCGAGCGAAGAACATTAACATGTTCAAATCTAGGTTGGATAAAAGTAAATATGGAAATAGGACAACATAAGCTATGATATGTTAGTCCAAAATACTGGGGATTGGGAATATCCATTACGATACTTGTCTAAGTATAATGGATTGATTATAAAGTAACTAAGACAGGACAACACGAGCACTGCTCAATTCCTGTAAACTACAAAATAAATACACACAGACACCATAACATCATAGCATAGCCACACATCATAACACAAACCAACACCACATCACACACACACCATACCACATACTCACACACGCACACAGACACCATAACATCATAACATAGCCAAACGTCATAACACTAACCTACGCCACAACACACACACCATAACACACATACACATTTCATATTACACATACACCATACAAAACACACGCACCAAAAGATACACACATACCATAACAAACAAACACACACACACACACACTGTAACATACAGTGTGTGTGTTACACACAACATAACACATACCACAACGCACACATCATAATACACACACATGCCATAACACACACATGCACGCCATAACATAGACACACACACACACATACATCATAACAATTACACACACACCATACCACACACACGTCATAACACGCACACACACTCTATAATGTGATGATCTCAAACTCCAATTTCCATCATCCAAGTTGGTGGTTTGTGGGGATTTCAATGAACTATACACCTGTGAGATTCAAGAACAGCTGCATCTTTCACAAATTGTTGACTTCCCACCCACAACCACAACACTCTTGACCTTATTTTGACAGACATGGATGAGCAGTACCTCCCACCTGAACCTTTACCTCCTGTGGGACGCAGCACTCATCTCTCTGTGTTCTGGTCACCTGCCCCTACCACCTCCCATCAACAGACCCCCGTCATCCGGACTTACCGACCAACGCCAGACTCTGCAATGTGGGGGTTCGGGCAGTGGTTGGTTCATTACCCGTGGACGGAGGTTCTCACTGAAGAAGACGTTAATGCCAAATGGGACAACTTTGTATCTACCACCACCGAAGCCTACCACCACTTCTTCCCCACCAAGAGGACCAAAATGCACCCCTCTGACGTCCCATGGATTACTCCTCGGATCAAGAGACTGATGCAGAATCGGAACAAAGCCTTCTACATGGACAACAATCGCTACAAGGACCTACGCAACATTGTGATAAGGGAAATCCGTTGGGCGAAGAAGTCCTACTACCCTACAAAGATTCATCATTTAAAACAAACCAATATCAGTCAGTGGTACTCTAAAATTAAGAATCTTTGTGGCTTAAGTAGTGGGACTCCTTCGATCCCCTGTGTTTCCCATGTCCCTCGTGTAGATGCACCTGAACTGATAAATAATCACTTCTCTACCATCTGCCAAACCCTCCCCAAACTAGACCGCACCAACCTCCCTGCCTTCCTCCCATCCCCTTCCCCCCCAGTAACTGTTCAAGAATTTGAAGTGGCCAAAAAGCTTTCCAGTTTCAAATAAAAAAGATCAACAACCCCAGTAGACCTACCCATGAAATATACAAAGAATTTTCGGTGGAATTTGCCACCCCCCTTTGCTCGATAATTAATGCCTCCTTAAGGCAAAGTAAATGCCCTGCAGACTGGAAAACTTCATACGTCACTCCAATCCCCAAAATCCCCTCCTCACATTCTCTTAATGAACTCAGACCAATTGCCATTACGCCCATCCCTAGTCTAATCTGTGAGGACTTTGTATTCACCTGCGCTTACTCACAAATCCGTCACTTGATAGATCCCCAACAGTTTGGCAACGTAAAAACCTCCTCCACCACTCACTGTCTTATTAGCTTCCTAGATTATATTTACACAAATCTTGAGAAGAGAAAGACTTCCCTCGCCCTTGCCTTTATTGACTTCAGGATAGCATTGACCTTGTTGACCACACCATCATCATCAACAAAGCCATAAAGTTGGGGCTACATCCTACCCTGGTTGCGTGGTTGACCGACTTCCTTAGTGACAGACGACAAGCATTGCGATACCAAGGCTTCATCTCCACCTGCCTAGACATCACATGTGGAGTCCCACAGGGCACAAAGATGGGGCCTCTATTGTTCCTCATCTTGATTAATGATGCCCTAAAGGACACCCCATTCCACTGGAAGTACGTGGACGACTCGACAGTCGGCATTACTGTCGATAACACCTCCCCTAACTATGACCCCCTACAAGACATCCTCGACCGTCTTCAAGCATGGACCACAGACAATCATGTAACTATCAATCATGACAAGACAGTGGTCATGCACATCAACACTTCCGTTACCGACCTTCCTCCACCCACTGTCACAATTGGTCCTCATCCCCTTCAGCTTGTTGAGTCCACCAAACTCCTCGGAATCACTGTGGACAACAAACTGAACTGGAAGAAACATGTAACTACCACAGTCAGGACCGCCACTTACAAGTTGTTTATGCTAAGGCGGTTGAGGATCCCTGGGGGCGCCGGAGAATGAGCTGAAGAGTATATATAACACACTTCATACTCCCTAAGCTCACCTACGCCTCTCCCGCCTGGTCCTCCTCTCTAATCCTAACACAACAACGTCAACTGGAGAGAGTTCAGAGGAGGGCATGCAGGATCATCCTGGGTGGCACATATCCAGGGTACGAGGAAGCTCTCACCACCCTTAGCATACCTGCACTCTCAACCCACCACTACAACACACTCAAAACAGTTTGCATCTAAGCTGCTTGTTCACCCACGACACAGAAACTTACTTCCACCAAGACGCCCCTAGACCTACACGTGCAGCTCGTCATATTCAACACACTCCAACCAATAAGAGCAAGAACTGACAGATATAAAAATAGTCCTATCCCAACCATTGTTAATATTATTAATAATGTGTAATAATGGCCTGTCACACCATATATACGCGCCCACCTTTAATAATATATGCATAAGTGTGTGTGCGTGGGTGTATTAGAATATAATTATGTATGTATTTGCTTGAGTTTGTTTATGTATATGTGTATATATGAATCTATGTATGTGCAGTATATGTGTATGTATGTGTGCGTATATGTGTATGTATGTATGCATTATTTATGTATATATATATGTGTCTATAGTGTATACTGTTTGTGGTTCGTGCCCGGCTGAGAGTATCAGGTAGGATAAGAGGAAGAGCATATATGCATGTAATGTGCATATATTTATGTATATGTATGTCTGTGTGTATGTGCTGTCAATGGTTCGAGCCCGGTTGAGAATATAAGGTATAGAATATATATATGTACTGTACGTGTATTTATATAGTCATAGGCACATATGTATGTAAATATACGTACATATGAGCGAGGACATATTGCTCACTAGCGCAAATTCTGATTATAAATCTATGCATAAGCATTATCGATTATTAAGTGTTCGCGTATCTTCATCCATGTATTTCCACCCTTAACAATAGAACGCCCAGCTCTTCCATATTTCGCCTTCTGTCACACACACACACACACACACACACACACACACACACACACACACACACACACACACCTACACTACCGAGGATTAACCTCCCATTGTAGTACCGGCCCCCTCTTTACCCTGAAAATACCAAAACAGTTTCTGTATGTATGTATGTTTGTGTGCATACGTGAGCGTTTGTGTATACGGACATGTGCACACTTATGCATGTTCTTATGTTCCTATATATGTATGTATATGTATGTGCGCACGTACGTGTATATACGTATGTTCTGTATATGAGTAAGTAAATAAATGTGTATATGTACTGTATATCACTTACTCTCATGGTTTTTTTATGATAATTTGTATTCTGCACATGCATCATTATTGTATTTATTTATTTTGTTTGTAAACTAAGCTTACCATCCTCATATCTGTACATCTCATGTTCATCCACTAAATTGTAAAATGTGTATTTTCAGCTCATGAGGCTGCCATTCTTTAATAAACCGTTTATTATTATTATTATTATTATTATTATAATACACACACACTATAGCACACACAAACCATATCACGCACACACACTCCATATCAGACACACACACTATAGCATACAGACACACACACACACATCCTGAAACACATACACACACCATAACACACACATGCACGCCATAACATAGACACACACACATAAATTATAACAATTACACACACACTGTATAATACACGCACACTATAGCACACACACATATACCATATCACGCACGCACACACTATAGCATACAGACACACATACACACATCCTGAAACCCATACACATACCATAACACACACACACAAAATGCTTACACCCTAACACACACAACAACAACCATACTACGCACACATCCTAACACATATATACACCCGAAAACAATACACACCAGAAACATACACAATTTATAAGGAACACAATATTGCCCATAACAGACATACAGCTCCATAACACACGCACCACACTCATTTTAAAATACACATACAGCATAACACACATACACTAAATATTATATTTATACAAGTAATTTCCACTTTTCCTGGCGAAGCAGTAGCGAGCCACAAAGAATAGCGTGTCTATTTAACCCTTTCAGGACACTAGAATTTTTCACTATTAGTTGGCTAACATCCAGACATTCTGACGGTTGTAATACATTACAGGCTCGCTATTGCGCCGCCTATAAAAAACATGGACACCTGAAATGTCACGAAATGTCAGATAATTCACCAACAATTTAGCTTAGAAGGGAACTGGGGGACATGTGTCGTAGCTTTAAAGGGGTCCGTATTATTATTTAACAAGCAACAACAACAACAACAGTGTCTGGCTGCTCGCTATCAACCGTTCCCAGTATTTAATTAACTTCTAAGTTGGGGTAAATTGTTGTAACATTTGTCCAACTAATGGGGCTGAAAATAGGGTCTGGGGAAGGATATATAATACATGTTTTTGTGTAAAACCCTACTTGGTCCAAGGCGGGTCTTCTTGGACTTCCACCTTTTGTGCTTCAGTATTTTGGAGCATTTAACACTTTTTTCACCCCATTCGTTTTGGCGATAATAAGCTGCTTCAATCCCAGTGCAAGAGCCATTTTTATTCTGGGATAGGCCAATAGAGCCGGTAACTTAGAATCATTGGGCCTTCAGCCTGGACATTGTTCTGGGATAGAAGCCAATAGAGTCCTGTAACGTAGCATCAATTGGCCATCAGCCTGGACATTGTTTTGGGATGGCCAATAGAGCCTGTAAACTTAGCATCAATTGGCCATCAGCCCTGGACATTGTTCTGGGATAGCCAATAGAGCCGGTAACTTAGCATCAATTGGCCTTCAGCCTGGACATTGTTCCTGGGAGTAGGCCAATAGAGCCTGTAACTTAGAATCAATTGGCCATGCAGCCTGGACATTGTTTTGGGGAAAAATAGCCAATAGAGCCTGTAACTTAGCATCAATTGGCCTTCAGCCTGGACATTGGGCTGGGATAGACAATATAGCCTGTAACGTTAGCATCAATTGGCCATCAGCCTGGACATTGTTCTGGGATAGCCAATAGATCCTGTAACTTAGCATCAATTGGCCATCAGCCCCTGGACATTGTTTGTTAGGATAGCCAATAGAGCCTGTAACTTAGGCATTCAATTGGCCTTCAGGCTGGACATTGTTCTGGGATAGCCAATAGAGCCTGTA
>CM064523.1:47804341-47989380 GCA_032716605.1 Paralithodes platypus | reverse complement strand
CCAATACAGGAGCGAGCACCAAGGAGCAATTCTTAAGTACTATTGGAGGAATTTCATCTGGACCAGGAGCCTTATCTACTGAGAGATTCTGCATATAGTTTTGACATGTCTGGTGTGGATCTTCAGTGAGGGAATTTCAGGCGAATTAAAATTAAGTACAGGGACATCTTGATTTATTTCATCTAAGGTTGAGTTGGTGGAGAAAATATCCGCAAGAGGGTTAGCTTTACCTCGTGGGTCACTTACAAGATTGCCAGCCGGAGATTTTAATGGTGGAATGGATGAAGCAGTAGTGAAGTTGGATTTAAATGAGTTAAGAGTAGACCAAAATATTTTGTTATCATTTGGATTATTTAGAAGTTTATTTGCCTGCTTGTGGAGAAAGTTTGATTTAGTTAGGTTTAATACAGTTTTGGCATGATTTCTGATGTTTCTAAAGTAATTAAAGGCTTCATGAGTTTTTGATCTTGTGTATGCATTGTAGGCTATTGCTTTTTGTTCAGTTACTCTAGCACAATTATGGTCAAACCATTTAGGTGAATTAGATCTTTTACTGTACTTTTGATGAGGAATAAAAGTTTCCATTCCAATTTTTACAAAATCTTGTATGTGGCTCAAGGTGGAGTGTGCATCATTAGAAAAGAAAGAGGTCCAGGGAATATCAATAAAGAAACCCTGAAGACCCTCCCAGTCTGCCCTATCGTAATGCCATTTAGTCACCAAAACAGGTTCAGAGTGGGAAGGTGTGGTAGGTGATAGACAGGTGGCCTGTATCAGACAGTGATCAGAAGATCCAAGCTATGTTAACTCTTAGACCCTTGTTTGCCATACCCCCCTCCATCTTTTGAAATTTGCCTCTGGTTCCTGCGCACTATCTGCGATAAAAACTAGGTCATCTGCACATAACAACTCCCATGGGAGTCTTGTCCTTAAGTACCTTGACAGAGTCTCCAGGACCAAACCAAACAGTAATGGGCTCACCACTGAACCTTGGTGAACTCCAATTTCCACTGGGAACTCTTCGCTCAGAACCCCATTCACTCTAACTGCTGCCCGTGACCCCTCATACATTCTCATTATCACACGCATCAACCACTCCTCTACTCCGAGTTTTATCATAGCCCACTGCATTACCTCCCTAGGCACCCGGTCAAAGGCCTTCTCCAGACCTACAATCAATAGGTATAACTCCCTGTTGTTCTCTAAGAACCTCTTTTGCAGTTGCCTAAGAATTAAGATTGCATCAGTTGTGCCACGTCCCGGCATAAATCCAAACTGCATGTCACTGACGGCAACACTTCTCTTGATCATGTATTCAAAGACACTTTTGCTGACTTTCATGACTTGATCGAGCATTTTCAAACCACTATAATTTCCCCTGTGCCTGTCTAAGGAGTCATCCTTGCCTCTGTATATATTTACTATCACACTTTTCTGCAATGCATCAGGAATTTTGTCCTCCTTCATGATAGCATTAATCAGCTCTGTGACCAATTTAACCCCAATATATTATCTCCAGTTGCTTTTAGCTTCTCAGCGACAATGCCGGAGCTCCCAACGGTTTTCCCAGATTTCATTATATCTATAGCACTTTTAACAGCATCGTACCCTATCAATGGTGGAGGGCCTTGTACTGGGACTGCAGTGCTGAGCTGCTCTCTGTTCCATTCAAACTTCACATTAAGCAGTCTTTCATAATGCTCTTTCCATGGCTCTAATTTTGTGTTATGAGTAAACAGTCATGGCACTGTCACTATTTATGCATCTTACACCCACAACGTCCTGCCTGCAGTCCCTCACATTCTTAGCTAATTTATAAACCCCATTGGTATTATTAGTGCTGCAAACTTGTTCTATAACGCTATCCTGCATGGTTTTCTTTGCCCTGTAGACCTCTTCTAGCATTACGTGTATCGGACAGATAACTTTCCTTGCTGCCACCTTCCTTCCACACTTTGAAACATCTTTTCTTCTGGATAAAACAAACCATCTGAGGAGGAGCACTGTATTAACAACGTTTCATAGATAGCTTCTTTAGGTCACTAACCAAACGTTGTCAATAAAGTGCTCCTCCTCAGATGATGTTTTTTATCCATTCTGTCTACTTGTCAAGTACCGCTCAACATCTTTTCTTCTCTCTGACTGCAGCTTCGACATCGTTGTTCCACCACCAGGAGAACTTATGTCTGGGTAGCCCCTTTGTTTTGCCACAGACAAAAGTCTGTGGTGTCAAGGAGGCTGCGTTCCATGTTCCATTTGCTATCAACATCATCTGGCGTAGCACCCATAGTCCAGTAGTCTATCCCTTCACACAGGTTTCCTGGGCGCAGCACACATCCACTCTTCGTCTTTCAAGCACTTCCACAACTTCGCTTTTAACATGTCACAAGCTTTTCATTCAATGTATCGATCTTATACCAGAGGTCTTGATCCCCAATTTGGTGGCCACGAGTGAATTGCCTCCATGCTCCTCTGCCATCCGTCAACTGGTGCCTCTCCTCCCAGCCTACACCACTTTCACTTATATATTACTCTATACTTCATCCCTCCATCTGGTGGCCACGAGTGAATTGCTTCCATGTTCCTCTGTCATCCGTCAACTGGTGCCTCTCCTCCCAGCCTACAACACTTTCACTTATATATTACTCTATACTTCATCACTCCATCTCACTCTTGGTCTGCTTCTCTCTCTCTGTTCTTCCGCATTACTCTCATACACTCTTTTGGTCATGCTCTCATTCTCCATATGCTCCACAAGTCCACATGTCAATTAGTCAATTACTGTACCATAATTTGTCACCTGATAATCCAGAAAATCCAACAGTCCGGGCTATTATAATGTGAAACTTGCAAAATAAACAGTCCAATTTCATATCCAAAATATTAGAAAATAAAATCTCCATTCCTATAACCAGTGTTGAATTAGAAATAATAAAGCATTTCTGAGCTTTTTCACATAATAGTTGTACGTATTTAGGCCATATTAAGATATTAAGAGGCTAAGCAAAACTGATTGAGAGCTTGTTTTTGTATTACCTTTAAGTGACTGTCGGCCAATAGTCTTGCATATATGATTTTATTTTTTGTTTTACATAAAAGAATGGGAAAAGGAAAAACAATTCTAAAAAAAATGGTCCATTCACTTAATGGTATTCTCCATTTAAAAAAAAAACATTAACAGCTTGATTAGCTGGATTTAAACTGTTGTTGCCCCCTAGTACTATGCTCCTTGTTGCGGTAGAGGGGCTTCTAGGCCGGCGACTGAAGCTTGATGGGGCAGGGTTATTGCCTTCTCCCCTCGAGCTTTCGTCGTTGGTTTGACTAATTTTGCGTAGTTTATCTTTCGTTTTTCTATGTTTTTCCCCTTCTGTTCTTATTCTGTCTCATCCGGTTATCCTTCGGGCGGCCTATATCATATGCCACCCTGGCCTGGCTAGGTTGTTGGCTCCTGACCTGATTTGTTTCTTCGGCCGCTGGTGCGGTCAAGCTGACTCGATTCCCCTCAGTAGTGCATTTTTTTGCATATCGCTGTGATTTTTTCTTCCTTAGTCCTGATCTTTCATTCTTCGCCCTTGATCACTTCTTGGTTGGTGCTGCAGTGTAGCAGTTTTTGCCTCATCCTTCGGCCCTGCCCTATCGAGTTCTGCTGTGGAGCTCATATGGTTTGGCTGAACTGATGACATGGCGAGAAATGACTTGAGTGTCTTCACCTTCCTAGATTTGTTCACCTCCTGGCCTTCCTTATCTATCTCGTCTTGATTAGTTGTCCAACTTGTTCTAATCCTTCGGGCCAGCCCTATGAGAGTTCTTTGGGAGAACTCAGTGGTCTGGTTAAACTAATTTATTGAACAAAAGAAATATACAAAATATATACTGTATAATTATACTGTATATAAACATAGACTACAGTAGATCTGGGCTTGACACGAAAATGGAACTTTGCAGTATGGCACCCAAAATCGGAAAACGAACCCTCAAGTTCGAACCTCGAAACCGCGAAAATGTGATGTTTTCGCTGTTTCGATGTTCGAACTTGAGGGTTTGTTCTACGAATTTGGGTCCCTTACTGCAAAGTTCCATTTTCGTGTCCAGTCCAGATCTACTCTAGTCTATGATATAATATATAATGTAAAACTTGAAACACTGTTGTTGATTGAAAGATGGTGGAAATTATGTACTCTGAGGAAGAAAGTTCCAAAGAGTTGTTGTTCGGGGTATACATTATTTTTGCAATGTGGAGGAATGATTGTTAAGTCATAGGCGCGAACAGACGCCTTAATATGATAGGAAAGAATGCAAAAAGGTGGCACAAGTGCAGCAAGTTCAACTGAACACTTATCGTAAAACAATGCAAGGGATGCAACATTTATTTCTATATACAAAGGGGGGAATTCATTAATATGATGATAATTCAAGTTGTTGTTGTTGTTTTCGTTCCCTAAGCTGCCTGGCCGAACAGCTCCGAGTCCCTAAGGAAGGCCATGGCCACTTTCGGGCTTTCACACAGACCTCTCAAGGAGTGTAGCTTGTGTTGTTGGCGTAAGTGATTGTGTGAAATGCAGTCTTCTATGATGTGTTTAATGGTATAGGGTGCTGTTACATCCTGGGCAGGTGTCGACGACGGAGTCATCCAGTCTCTTCAAGATAGCTCAGAAGAGCTGGATAGTGCCCGCATCTCAGCCTGGCCAGGTGGACTCTGTCCTCGCGAGTAAGGGAGGATTCAGAAGGATGGACTTCGGACTGCAGCTGCATGTTGTCTATAAGTGATTGGATGGAACGGCGAGAGATATGAGTATGGATGTGCTTCTGGAAGCTGGTTTGGGATGGGCAGGGAGGGAGAGAAGACAGTATTTGTGTGTGATACCGTGTGCTTGGTGTTGTTTCAATATTTCTTGGTGTCTGTGGGTGTGTTGCCATGTAGTGTAGTGGGTGGTGTTGGTTTGTGGAGGCTGCTGTCAGGAATTGAGTGCCTCTCATGTCCAGATGGTCTTTGACTTTGAGGACTTTGGTTTCTTGATGTACCGTAGGTGATTTGTAGGTGTAGTAGCTGTGCAGCCTGTGATGATTTTCAGGGCTTTATTTTGAATAGTCTGTAAGGTCTTGTGATGTGTTTCAGCTAGGTTAGAAGCCCAGGCAGGGCTTGCATATTCTCATGTGACGTCACTATGACGTCACAGGTCCGATATAGACGATCCACAAAATACTGTATACCACTGTAA
Source organism: Paralithodes platypus (assembly GCA_032716605.1). NCBI lineage: Eukaryota > Metazoa > Arthropoda > Malacostraca > Decapoda > Lithodidae > Paralithodes > Paralithodes platypus. Next base: position 47,984,161 of record CM064523.1, on the reverse strand, counting down.
ATAATTATTTCAGTGCCATTGCATTTTGCAAGATAATTATGTGCAGGTTGGCGATTATTATTCCATGTTTATCTCAACCCATGCACCACCACCTTTAAAATGCGCAAGTGAATTAAGCAAGGGAAGGAGGAACTGGAACCTGGATATTTAGCAGACCAAATAAATATGTACAAGTTGGGTGAATATGAATGACATGTATGTTTAAATGTACCCTCAAGTTCGAACCTCGAAACCGCGAAAATGTGATGTTTTCGCTGTTTCGAGGTTCGAACTTGAGGGTTTGTTCTCCGATTTTGGGTACCTTACTGCAAAGTTCCATTTTCGTGTCCAGTCCAGATCTACTCTAGTCTATGATATAATATATAATGTAAAACTTGAAACACTGTTGTTGATTGAAAGATGGTGGAAATATATGTACTCTGAGGAAGAAAGTTCCAAAGAGTTGTTGTTCGGGGTATAAATTATGTTTGCAATGTGGAGGAATGATTGTTAACCCGGTAACGGCGAGCGGGGGGGGGGGGGGGGGGTAATGAACTAGCTCCCCATGGACGAGCATATTGGCTCCATTCAGGCCTATAATCGTCATTTTACGATAAATATCATTATTACTTATTCATATGAGCCTATTTTACCTTCACTATAAAGATAGTAACCTGTAACAACAATAAAACAAGTGAAAATATAATTTTTCTGGTCAAAATCGCGAATATAGATGGACCAGCCCATTCATGAATTATGGAGAAAATTGAGGCAACCCCTCCCTCCACGAGGCCTCAAGCCACACTGAGCCTACTCATACACACACTCGGTTGTGTAACACACCCGCTAGGCACGTAAGCACATCCCCCACACAGTTTGCTAATGTTAGCACAAAAATATACCAACAAATTAGGGAATAACAGGGAAAATAGGTGATAATTGAAGGGGGAGGGGAAAGGGAGGAAGGAGGGGATGTGGAGGAGTGATATGAGGTATAGGGGAAAAAAAAAAAAAAAAAAAAAAATTTAGTGCTGTTTAAATGTTTTTTTTAGGCCTCCCTCTTAAGAGCTTTGCCGCCGTCGCCCAGTAAAACCTCTTAAGAGCTTTGCCGCCGTTTACGGGTTAAGTCATAGGCGCGAACAGATTCCTTACTATGACGGGAAAGAATGCAAAAAGGTGGCACAAGTGCAGTAAGTTCAACTGAACACTTATCGTAAAACAATGCAAGGGATGCAACATTTATTTCTATATATAAAGGGGGGAATTCATTAATATGATGATGATAATTCAAGTTGTTTTTGTTTTCGCTCCCTAAGCTGCCTGGCCGAACAGCTCCGAGTCCCTAAGGAAGGCCATGGCCACTTTCGGGCTTTCACACAGAGCTCTCAAGGAGTGTAGATTGTGTTGTTGGCGTAAGTGACTGTGTGAAATGCAGTCTTCTATGATGTGTTTAATGGTATAGGGTGCTGTTACATCCTGGGCAGGTGTCGACGACGGAGTCATCCAGTCTCTTCAAGATAGCTCAGAAGAGCTGGATAGTGCCCGCATCTCAGCCTGGCCAGGTGGACTCTGTCCTCGCGAGTAAGGGAGGATTCAGAAGGATGGACTTCGGACTGCAGCTGCATGTTGTCTATAAGTGATTGGATGGAACGGCGAGAGATATGAGTATGGATGTGCTTCTGGAAGCTGGTTTGGGATGGGCAGGGAGGGAGAGAAGACAGTATTTGTGTGTGATACCGTGTGCTTGGTGTTGTTTCAATATTTTTTGGTGTCTGTGGGTGTGTTGCCATGTAGTGTAGTGGGTGGTGTTGGTTTTGTGGAGACTGCTGTCAGGAATTGAGTGCCTCTCATGTCCAGATGGTCTTTGACTTTGAGGACTTTGGTTTCTTGATGTACCGTAGGTGATCTGTAGGTGTAGTAGCTGTGCAGCCTGTGATGATTTTCAGGGCTTTATTTTGAATAGTCTGTAAGGTCTTGTGATGTGTTTTCAGCTAGGTTAGAAGCCCAGGCAGGGCTTGCATATTCTCATGTGACGTCACTATGACGTCACAGGTCCGATATAGACGATCCACAAAATCCTGTATACCACTGTAAATAATGATTTCAGTGCCATTGCATTTTGCAAGATAATTATGTGCAGGTTGGCGATTATTATTCCATGTTTATCTCAACCCATGCACCACCACCTTTAAAATGCGCAAGTGAATTAAGCAAAGGAAGGAGGAACTGGAACCTGGATATTTAGCAGACCAAATAAATATGTACAAGTTGGGTGAATATGAATGACATGCATGTTTAAATGTACCAACACAATATTTTACTGTTACTTTTCGTTAATATAGATATCTATATCTCCAACTTCATTATAGCCTCAATCTCGCAAAAGGTCTATTGTAACATTATTGTATGTTATAATAATGGATGTATAGGATGATATATTATTCTATACAAAATATCATATACTTTCTGTTCCTATTTGTGTATTAAATATAACGACCATTATACTGTATGCATGGGTAACGATAATATATTGTAGAACACTAATTCATTTGATAATATATATGATAAAAGAAGAAACAATGCCATTTAATTATGCACGTTATTAATGTTCATGAGTAAACTATTGCCATTGTTTATCTTCAAATTAAATAATATCCTGAAATAACATAATATAATTTCATGATTCTTTAACACAAATATGTAGCATATTTGCCACGTCTGTTTGTATTGTGTATTACAGTCATAGGTATATTGGAACACTCATGTCAATGTGTGTTAAGCCCAAGCTAGATAATATATTATTATCCAAAATTATCAATTAAACTAATAGACTCGAAGATTCAAATGACTGTAAATATAATATGACTTAGGAATGTATAGTCAAAATCAATAGTTGGCAGAAAACCTAATCTAGAGAGGGCCATTATCTTGACATTACTATGACATGAAACAAATACTACTATTATCAGGCTATTATACTAACATGAGGACTGCTGGGGATAATCTAGAGAGAAACATGATCTTGACATTTCTATGACATGAAAACAAATAGTACTATTCTCAGGCCACTATGCTAACACGAGGACTGCTGGGGATAAATTATTGTAACATAAATGTTCAGGTTATCAGCTAATGATTGACTTTGGCTGTATATATAGTTTTGTTTACTTTTATTTGTTGCATCATACTGTATACTAAAGATTGATACACTCTACAAATAGGGATAAGCATAAGTGATCATCATTGCCAATATATTTATTAACATTTTACTAAAGTTAAAAGTTAATTTTGATTACAAGCAGATGTTAGTGACCAATGCATCTCAATTAATGGTGTTGATTCATACAATAAATGAACATTATCAACTAGTTAATCATGACCTAAATGTTCTTATCTGTATGAAATTTGCAACATGTACCTAACGTTTTTTTTAAACTGAATGTATATGTTATTGTTGCATTGAGATTAATTTAAAGAACGTTTATGTTGAATAATTGATTAATCACTTTAGGAAATATAATAACATATTTAGTGTTAATTTGATGCTTGTCACACAAAACATACAAACTAGCATGCAATAAATGACTTCACTAATTTGTTTAACACTGTCAATCCAAATATGAATTTTAAAACTAATGACTACTATCAAGTGATTCTCTTCAATAACCGATTGTTGTGAATGAAAAGGCTAAACAAATGTCTGGTGCAGAATATCACGCAGAACATGTACATAAGTAAGACACATCAATCAATACTGTTTTGAAAACTCAATACTTTTTACCCACACTAAGTAAGTTGTATATGATAATGCATACAACATTGTTTACCCACACTAAGTAAGTTGTATATGATGGAGCATACAACATTGTTTACCCACACTATGTAAGTTGTATATGATGGAGCATACAACATTGTTTACCCACACTAAGTAAGTTGTATATGATGGAGCATACAACATTGTTTACCCACACTAAGTAAGTTGTATATGATGGAGCATACAACATTGTTTACCCACACTAAGTAAGTTGTATATGATGGAGCATACAACATTGTTTACCCACACTAAGTAAGTTGTATATGATGGAGCATACAACATTGTTTACCCACACTAAGTAAGTTGTATATGATGGAGCATACAACATTGTTTACCCACACTAAGTAAGTTGTATATGATGGAGCATACAACATTGTTTACCCACACTAAGTAAGTTGTATATGATGGAGCATACAACATTGTTTACCCACACTAAGTAAGTTGTATATGATGGAGCATACAACATTGTTTACCCACACTAAGTAAGTTGTATATGATGGAGCATACAACATTGTTTACCCACACTAAGTAAGTTGTATATGATGGAGCATACAACATTGTTTACCCACACTAAGTAAGTTGTATATGATGGAGCATACAACATTGTTTACCCACACTATGTAAGTTGTATATGATGGAGCATACAACATTGTTTACCCACACTAAGTAAGTTGTATATGATGGAGCATACAACATTGTTTACCCACACTATGTAAGTTGTATATGATGGAGCATACAACATTGTTTACCCACACTAAGTAAGTTGTATATGATGGAGCATACAACATTGTTTACCCACACTAAGTAAGTTGTATATGATGGATCATACAACATTGTTTACCCACACTAAGTAAGTTGTATATGATGGAGCATACAACATTGTTTACCCACACTAAGTAAGTTGTATATGATGGAGCATACAACATTGTTTACCCACACTAAGTAAGTTGTATATGATGGAACATACAACATTGTTTACCCACACTAAGTAAGTTGTATATGATGGAGCATACAACATTGTTTACCCACACTAAGTAAGTTGTATATGATGGAGCATACAACATTGTTTACCCACACTAAGTAAGTTGTATATGATGGAGCATACAACATTGTTTACCCACACTAAGTAAGTTGTATATGATGGAGCATACAACATTGTTTACCCACACTATGTAAGTTGTATATGATGGAGCATACAACATTGTTTACCCACACTAAGTAAGTTGTATATGATGGAGCATACAACATTGTTTACCCACACTAAGTAAGTTGTATATGATGGAGCATACAACATTGTTTTATGTGAAAGTAAATTACATTAATATAACTACCAGCGTATGACTCAAATGTATCCCTAGGTGGACACATTCTCCTCAGTTTTAAAGATTTGAGGGATTTTAATTAGTTTACTGATCGTGATCGAAGGTGTATTCGGATATTATACTTTTCAGTGTTGTCCATTTCCAGCACTACACATACATTATGAACTTTAGTTAGTTTACATGTGTAAGTATGCTACTAGTATTTAATGTGCCTTTAATATATTGATATTATTGTATATAGATATATAATTATTATTAAAAAACAAAAACCTCCTTAATCTATAATAACATATGCAAGTTCAGAATAGCCAGGATTAACCCGGTGAGCGCGCGCTGGGTCTAGTGAACACCACAGTTCTAGGCGGCAATTTTAAGCTCCATTCCTGGCTATAATCGTCATTTTACGATAAATATCGTTATTACTTATTCATATGTGCCTATTTAATATGAAGATAGTAACCTGTAACAACAATAAAACAAGTGGGAATATAATTTGTATGGTCAAAACCACGAATTGTAAGTGAGCGGTTCATTCATCAAGTGTGAGCCAGCCGGCCTCACACCCTTCTCTCTCGAGGCCTGGAGAGAGACTGTATCTCTCTCTCTCGCTCTTTCTCACGCATAGACACACAGATGACCACACCCATTGATCGGTGTGGAGATGTTTACACAAAAATATATCAATGAATAAGGGAATAACAGGGAAAACAGGTGATCATTGAAGGAGGGGGGGGGGGGGGGAAGGGGGGAAGGAGGGGATGTGAAGGAGTGATATGAGGTATGGAGGGAAAAACATTTTTGTTTTTTTTAAGTGCCACTGGGGCCTTCTAAAAGTTTTTTTTTAGGCCTTCCCTCTTAACCCTCTCACGTTCTTGACGCAATTTTGAGCCTATTAGGGATACGTTAAAGCCTTTGTTACCATCAGGGGTATTTATAAACCTTTAGTTTAGTTACTTCAACCTCTGCAATTGTCTTTGAGTTAGCTGTGGGCAGAAAACTAATTTTGGAGAGGTAATTATAAGAGTGAGAGAACTCTATTTAGTATTGCTAATCTGGCAACCTCTGTGTCATATGGTCGTGAGAGGGTTAAGAGCTTTCTCGCCGTCGCCCAGTAGAACCTCTTAAGGGGAGGTTTTTAGTGTGTTTCCTAGACTTCCATCAAGCTTGAAATTACACCCCCTTGACCCCCTTGACCCCCTTTCAAGATAAATTTGTACATTTTTCGGTAGAAAAATGTCCCGGCCGAAGGCCGATTCCTCTTAAATTACAGGCTCGCTATCGCTCGCCAGGAAAAAATTGATACCTAAATGGGACGAAAGGTCTTAAAATTGACAGAATGGGGCAGAAATTCTTAAAATCACCAAACTAATGGGGCAAACGTCTTAAAATCTCGAAAGCAATGGGGCTAGACATGAGGGAGAAAGGGGTCAAGAAAAAAGTCCCTCAAGTGGAAATCTCCCCTTAAGTGTGTTTTCGCCGTTCCCGGGTTAACACAGCGCGATAATTGGTTCAGCCTTTGTTCTTGCACCAACTACAATATATCATAATCCTAGTTATCCAATACATAATAATAGGGGATAAAATGTAATGATGGTACACAAACAAAGAAATCACACCCAGCATGCATAACCCAGGTTATGGATATATTGAAATTATACCATGCACAGATTATACTTCCCTTCACTAACCTTAAACAAACAATATTGTATATGAGTATATGTAGATAGACAGGTTAATAGATATATGGCTATCTGAATACATAACATATTTTCAAATTGTATATAAATTCATATACATTCATATATCTGAGACATAGGTGTAATTGCTTTAGTCAGTCTCATGTTTATTTCGAATTATACATGTAATTTGTGTTATAATTTGGCAGCAGAAGCTTCACATGAATAACATCTTTATTTATCTGCCCATCATTTACTATTGTTGACAAGTGAAAGTAAAACACTATATTTAGTTCAGAGTAACTTCAGCACAGTGACATATTAATTGAGTTGATCTGGCTGAAACTATAACATATTGTTGGACAAGTAGTAGTTGTTGTAGTAGCTGAACTAGTAGTAGTTGTTTTTATTGGAGTAGTAGACTATTCCATCTATGACTCCCTGACACCGCTGCATTCTCAGTCAAACCTGCAGACAAGGTCAACATTTTCGGCTATAATATCAGGTCAAGAAATGTGTGTTAGGTTCTGTAAAACATATTGTGGTATTGTGTATAACTCTTTGAAGATTATGGTGCAATCTGACAGTTTATTCTGGCTATCATTATACAGTATACAGTTTATGAAGAATCTGTGGGTATAATGAGGGTAAAGACTATCTCAAGTAACCCTCTGACTTCCATATCCCGTACAGTACTGCTGACGTCCTTTTAGTTATATTCTGCCAACTATTAGATGATTTTATTCAGCTTAGGAAGGACCTCTATAGCGATAATAAGGCTTCAAACTATCTCAACCAACCCTTTTAAAGTACCATAGATAGTTCTTAAGCTGCATAATATCGTCTAAACATAGATAGAATAAAACGTAACACACGTTGCTGGTACTCAAAGGGATATACCCTTTCTAACTTGAATACAATCGTCTAATAGTAGCCAGAAAGTAGAACAAATATGTAATTGGATGTTGAAAGGAATAATACTGTGGTGTTAAATGTGTTCCTACCTTCTCTACCCAGTCATGTCATTGAATACAGTACTGTTGAAGCTTTCAAAATACACCTAGATAAATATCACTCCTAATCTACGATTAACTGCGTTTACAAACGAATAGCAGCACCTTTGATTGAACCACCGTTATCTTTTTATCACATAGGTTAGGTAGTTTAGCTACAAGCAGCATCAAAAGGATCAATATATATGTTGTTGCTTGTTTTCCTTTGTACTCTTGGACCTTTTCACTATCACCACATCCTTTATACACAACAATATATAACACTATATTAATTTTATTGTTTTCATAGCACATAGGATGATCCCAATAACCCTATTAGGTCCGTTGTAGGTCTTTTGTTTTATCTCCCCTGTATCATTCCATTAAATTGGTGATTAAAAGACGTTTCAACCCATTAGATTAGAGAAAGATGAATACATATATTCATACACACAGACATACGTACATGCAAACATTCACACACAATAATTCACACATTCATAGACATTCATACAGACATTCACACAGACGTTCATACATATATTCACAGACATTCATAGACATACATTCATACAGACACTTAGGCACATTCATACGTTAATACAGATATTCACACATACATACAGACTTATCTAGAATGATTGTAGATATTTTGGACCATTCAGGTATCCATATTTTTGTGGCGAGTGATAGCGAGTTTGCAACGAAAATATGGTTCCCGACAATTTGATGATGATTAGAATTGTTTTGTCCCATTGTTTATTACACCTTTTATCAATTGATTTTAAGTATATTGCTATAATTTAAGGACAATCTCACCCCATTACAACATTTATACACTTCACCAAACATATCACCGCATGGAGTTGAACAATCTACACAACTGAAAAAACATTATGCCTTGGATGAAAAAAATACGATTATCTTCACAAAATTACAACAAACTAACAAATAAAGGAAACTTAAACAGTATGTTTGGTCAATCCCTTAGTTAATTAGAACAATCAAACAATACGAGAACAAATGTAAATCATTCAAATAATTAGTTATTTGTTATGCATATTTATGTACGCTACATATTACAACAGTTAATGATATGCAAATTGTACTGATTACAAAATAATGTCATACAAAAGTAATACAGTATATAGGATCAAAATGTTGCTCTCAATAAGAATAATATTGTAAGAATATATATATGTATATTAATGAAGTAAACATGTAAATGTATGAGATAGCCAAATAACATACTGCATATTGGCAACTTTCGGTCATAATTTACCAGTTACGGTTTAGCAACTCTAGTCCCAAATATCATCTTTACTCAGATACTTCCTTGGGAATGAGTTACTGCGAGTCTGATGATGTCAGCTGAGGTGTCACACTCTCTAGTTCCATATGGGTGATGTGGTCTGGGTGTGAATGGGAGCTGCCTCATGTGGGCCGCATGGCCATATGCAGTTTCCCGCGATAATATGACCTTGTGAGCTTGTGTAATTGGGGTGGGGTGTGACAGGGATCTGCCTTGTGTGGGCCGATCGGCTTTTTGCAGACTCCCATTTTCTTATGTTCTTATGTTTCCATATACTGTATGAGCAGGCGTTCCCTGTACGCTCGTAGTGATGTTCCTGCTCGCTGTGTCTCTGCTACGTCACATCTTTCCACGATGTCATTCAGGGAGTGCTTTAATAACGCCGTAATTGACGAAAAGCAGTTCAATCGGATTGAGAAATGGGAAATGAGGGGGCGAATATCGTCTCACCCTATCTGGGAACAGGTCGGATATTCCAGTATGACAGGGAGTGTTGTCCATTAGAATGACACAGTCTTCTTCTCCGATAACTTCATCTAGTGATGTAATGTCATGGTCCGTTTTATACTTAGACCAAGTGCTGTTGCCAGGATGTCCTCATTTGCGTGATATTTGTTGAATATACGCTGACGATCCTCAGGTGATTTCTCGTTTGTTTCTGCGGCGAGGCATCCGCTCAGCTAGTGTGAACACCTTGATTCACGGTCTTGTACTGGCAGAACAGATTTCGACAGCCCCTTCGTAAACTATTTGACCGAGACACTGCCGCATGTATGATTATTTGTGATTGTTTAGTTTTATATCATTGTTTATGTGTTTTATGTAAATGTTTACATAATATATAATTGACTTTGTAAACGCAATTGTTTGGAATTATGAAGCATGTCTATTAGTTTTGATGATAGTTTGTATGTTCGTAATTGTCTACACAATCTCCTGAATTGTTTGACAACGGAATAGATTGTTGAGTTTATGTGATCGATTGGTTGTTTATAATGGATAAATGTTGAAAGATTTGACCATTGTTTTCTACTTGTATTGATAGTCTACTACGAATGCTAAATTAATCAAATACAATTGATAAAAGGTGTATTTGAAGACTTATTCAGGTATTAAACTATTCTTAGCGAGTGAAAGAGGGCTTGCAACAATTTATTTATTTATTTATCCTATTTTGGTTTGAACCAATATATGATGGTTTGAAGATGACTTGTACAATTACTGACTGTTTGAAGACACATTGATGTAAAAACATGTTCCTGGCGAGCGATAGCGAGCCAGAAGCAACAGGAAATACAAACCAACATAAAATGCTTTTAAGATGTAGAGGTCCTTCCTAATCTGAAGCAACATGAAATACAGACCAACATCGTCCATAAGGTGTTACGGTACTGAAGAGGGGATAATACAAGATACTAAAGTCAAATGTTCACACTACTTACCAAGGTGTTGTTGTTGTTATTAAAACAGTTGACAGACGAAGGGGTTGGTGTTGTCACAAGGGTGGTCCCCCAGACCACCGGAATACATATACCCACACTGGTCCTGTTCATCTGGGTTAGTACCCCACCAATGTTGTTGTTGTGGTTGTTGTCCATTCAGCCACAGGTTATCACGAAGACCAATCCATGGACCCCACCCCTCTGAGGGAGGTTCATTATTATTATCATTACACACACAACATGGTTCTCACATGTCAAATACCTATATAGATTTTTTTCTTCTGGCGAGTGATAGCGAGCCTGCAATATAGGAAACCCGGCCATCTGTTTTTATGCCGAAAAATATACAAATTTACCTTGAAAGAGTGGGTCTATAAACAACAACAACAGTGTATTCCTTTGTTTGTCTTTTCTCGGTAGAAAAATGTCCCGGCTGAAGGACGGTTTCTCATAATTTTAGGCTCGCTTTCGCTCGCCTACAGGAAATTGACACCTGAATAGGTTGAAATATCTGGTGATCGCCTGAAATATACCTTGAAGAGTCCTGGGGGGCATTTTTGTTTAGCCTTAACCACCAAAAATTGGGTCATTTTGTAACATCTACTACCTGCCAAGCGGGCATATTTACCCTAAACGAACTTCATTCCATGAAGAGCCAGAGTGTAATACAACTATGTATCCGTGAAAGGGCGATGATAGAGCTCTCCAATGAAACCTGAATCATCCTTGTACGACAACGGGTTCGCTTGCAACGATGTTGCAACACGAGTACAAAAACCCTAAAATACGGTAATTTCCCGAGATTTTACCCTGTCTAGCGAGGCGAGGGATGTGTAGGTATGTGTTATACACGCCAGTAACCTCGCTAGGCTCGGGCCAAGCGGTCAGAGCCCGCCTGCAGTCCTCCAACCGCGTGGAGTCTCTCTCAGAGCCGATAATATGTTCAACATCTCTTGCGACTTAAGTCGAGAGCCGCTGCTTGAGGGTTAAAGGGGTCGATATTATTGTTGTGCCGGGTTCTGATAGTTTAGTTCCCTTGATACAGTCCGTAAAACAATCCAGTTCTGGTTTGATGGACTTAAATATACTTGACAGGAACGTACCGAGTAGGTTCTATATACAGTAAAACTGGTATTCAAAGGTTCAATATAGTACTCAATAACAACACAAGGAAGAACATATTATATAAAGTTTTTTTTTAATATGCATGAGAGTAAGATAATAATAAGGATCATAAAGAAAGATCCAACAATAGTAACAAACATATATATATTGTCCTTACTTCAGAACAATGTTACTAATACCAGAATAACTCAATAGTGAGAGTCTAGTATTAAATCAGGTCATATAGAAAACATACATAGAGGCATAATGTACAAGAATGAATTGTAACCTTCAATGCAATAATAAATGAGAGTCAAAATATCTTCCGTGTTCACAAGAGACTTCAATACTCTAGATAATGATACTAGAGTCACAATGTGGAGAGTTGGGGTTATAAAGATACTGTCACGGGAGACTAGGTGAGTCACGAGTAGGCTTGGCTGGGCCTTTAAAACTGACCGCGTGAGCTTGCCCTCAGGTCAGGTCACTGGGAAGGTCACCAGGTGAACTGAGGTAGTAATAAATACTTTTTTCTAGTTAATGCAACTATTAACTTAGCTGAAATGCAACGTTAATTTACTTTACAGGATAGGGCTGAGATTATTATTTATAATCTCCGAAAAGTATCAAAATCGCCCAAAGATGAATGTATATCTTATCACAGAATTATATTACTTGAACATATGCTACGATAACGAACCGAACTTAGGAATTCGTGTTTCTATAATTTCTTAGGCGAAGCAAAGTAATAACGTGAATGTAATAAGAGCGAAAAGGTAGTTTAATAGGTCTACTGGTTGGTATTAATTAGGTCGAGATGTAATCTTCAATAATCGTAATTAAGTCAACACACGAAGATAAGCAAAATAACTAATTGAGTTCCAAAAGACTCAGGCTTGAATGAACACTACAATTTAATCTCAAAACGCGAGAACTGATTGATTTATAGATATCGATCGGTAGATCGTACTTAGTAATTAAATTGGCGCTAATGACGAAGTTTAGCTCATTGATATTTAACGCAATATCAGATTCGCTTCTGAACGAGTTAACAGGGCGAGAGAAATAAATTGTACAGGCACAATTAGTGCATGGACGTAGGCGACGAAGTCCTACTCATTGATACTTAAAACAGGCAGTACCAGGCTCGGGCTGAACGGGTTGACAGGGCGAGGTGAATAAAATAAAGAGATACAATTAGTGTATGGTGGATGAAAGGGGCACGAACACGGAGGAAAGTATTCCTAAACACGGTATTCGAAATATCACAACATCAAGATTTACAAGAACATAAATGCACGTCTATAACATATATTTCATATGCGATTAATTAGTGAAAGAATTAAGGAATAACACTATGCACTCGTTGTAAAATTGGGCGTAGGTTCTAAGTAAAAGTGATTATATAAATGGAGTGATCACGGAATATACTAAGACTTCAACTCACAAAGAATAAATCAACATACACGTAGTCAGTAAATCTGCGAGCGTGGGGGGGCCTGAATATATATTAATACACTGATATGTAACGTATGCGTAAGTTATGAATTAAATAAAGTCTTGAACAAGGGTCAAGGAATTAAGGCAAGGTTAACCCAGAATAACACAGTTTCAGAGGGATGACACTTATTACGCAAGTACGTGATCTTGGGCACAGATCACAATTAAATCAGGACACACACGGTTCACATATTTACCTCACAACAATAATCAACAAAGAAAGACACAGAAACACTTGGGTATTTGAAAGGGCAGGGGGGGGGGGGGAGAGTGCTGGTCTGGCCGGCGTAGAGGGTAGTAGTCAATTCTTGCACAGCTGGTTACCTCCTCGAGCAGGGGTTCTCGGTTTAGGCCTGATTATGTAATTGGAACAGGGGTCCTAGGTCCAGGCCTGTTTACGTAATTCGAGCAGGGGTCCTAGGTCCAGACCTATGTCCGTAGCTCGAGCAGGGCGCCAGGCAACAGACAGGTGGTCCTCCAACAATCTGGAAGGAGGGGGGGTGTCGTCCGGGGGGGCACTCTCGAGGGGAAGGGGGACGGGGGGGGCAAACCGTAGCAACACTGTCCCAACTAGCCCATTCCTGGTGGTCAAGCCTAGTCAGTAAGTGAGGTGGTGCTTACTTTCCTCAGGTTTTTCTGAGGTCCTACGCAAATATTTTCTTGCTCCAGGTGTCAATGAACTCGGAGGAAAAGGGGGGTTGAGGAAAGAGGAAAAATGGTTGTTGTGAGGTACATATACATTCTAGCCTGGGAACTCAGGCATTATCAAATGGGCCTGGTTCCAAGGTAATATTACAATACTTAAGGGTCAGCTGGAAGGTCCAGGGCTGCTGTGAAAAATAGAAAACACTTAGAGCTTATAATGGAGCAACTGTCTTGCAGGTCTTCTAGTTACCCTAAGACATACACATAGAGGATTGTAGTTGTATCCTCGGGAGCTTGGAGTGGTCAGGCGTTATCAGGTCCATTGGTTCCTGAAATATTCGGGGCGCTGGTGAGTAGATTGCATAAGGGAGTGTTCGTCATATTCTAGATCTGGCGGAACAATACAGGGAGCGTCACTGCTGGTGGAGGCTATGTAAAAGGAGGGTTCTAATTGGCTGTCCCAGGGCAGTTGTGGTTGGCTGCAGAATACGGCTTGTGACTGGCTGAGAGAGTATTCCGTTTTCTTAGATGGCTGTGGGCGTGAAAGAGAACTGGGAAATGGACGGCTGGGCATGGCCAACTCAGGTAGATTCTTGTGGACTCGGAGGGGGGACTCTGGTAGATGTCTTCGTTGTCGACCCTGGGGTTTTGAGGTTGCCTGAGTGGTTATGCTGGCCACTCGGTGTATCGTATCGTTGGTTTGGGGCCCGTCATCTCAATTATTAATACACAACAACAACAATGTATGCCGGCTCGCTATCACTTGCCAGCATTTAATGAACTCTTAAGTGGGGTTGAAGTATCATAGCATTATCTAACTAATGGTGCAAAAGTCTGGGGAAGGATATGTACATTTTTAGCTTAACCGTATTTGCTCCATGGTTGGTCTGTTTGGACCTCCCCCTGTTTCTCTCCATTAGTTTGGAGATTATAAGACGGTTCACCACATTAGTTTGCTATAGGAACACGCTTTATCTCATTCAACCCCTACTGTACCAGCAAAGTCTTTTAAATTATATTCTAGCTATATTTAAACAATTTTATGCAGCTTAAGAAGGATCTGTGGTAGTAAAAACGGTTAAGTGAGATAGTTTGAAACCTGTTAATTGCCTGTTAACTGAAACGAATCGTCTAATGGTAGCCAGAATAAAGTTTTATAGGACATTACCGGTACTGAATAATAGGTTAAGAGTTTATTATCTGGGCGCGTGATAGCTACAGGAACTTACAAGCAACTGGCCTTCCACCGTGACGCAGTTGTCTATCATAATGTCTGGTTGGCCATTTTCTAGTTTAGGAAGCCTGGGAATAAATTTGTGTTAGGTGAGGGAATAAACTGCATAACATCACTCGAATATAACGACAACAAATAAAACAAGTAAAAAACCTCATTAATAATTGAACAAACTATCATAATAACCCACAAGCCGTCGGACCAGATAATGTTAAGGTGGTTTGTGGGTGAATTATCTTCTCCATTCCTCTTTGTTAATATATTCCAAGGATCTGATCCATAAATTAATAGAGGAAGGAAAAATTGGCTGTATACTTGTCTCTTCAACCCTATTTGAACCGAGGGGGGTCTTCTAGTACTGCCCTTGTTTTGTTTCGTTAGTTTGGAGATTATAAAACGTTTCATCCCAATAGTTGTCCGATAATAGGACACTTCACCCATTCAGGCCTCAATTCTGTCTGGGCGAGCGAAAACAACGAGCCTGTAACCTTAAAAAAATCAACCTTTGACCGCGACATTCTTCTTATGGAAACGTGTACAAATATTGCTTTAACCCTTTCACCACCATTATGGAATGTTTAATATATTCTGGTTACCATTAGTTGATTATCTTTAGTTTGTAATCTACGTATATGACTCAAATGTGTAAATACAATCTCAATACACCCTCATAGTACGATAGGTACTTCTTAAACTGCATGACATCTAATTATAGCCAGTATCAAAGGTTAAAAGGCGTCATGTTGTTGAAGTTGTTAAGGGGGTCTGGCTGGCCACGGCGACGAACTAAAACAAATTGTTTGAAAATACCCAAAGGAAGGCAAATCCTTAATAATAGTAATTAAACAATAATAACTCTCAAGACGTTGGACCAGATAGTGTAAAAGCCTTCATTAGTTTAATCTCACCTACACACCATAACACACACACACACACACACACACACACACACACACACACACACACACAGCCCGTAGCCTAGTAGGTAGAGCTCTCGTCTCATACACGAGGGGTCGGGGGTTCAATCCCCGGCCGGGCGGAGACAAATTGGGCTTGTCTCCTTTCATGTGTTAGCCTCAGTTCACCTAGCTGTAAATAGGTACCTGGAATAAGTGGACGACGTTGTGACGTCCCATCTGGGGTTGGCAAAAATGGTACAAGGTGAGATGGGTATCATATGGTTCACCTAAGCTGATGGCTACCTAAGCCTTCGGGCGAGACGGTACCGTCTATAGTGAGAATGGTACCATACAGATCCACCCTAAGCCTTCGTTTCCGATGTCGCCACTTGGCTAAAAATACAGACTACACACACATCCACAGCCATTCCAACGATACATATAACACCTACACATATAGGAGGCGGGAAATAACGAGCATGCTCACTCCCGCAATACAACTAGAGTAGGTACACAGACACACACACACAAGGTTATTGTGGAAATTGCAGGTTGTTGGAGGTGTACATGGTAGGATGTTAAAATGGATGGAAAACTTTTTAATAGGAAGAGAAATGAGGACCACAATACGAGACGAATATTCCCAGTGGAGGAGTGTGACGAGCGGAGTACCACAGGGATCAGTGTTGGGTCCGATAATGTTCCTACTTTATGTAAACGACATGCCAGAAAATTTGAATAGTCATATGAATATGTTCGCGGATGGCGCAAAGATCATAAAGAATGTCACCTGTATAGAAAGTTGTCAGGATCTTCAAAAGGACCTAGATAAGTTGCACAGATGGAGCCAAACCTGGAAAATGAGTTTCAATGCAGAAAAGTGTCATGTTTTAGAAGTGGGAACAAGTGAGATAAGGCCAAGCTGGGAGTACAAATTAGAAATTGAAAACATCGGCAAAACACGGCATGAGAAGGACCTTGGAGTGATAATACAAGATGATCTATCGCCGGAGAAGCATATTAACATGATCATTGGAGGAGCATATTATGGAATAATAACCAATATGAGAGTGGCATTTAACTATTTGGACGAAGAAATGTTAAGAAAACTGATAATGACTATGATAAGACCAAGATTAGAATATGCAGCAGTGATATGGCCACCACATTTGAAAAAACACATAAACAAATTAGAGAAAGTCCAAAGGATAGCAACGAAGATGATCCCAAGATTGAAGGAGTTGACATATGAGGAAAGACTTGAGACACTACAACTGCTTACCTTGAAAGAGAGAAGGGAACGAGGCGACTTAATAACGATGTTCAAGGGAGTAAAAAGTTTGGAACGAGTAGATAGGGAAGATCTATTCGTGAGGGATGATGGAAGGACAAGAGGACACGAGTTTAAACTGAGGAAGGGCAGATGTAAGGACACAAAGAAATTCAGCTTCCCATATAGAAGTATAGAGACTTGGAACAACTTGGAGGAGGAGGTGGTGCGAGCGAAGAACATTAACATGTTCAAATCTAGGTTGGATACAAGTAAATATGGAAATAGGACAACATAAGCTATGATATGTTAGTCCAAAATACTGGGGATTGGGAATATCCATTACGATACTTGTCTAAGTATAATGGATTGATTATAAAGTAACTAAGACAGGACAACACGAGCACTGCTCAATTCCTGTAAACTACAAAATAAATACACACAGACACCATAACATCATAGCATAGCCACACATCATAACACAAACCAACACCACATCACACACACACCATACCACATACTCACACACGCACACAGACACCATAACATCATAACATAGCCAAACGTCATAACACTAACCTACGCCACAACACACACACCATAACACACATACACATTTCATATTACACATACACCATACAAAACACACGCACCAAAAGATACACACATACCATAACAAACAAACACACACACACACACACTGTAACATACAGCGTGTGTTACACACAACATAACACATACCACAACGCACACATCATAATACACACACATGCCATAACACACACATGCACGCCATAACATAGACACACACACACACATACATCATAACAATTACACACACACCATACCACACACACGTCATAACACGCACACACACTCTATAATGTGATGATCTCAAACTCCAATTTCCATCATCCAAGTTGGTGGTTTGTGGGGATTTCAATGAACTATACACCTGTGAGATTCAAGAACAGCTGCATCTTTCACAAATTGTTGACTTCCCCACCCACAACCACAACACTCTTGACCTTATTTTGACAGACATGGATGAGCAGTACCTCCCACCTGAACCTTTACCTCCTGTGGGACGCAGCACTCATCTCTCTGTGTTCTGGTCACCTGCCCCTACCACCTCCCATCAACAGACCCCCGTCATCCGGACCTACCGACCAACGCCAGACTCTGCAATGCGGGGGTTCGGGCAGTGGTTGGTTCATTACCCGTGGACGGAGGTTCTCACTGAAGAAGACGTTAATGCCAAATGGGACAACTTTGTATCTACCACCACCGAAGCCTACCACCACTTCTTCCCCACCAAGAGGACCAAAATGCACCCCTCTGACGTCCCATGGATTACTCCTCGGATCAAGAGACTGATGCAGAATCGGAACAAAGCCTTCTACATGGACAACAATCGCTACAAGGACCTACGCAACATTGTGATAAGGGAAATCCGTTGGGCGAAGAAGTCCTACTACCCTACAAAGATTCATCATTTAAAACAAACCAATATCAGTCAGTGGTACTCTAAAATTAAGAATCTTTGTGGCTTAAGTAGTGGGACTCCTTCGATCCCCTGTGTTTCCCATGTCCCTCGTGTAGATGCACCTGAACTGATAAATAATCACTTCTCTACCATCTGCCAAACCCTCCCCAAACTAGACCGCACCAACCTCCCTGCCTTCCTCCCATCCCCTTCCCCCCCAGTAACTGTTCAAGAATTTGAAGTGGCCAAAAAGCTTTCCAGTTTCAAATAAAAAAGATCAACAACCCCAGTAGACCTACCCATGAAAATATACAAAGAATTTTCGGTGGAATTTGCCACCCCCCTTTGCTCGATAATTAATGCCTCCTTAAGGCAAAGTAAATGCCCTGCAGACTGGAAAACTTCATACGTCACTCCAATCCCCAAAATCCCCTCCTCACATTCTCTTAATGAACTCAGACCAATTGCCATTACGCCCATCCCTAGTCTAATCTGTGAGGACTTTGTATTCACCTGCGCTTACTCACAAATCCGTCACTTGATAGATCCCCAACAGTTTGGCAACGTAAAAACCTCCTCCACCACTCACTGTCTTATTAGCTTCCTAGATTATATTTACACAAATCTTGAGAAGAGAAAGACTTCCCTCGCCCTTGCCTTTATTGACTTCAGGAAAGCATTTGACCTTGTTGACCACACCATCATCATCAACAAAGCCATAAAGTTGGGGCTACATCCTACCCTGGTTGCGTGGTTGACCGACTTCCTTAGTGACAGACGACAAGCATTGCGATACCAAGGCTTCATCTCCACCTTCCTAGACATCACATGTGGAGTCCCACAGGGCACAAAGATGGGGCCTCTATTGTTCCTCATCTTGATTAATGATGCCCTAAAGGACACCCCATTCCACTGGAAGTACGTGGACGACTCGACAGTCGGCATTACTGTCGATAACACCTCCCCTAACTATGACCCCCTACAAGACATCCTCGACCGTCTTCAAGCCTGGACCACAGACAATCATGTAACTATCAATCATGAAAAGACAGTGGTCATGCACATCAACACTTCCGTTACCGACCTTCCTCCACCCACTGTCACAATTGGTCCTCATCCCCTTCAGCTTGTTGAGTCCACCAAACTCCTCGGAATCACTGTGGACAACAAACTGAACTGGAAGAAACATGTAACTACCACAGTCAGGACCGCCACTTACAAGTTGTTTATGCTAAGGCGGTTGAGATCCCTGGGGGCGCCGGAGAATGAGCTGAAGAGTATATATAACACCTTCATACTCCCTAAGCTCACCTACGCCTCTCCCGCCTGGTCCTCCTCTCTAATCCTAACACAACAACGTCAACTGGAGAGAGTTCAGAGGAGGGCATGCAGGATCATCCTGGGTGGCACATATCCAGGGTACGAGGAAGCTCTCACCACCCTTAGCATACCTGCACTCTCAACCCACCACTACAACACACTCAAACAGTTTGCATCTAAGCTGCTTGTTCACCCACGACACAGAAACTTACTTCCACCAGACGCCCCTAGACCTACACGTGCAGCTCGTCATATCAACACACTCCAACCAATAAGAGCAAGAACTGACAGATATAAAAATAGTCCTATCCCAACCATTGTTAATATTATTAATAATGTGTAATAATGGCCTGTCACACCATATATACGCGCCCACCTTTAATAATATATGCATAAGTGTGTGTGCGTGTGTGTATTAGAATATAATTATGTATGTATTTGCTTGAGTTTGTTTATGTATATGTGTATATATGAATCTATGTATGTGCAGTATATGTGTATGTATGTGTGCGTATATGTGTATGTATGTATGCATTATTTATGTATATATATATGTGTCTATAGTGTATACTGTTTGTGGTTCGAGCCCGGCTGAGAGTATCAGGTAGGATAAGAGAAGAGCATATATGCATGTAATGTGCATATATTTATGTATATGTATGTCTGTGTGTATGTGCTGTCAATGGTTCGAGCCCGGTTGAGAATATAAGGTATATAATATATATGTACTGTACGTGTATTTATATGGTCATATGCACATATGTATGTAAATATACGTACATATGAGCGAGAACATATTGCTCACTAGCGCAACTTCTGATTATAAATCTATGCATAAGCATTATCTATTATTAAGTGTTCGCGTATCTTCATCCATGTATTTCCACCCTTAACAATAGAACGCCCAGCTCTTCCATATTTCGCCTTCTGTCACACACACACACACACACACACACACACACACACACACACACACACACACACACCTACACTACCGAGGATTAACCTCCCATTGTAGTACCTGCACCCTCTTTACCCTGACCATACCAAAACAGTTTCTGTATGTATGTATGTTTGTGTGCATACGTGAGCGTTTGTGTATACGGACATGTGCACACTTACTGCATGTTCTTATGTTCCTATATATGTATGTATATGTATGTGCGCACGTACGTGTATATACGTATGTTCTGTATATGAGTAAGTAAATAAATGTGTATATGTACTGTATATCACTTACTCTCATGTTTTTTTTTATGATAATTTGTATTCTGCACATGCATCATTATTGTATTTATTTATTTTGTTTGTAAACTAAGCTTACCATCCTCATATCTGTACATCTCATGTTCATCCACTAAATTGTAAAATGTGTATTTTCATCTCATGAGGCTGCCATTCTTTAATAAACCGTTTATTATTATTATTATTATTATTATAATACACACACACTATAGCACACACAAACCATATCACGCACACACACTCCATATCAGACACACACACTATAGCATACAGACACACACACACACATCCTGAAACACATACACACACCATAACACACACATGCACGCCATAACATAGACACACACACATAAATTATAACAATTACACACACACTGTATAATACACGCACACTATAGCACACACACATATACCATATCACGCACGCACACACTATAGCATACAGACACACATACACACATCCTGAAACCCATACACATACCATAACACACACACACAAAATGCTTACACCATAACACACACAACAACAACCATACTACGCACACATCCTAACACATATACTGTATACACCCTAAAACAATACACACCGAAACATACACAATTTATAAGGAACACAAATAGTCCATAACAGACATACACTCCATAACACACGCACCACACTCATGGTAAAATACACATACAGCATAACACACATACACTAAATATTATATTTATACAAGGAATTTCCACTTTTCCTGGCGAGCAGTAGCGAGCCACAAAGAATATCTTTCTAGTTAACCCTTTCAGGACAATATAATTTTTCACTATTATTTGGCTAACATCAGACATTCTGACGGTTTGTAATACATTACAGGCTCGCTATTGCTCGCCTAGAAAAACATGGACACCTGAATGGAACGAAATGTCAGATAATCACCAACAATTTAGCTTAGAAGGGACTGGGGGACATTTGTCGTAGCTTTAAAGGGGTCCGTATTATTATTTAACAACAACAACAACAACAACAGTGTCTGGCTGCTCGCTATCACCTTCCAGGATTTAATTAACTTCTAAGTTGGGGTAAATTGTTGTAACATTGTCCAACTAATGGGGCAAAATAGGGTCTGGGGAAGGATATATAATACATGTTTTTGTGTAAAACCCTACTTGGTCCAAGGCGGGTCTTCTTGGACTTCACCTTTTGTGCTTCATTATTTTGGAGCATTTAACACTTTTTTCACCCCATTCGTTTGGCGATAATAAGATGCTTCATCCCATTCAAGAGCCATTTTTATTCTGGGATAGCCAATAGAGCCTGTAACTTAGAATCAATTGGCCTTCAGCCTGGACATTGTTCTGGGATAGCCAATAGAGCCTGTAACTTAGCATCAATTGGCCATCAGCCTGGACATTGTTTTGGGATAGCCAATAGAGCCTGTAACTTAGCATCAATTGGCCATCAGCCTGGACATTGTTCTGGGATAGCCAATAGAGCCTGTAACTTAGCATCAATTGGCCTTCAGCCTGGACATTGTTCTGGGATAGCCAATAGAGCCTGTAACTTAGCATCAATTGGCCATCAGCCTGGACATTGTTTTGGGATAGCCAATAGAGCCTGTAACTTAGCATCAATTGGCCTTCAGCCTGGACATTGTTCTGGGATAGCCAATAGAGCCTGTAACTTAGCATCAATTGGCCATCAGCCTGGACATTGTTCTGGGATAGCCAATAGAGCCTGTAACTTAGCATCAATTGGCCATCAGCCTGGACATTGTTTTAGGATAGCCAATAGAGCCTGTAACTTAGCATCAATTGGCCTTCAGGCTGGACATTGTTCTGGGATAGCCAATAGAGCCTGTAACTTAGCATCAATTGGCCTTCAGGCTGGACATTGTTCTGGGATAGCCAATAGAGCCTGTTACTTAGAATCAATACAATCCATAACAAAATAGTACTTTCCCCTTATGGCTTTCTCGTTATTTTCTGGCAAACTTCAAACGATCATGAATAGACTTTGTTTCATAATTATTTGGTTTAGTAATAGTTGTAGGTACAGTCAAAACCAATAGTTCACATATAACCTTGATGATAATTTGTGTGATTACTGGAGAGGAGGACATTAACTCCATCTGTATGCAACTTGGAAGAAAGAGTAGCTTACTTGTTACCGGCTATTAAATTACTGGAGAGAAAGACATTAACTCCATCTTTATACAACTTGGAAGAAAGAGTAGCTTACTTGTTACCGGCTATTGTATTACTGGAGAGAAGGACATGAACTCCATCTTTATGCAACTTCGAAGAGAGAGTAGCTTACTTGTTACCGGCTATTATAAACATGTGAGGGATGTCAAGGTAATATGATGGTAACTTAAAATTACTCAGTTAATTTTTGGCGAACTTATAATGTTGACTGTACATTGCTATCAAGATGGTAACTTACCTCGGTGCTTTGCGATGACAAAGTTATTGAGTGTGTTGAAGTTGTCCACTGCCAGGTCCCCCCCACGTACTTGGCAAACCCTGCTGGCCTCGCTCCACGTCACCCTGGTGTTGTTGTAATGGTAACAGTGGTATTCAAATATCTCGAACGGCTCCACACATCGGTTGCCTGAAAGAAGTCCAACAATAAATACATTAATTCCGTTAGATGATCTGTTAAGTCCTTCAGTACCACAGACCCATGTTCATTATATTATAGTTATCTTTAGATGAATACATTCAGCTTAGGAAGAGCATGTAGTAATTAGTAGTTCTTATCCCATTCAGAACCAGTGACTTTCTTTTCATGATATTCTGGTAACTATTATAGGATTGTATTCAGCTTAGGAGGGACCTGTAACAAATAAAAGGCCACATATTATCTCAATTACTTCTTTTAGCTACCACAAATCCATCTTAAGCTGATTATAATCATCTAACAGTTGCCAGAATGTGATGAAAAGAACGTTACTGGTCCTGCACGGGTTAATGGATCATTGTTTATGCCTTTGCTTTATAGATAATATTTCCAAGTTAAGATATGCCTAATAACTCTATTGGGTTACAAGTCTTAACGTATTGTTAACTCTTTATGGTGACGACAGTTACATATAATTATATAAACTGCATCAGATTAGGTAATTATATTCAAACGAGTACAAAGGGTACAAAAGAGTGTTTTTCTTTTCTATATTCCAACTACTCCCTCTAGGGCATAGGCTGAGAGCCTGTACATTCAACCGTTAATCATTGAACGGTGAAGCCTGTGACGTCTCATTCCAGCCTAGGGGGTGAGACATGTGAAGCACTTTTTGCTGCAACCAGCCCCTGCCATCTTGCCTTTGCAGGATGCATGTGGCTTAGTTGTCCAATCATAGCTCGAAGCAGCCCCATCTCTAAACCTGCCTCACTCCAGTGTTTCACTGCCTCATCTCCTAGACTCGACCGTCACTCTCAGAATGCCACCTATTGAGCAATTAACTCACTAGGCATTGTCCCTCTGTAGCATATTTTGAATATGGGAATATTCATACAGTGCTATTTAATCAGGGAACAATGAGGGTATGTATTTGGCGTTTTGTTTCAGTGTGGTAATGCACTGACACTCTAGGTACAGCACAAATTCCATCCCAATAATATCTTCCCATTGGCATATCGGGATTCGAACCCGGGTCTATTGGATTACCAGTCCAGTGGCAAGATCACTCCACCACACCTCATCAACAGGTCTTGCGACCCCTCGAGGTTACTTGCTCTCTAAGTTATATACTGCTGTTTTAAGCTCCCAACAGTTTCTCAGAGAGGATATGATAAAGTGTGAATTCAATTAGGTAATTCAAATAACAATACATTACTAGGGAAATAATGTATTAATTTACAAAATATTGAAGTCATACGTGGGTTTTGGGCAAGGTGCTTGTCTAAGCGAACTTTAAAAGAATAAACGGTGCTGCAGTCTATAACATCTCGGGGAAGCCCATTCCACAGATTAGGAAGGACCTATGGTAGCTAGAAGGTCAATATTTGTCACTCCTGTTATAACTACATTTGTATAAACAATCAGCAACACAACACACATGAATTATAACATAATGGGTACGCTTAATGTTGTGTAAAAATAATTTTGCGTGACAATTCACATTTGTTCAGGCTTTTTGTAAACGCGAATAATACATAATATATGTTTTTTTTCTAATGAATACTATATTTGTTATACTTCCAGAATGTGCTGTACCATAATTATCATTGTGTTCTTAAGTTAAATAACATATATTTCGGACTTGAATGTTGGGGCTCACAGTACTTATATCTAAAATTACCTTCTGTGTTTGTGAAGCTTCCTCCTGAACTGAACAGTGTGGTAGTAATTTGAATGTGTTAATAGTTATCCTTGCTCTAACTGTATTTAATGCGAAGTCATAGCATATGTAGGGTTGATGTTGTTATTAAAGTCATAACTAAAGGTAGCCAATACTGTCGTACATTACTGAACAGTGGCTGACTATACGAAGAACTGTACAATAACAACAGGAAAGAGAGAAAGAGAGAAAGAGAAAGGGGTGATTTAAAACAATAGTGATAACACAGCACTACAAATCGAGCATGGGAAACGCTAAAGATATAAAGATAAATATATATGGCAGACTAACCAATATATTATACGTTGTGGTTAAACATCAAGTAGTTATAGCTACATTACATACGATTTGATTATTTTATTTTGGTTCAAAATGTAAGATAGTTATGAAAATTATTGACCCTGAACTTGATGGTTAAACGGTGTTTGAGGGAATAAATTGTTTTAATCAACATAGTGTGCTAGTTGGACTACCAAATACCTCATAATTATGGAAAAATACAAGCAAAACATATCTATCTATCAATATCCATTCAACTATCAATCTATATTCAGATATATATCACTATATATTTCTAGTGATCAATATGTCTTCTACAGATATATACTGTATACAGTATATATATATATATATATATTATTATTATTATTTTTGTTTTGTTTTGCCAGAAGCCGTAATTCTCGAGAAGGGATATTAGGCGTTTGTCACGAATGAATCGCTAGGTCAAGTCGCCCGGGCTTGACGTCTACCAACAACATTTTGACAGTGAGGGCGCCGACCCTTTGATCAGCAGCCGACGCTCTACTATGCCATGGCTCGCATATGTATATATATATATATATATATAGTTATACCAGGTTTTTCCTGGATTTAATTGGAGTGATTACGTAGGTTCTTGCTTGACTGGAGAAGTTGAATCTATATAAACACATGCACAAAGGTAATAAAGGGTAAATATAACACATCGTACATACATAAATTGTATTAATAAGCCACTCAGATATTGATTTAGTAAAGGTAATAGGTAAAGTATAAATATAGACGCACAAACAAGGATCCACAATATTATCTCACGATTATGGCACTGTCTGTTGATATTACCCAAGTACTTCCCCTAAATAAGGTATGTCACTAGTACTTCTCTGAGGTTACACTGTGCATTTAGATTATGAGGATATTACACTTAAGTACTTCCCTTGCATAAGGTATGTCACTAGTACTTCTTTGAGGTTAAATAGCGTATTAATATATTATGTTATTCACTAAAATATTTCCTTTGAATAAGGGGCGTCACTAGTACTTCTTAGAGGTTACACTATGTATTTATAATTATATATATCACTTAAGTACTTCCTCTGAATAAGGTGCGTCACTAGAACCTCTTTAAGGTCACACTGGGTGACGAGGCACTACTGTAGTCTTCTGATGAGGGTCTTGGCCTGGGTGGTGGTCCTGACGTGGATGATGGACAGTGGATGGAACTTCATGATGAACTCTTGGGTGTTGGGTCTTAAATGCTATGTATAATATGCCAGTGCATCTGTAACATATCATCAAGCAAAGGTAGAGAGAAGCTCTCTAAATACTCTGACCGTTATAATAGTTTTGATGCAGAACCTTCCAGTAGACTTGGGTGTTGGGTCTTAAATGTTATATACAATATGCCAGTGCATCTGTAACATATCATCGGACTAACGTAAGAGGGCTGATTTGACTCAACGTCTCTTAACTATCCTGACCAATATATGAGCCTTTCAGGGACTGAGTGGATGAGGTAATTTTGGGCCTTTTACAGTATACGTACCCCAGAACGAGTGCCTGGGGTTCCGTACCGTAAGGACTCTAGACGTAAAGTGCCGTTATGCAAAGATACGGTATCTCGCAGAGCCCTACCCTTCAAAGCCCAGCCAGTGCATGAACCTTAGAAAGGTTTAGAGGTTGGTTTACTAACAATAAAGCACTTGACAAATCAGCATTCTTTATTGACAGTAAAGCTGGTAATCAAGGCAGAAGAACTGATATTATGTTGTCTCCAGTGAGAACTAATAACAAATTCATTTGATTAACCAAGATCTAAATAATTCTAAATAGATCTTTATAACCAGTGCTATCAGTGGTCTATTTAATATCAAACCCAAATCTTCCAGCTATTATTGACATTCCAGTGAGGGTAATTAATTGTATTAATTTGTATAGATCTTAACTTTGCCTGTCATAGTCTTACCTCTTTCTGAGTTCTTCCCGGGGTCTCTTCTCCGGGTAAGAAGGGCAGCTGTGCTGGGAGGAGGCCCTGGGGGAGCTGTGGTAGCCCCTCTGAGTTTCCCTCTTGTGTTGGTGATGTGGCTGGGAGGAAGAAGGGCATGTGGAAGGGTAAGACTTATGCAAGGTTTGGCTTGCCTTGCTTTCCTTTCCACTTTTCCTTCTCCTGTCATCACTTATGTTGTTGCTGGTGATG
Source organism: Paralithodes platypus (assembly GCA_032716605.1). Taxonomy (NCBI): domain Eukaryota; kingdom Metazoa; phylum Arthropoda; class Malacostraca; order Decapoda; family Lithodidae; genus Paralithodes; species Paralithodes platypus. The sequence continues at coordinate 47,956,147 of CM064523.1, read as the reverse complement.
ACGGGATCTCTGCTGGGTGTGGAGGGGAGTGCTGGCGTGATTGAGATGACTCGGGCTTGTCTTGGTGGTGTGGTTGTTATGGCTTCCTTTCTCGTGGGTGTGGTGGTGAAAACTGTTTGGCAGTAGTGGCGTGGTGTTTATTTTCCCTGTTTTCTTATATATATATATATTAGAAGGAGGCTGTAGGCACCAGCCCACCAGCCAAACAACGCGGTACTACCGGGGACTGCTAGGTAGTTGATAAGGACAGCTTGAACTCCTGTTTCACCATCTGGCCTCCCCAGCTGATCCTTTCTGTGGCTCATCAATATTGAGGGCAACCCCAGCCTCCCCTCCAAAACTCCCTCTCCTTTATCAATACATTATACTACAAACACCTTACATATTACACTACCTTTCTTATCTAAAATGATGACGAAAACACGACACGCCTCGGAATCCCCAGGATGGTGGAGCCAGAAATGTCCCATATGACTGACCCCTGGCAATGACTCCTCAAAATGCTCTTACCCACTGTCATCTACTCTTACTATTAACTTCTGCAACATTCGTGGCCTTTCTAAATTCCACTCTATGGAATATCACCTCTCCTCTGCCAACCCTGACCATCTCTTTGTCACTGAAGCAGGTGTCTGGGACTACTGACACCAAACCCTTCTCTATATCCTACTACTATCTCTCTCCTCAGTTTCAAGCCAAAAGTGGATGTGAATAAGCCTATCCTAAATGACCTAGAGCAGTTAGTCCAGCAACCCACGCTCATCGTGAATCGCTTCGGAGAACAACTCACCATTCTTGATTTTTTTCTAACTTCTACCCCTTCTTCTTATACTGTAAATAGTTTCTCTCCTTTGGGCTCCTCTGACCATAAACTCACCTCTGTTCCCTCTCCTATATCTCCGGTACGGCCACCCATTCCTCAAAGCCGGCGGTGCTTGTGGCACTTTGGCGCTGTCAACTGGAAGGCAGTCCTTATTTGATTTCTTTTTGCTTCGGTTGCCGGGGACCCACGGAGAGTGCTGAATGTATTACCGAGGTAATCTTCTTGGGCATGGAAGCATACATTCCAATTTCTTTCTCTCAGTAAAATGCAGAAAAATCTTAGTTTAGTCACGCTTGTTCTACTGATATCTGCAATAAGGAGGAAGCATTCAAGCAGTACCGTCGCCTTCAAATTAAAAAAATTCATATATCCTATATTTCTGCCCGGAATCAAATATGTTCTTCAACTCGCCAAACATTCTTTCATCAAAAATAAAATGCACTGAACTATCAAACTCTAGCTCTTCCCAAGCTTTCTGGCATCTAGCTAAATAACTCTCCAACAACTTTTCTTCTCTGTCTTCCCCTCTTCTTTTTTTAATCTGATGGCACTGCCGTCAATTCTTCCTCTGACAAGCTGAACTTTCTGCTAACACTTTTGCTAAAAACTCCATTTTGGATGATTCCGGTGCTATTTCTCCCTATCCACCACCCTCTCTCCTACTTATGCCTAACATCATAATTCCTTCCCGGAAGGCAATTGAGCAAACCCAACTTCTGGGAAGCTGTTTTAGCAAGAGTGGCAATATGATCTTTCCAAGAGAGATCAGAAGAGAAAGAGACACAGAGAATATTGAGAGAAGATGAAGGGTTAATTTGTATGTTGTTGAAGAGTAGATCATAGTGTTCTGATAGGGTGCAACGAGTAAACAGGTGGAGAAATTTAGTTTTGGAAGCATTGAAAGTTACAATGTTTTCTCTGCCCCAATTAGAGATAGTAGAGAGATCGGAAGATAGGTGTTTTATGCCCTCTTTATGGGAGTTTTGGAGTTCCTGCTGTGTATGGTGTAGTGGAAGGGTAGTTGAATAGTGTAATGAAGAGTTGTCTGCATATGAGTGAATAGGGCTGCAGGTGCAGTTGAGAAGGTTGTTATTGAATAATAGGAAGAAAATTGGAGATATGTCAGAACCCTGAGGAACAACGGAGTTGATAGATTGAGGAAGTGAATGGTGGCTATCCACAACTGCAGCTGTGAAATGGCCAGAAAGGAAATTAGAGACAAAGGCACAATTGGAGGGATAGAAACCGTAGGAGGGTAGTTTGGAAATAACAGATTTGTACCAGACTCTATTGATGGCCTTCAATATGTTTAGCACAACAGAAAAAGTCTAACCGTAATCCTGAATGGAGGATGACAAAGAGTTAGTAAGATAAGTAAGAAGATCACCAGTAGAGCGTCCCTTAGGGAAGCTATACTGGCAGTTTGAGAGTAGGTTATGGGAAAATCAATGCATAAGACATGTTGAGGTAAGAATAGTTTCAAAAACTTTAGATATGCAAGAAAGGAGAGCAATAAGACTATAGTTGGAGGGTTGAGAGTGGTCACCCTTCTTTGGGACAGGTTGAATGAGAGCAAACTGCCAGCAAGAAGGTAAGATAGTGTCGTCAGAGTGGAAAAGAGGAGGGAAAGACGAAGAAGATAGATTTTTGGAGAGGTTTTTGGCTAGATGCCAGAAGAACAGATTTGGCTTGATTCCGGGCAGAAATATAGGTAATATGAGATTCTTGAGTTTGAAGGCGACGGTACCATTTGAATCTATCTGTCTATCTATTGCCTGACTCCGTAATCCCCGAAGGGATGGCCACGAACATACCGCCCCCATGCACCTCTGTCCCCAGTCAGTCGACGCTCCTCCTCCCAACCAGCACCGCCTTCATTCATATACTTCCTTACTCCATCCTTCCACCTCTCCTTCGGTCTACTTCTCCCTCTCTGTCCTTCCACCTCGCTCTCGTACACCCTCTTAGTCAATATCTCGCTTTCCATACGTTCCATATGGCCGAACCATGAACCATCTCAAGTTGTTCCTATTCACACTTTCCAGCACATCTACCTCCACACCACACCTCCTTCTTACTTCCTCATTTGTCTGTTTATCCCTCCATGTAACTCCGCACGCACGTCTCAAGTAACACATTTCCACCGCTCTCACTCTTGGTTTGAGTCTCTTCCCAAACGTCCATGCTTCGCTTCCGTAAGTTAGTGTCGGGAGTACCACACTGTCATGCAAGGACTTCATCACTTCCATACTGACCACCCTATTTCATGTTACTGCTTTCAACATTCCTACAACCCTCTTCCCCTATTGTACCCTCTCCCGCACTTCCTCATCCATACTTACTCAACACACTGCCCAGATACTTAAAAGAGCTGACGATCTCCATATCCTGACCGTTCAACTTCATCTCACACTCTGTGACTTCACCCCTTTCGAAGACCAAAACCTTGCTCTGTCCCGCATTTACCTTTAAATTCCATTTTTTGCACACTGTTCCAAACTCATTTACCAGGCCCTGCAACTCCCATTCATTATCGCTCATCAGAACTGTATCATCCGCAAACAGCAGTACCTGGCAGCTTCCACTCATTTCCCTCCCTTTTCAGCAATACACCACCTCTTCCTAGTATTTCTTTCATGACTCCATCCATATATACAGTAAACAACCACTCACCCCTGTTTCAACCCAACACTCAGGTCAAAGAACTCACTCTGCTCATTCTCCACACGTACTGCCGCCTTTGCACCCTCATAGGCCTACATGCTCTTCACTGCTTTCAGCAACTTGCCATCTACTCCATATATTCTCAGTACTTTACACATGCCTTCTATATCCACTCTGTCATAGGCCTTCTCCAAGTCCATAGAGGCAACATACACCTTTTGTTGCTTCTCCAGATATTTCTTCACAACACAATTCAGGGTAAAAATCTGATCTACACATCTTCTTCCATTCGTAAAACCTCCCTGCTCGTCGCCTATCCCTTTATCCGTTCTCACTCTCACTCTCTCAATCACTACCCTATTGTACACCTTCCCTACTACGCTTAAAAGAAATATTCCTCAGTGGTTACCACACACTCCTTTTTCCCTTTGCCCTTATATAGGGGGACTATTATGCCAGTCTTCCAGTCATCGGGTGCATTCCCCTTCTCCCATGCTAGTTTGCACATTTTCCATACCCATTCGATCACTATCTCACCACCATACCTCAACATTTCCCCACACACTCCATCTGTTCCTGGTACTTTCTGCAACTTCACTCTTTTCATGGCTTCCCACACTTCTGACCTCCTGATCCCCACCTCATCATCCACTACTTCTTTTCTTCTCCCTCCCATACCATATCCAACTATGTTTGCTTGCTTTTCATTCCTTACATTTAGCAACTCGTTGAAGTACTCCCTACATCTTTCGACTCTCTCTTGGTTCTCGGCTAGCATTCTCCCATTCTTATCTTTCACACCCTTACTGTTTCCCTTGCTACCCTCCCTAACTTTCTTGACTTCTTTCCAGAACAGTTTCTTACACTCCCTCCATTTTACACTCAGATTCCTTCCAAATTCCTCATCTACTCTTCTCTTACTTTCCTTCACTACTCTCTTCACCACTCTTTCTCTCCACGTATCTCGCTCGTTTCTGCCTCTCCAAATCTTCATTCCCTCTACTACCCAACATCTCTCTATAAGCTTTCTTCTTGTCTTCCACAGCTATTTTTACCTCTTCTGTTCACCATGCTGTACCTTTCACTCCCCTGCTTTATAGGCAGGTCATTTGAGCATAAATCCAAAGAAGTTATCCTAACCCTTTACAATTCCTTAGTCCGCCCTCTTCTGGAATACTGCGTTCAATCCTGGTGCCCTTATTACCAAAAAGATATAAACAAGCTAGAACGAGTTCAACGTAGGGTTACCAAAATGATACCTAGCCTAAAGAACAAACGATACGAAGAGCGTCTTAGCGAATTAAATCTATTTCCTTTAACCCAGCGCAGATTAAGAGGTGACTTAATTCAAGTGTTCAAAATCATCAAAGGCATCAACAATATGAACTGTAGTAAGTACTTCACTATCGACCAATCTAATTACACGTGGGGAAATGGTTGCAAAATTATTGGTAAATCTTTTAACTCACACGAATCTAAGAATTTCTTCTTCAATCGAGTTGTCAACTTGTGGAATGGGCTTCCCCGAAACGTTATAGACTGCAGCACCGTTGATTCATTTAAACTCCGCCTAGACAAATATCTCGCTTCAAACCCGCGACTGACTGCGTTTGTAAATGAATAACTTTATTTTATCCCCCCCTCAGTTACTAACCCATCTGTCGCCTACTAACTTCCTAATCCTGCCACGGACATTAGTTCCAGGGCAGTAATTCCCTTTCCAATGTTCCCTTACCCACTCTAAACCACTGTTTGGACACTTGATCCTCAGTGTTTTGGAGGATAAGCAACCTAGAAGGGTCACTAGATCTGTTGTTGCTTGATTTCCTTTGTACTCCTTTGTACTCCTTTGTACTCCCCTCCCTCTTCTCCTCACTCCACACACCTCCTCACATGCTGCACAGATCTCTTCCTTAACCTAAGACATGCACATGAGGGGTATGAGACACCACACTCCTGTGCGCATGTATTTGAGCTGTTCCCATCACTAACATCGTTATTTTACCATAAATAGCATTAATACTTATCCATATACGCCTATTTTACGTTGATTATAAAGGTATTACCCTGTTACAGCAATAAAACAAGTAGAAACAGCGTTTGGATGATCAAAATCGGCGATACAGGCCGGGAGTTACATAATTTATGGCTGAGGCAACCTCCCTCCCCTCCACACTTCCCACCTCTGGAGAGAGACTGTCGATCGATACTCTCTCTCTCTCTCTTGCACTCTCTTGGTAACAGTGATGACAATGCCCTGCTTGCAACTCGCTAATGTTAGCACAAAAATAGACCACAGAATCAGGGAATAACAGGGAAAATAGGCGATAATTGAAAGAGGGGGGGGGGGGGGTGAAGGAGGAGATGTGGAGGAGTGATATTTGGCATGGCCCAGGGGCAAATGGGGTGTTTTAAATGGATTTTTTTAGGCCCAGGATCTTAAGAGTCTTCCCGCAGTCGCCCGGGGAAACTCTTAAGAGTCTTCCAGCACTTGCTGGGTTAAACACCTTGCTCATCTCCTCAACTTCCTCCATATCTTCCAGGTGGAACCCACCTAGTCGTCTTTCTACTGCTCTCCTGTACTCTTCCCAGATTTCCTCCTCCTGTAGCCTCTCCAACCTCCGCACCATTCCACTTTCCTCTCGCCTCCCTCCAGCTCTCCTCACCCACTTCTTTTGTATCCTAACTTTAGCTACTACTACATAATGATCAGACACACACCCTCCAATACCCCTATACACCATAGCATCCATCCCAGATTTCTTCATTCTTTCATCCACACATGAATGAATCTGTGATGGATGCTAGGGTGTATAGGGGTGTTCCTCCTTATTGTAGACATCAGTAGAGCAAGCGTGAGTAAACCAAGATTCTTTTGCATTTGACTAAGAGAAAAAAAATTGAATGGATGCTTCTATGATCGAGAGGATTACCTAGCCTACTAGGTAATACTTTCAGCACTCTCCGAGGGTCCCCGGCCACGGAACAAAAGTCATTCCATGGGAAATCAAAGAAGTACTGCCGAAGAACCTCTCAGTCGGAAGCTCCATATATATATATATATATATATATTGGAGGTGTGGCAGAGTGGTGTTGCCACTGGACTGGTAATCCGATGGACCCGAGTTCGAATCCCAATATGTCAATGGGAAGATATTATTGGGATGGAATTTGTGCTGTACCTAATTTCAGTGCATTACCAAAGCACACCGAAATGCCCCCAAAATACCCTCATTGTTCCCTGATTAAATAGCATTGTATGAATATTCCCATATTCAAAATATGTTACAGGGGGGCAATGTCTAGTGAGTTAATTCCTCAATAGGTGGAGTTCGGAGAGTGAGGGTCCGAGTTTGGGGGATGAGACGGTGAAGCGCAGAGGCGAAGTAGCTTCAGAGATGGAGTTGCTTTGAGCCGGGGTGCTTCGCATGTCTCACTCCCTAGACTGGAACAAGACCTCACGGGCCTCACCGTGATCAGCGGTGTAGTGTAAAGGCTCTCAGCCTATGCCCAAGAGGGAGTAGTTGGACTATAGAAAAAACAAATATATATATATATATATATATATATATATATATATATATATATATACTCTCGAATGGGCTCGAACCACCAACAAGAGTCAATCAATATCAATCAATTCTACCACGGCGCAATAAAGAATATTTAAATTTGTCCTACTTAGATTCAGAATTGAACTCCTACTTTGACAAATATTCCATTTCATACGCAAGTGGTGATTTATATATAAATAGAGATCAATGGAATCTGAGAGATATGTCAATAAAGGTGGATAGGTAAACGAAAGGTTGAGCAGAAAGTGAGAAGAGAAACAAGAATTAGCATCGGAATGTTCATAATGTTTGACCATATATCATTGTATGATATACCATATAGTATATTATATGATATCAGTTTTGGGTTAGGCAGTTATGTTAAAGATACTTAATTGACTGAGGTACCAAATACGGGGCTGATTAAAGCGTCACTAGTAGGCCGTGTGTGTATACCATGGTAATTACAGACGCAGGAAGTTTTAGTCATTGATATTACTTAATGGTTTATTGTAAGTTTAGTAGTTTTAACACAAGTATATAAAGCCATTCGTTTACTTCATTAATTGTTTATGGCTTACTGTTATTGTTTTCATTTATTGATTATATATATTTACAGCCATTTTGATAAGGCATACTTTCGTTTTTTTACGACTTTCATCATGTTTTTGTTTCATTTGTTTTGTAATGTGTGTGTTACTTATTAATGTAAACATATTGCTTAGATATATTTGGGTACCAACTTCGGGTTTAAAATCCGATATTGGTCCCCATTATTTCCCCTTTCGATGTACTTTGTATCTAACAACTATACTTGCCTACATTTGCGTGTACATGTTTTCGTGTCTTTCACTTATTTAAATTAATATTCACGTATTAAAGACATATATTTTTACCATTTGTATTCTAGATTTGATATTTAAGTTCTCCCATGTTCGTGCATTTCATTACACTTATGTATAACTAAAGTAGCCATTATATTGTTAGTCACAATGTTTATCTTCATTATGTTATTTTGGCTGTATCTAAATTAGTTCTGAAAATGAGAACAGCGAATCTTGAAACGTCGTACAAGATAATGTTATTCATTGCTGCGTTGGTTTTTCTATTTGTTATCAAGTTACGCTTTCGAAGTGACCAATGTATTGTGAATAATATATATATATATATATATATATATATATATATATATATATATATATAATACCTGAATTGTTTTTCAGTTCGTCGTACTGCATCTTCAGCCATTCGGTCTGGTTCTGCTGGTCGTTGATACGCTCATGCAGCCCGTCTATTTCGTCTGTAATAGTAATGTTTACACTTAACTTTACCTACTTGATTACTCAAGGCATATATGGTTCATCTTAACAAAGTAATTATATTTTCCTCTGTTCTAAAAGAGTACCAGTACTAGATAAACTTATTTTTATATATGACTGAATAACCCCTGCACATCATATCCTGCTTCAACAATCACTAGTACTATTCCTTAAAATTGTGTCAATGTATTCCAGAAATATATTGCTAAAGTTTCATGCACGATCACCATAGCCTTTTTCTTTCCAGCTGGCGGAAAATTGCAATGTTCCTACGTTATTTATTCGCTGTTACGAACATTGTGTATTGAAATATGCATTATATAATGGAACCTTTGTTTATATGATGTAAACACTGTTAAGTTTCATATTTGTCTATTAAGCATCAAGAGATCAACTGCTGAGGGACTCAAATGACTTTCAACTGAAATAAAACAACCTTATCCGACATGCACACACACACGTTTGCATCAAACAATACTGGTCAACATCGTCCTTCTTTCCTCTTCAAACCTCATCTATACTGTATTATGATCCTTTTAAACCGAGAACGCAGAGAAGACTGCTAAAAGGTTTTGGGGGTGAAAGGCGACGAACCTCTTAAGATCCAAGGACTAAAAAAAAAACTTTAAAGGCCCCAGTAGCACATAAAACAATGGAAAGTGTAATTGAGATAATTCCCTCCATGCCTTCTATCACTCCTCTACATTTGTCAAAACCCCCCCCCCCCTTCAATTATCCCCTATTTTTCCTCTTATTCCTTTATTTATCAGTTTATTTATCACACCAATATCTCCAACCCAGTTCCAAGGTGTTCTCCTGCGCATATCCAAGGTATATGAGAGAGGTATTCTCATTCCCATTTAACTCTGTAGTAATCTTTGAACAAATTATATGTGTTAATATGGAGTTTTCCATGTATCCTCTGCTACAGAGAGTTGCTACACATAATATAGATATTTTTATATGTTAAATCAGTTAGGAAGGAGTTTTTGGTGATATATAAATACCGAATTAATATTTACAAAGCGGTTGTTGGCAGGAATCCCCAGCTATCCACAGGACTAAGCCCCGCCCAACTTCGCTCAATGCACTTTTTATTAGCTAGCATCACAAGCCCCGCATTACTGTTCCTGACGCCTGACGGCGGGAGTTTTGAATATTTAGTTTGTTTACTAGTCTTGTGATATTTAATTAATTACAATGGTTGTTTGTGCTGTGTCAACGTGTAAGTTATCAGGGAAGAACAAACATCGATTTGTGTCTCTCTACATGTTCCCTAGAAAAATTACACTGAGAACAATATGGCTAGAAGTGTGTAACCAAGACATAAATCTGGACGAGTTAAAGCCATGGCATTCAATATGTTCCATGCATTTTACACCCGAGTGCTTTAATTTTCACCTATCCCTCACAAGACTGAAGATATCCTTACAGCCAAAAACTACAGTACCTGTACTATGCAACCAGTCTCTACTTTATGTCTTTCCTGGAATATACAAACAGGTGGAATGTATAGGACACTAGGAAGACAGTGCCTTTTTATATAGCCTACTGTTCTCATTCCACAAGTAATCTTATTTATTTAAGTAAACTTGACTTAGTTACAGCATTGTGGCTAGAATATATTGTATATAATATGTTTCCTGTTCTTAAGTCTATTTCATTTCTGTCAATTAATCTTCTGTGTCATACTTTGTATAACACTAAAATATAGGCTATAGGCTACTGTACTAAAGTCGAGGCTCATATCATCTTACTTTTAAGTAATGAAATAGCTAGAAATATTATCCCATTGTACAGAACTATCAAGCATATCAAATTACACAGTATCATAGATTGATTGTTTTCATTATTAATGAATGAAACAGACAGTTTTCAACCATTATTTGTATTCATTAGGGAGCCAGACAAGCTATAGCTCCCAAGAGGAACAAGTGGGCGTAGCCTAACGCAGCCTAAGCGTAAAGTTGCCAACTCGTATTTTTGCTGTGTTAACATGACACTACCTCTCCCTATACAGTTCACCTTACTTGGCACATATTGAGTGTGTAGAGAGAGAAAGAAAGTGAGAGAGAGGCCTCAGTCTGCCTTCAGGCTTCGGAGAGAGAGGGTATACGTCTCGTTCTTTTCACACTTCATGAGTGGAGGGTCGGTTATAATTTGTCTTTTCCACCCCTCAAATACTATTCCTGCATGTTTTATTGCTGTTAAATGTTAATATCTTCATATTAAACATAAAATTGGTGAATATGAATAAGTAATAACGATATTTATCGTAAAATTACGATTTTAGGCGGGAATAAGCCTAATACTGTCGTTTGGCGGTAGTGTGTGCACTACCAATAGCGTGCCGTTCTCGGGTTAATAATTATATATATATATATATATATATATAAATATACAAATAAAGATATACACATACATATATACAATTATACATACATACATATACAAATATTAAGCATACAATGATGTGTGTAAACAAATATGTTTATATAAAATAATAAATACATTAAAATAAAAACATATATACTATATATATACAGTAAATATTATAACACAACATTGTACACAGGTCAAATAATATTAATAACACGTGTAGGCTACCTGAAAGGTATTGTTATCCTAGACAGATATATGTACAATGATAAATAAAATGAACAATTGAATAACAGAGATACATATGAACCTCTTTTCAAGAACCCTACTGAAAATACCAATAAAAACATTAAAGCAAAAATCAAGATGTTCCTTAACCCTTCTTTAGCAGGGCCCGACTTAAGTCTGTTTCTAAAAACCTGGACTATGTGGCGGGGCCCGACTTTAGTCCGTGTACAATTTTTGAGCAAGAATGGCTCTGAGAGAGAGACGAGCGACGGGAGGAGCGTAGGTTACCTCATGACCGCTCGGCACGTACCCCGCGCGCCTACTGACATCTACTCCACACACATCCACCCTCCCTACCTCGCCACACAGGGAATTATATAAGGAAATTACCGTATTTTAGGGTTTTTGCACTCGTGTTGCACGATCGTTGCAAGAGAACGCGTGGTCGTAGAAGGATGGTTCTAGTGTCATTGGAAAGTTCAATTTACGCCCTTTCAGGGATACATAATTGTATTACGCTCTGGCTCTTGTTTATGCATGAAAAAGAGCACGGAAACAAGGCCATTTAGGGTTAAAACAAAAATGCTGGGCGCGTAGTGGAAAAAACTGACGGGCCCGCTCGTAAGGCGTTAATGATAAACCCGAAATACAACAAAAAATCAAAGTAATAAATTCCACTTTACCGTATATACTGTATATGGCCTTCTCAAAACTCAAAAACCTGATAAACCTCTTCACTCAATCATCAGTTCAGTAGGGTCTGCCACTTATAAATTATCAAAATGGCTGATTTTTTGTTGTTTTCTTTGTGAGTGAGAGAGACAAAAGGCAGAACTGCCTGTAGCGAGTTCCTCCCCCTATTCATTAGTGGTAATTTGATCTAAGTTTGGGACTAAATACTGTACTAGATTGTAAGTAAACGTGCCAATAGTACTTGGAATTGGACGAATGGGAATGCCAACTTTATGAGTCTTGGGAAGTCCGTAAAGTAAAGATGGGGAAGAGACACAGGGGGAGATGAATCTGAATAATTCTTTAGTAATGACATTTAACATTAGCAGATCTCTAAGTAATAAATTCAATTAGTCTTCCATTCTAGTAAAACACATTAAAGCTTTTCCACTGATTTTCTTGAATTTGGTTTGATCATTAAGCATATAATTTATTTGTTCTTTTTATTCAGTTTTATCTAAAATAACAGTGCCTTTTCCCTTCTCAGGTCTAGTGATCAGAATCGAATTGTGTGACTTTAGTGACTTAATTAAGGGCATCATATATAGTTTGTGGAAGTTTAGGGAGGGAGTGATTGACGTCATCAAATTCACGATACAACAAAATTGCAATGGCAGAAATGCCTTTAACTATGCTATCCCAATTTCTACCAAGTGCATGACTAATATTTATGTGCTTAATTATTTGGGTGAGATTTTCGAATGCAAAATAATGCTTGATGAAGTCTACCTTGAATTTAGGGAAGGCAAAGGTTAATCCATGAGACAGTACACCTTTTTAAGCGGATGTGAGGGACCTATTTGACAAATTGATAATTACTTTGTCCATATTTACCGAGTGTTCCAGGGATATTTATAAGTTGTGGAGTTTTTTTACATGACAAGCTTTAGCCGATGTATATTTAGAGTCATTACTTCGTAGAAATCTATTATATAAACAGTGCAAATCTTGTGAAGATAAAATGTGTGTTTTAATTCATTTTTTAAGGTATCAAGGTACTGTTGATTCTTATTTAATTATGTATTTTTCATTGATCTAAACATTTGGTAATATATATTGAAAGGATAGACTTGCTGCAGTTGTCCTAATCTTTGGGTTATATCATTTGAATTTTATAAAATTAGGAAGGATGCCATGGGCTTTACAGGGTTGCAAACATTCTATATACAGTCGAGTTTTCCAAACCCTGAATTCTTCGTTCTCAAGTTTACGGTAAGTGATTAAAGCAGAATCACGCTCTTGTTTTTAAAAATATTCAGTAAATAAAGTATTAGCAGGGAACCGTAATCTAAGAATAAATAAAAAAATTTTTTTGATTAAGGTTCCCAGCTAATACCTCATTTACTGAAAGTGTAAAAACTATATAATGGCCACTTCACTTTGATTTAACCAGTCTCTTAGCCACCATTGCCGGACACGCACATAACCAGGTTCGTCATATTATGTTATATCTTTGATATATTCTGTTCGTTAAGCTATTCTTATTGAATGTCCCTCTTTATGGTTAACCACATTTTGCCCAGTAGTGTATCTGTAGTTATTATTCGAAGGTTTGTTTGTTCTAGCTTATGTGTTAGCCAATTTGTATATAATTGATTCCAGTAGGAATCGTGATAGGTAGTAATGATCTGTATTATAATAATGGCAGTTGCAGTGTTTAGATACACTATATTTTGTAGCCTGATGATGCCAAAAGAATTGGCGAAACGTTACCCAATCAACTGCATGAAAGTACTGCTGCATATTGCTGCCGTGCACTGAATATATATATAATTATATATATATATATATATATATATATATATATATATATATATATATATATATATATATAACAACTCCAGGGAACGAACTTCAGTAAACTCCAATCAAGACAGAAGAGGAAATATCCTAAGTTGATACTGTGAGGTTAATCAACAAAGAGGGATAGTATAATAAAATGTACTGTACATCCTAACGTGACTCAAAACTAATATAATGTCAGGACAGGTTACTCCACTAAATTACTGACCCCCATCCTCTTCCCCTCATTATCCCTTATTTAAGATTTAAGTCACTGTACTAAAGGTGACCAGAAAGGAAGCGGTCGTAGAAGCTAAAATCAGAGCAAGAATATGTTGCATATTATTCCACAATACTGCTGGTAACAGGAATGTTGCATATGCAATACATATCACAGTATCATAGGTTGTTGTAAAACTTACTACTTGTCTTCTAGTTGTAGAATCAAGGTGATGAATTACCACCAATATTTAACTGTGTGTCTTAATTTGATTTAAGACAAATAATTGCTTGGTGTCGGGGAAACCTGACATATTCGCTGATTTTAGTTGTATAAATGAATACATTATTTATTACTAAATATGATATAATTATACATTATTTCACATACAGCATACATTGACAATGCTGCAACGAAGACAACTTATAATGATTACAACATTTTACTATATTTCTTAATTTCTGCAAACTTTGATGCCACTATCATGATTATTTACCCTTTGATATTAACCCTTCCACGCACATATGATGCAGAGGTTGCCAGATTAGCAATAAGAAATAGAGTTATCTCACTCTTATAATTACCTCTCTAAAATTTGTTTTCTGCCCACAGCTAACTCAAAGACAACTGCAGAGGTTGAAGTAACTAAACTAAAGGTTTCTAAATACCCCTGATAGTAACAAAGGCTTTAAAGTATCCCTAATAGGCTCAAAATCGCATCATATGTCGGAAAGGGTTAAACAAACTAACCTTTATATATGTTCAACTCTGCCTCATGGGTAGTCAGATTATGGTTGATTGTGGCATCCTTAGCTTGCATTTCCTGCAACACCGCTTGAACGTCTTGCAGCTCTGTCAACACATCACTCTCTTCATTGCGCTCTGCAATCACCGGATCTGAAATATAATAATGGTATTCCTAACATATTCAAATTGTTGTAAATCACTATTATTGATTTGACATCAGTCTTATATGTCATTATAGTGTATCACTGTTCTGATATGCATTAATTAATTATATAAATACAAATAGATACAAAAAAAACATATTCTTTATATAATTACGAAATTACGATTGCACGTCCCTACTAAGTCAACATTCCAATTCCTCGCCTTATATCTGTATATCTGTTGCCTAATTAATTAGCACTGTATGAATATTCCCATATTCAAAATATGCTACAGGGGGACAATGCCTAGTGAGTTCATTGCTCAATAGGTGGCGTTCTAAGATTGAGGGTCTGAGTTTAGATGAGACAGTGAAGCACTGGAGCGAGGCAGCTTATGCATCCTGCGAAGGCATAATGGCAGGGCCTGGTTGCAGTAAAAAGTGCTTCACATGTCTCACCCCTTAGACTGGAACGAGACCTCATACGCTTCACCGTTCAATATAGAATTGTTGAATGTGCAGGCTCTCAGCCTATGCCCTAGAGGGAGTATTTGGAATATAGAAGAACAAAAACAATATATATATATATATATATATATATATAATATATTTCTTCTGAGTTCCTCCATCACACTGTTGAAAGATGTTTGAGACTATCATGTGTCCCCATTACACTATCAAGTATCACCTTTCAATACTATATCACTTATTGCGTCCACACATCTTTCTGGACTGGAGCTTGTCCCCAAAATTCTGAATTTGAGGTATATCTTATTATTTGAGGGATCTCTTCATATCTCCCTTTCCAGTGATATGAACAGTTGAAATATGCATTCACTGATAAATATAAATTTATATATACAGTAATTATATATATATATATATATATATATATATATATATATATATATATATATAAAAAAATACCCAAGTAAAGGATCACCAACGTACCAACTCGTCCAGGAATGAGGAAAGAAACCGAAGAAGGGGAAACTAATCTAACCAACACCAGAAGGCAACATCACCAAGGAAAACAAAACAAGATGGACGAAGGAGAAACTAAACAAGATATAACCAAGAAGAAGAAGAGATATACCAAGACCAAGATATTGAAGATGCCCACCACACCGTAACAAAGGAAGACAGCAACAGAAACCAGGCACAGAATACCCACACCGAGAAAGAAAACTCACCTCCATCACGTAAGACCAACGCGGCATAAAAACCATGTGAAGACAGTAAAACCCTAACAAAACCCACAACACATAGCCACCCAAAACCTACCTGTACACCACTACACCTTACCAGACGAGACGTCAGAATTGCCACCATAAAATCTGATCTACCAACCACGCCAGACAAAACCATTCCAGTTCCCCATAAACATCACAAGGCCACAAAGATGAAATAGTGTACAGTCAGAAGCACAAGGACCAACATGGACGCACTAACGCCGGAGCAGTTACGCCGTTCTTCCACAAAAAGGTCTACTCACCTGCCCGCAAACTTCTAGGGGATCCTCCTAATCCCCTTGGAATATGTCCCCCTGTACTTATGACCTTCTGAACTCGACACACCTGACCTGGGATATATCAGCCGAAGTCGTCACTACCCCGATGGAAACCTGGATAAGGCAAGCAATTCTAGGGTTTGATTTAACTGACATGTTAGCAATCGAGTCCTAAAATGACCTCCCCATTCAAGGATCGATTGAATCCATGGTGAATATCTTTCGAGGTCTGAGGAGTTATTTACCTATTGATTAAATATTATTATCACATGCCATGGTTTAGTGGTTAATAATAAGATCCCTAATAGGGTGCACCTTTGGTATTAGATGCATAACCATAGGACATATCCCCACCTTACTTCTTTTGCCAAAAACCGCACTCTAATACTATAGAAAGATACTTGCCATGGTAAAGGTAATTTTAATAGTTTGGGCTTTGTGAGATACCGTCTCAATAATGGCACTCTACAAATAGAACTCCATATTGTATCTGTCCGACGCCATGGTCGAGGACAGTTACAGTAAAAAGATCTAAACACCAACCCTGAGTTCTTTGAATCTCTTATAACGGTCAGTGGCAGATCGAGCCAAATTAGTAAGTTCATGATCTTACTATCTCCTTGCGTTAGCCCGATATCTTGTCGCTGTGTCATGACACTAGAGACATTGTATTTAAGACCCCAAGTCAAGAGTTCCGAAACGGAACTTCATCAACGATTAGCATAATGGTCAGGATAGACAAGTAATAGTAGCCCAGGACATGTCCTAGCTCCCGCTCGTATTAGTCCGATGAAACTGCCCAACGTCATGACATCAAGGAACTATCATTAAAGACCCAAAACCAGCTAATTCATCTGTATCCCAAAATACCCCATCCACACGGCAGGACCACCTAAACGGCTCAACGGAAACTAGATGACCAAACTTCAAACACCTCATCTCTGCCCAAACTACGCTCGTTACTCCAATCTTCAAATGTTAGATTAGGAGTGTTTATTGAAAATTATTCTCACACATACACCAGTGCGACAAGGTGAAATAGTTAGGAAGGCTAGTCCCCCAAGTTAGACTGTTTATTTTACATGTGAGTGATCTTTGGATGTAATTTAGCTCAGATTCAGATTAATTTCAATTTAGACTCAGAGTAATTTGCCTTGGATTGATTTGTTTGGATAATAGCCTATATATATATATATATATATTTTTTTTTTTTCTTTTTTTTTTAATACATACGAGGTTGAAAGAAATGGCAATTTCTGCGTTGGAAATTTTATTATTCAAAGTTTCCAGGTCTCTGATGAGTTTTCGCTGGGTGGCAGGAAGTAGATGAATGAGATGAGTAAAATTCATGGTGGTACAGGGTTACATAAATGTACATGATGATACAGGATATACGACGCGTTTCACTGGACAACCAGCATTATCAAGTAAGGGTAGAATGATATAAAAGGTAAACAGGAAGGGTATATATAGAGGGTGGAGGATCAGAGGAGGCGAAAATCAGGGGCAAAAGTCTCCTATTGGTGGAGGGGTATTCTAGGAGTGCAAAAGGGGGGAACCGCTTCACGCAGGCGCACTGGATGCGGGATGGTGTTGGTAGGGTGGCGGGGTCAAAGCTGATTGGCTGCGTGTCAAGGGGCGTGGCCTAAGTTGTGAAGTCCGTGTGGCGCCGGCAGAAGACGAAGCTGAAGGAGGTAGCACGGGGGGCTGCGTCAAGGACACCGGGGGGCGAGGAGGGGCGTTAGGTCCTGTAGGGTAGTGCCTTTTGGCAGAAGGAAGGATCTGAAGATCTAGAGTTTGGTTGTTGATGTTAGGATGTAAGGCTTGGATATATAACGCTTCAAGTATAGGTAATCTCCTTGGGTCACTTTCTTTATCGAGTATGGTGGTGTGTTTCTCTAACTCGTTGCGTGTGAGGTGGGGGTGGTTAGGGGTGAGATAGTGATCTTTGATGGCTCCAGCCTGAAGGTGAAGAGTTAACCGACGTGAAAGATGAGTCTGCGTCATGCCAATATAGGAATGAGGTCCACAGTCCTCATAATTACAGGTATGTTGGTAAATGACGTGATCGTCGGTCATCGGGTTCTTTATCTTGGTGGAAGCTGGTTTGTTGCGGAGAATGAGGTTGGAGTTCTTGGGGGATTTGTAATAAATTATTAATTTGATTTTGTTTTCCGGGTTGGTTGGGTGGATATGCTTGGAGATTATTTCTTCACTTCGTCTTCTGCCGGCGCCACACGTACTACGCAACTTCCTGCCACCCAGCGAAAACTCATCAGAGACCTGGAAACTTTGAATAATAAAATTTCCAACGCAGAAATTGCCATTTCTTTCAACTTCGTATGTATTAAAGAAAATTTATTACCTGGCTTTACTAACATATATATATTATATATATATATATATATATGTATATATATATATATATATATATATATATATATATATATATATATATAATATACATATATATATATATTCATTATTTCACTTGTGTATGTACAACATTTAGGTTATATTATTCACATAGGCTTTTTGTGTAGACGACAAGACTATAATTGTTATGTATTCATAGGTTATTGATTTCTTCAATAAATATATATAATTAATGATGTGATCATTTTAGACAAATTACAATGTGAAATGACGGAGCCTAAAGGACAACCACACAAGATAGCCACAGTAAGAGAATCCAGGGAAACCAGTAGAAAAGGATTTAGAAATAGATTAATTGCCCATTCTCCAGATAACGGGAAATCTGACCCCTGTACCCATTCTCTAATTTCCCGACCAGGTGAGTTACCCCCGAAGGGCAGGTCAAGCCCGACCAATCATCACCTCATGCGGTCCCGCCAATCACAGGGCTAGATTCAAATAGCCAAGGCAGAACTTCCCCCCCCGAATAATATGATGAAAATGTGTTTATGCAATCTAAGCATAAAGAGCCCTGGAAGTATATAAATCGTTGGGGCCCTCCATCCTCAAGAAGCTGCCAGACGAGAAGAAAAGTGAAATGGTGATATGAAGTCCCACAGAAGAAAATCATTACATAAACAATCCAGATAGCCAAAACCATTACTTTAGTGAACAGGAAATCACAAATTACATCATCAGGCTTGATGATATAAGAAAGAACCAAAGGTCAAAAGGACGAGAACCTCAGTGCAATGTCATTAAGCACCATAACATATTTTTCATGTAATTATTAACCTCAATATAGCCCATTTTTATGTATTTACTATGCCCCTATTTATACAAAATCACGCAACCTGACCAAGAGAAATAACCCAAATATGTACTGACTGAAACTACAGGAAGTCAGTTCAAACTCGGTAGCTTGCTCCGTCCGGATATATGTCCGGGATTATAACTACCTAAACACTCCGTCCGGATAAGTCTGTCCGGGAGTCGTTTGCCCTGAGAGAGAGAGGGAGCCTGCTGTTCACTGCACCCCTGCCCTTGGACTCCTGCCGAAGCAGTACCCTGACGTCTGGCCCTGTCCCTTGGACTCCTGAGGAGTGGCCACATTACTTCCAGCTGCCATGCCCGGACCTCTATGATGCCCCGACCCT
The DNA here is from genome assembly GCA_032716605.1 of Paralithodes platypus. Classification (NCBI taxonomy): domain Eukaryota; kingdom Metazoa; phylum Arthropoda; class Malacostraca; order Decapoda; family Lithodidae; genus Paralithodes; species Paralithodes platypus. Next base: position 47,936,475 of record CM064523.1, on the reverse strand, counting down.
CGTACTTGGCCCTTTTCCTACTCCACGCTAACCCTAAGCGTTTCTGCGTATCTCAATTTGTGGCTACTGTTGCAGGTAAGGTAATATATGCGAGTATTCCGGAAGTGTTATTAAGTTGATCTGTGCCAAGGAACTGTGCCTGTTATTTGTTCAATTGTCGATCTGTGTACACATTACAAAGTCATTATTTTGTCCTCCCATCAATCTTGATTTGTGCAAGTGAATTCATCGCACCAGATATTGCTATGCATACCCCTTTGAAATATATTTCTTGAAGTGTTATTATTAATTATCAATTGTACACCAGTTATATACATTCATCTCGATCCAGGCTCAAGACGGAATACTCTCAGATGTCACCTATATATGTTATTTATTCTCTTGTGTATCCAAGTTGAAGTGTAAAAGTATACCGTGAAAATATTCCCTAATGTGCTATCAGTTACCTAGGATCTATGCCCAAATTTTAATCTATCTATCTTTCCTTACCGAAAAGTCAAGAACCCCCCGTTGTGTTAACCTTAATTCTACTATTCGAGCTATCTAGTTTATACCAGTGCTTGTGAATTAATCTGATCTACATGTGTGGGTAATAAATAATTTGTTCACACATTTATAGTAACTCTTGTTCAAGTTATTTATTATTCGTGTCTCCATATTATCGTAGAAACCGTTACTACTTCGATTTTACTATTTCCATAGTAACTATTTAATACATTGTATATTTATGTAATTCACATACGCCATATCTTTGATCGACGTATTGCCTGATAGGGATTTGCTAATATATTCAAATTTCCTTTAATACTATTACCGTAGTATTTTAACCTAGTACAACTTCGTCGTGTACGCCCTTTTGTATTCCGAGTTCTTACGAAATCTAATTTACTGTGATTTCCAGTCACATTTTAATTGAGTGGGGCAGAGAGGACGGACGTTTTTGAAATGGCTATTACTCAGCCCCAGGGGGAGGGACATATGTCCGACAGGTACCATTCTGTCCGTGGTGTCTTAGCAATTTTTATTTTGTTTCTTTTCAGTTGAAGCCATGGCGCTGTGGACCATAGAGCAGCGCGTGTTTGCCTACGACAGTTACGTTAAGAATAACGGGTCTGTCACAGCAGTTCAGCGTGAGTTTTGTCACCACTTCAACATTCACCGAAATCAGGCTGTTCCCACCCGTAACACAATCTTACGTTGGGTTCATGCACTTCGTACACGAGGTACACTAATGAATAGGAGACCGGTGGGGGCCCCACGAACGGTTCGGACCCCGGAAAATGTTGAACGCGTCAGACAAGCTTTGCTGCGCAGTCCTAGTCGCTCTGCTCGGAGGCATGCTACTGAACTTGACATCTTTCCAACAGCAACACAACACAATCACATGCTGGAATCACAACAACAGACTCTACTCCTTCATGTAAACAACAAGCAAACACTCTCATCAATCACTTCTCACATGTCAGCCACCTAAAACCTCACAAAGACGACCGACGTGTCATCCGACGTAAGAGACAATTCCCCACAGACCCTGACTATACACCCTTCACCAATCACCAGACAAAGCATATCATCAACAATCTCAAGCACTCACCCGCCTGTGGCCTAGACAACATAAGCAACATACACCTCAGACACCTGGGACCACAAGGCATACAAGCACTCACTAACATATCAAACTACAGCTATTCACACAACACAATACCAGACATTTGGAAGCATGGTATCATCATCACATTCCCCAAACCCAACAAAGACCCCACGCTACACTCCTCGCACCGCCCCATCACACTCCTTTGCTCCCCCTCCAAAGTCATGGAACGCCTAGTATTACAACTAATTACACCCGACCTACCCCTAGCTCCAACACAACATGGCTTTAGGCCACTGCACTCCACAAACACTCTTCTCACAGACCTTACACAAAGAGCTTTTGATGGCATCAACTCAGCTAGACCACCACACAGATCACTATTAGCCACACTCGACATTAGTAAAGCCTTCGATGCCATCCCCCGCCACAACCTAACAAACAAAATCTACAACACAAACATGCACAACAACACAAAAAGGTGGCTGGCCAACTTCCTAGCAGGCAGATGTGCACACGTATCTTTTGCCGGTCAGTCATCTAAAATCAGAAACTTTCCAAACGGAGTCCCACAAGGATCCGTCCTATCGCCCGCACTCTTCAATCTGTACATGCACGATATAACTACACCCAATACGCCCCAAATAAACTTAGCCTCCTATGCAGATGACATAACACTCACATGCACACACCATGACCCAAGAAGAGCAACAGATCTCCTTCAACCCTATCTCAACACACTACATGGCTGGTGCACTACAAACAGACTTAATCTAGCCCCATACAAAACCACCGCAACCCTGCTCACAAGCTGGACAGGTGAACACGAATACATCCCTCAACTCACCATAAACAACCCCTAACACATACACACACACCCAAAATCCTAGGAGTAACATATGATACTCATATGACATTCAAACAGCACACCACAAACATTAAAAAGAAACTGACACCCAGACTTAACGCCCTCAGGTCACTTGCTCACACAAAATTTGGACACAACAAAGAAACTACCACCACAGTATATAAACAATACATAAGATCAGTGATGGGATACGCAAGCCCAGCCTGGGCTTCTAACCTAGCTGAAACACATCATAAGACCTTACAGACTATTCAAAACAAAGCCCTGAAGATCATTACAGGCTGCACAGCTACTGCACCCACAGATCACCTACATCAAGAAACCAAAATCCTCAAAGTCAAAGACCATCTGGACATGAGAGGCACTCAATTCCTGGCAGCAGCCTCCACGAACCAAGACCACCCACTAAACTACATGGCAACACACCCACAGACACCAAGAAATATCAAAACAACACCCAGCACACGGTATCACACACAATTATTGTCCTCTCTCCCTCCCTGCCCACCCCGAACCAACTTCCAGAAGCACATCCATACTCATATCTCTCGCCAATCCATCCACTCACTCACAGACAACACGCAGCTGCATGCACGACCTCCCGAAATCCATCCTTCCGAATCCTCCCTCCCTCGCGAGGACAGAGTCCACCTGGCCAGGCTGAGATGCGGACATCATCCAACTCTCCTGAGCTATCAGAAGAGACTGGATGACTCCGTTGTCGACGCCTGCCCGGGATGTAACACAGCACCCCATACCATTAAACACATCATAGAAGACTGCATTTCACACAACCACTTACGCCAACAACATAATCTACACTCAATGAGAGCTCTGTGGGAAAGCCCGATCGTGGCCATGGCCTTCCTCAGGGACTCGGGGCTGTTCAGCCAGGCAGCTTAGGGAACAACAACAACAACAACAACAACTTGACATCGGTAATCGATCAGTAAGGCGTATTTTGCATTTAGACCTGCATTTTCACCCCTACAAATTGCTCATTGTGCAACAGTTGAAACCGAGGGACTATGCACAGCAGCTTCAATTCGCACGTCAGATGGAAGCAATTTTTGAGGAAAATGAGAACCTCATTTTGTTAATGAGTGATGAAGCTCATTTTCATCTCAATGGCATGGTGAATCAACAGAACTGTCGTTATTGGGCTCTTGAAAATCCGAGAGAACTGCACGAAAGACCACTACACAGCCCAAAAGTGACGGTCTGGTGTGCTGTTGGAAAAGCTGGCGTCATTGGTCCTTACTTTTTTGAAGACCATAATGGAAATGCTGTTACTGTGAACTCCGAGCGTTACATCGAGATGATAAACAACTTCTTTGTGCCTGAATTACGATGACAACGTATGCATATCCGACGTGTGTGGTTTCAGCAGGATGGGGCGACGCCCCACACAGCCAGAGCATCAATGGACATTCTTCGCCCTCTATTCGGTGACCGCCTCATTTCCAGGTTTGCTGACACTCCTTGGCCCCCTCGCTCCCCTGATTTGTCCATTTGTGATTTTTTCTTGTGGGGAAACCTCAAGGCACATGTGTATGAGCATAAGCCCCGTACATTGGCTGATTTGAAGGAAGCTATTCTTGTGGAAGTCGCCCAAATCGACAGAGCAATGCTGGAGAGAGTGGAGGCCAACTTCCAAGAACGCCTTCAGAAATGCATCAATGAAAACGGACACCACATGAGCGATGTTGTTTTCCACACTTGATTTTGTCAAATGCTAATTCAATATGAAAACATTGATGTCAATACAATTTGTTTGAAGCTAAAATTAAAGATTTTGTGAATACACCAAAAACGTCCATCCTCTCTGCCCCACCCTGTATATTAACTTGCATTCATTCCAAAACCTGCTATCGCAATTCATGGATCTAAATATGAATTGGAATTCTATACTTGTGTGTATCAATCTCATACCCGGTGTAAGTCTATGTTTCGTATCCGTGTGTCGAGTCTTTCACAAAAAACACTTAGATAAGTAAACTCCAACTTAAGCCAAGCTGTCGATACGCTCATTAGTATATATTTAATATTCACCAGTGTCTTATAGTCGCACTATTTCGAATTATAAATTCATACAAAAGCCGTCATTCCTACCTAGGATCGTACGCACTACCTTTTATTTATCTTACCTGTGTGACCCTTCCGTTAATCCCCTTGATAAGCGCTCACCGCCCCACGCTCGTGAACGCTGTTTCAAGTCAATTCGCCTTATGCCAGATGTCTTCACGTTAGACGTTACACTCACATACATGTTATCATTTGACTTGATTACCTATGTACATGTGTAACACTAATATTCCTGCATATTTATATTACCTATACTGTGTGTAATTGTAACGTGATTAAATATAGTTAAGTTATCATTATAGACCATTCTATATTTGATACGTCATTTGAGTACCTTTATTGTCTGCCCTATATGACAGAGCAATACACTATACACAATAACCTATGTATTTTGAATGAACTAAAGTGTGAAGTAACATTGTGTTCTTATTGTGTGAATGTTATCGAGATCATAATTAATTGAATTGAAATACCAACCCGACATTTCACTGGTGGCAGCAGTGTCTCGATACGGCACATCAGCTTGCTTAACATGTTTCATACTTACACTCTCAACTTACCCAATCACCATGGCAGCTAAGTCACTCGATATCCCGGCATTTAAGCCCGAAGAAAACGACAGAAGAAAATACATGGAAATGGTCAAACCCGTCCTGGATCTGATGTTCCAGGACCAAGACGCTTCCAAGATTTACACAGTCATAGTTAAATTAGGTAAATATGCAGGGAAGGTATCAGGGTATGTGCGGGAACAAATGCCCGGTTTAACTTGGGCACCATTTGAAATTTATGTAGAAGATGCCATTAACCCTGTCCTAGGCCAAATAATCTCGGACAGGCATTTTCACCAAGTCAAATTTAATTGGAATTTGGACGACACGATCATTGAGTTGACCCAGCTCGCTGTCACCGCGTTCACAGAGGAAACCACCTCCCAACAGAAGGAGATTATTTTCAGGGCCTTGCTGAGGATCTTACCTTTGGCGGTGGCCGACCACTTCTCTATCGTGGAACTCATTGACTACGACACAGATATGCCGGTCGTAAGGCGGATTGTGACCCTGAGGCAAACCCAGGGACAAGATTGGGTAGCCGCCATACAAAACACCACAACCCCCACGCCCACTGTACCTGCTGCCCCAGAGCCCTATGGCCTCCCGAGCCAGTGATAAGGCCGAGGAATGGACCAGGATTCGCCCAGCCGACTGGAGACCCTGCAATAGTCAATGTTTGTTGACGTCATTCCGGTAATCATTCACTGAGCTGACGAAGAAAAGAACCAGGTCACCCAGGTGGTGGGCCCAGATCCCCTGGAGTACACCAAGGCGGATCGCAACCATCACAGAAGACGGCACGGCCGGATTTGAAGAAGGCCCCGAAGAAGACCAGAGAGAGGACTTCAAGCCAGAAATTGAGACCCCACATGATCTGGATTTTTAGGTGGCCCCCGTACACAAATCACTGTAAAAATGGCGGGGGCGCATGAAGAAACAGACTCAGGAGGACTACCCATCTACGGAAAACTCACTCTAAATGGAGTAAAAATCTGCCTACTGATCGATACGGGAGCATCCCGATCATGCCTTTTCTCTCCCTTCTTCAAAAAACATAAGAAAGCATTAGGCACCATCCGACCTTCCTCAATCGTGTTAGTCAGTGCCGATGCCAAAGTGATTGATAACTTTGGACAAACACTTCCCCTATTTGTAAATACCCCCGTTCCTCATCACGAAACCAACCACTCTTTCGTGGTTTATGGTCCCAAGGAGACCCTATACGATGGATATTTGGGTCTCGACTTATTCACTAAACTGAGTACTTCCTTAGATTGTAGGAATAAAACACTGACGTTCTCACCCCCCATACAAATCAACAACAAAAACTAAATGTGTGCCTCTAATCGAGGTGCCCAGCCAAAAACCCAGACAAGATCTACCCCCGACTTTGCCCTCTTTCCACCAAAACTTTACCCTCCACCCAGCCCATTCCTACCGTAACACCCCCCAATCCTGTTCCTTCCCCTCAGACTCCGATTTCTCCCCCTTGCATAATGCCCATCGCTCAAGCAGACACTGCCAAACTCGTGACACTGCCCCCTCATCGTGAGAAGTGGATCCCCATTGTACCCACCTTGCCTAGGGATGCCATTATGACCCCTCACCTCCAAAGTCCCTTTGATAGGGAGTGCCTAACCGCTCCTAGTATAATTTCTAACAAATTAAATTGCATAAAGATTGCTGATATATCAGACCAGCCCATTACCCTACCAAAAAGTTTAACCATTGGAGAACTAGAGCCTTATGCAGAAGAACTATCCATTCCAGCTGCTACTCCCTCTAACACTCCTTTACCCCTACCCGCTATTCCTTCTCATCTAACCCCCCAACAACAAGCCGACCTGAAGAATCTATTAACCACCTACCAAGACATCTTCGCCACTTCAAATTGAGATGTGGGAAAAACCAACGTACTCCATTATCCTATCCACACCGTGGGACATCCCGTCAAACAACCCATCAGAAGAAAAAATCCCATTCAACGTCAAGAAGAGTCCCAAGTACAAGACATGTTGGCCACCGGAGTGGCCCGCCCCCCGACAAGCCCTTGGTCGTCCCCAGTAGTACTTGTACGGAAGAAGGACGGGACCACCAGATTCTGCATAGATTATCGCAGACTCAGTGATGTCATGATCAAAGGTGCCACTCCCCTTCCCCGGATTGATGATTCCCTAGACTCCCTACTTGGAGCTAAATGGTTCACTACCCTAGATTTGCAAGCAGGGTATTGGCAAGTGCCAGCCCTTCCCGAACATCAACAGAAGACGGCGTTCGCCATAAGCCAAGGCCGCCTATATGAAATTTCCGTATTGCAATGGCCCTGCCACATTCTCTATCTATCTATCTATATGCTCAGGCCCAATCCCCATTTGGGGGGTAGCCGACTCAAGACAGAGCAAGAACAGGGAAAACACAAAAACAACATAAAACAACGAATAAACACAGATAAAAAACACAAATTCACACGCATCTAGGTCACCCAGGAGAAGACCCAGACACCAGGGCCACCAAGGTCGCTCCAGCACTCCCCCGGCCCCTGACCACCCGGAGAGGTTCCGATCTCGGCAGGCAGACATGCAGCGGAGCCAAAGCCACAAGCCCTCCCACCACACTTCCAGGTGCACCCTTCATATTAATCGTCTCCCCGGGCCAGGCGCCTGATGGACTATTATCTAATCCAACTTGCGCCCGACCCCTTACTCCAAATGACCACGTGTTCACTCAACTATTCACAAGCATTCTCCATTCACTCCTGTCCACCACCACTTCCCCTGCCTGATCTATAGTCATGTCTCTATCATCCAAAGCTTTTCTTACACAGTCTCTCCATCTCAATGGGGTCTTCATGCCCTTCTATCTCCCCTTGTACCTGACTCACATATTCTCTTTGTAAGCCTTTCATCTCCCATTCGTTCAACATGACCATACCAGCTCAGCACCCTTCTGTCCACTCTGGCTGACAAATGTTCCTGCTGCCCTACTCTCCTACGTATCTCTTCATTCTCTAGGTTGATGGAATCCGTATTGCAAAGTTTGACCTGGGAAACCTGCCTGGCTTACTTAGACGACATCATCATGTTCGGAAAAACCGGGGCTGAACACCTACATCGCCTCCAACAAGTCTTCCAAAGAATCCGAGAGGCCAACTTAAAACTAAAGCCCTCCATATGTACGTTGGCCAAGACCGAAGTACAGTTCCTAGATCACATCGTATCTGACCAAGGAATTGCACCAGACCCCCACAAACTAGATGCCATTGGGATAATTTCCCCCCCCCCTCCCACTAACGTCAAAGGAGTCCGAGCATTTCTCGGGCTAGACTCCTACTATAGAAGATTTGTGAAACATTTTGTCACCATTGCTAAACCTCTTCATGACATGACCAAGAAAGATGAACCCTTCCTATGGACACCACAATGCCTGCAGGCCTTCAATACCCTGAAGGAATTGTTGATTGCATCACCCGTCGTCTCCTTCCCCGACTACACCCAACCCTTTCGATTATACACCGATGTCTCCCAAACTGGAACAGGTGCCGTGTTAGGACAGACACGAGAGGACAGAGAACACATCATAGCCTGTGCCAGCCGAACCCTAAATCCAGCAGAAGTAAACTACCCTGTGACTAAGAGAGAATGCCTGGGTATCATCTGGGCCCTGCAACATTTTAAGGCCTATTTAGCCGGGGTAAAGTCACCATCATTACCGACCACCACGCCCTACAATGGTTAAGGAAGTCCGACACCAAGAATGCTTTAAATGTCAGATGGAGAGAAAGTTTAGAAGAATTTGACTTCGAGATAGCCTACAGACCGGGGAAAATCCACACCAATGCTGACGCACTGTCCCGACTACCCTCTGATCCCCCCCCCCCCACCCCCTTGGAGATGCACCCCATTTTAGCCGTCCACCATCAAGATTCCGCAGATCAAGAGCAACAACAACTACTCAAGCAATTTCAACGACAAGAAAAACCTGACTGGATGCCCCGAACTATGTTCTCCCAACTCACTAGAAGAGGAGATAATCTGTTCACACCCGAAGGGAAAGTTGTAATTACCCCCGCTACTGCCCTAGCCACCATGCAATCCATCCATATGCATAATGGCATCCATTTGGCCCAACGGAAGCTGACCTCCACCTTCCAACAGGTGTAATGGACCCCTTCCCCCTACATCACTGCCAAACGGATCACTGAAGCCTGTCGCGCCTGTGCCCTAGGCAAAGACAGGACCCGCACCCCAGGACCTTCTGGAAGTTAGTAGCAACTAAAGCCTGGCAATATTTAGCCATTGATGCCATTAGAAGAAAGTCAAGGTTTCAAGTTGTGGACACATACTCCAAATATGTGTTCGCCTGCCCCGCTAAAGAGCATTCTGCAATAGCAGTAGCAGAAGCCATGATTCAACATGTATTCCCATACTTCGGTTTGCCAGAAGCCATACACTCTGACAACGCCCCAGAATTTACCAGTCACATCTGGTCCCAACTATCTCAAATGTGTGGGTATAAGATCAGCCACTCCTCCCCATTCTGGCCCCAAGGAAATTCCATCTGTGAACGAAGCCACCACACAATTGCAAACCAAGTCCGGACAAGATTGCAACAGATGAACACGAAGGATTGGCCTAGCCAAGTAAAAATCGTTAAGTGGGGAATAAACACTTGCCCACGGAAAGAAGGGATCTCCCCCTATTTTTGTTTTTGTTTTTTGTTTTGTTTTTTAAGAGACAATGAACAGAGGAAGGAAAAACACAGATAAAACAAAAAGGTCCATGTGCCTAAAGGCATCCTCCATTCATAAAATGTTAGTAACAACTGGATTTAAACATTTGTAGATTGTAAGTTTGTGGAAAGCAATTCGAGGGAAGTGAATTCCAAAGAGTAGTAGTTCTAGGGATAAATGAATTTTGATAAGCAGAAGTTCTGCATTGTGGAGGAGAAAGTGTAAATTCATGGGCGCTCTCAGCTGCCCCAGTTCTACGGGGAAAGATGTGGAGAGGCGGCACAATTGAAGCAAGTTCCTCGGAACAATTGCTGTGAAAATATCTGTAGAATAATGCAAGGGATGCAACGTTTCTTCGTATGGATAATGTAGGAAGGTCCTGTGTGATTGCAGGGTTATTGATTAATCTAATAGCTTTATTTTGAATTTTGTCCAACTGCCTCAATGCAACCACTCCACTTCCACTCCACAGAGGTGAAGAGTAATCCATCTGAGAACGCACATGACTGTTATATATTACGGCCAACTGCTCGTCAGTGAAGAATTCTCGAACTCTGTACAGGAGTCCCAGTTTTTTAGAGGCATTCTTAGCAATGCTTCTAACATAATGTGTCCAGCTCAAGTTAGTAGTTAATGTTACGCCGACAATGTCAATACTAGGGGAAGTGGGAATATTTACATCATTAAGAAATATATGGGAGTCAGTGAGATTCTGTCGGTTAGAAAATTGAATGTACTTGGTTTTCTGTGCATTAAAGGAAACTAGATTCTTTTGTCCCCATTCTTCAATTCTAGAAAGGTCCTGGTTCAGAGAAATTGCAGTGCTTATTTTTGAATTTATAAGATCGGGTTGGGTGAAAGAATTGGTAAATGTGAAGGAACTGTGGAGTGTTGAGTCATCTGCGTAGGAATGTATTGGATTATGAGTGGTAGATATGAGATCATTGATATGAACACATCTTTGGAGTGCCCCCCTACTACACCCATTACGTCATCTATCTGTCCCCTATGAGCCCTCATCTAATGTTGACCAGTCCCTGGTTCATTTGAAAAATCGACTGAGACAACTCCAATATCTGCAAGATCTAATACCTGACAAAACTGCCAAGGTAAGTCCTCATCACTTTGGTGACCTCGTGATGGTTGCTCAACTGCCCGTGCCATCCAAATTAAAACTCAAATATCAAGGTCCGTTTGAAATTTTAATTGTTCCAAATTGCTACCAGGTAACCATAAAGTATTTTCGAGAGTCACGCACATACCATAATAGATATGTACGTATGGTTCAACCCTTAGATGAGAATGCCATTATGCTTTCAGATTCCCCAGAGAAAAACATGTTGCCTTTGACTAATGACCAGAAATTAGGGACCTCAGATTCCCCTCCTCCTCCTCTTCCTTCCGTTTTTCCTCTACCTCCCCTAAGAGAGGAACTCATCCGCCAACTTCTTGCTCCTATACCTAAGCCACATAACCGAACAAATTCCCTTCAACTCAATCTGCCCTCTAGGTCATTTGGATCTGTCAGCCCCTTTACACAGCCTCCTCCCGAGTTGTCTACTCCAGCTGACGTTAATGTCACCAGACCCCCCCCCCCCCATCTCCTTCTGTCAGTCTACCAATTTGTTTTGTTTTTCAGAATCAACCTGCACTCTTCCTAGCTCGCCAATAATACAAAATATTCCCATTTTACAACAGCCATCCAACTCTGACATAATCACCCTCTCTTCACCCTTACCTAATGGTTCAGCCAACACCTTCATTCCCCTTACCAGTACCCCTGCTCAAATAAGACCGGACCAGGCCCTTCCATCAAGTGCAACTGCCACGCCCCCTACTCAACCAGCCACCTCTCCTATCCTGCCTAATTTACTGTCACATGAACCTTTTAACTTTCCAAGAACTGTCTCTACTTCACCCCCTACTAATCTTTCCATACCCCCCCAGAATGCTCAATCGCCCCACCTAATACCCCTCTTATTTAATCTACCATGTACGAGATCCAGGCGTCGTGTGAAGCCACTGCCGAGATGGGCTCCCACCTTCCAGCCAACTTACAAGTGGCGGCACATCAAAGGCGCCGCCACTTCTACTGCGAGGTCACCTAGCCACCCTCACACCTATGACACAGGCCCCCTCACCGCCAGACATCCCCCACCTGGGAGGACCACTTTCAACACTCCTACAGTGGCCACTGCCCAACAACTGCTCCACCAGCAACAACTCCAGCAGCCCTTAAGCCCAGAGTCAACATGAAGATCAACAGTGTGTTTGTATCCTCCGACCGGAACCACCCTAAGGCCCTCACATCCCCGGACCATCTCCTTCAGGTTACGAAAAACTCGAAGACACCCCTCGAGATTACTGTGAGAACGGACCCCTCCATCCATCCCGACAGCACTACAACCCTATGATGTTTGGTACTGGACCGGTTAACAATGACTCTCACCACCCCGACTTGCCGCAAATATGTTATGAGCTCTCGGGGTCGAGACTTTGTTTCCGTAGAAGGTGGTGAAATGACGGAGCCTAAAGGACAACCACACAAGATAGCCACTGTAAGAGAATCCAGGGAAACCAGAAGAAAAGGATTTAGAAATAGATTCATTTCCCATTCTCCAGATAACGGGAAATCTGACCCCTGTACCCATTCTCTAATTCCCCGAACAGGTGAGGTACCCCCGAAAGGCAGATCAAGCCCCACCAATCATCACCTCACGTAGCCCTGCCAATCACAGGGCGGGACTCAAATAGCCAAGGCAGAACTTCCCCCGAATACTATGATGAAAATGTGTTTATGCAATCTAAGCATAAAGAGCCCTGGGAGTATTTAAATCGTTTGGGGCCCTCCATCCTCAAGAAGCTGCCAGACGAGAAGAAAATGTGAAATGGTGATATGAAGTGCCACAGAAGAAAATCATTACATAAACAATCCAAATAGCCAAAACCATTAGTGAACAGGAAATCACAAATTACATCAACAGGCTTGATGATATAAGAAAGAACCAAAGGTCAAAAGGACGAGAACCTCAGTGCGATGTCATTAAGCACCATAATATATTTTTCATGTAATTATTAACCTCAACATAGCCCATTTTTATGTATTTACTCTGCCCCTATTTATACAAGATCACGCAACCTGACCAAGAGAAATAACCCAAATATGTACTGACTGAAATTACAGCAAGTCAGTTCACACTCAGTAGCTTGCTCCGTCCCGATATATGACCGGGAGTATAACTACCTAAACACTCCGTCCGGATAAGTCTGTCCGGGAGTCATTTGCCCTGAGAGAGAGCGGGAGCCTGCTGTTCACTGCCCCCCTGCCCTTGGACTCCTGCCGAAGCAGTACCCTGACGTCTGGCCCTGCCCCTAGGACTCCTGACGAGTGGCCTCATTACGTCCAGCTGCCGTGCCCGGACCTTTGTGACGCCCCGACCCTCGTACTTGGCGCTTCTCCTCCTCCACGCTAACCCTAAGTGTTTCTGCGTATCTCAATTTGTGGTTATTGTTGCAGGTAAGGTAATATATGCGAGTATTCCAGAAAGTGTTATTAAGTTGATCTGTGCCAAGGATCTGTGCCTGTTAATTGTTCAATTATCGATCTGTGTACACGTTACATAGTCATTTGTCCTCCCATAAATCTTGATCTGTGCACGTGAATTCATCGCACCAGATATTGAGACGCAAACCCTTTTGCAATATATTTCTTGAGGTGTTATCATTAATTATCAGTTGTACACCAGTTATATACATTCATCTCGATCCAGGTTCAAGACGGAATACTCTCAGATGTTACCTATATATGTTATTTATACTCTTGTGTATCCAAGTTGAAGTGTAAACGAATACCGTGAAGATATTCCCTAATTTGCTATCATTTACCTAGGATCTATGCCCAAATTTTACTCTATCTATCATTCCTTACCGAAAAGTCAAGAACCCCCATTGAGTTAACCTTAATTCTATTATTCGAGCTATATAGTTTATACCAGTGCTTGTGAATTAATCTGATCTACATGTGTGGGTAATTGATCATTCTTTTCACACATTTATAGTAACTCTTGTTCAAGTTATTTATCATTCGTGTCTCCATATTATCGCAGATATTTTACTATTTCCATAGTAACTATTTAATTACATCGTATATATATTTTATTCGCATACGCCATATCTTTGATCGACGTATTGCCTGATAGGGATTTGCTAATATATTCAAATTTCCTTTAATACTATTACCGTAGTATTTTAACCTAGTACAACTTCGTCGTGTACGGCCTTTTGTATTCTGAGTTCTTCCGAATTCTAATTTACTGTGATTTCCAGTCGCATTTTAATTGAGTGTCTTTTACCCATTATATATTAACTTGCATTCATTCCAAAACCTGTTATAGCGATTCATTGATCTAAATTTAAATTTGAATTCTATACTTGTGTGTATCGATCTCTTACCCGGTGTATATCTATTTTTCGTATCCGTGTGTCGAGTCTTTCACAAAAAACGCTTAGATAAGTAAATTCCAACTTAAACCAACCTGTCGATAAGCTCCTTAGTATATATTTAATTATCACCAGTGTCTTATAGTCGCACTATTTTGAATTATAAATTCATACCAAAGCAGTCACTCTGACCTAGGATCGAACGCACTACCTTTTATTTATCTTGCCTGTGTGACCCTTCCGTTAATCCCCTTGATAAGCGCTCACCGCCCCACGCTCGTGAACGCTGTTTCAAGTCAATTCGCCTTATGTCAGAAGTCTTCACGTTAGGCGTTACACTCACATACGTGTTATCATTTGACTTGATTACCTATGTACAATGTACATAGGTAATCAAGTCAAATGATAACATGTATGTGAGGGTGAAGTGAATATGGGCAAAACATTTATTTTTTTAAATTTCACCTTGCTTGGGTGTGTAAAAGTTGTGAATACCATTATAAAACAACATATTAAAATTGTAATAAATTTGAACAATGTTAAAGGTCATCCCAGCATATTTTAGTTATGTAATAATTCGCCTATTATTGCTGTATGTACGCATGCATCAGAATACTATAAAATGTCCAAAAACAAATGCACCATAGTATTTTCAACGAGTTTTGACAATATAAACTTACTCAGTAAGATATCATGCACATTATCATTGCCTAAAGTCACGTTTAGACTCTAGTTTCGGCATCATTTGTCGTAACGCAACTCGGGTGCGGATAAATTCGTCGCGAGATTTCTCACCACACACTCTAGTAGAGGCCGCAGTCACCTCCTTGACACACCGCTCCAATGATTGTGTGTGACAAGGAAACCTCGGAAAGAGAACCGCCGGAGTCACGTCAGCGACAATCAGTTCTTTCAGTTCATCATCAGTCATCGTCGTCATCACTGGTGGTTCCGTCACCGACACCTCGCTCCAGTCGATCAGATTGTCGTACGTAGCAGCGTCGAAGTTCAGCTTTGGCACACGGAACTTTCGTATCACACCAGTCTGTTCACTGGTCTTGAGCGATCATGCTTTCATTATTCGTCGTAATCCCAGCTCACGAATGTGCCCCCTAATCGTCGGTAATCGCCTAATGTGCGTCGGTAATCATCGCCAACAGCATGTTCTCCGGGTGTGCGAAGAAAGCGTTTCGCTGAAGAACGGGATCGATGATTTTCTTCATCTTTGCGCTTAGGTAGCGGGACTTCCAGACCATTTGGTGTAGATGCCGGGCTCCGTCTTTGCAAGATGACTTGAGCTTGATCATAAACCACATGGGCGCATACACAAGCATGATGAATGTTACGAGTGTCGTCAGTTTGTACGATGGTTTGCATTGGCTGACATATAGCCGTAGAAGTTTATTTGCCGTAGTCAGCCAACGTGAGTGGTTTAGTAATCCAGGGTTCCTCGTTGCGAGATCTAACGGGCAATCATCAGAGTCCACGGCCTCGCACATCAGACGCAGGTACTGTTGGTCGGTGCTCAAGTCTCGTACATTGATGTGCAGCAACGGTTCTGCTAGCTTGATGGGTTTGAAGCTATCGACAGGCTGTTCGGTACATGAGGCCAGAGCTTTTCAGATCGGTCCCGAGAATCCTTGTGGTCCCGTGGTCGAACCATCTAGGTGCTGGAACAGGTGTCTTAGTGGTAACTCGTTGGCGTGCAGTAGGCATACGATCCATTGTAATGAGTGTTCCAATGTTTCTTCGAGCTGTCTTATCACTCCTCCGATGTGGCCCGTGTTAACCGCTGTTCCGTCACAACCGATCACCTTCACATCCTTCGTGCTCACATCATTCAGTTCCAGACTGGTCACAATTGCCTCGGTTATGGACTTGCTAGAACCAGAGGATGGTGTGGCGTGGCTGAAGTAGGTAGATCCTGGCTCCGCAACGATGCTGATATTCTCCTCCTGTGCAGACTTTCGGTGGTATTTATTGTCGATATCGTGGACATGAGTCATTGTGTTATCTTTCCTTCCATCGAAGTACAATCCCTCAATAACAACTACATGCCATGCAGCAACCCACTGCAGGTGTCTGGGGGTGATAGTCAATTAATGTGTAAACTTGTTAGCATCAGGGAAACTGACAATCCACAATCTTGTTTAAATGTAGCGTAATAGCCAAACTTTAACGACCCGGGGATGGGTTAATTAGGGGACACACAATTTTTAAATTTTGCATGTAAGTTTCTATGGTCAATACACAACTTTTGCACACCCAAGCTAATGATATTTAAAACTTTAATTTTTTCACTCCACCCTATAATATAATAATATTATTGTACATGTGTAACACTATTATTCCTGCATATTTATATTACCTATACTGTGTGTGATCGTATCATAACTAAATGCAATTAAGTTATCATTATAGACCATTTTATATCTGATACGTCACTTGAGTACCTTTATTGTCTGCCCTATATGACAGAGCAATACACTATATACAAAAACATATGTCCTTTGAATAAACTAAAGTGTGAAGTAGTATTGTGTTCTTATTGTGTGAATGTTGCCTTGGGATAAGGAGTTGATGTAAGATATATAAAGCTAGACGTGACCCTGTCGAGCATATTCTATCTCAAGATATCTTATTATAAGATTGTTATCGAGGTCATAATTAATCGAGTTGAAATACCAACCTGACATTTCACAATGTAAAGAATATTTAGTTATATAAATAGATTTGCTGTGTTAACACTTACACTACCGGCCCACGGCGCTACCATAGATATTCGCTATTACTAAGTAATTATCGCTAATGTCACGCTACATTTGCCTTTGGCAGCGCTGTATGTCTAGCGAGAGTATGGCTCATACTCCTCAGTGCCCCGGCCAGCTCGCTGGGGAGAGGATTGGTGGCTTCTCGAGCTCCAGCTCACTCACAATCGATTCTACAGGCTTTAACCCTTCTTTAGCGGCCTATGCGGTTTATTTATATGTACCGCCCAGCGGGGTGTTTTTAGCCAAAATAGGGCTGTTTACGTGATCATTTTCATGCCTAAATAAGACCCAGAACGTAAAACAAGTATCTATCCCTGAAAGGGCATAAACAGAGCTTTCGAATGACACCATAACGATCCTTTTATGATGGCTAGTTTTCTTGCAATAACCGTGCAACGCGAGTGCAAAAAGCATGTAATTAGCCACTTTCCCGATACAATTCCGTATATAGCGAGTGAGAGAGGGAGGAGGGAGCTGAGATTCGTGTCAGTAGGTTCGCCGCGGTGGTCTGGAGCAGTCATACGCTCGCTAGTCTCCTGCCACCACTTGTCTCTCTCTCTCAGCAACATTACGTGCTGAAATTGCCACTCGACCTATGTCGAGCGCTGCCACATAGTCCAGCTTTATTAAATACGACTTATGTGGTGAGCCGCTTTTTAAGGGTTAAGAGGCTTGAAAATCCTGTAAATTGCTTTAAATTGTCATGGCATTCCGGAACGTCTCCTGCAGTTAGCACCACACAGATGATATAGACGGGGTATTTAAGCCTCCAACTTCCATTGTATTCTTGTATTACCCTGAATATGTCTTGAGAGAATAAATTAAAAGCTTGGTGTTCCAATGTTCAATATTTCCTGCGAGAAGTACTACATTATATATATATACTACTATTTCCAATTGGGGCAGAGAAAACCGTGTTACCTTTATTGCTTTCAAAACTCAATTTCTCCATTTTAATACCCGTCTGGAACTATCAAAGGACATTCCGTTATGCTTCAAGAATACAAAAATAAATCCTTCATCTTCTCTCAATATTCTTGGTGTGTCTTTTTCTTCTGCTCTCACTTGGAAGGACCATATTATCAGTCTTGCTAAGGCAGCCTCCCAGAAGCTGGATGTGATCAACCACCTCAAGGGGGTCTTTACCCCTGAACAGCTTCTTGATCTGTACATCCGCACGGTGCGTCCTTGTATTGAGTATTGTTCACATAATCATGTGGGGAGGATCCTCTCACACCGCACTCCTAGACAAAGTTGAAAGTAATGCCTTTCGTATCATTAACTTCCGTCCATTCACCAACTCTTTGCAATCTTTCCCTCTCCGCCCCAGTGTTTCATCTCTCTCGCTATTTTATCGCTACTATAATAATCAGTTTTCCTCATAGCTCTCCCACTGTATACCAACTCCTCTATGTAGGGCATGTGGTAACCATCTTGCAACTGTTATGACCGGCACTACGAAATAAACAAGGGCACTTAATAATGGACTAGATGATAGGCTATATCTGCAACAACAGTACGCTAATTCCAAAACCCTCAAACTATTACGCCGGTGAACAAAACACTTAAACCCTCCAGAGTTAATCTACTGGATAACAGGGTATCAATTAACTGGGTTTTAGTGCACTTCTACAAAGGCTTTCCGGTGACGGCAAAGCCTACTCACAACAGGAGTACTTTACGTTAATAAAATGCTTTCAAGTAATAACAATGCTTAACCCGTCCAGCCCCGGCTAGTTTTGTAATGTTTGCTCACCAGAACCCGGCCGGTTTTCAAAAAATGGTTTTATTCCAGAAACAATAGCGAATGGGTTAGGAATGAAGGAAAAACCACGAAAAACCGCTCAAAAAGCTTAAAGAATGGTCCTACAGAGCCCCCGAAAACGTATTTTACAAGAGTAAAAAATTTAAGGCAATTACCCCAAAAAACCAGGTTATTGCGCGTTCACGCGCAAGCACGTGGACTTTGAGAGTTTTCAACCATCGGCACGGTTGCGTGGGATACGTACACAGTTCCCATACAAATCTGAGCCCTCTTGAGTGGCTACACCTGAGGTTATGGTCGGCGCAATTAGGGTGACGCGCCAGGTGCGTCTCTGGGGCTGTGCGTTACATACATCGCCGACGCGCCAGGCGCGCGCTGGGGCTGTACGGGTTAAATAAACTATAACAAGATTTAATAAAGGAGTATATGCTTACATTAACTTTAGTGTGAGTCTGTACTCAACACTAAACTCTTCAATGCTCTATGAAAACACTGGAAGTCTAGTCCTACAGCAAACAGATATGGAATCTTCTGAAAACGTCTGATGCTCTAAGATGCTCGTTAATATAGAACAGAAATAATGCAGGGGCAGGACACCAAAGCGTGTATCTTAAATACACCAATAAGTAGGATACATATATATATAAAACAAGGGAGTGCAACAACTTTGTGACAGCACTAATAATAGCCACTCAAAACAGTACTTCCTTAGCCAAAGTAACAGCCAAACTGGGTTGTGCACCAAGCATCAACCTAGGCTAAAATAATACGTGATTAATTCCTATAGCATACGCAGTTAAAGTTAATAAACACAATGCTGTCTTTATTACTAATAAAGTCTAGCAGCGGCATAAAAGGTACCAGGAGGCTAGGCAGAGCGCAAGCATGCTCGTAGCCTACTGTCTCCCCTTGAACAGATTTCCCTTATGTTACGTTAAGTGACTAGGAGGTTCTCTTGGTAAGTCCAGATCTCAAGTATCTGGTCTTGCCCTGGCGCTCCACAAAGGTCAACAAAATGAGGTAGCAAGCATACGAGCAAGAGTAGGCAAAAGCCCTTCGCTTGTATACTGCTACACTCGCACAGGAAAAATATGCACAAAGGTTAGAGGCACCTAGCTCCGTCGAAGTCGTACAGGCTCTGACTTGCCATGTACATAACTCAGACAATGACTAAAGATACCCTCCACTGTCTAGCATTAAATAGTAACAAAAAAAAACTCAATAATTAGAAGCACCCAATGATAATATGACTCCATGTGACTATGACTAATAATCCCTAAAGCTAGTGCAAAACATATATGCGAGAACTGGCGCTGGTAATACGACTGGCCGACTATGGAAGTCGTATGCAGAACCAGAAGGGATAAGTAATTGAATAAAGATGAGAAGTAATGGAAAAGAAGAAGTTCAGAGAGAGAAACAGTAGTACAGGGGGTTAGATTGGAGACAGATTGCAAGGGACGTCTAGGACCAAGCACACCATGCCAATCTCTAAGGAGACACGCGGGCAGGAGCCCCCCAGCACCAACACTAGGACAGCGGCACCCAATCACAGACCACTACGTCATGAAAAGCAAGCGTCCTAGGACGCGCCAGGCCCGCCAGTCAATAAACAGCGTGGGAAACCCCGCCCGAGCGGGGAAGGCACACGTACATACACACGCACAAAATACAACCTCGCTGCCTCCTTTGCTCTCTCTCTCCTTAACTTCACACTACACATCTTATACTCTATCACTGATATAAAATACTTCCAAGTGTCACAGACAAGAAGAAAGACCACCACTGATCTGGCTGTGACAACATGAATACTAAGAAAGAAAGAACATCGTTCTACGATTATTATAGCCCATTTCACTGCCCTGGCGAGCGCTAGCGAGTACGAGCACATTCTGGCAAGCTGGCCAGCTAAACACCCCGCCCAAGATGTGGGACGTTTTAACCTCAGGTAAACGCCACATCTGACAAGACAGAATGCTCATTAACCCCGCCTCACCCAGCTACTCCCCCAAGTTGTGAAAACAAGGCACAATCACAACATAAAACACTTCATTATATCAAATAAATCTACACAACACTTCCCCAAAATAATAGTATCACTTAACAATATTACGCTCAACGAGCAAGCTTCAACAAGCCTAGCCTACTAAGACAGAAACTCAGAATGTCTTAGATTCTTCCTGTAACATACTGCACTTATATACTATCAAAAGAAAGCGTTTTTATGTGAGGTTTTTATATTTTTTTAATAGTGTTTTTGGCAGCTTTGCACTACAGGGGCAAGCCTAATTTTTCTCCATTCTCAAATAAACACTGACTGAACGGCGAGGGTGCTCCTTAACACATACCCTCCCGTGACAAACAATCAGCCAAAACATTATCAGTGCCCTTAACATGCCACACATCCAACTTGTGTTCCGGCAGCAAAACCACACCTGGCACTGATAAACTGCCCAGTCCATCACAAGACTGGCACTTCTCTTCGCTCTCTCCGGCAACGGGACCTGCCAATAACCTTTCACTATTTCTACCTTAGTGATAAATGAGGCAGCCCCGATGCGGTCTATGGGTTCGTCAACTCTGGATAAGGCATAGGCGTCTGTCAGGGATGACGCACCAACACTCTTGCAATCAACATACACACGGATCTTGCCACTTAACTCAGGTTGCAAAGTTACTGGCAACGACCACTCACGATATCTCTTATCCCTCAGACCCTTCGTCAACATGTAGTCCAGCTCTGCTTTTACAACAGGCTGTCGAGCAGGATTTATACGGTAGGGAGCCAATTTGAGCCTTGCACTGTCTCCAGCCTCCATGTTGGGTTCTACCCCGTACATCAGGCCTGGAGAATCAACAAACATACGGACGTACAGCCACAGCCTAGTAAACAACTTCTCTTGATGCTTAGGAACAAGAGGTTGCAACTTATCTCGAAGAACAACATGCTCATTGCCCTCCCACAACCAAGCCGAGACTGCAGTTTCTACACTATAGTCTCCCTCTTTCTCCATCTTTGTCCCTAGAACAGCCAGGTCATGAGAGGGACAATCTGTACCACCTGTGCAGTCACTCCCATAGTTCATAATGGCTAAGGCTTCCCCGCCGATACCGTCCATGCGCACCCCCGCATTCCTTGCGACTACATCTGCCTGCGCAGCATCACCGCCTTCAGCGACATGGCCAGATACAGTCGGTCTATGGTAGGTCTGTTGCATATTACTAGGGCAGCATTGGGAGGCTATGCGACGACCGGGCGCCTCCACTCCGCAGCCAACCTCACCAATCTGCTCAATGTCCTGATTCTGACCACCACCCTTAGCAGCCATGGGTCGACCCTGACCTGACAACCATGCCAAAGCCTCGTCGCCCACCTAGAACCACTGAAACAACGAGGCCAACGGTTTACTAACACTCAAGTGACCTGCTAGCGGAACATCGTGCACCGCATGAGTTGTGAGGCTTGGGTGCTCGGCACAAACAGTGGGGTATGAACCGAGCAGGTGCTGGAGCGCTGCACACTGCTGCTCAGGCAGGTGCTCAAGCGCTTCCACAGCCACCTGACTTGTGTCCCCCGCCCACTGCTCCGCCGAAACATGACAATCCCAACTTTCCTCCACCTGTGCCCCACAGCCCCCATCTCCTTCTCCACCTTGGCCGCTGCAGACCAACACAGGGACAGTAGGCTGCTCAGGTGGTTGCCTCACAAACTCCTTTAACAGGTTCACATGACATGCTTCCCCGTCCTCATCGAGTTCAATAGCCCCGTTCCCACAACTCTCAAGACTAAGATCTTCTAATTGCACCTGGGAACTACTCTGTCACGGAGTGCCATCACGCCCTACCATGTCACTAGGTGGGACAGGTTCTGGGGCCACTCTGGAGCTCACCTTTGGGTCAAGTACCGAGTCACCAAGGAGTGTCGCTGGGTCCAAACTCTCAACCCAACCAGCCTTGACTTTCTCCTTCCGACCCTTCCTCCGCTGGTCTGAAACTTGGGTACTAGGTTGTGACACCTGAGCGGACTGAGATCTCTCGAGCCCCTCTTGCCCCTCCCTACTCGTGTCGGCCGCCCTCTCGGCAACGACTAAGGATGGAACCTCGGAAGCAGGCACCGCAAAGTCGTTACCGAGAAGGAGGTCGACCCCCTCAACTGGCAATTTCTCCACAACACCCACATCCAACTCCCGTGTCACACCATCCACCTCAAGCTCCACTCTGACCAGCGGGTAAGACCGCATAGCATTGATACCTTGAACCACCACAACCCGAGCCGCGTTAATAGGCTTGCCAGTGAAGTTCTTAATAAGGGTCTGGGAAGCGCCCGTTTCACGCAATAACTCAAGCCTATGCTCTACACCAGCCCACCTCACAGTGCCGTGCCCCATATGACCACAAAAAGCATCACGGACGGGTGACGAGCCCTCCTGCTGCTTTTGCACCGACTGTGACTTCGCAACCGACATATTACCCCGGGCAAACGCTGAAGACCTCAAAGACACACCGATGTTGCTCACTAGTGACACCACTTCTGTAGGCGGTGTGCTCGGACATGAGCGCGCAATATGCCCCTTCTCATGACACTTGAAACACTCCACTTCGCTCTTGGACTTCCTCTGAGGTGAGGAAGGGCCCTGGCCTTTCTTTAACGGGAAGGGTTTCGTCTTGGGTTCAAAATTGGCACCAGTACTCTTAAATTGGTAATTAGTTGTGTCCTTAATTCGGGGGGATGGAGTGGTACGCCCCTGGTTACCTGCCTCAGCTCTCTGTGCAGACCCGCACCCACGAATCAATGACAACCCGAGGTCAGCCATCTTAGCCGCCTCCTGCAGAGTTTTAGGTTGCTTTTCGTTCAGGCTAAGAGTCAAGTCACTGCCAGTACATTTAAAAAATTGCTCTAACAACACTAATTGCTTCACTGCATCAAAAGTAGTTGCCTTCTCCGACCTTAACCAATTCTCAAATGCATCTGACAGCTCACTAGCATGTTCCTGGAAAGTACTCTCCTTTCTCTTGGGAACAGCCATAAATTTCAGCCTATATGTCTCTGGCTGCAACTCATACGCCCTCAGGACAGCCTCTTTCAACGCCTCATAATTCACACAGTAATCTAGGGGCAAAGCATCATACGCCTTGAGTGCTTTCCCGTCAATCGTGACGAAACAAGGGCTGCCCACTTCTCCTCGGGCCATTGGTGCTCCTGGCACTTTTTCTCGAACCGGAGAAAGAATTCGGTAACTCCTAACTCATCAAACACTGAAACCAACTTTAGTAGATGCGACAGGGACTGGTCATGGGGTCGACCCCCCTGGACGACCCGGTTCCTCGTCACCTCTACACAAGTTTTCTCTAGGTCAATATCGGCACAATACCTTGCAGACTCAGCCTGATACTTATACTTGAGCTCAGACTCATGCTTCCGCTGCTCGAGCTCAGCCTGTCGCTCTTGCTGCTTAAACTCCGACTGCTGCTTAAGTTTGGCGAGCTCGAGCTGAAATAACATCTCGGAAGACAAACCCTGAGGAGGGGGTGCTACTATTGGGGACCCACCCCGTGAATCACCTAGAGGCATACCCAACCGCCAGCGGCCATCGGCCTGCGGGAACGTACCCGGCTCCGGAGCCCGAGGGGGCGCCATGATAGGAGTCGAGTGGAATGGGGGCTGGGCTGAAGGTGCCCCAGCTCCCGCTCCACCCGAAGCCCCATGCACCCCACCGAGCACCCAGGTAACCAGCTCACCTCTCGACAAACCGCTAGTACCAGAAAACCCTAAGACCGTGGCTACACACTGCAGTCCGTACCGGTCTTGCCCCGACATCCGGTCCGCCGACACAGGCTCCTCCAAGCATCCTCCTCATTGTTCACCACCCGAACGCCGTTAGACAACTCCACCTTCTCCACCTCCTCGCCTGTCTCTCGCACTGTGCCCTCACTATGTTCAGACCCGTCCAGCGACATGATCGAGTCAACAACAAAAATTCTCAAGTCAAGACAAAAGTAGCCAAACTCTCGCGTAGCTTTATTCACAAAAATATTCGAAGATGTTCTTGAGTGCAATACTAGGTCACCAATAAACTCCAACAAGTTCTATATATCCTCAAAACAATGTCCACTGCCAACAATGCGAGAAATAAATTCAACCCCAAATGGCAATAAGATTTCTCCAAAAAAAAACTGCAATATTCAGTTCACTATATACTGGTCTAAGGTCGCCATTTGTTAACTGGCCAAGGTCTCCATTTGTTATGACCGGCACTACGAAATAAACAGGGGCACTTAATAATGGACTAGATGATAGGCTATATCTGCAACAACGGTACGCTAATTCCAAAACCCTCAAACTATTACGCCGGTGAACAAAACACTTAAACCCTCCAGAGTTAATCTACTGGATAATGGGGTATCAATTAACTGGGTTTTAGTGCACTTCTACAAAGGCTTTCCGGTGACGGCAAAGCCTACTCACAACAGGAGTACTTTACGTTAATAAAATGCTCTCAAGTAATAACAATGCTTAAATAAACTATAACAAGATTTAATAAAGGAGTATAT
This sequence comes from Paralithodes platypus, assembly GCA_032716605.1. Classification (NCBI taxonomy): domain Eukaryota; kingdom Metazoa; phylum Arthropoda; class Malacostraca; order Decapoda; family Lithodidae; genus Paralithodes; species Paralithodes platypus. The sequence continues at coordinate 47,911,120 of CM064523.1, read as the reverse complement.
GCTTACATTAACTTTAGTGTGAGTCTGTACTCAACACTAAACTCTTCAATGCTCTATGAAAACACTGGAAGTCTAGTCCTACAGCAAACAGATATGGAATCTTTTGAAAACGTCTGATGCTCTAAGATGCTCATTAATATAGAACAGAAATAATGCAGGGGCAGGACACCAAAGCGTGTATCTTAAATACACCAATAAGTAGGATACATATATATAAAACAAGGGAGTGCAACAACTCTGTGACAGCACTAATAATAGCCACTCAAAACAGTACTTCCTTAGCCAAAGTAACAGCCATACTGGGTTGTGCACCAAGCATCAACCTAGGCTAAAATAATACGTGAATAATTCCTATAGAATACGCAGTTAAAGTTAATAAACACAATGCTGTCTTTATTACTAATAAAGTCTTGCAGTGGCATAAAAGGTACCAGGAGGCTAGGCAGAGCGCAAGCATCCTCGTAGCCTACTGTCTCCCCTTGAACAGGTTTCCCTTATGTTACGTTAAGTGACTAGGAGGTTCTCTTGGTAAGTCCAGATCTCAAGTATCTGGTCTTGCCCTGGCACTCCACAAAGGTCAACAAAATGAGGTAGCAAGCATACGAGCAAGAGTAGGCAAAAGCCCTTCGCTTGTATACTGCTACACTCGCACAGGAAAATATGCACAGAGGTTACAGGCACCTAGCTCCGTCGAAGTCGTACAGGCTCTGACTTGCCATGTACATAACTCAGACAACGACTAAAGATACTCTCCACTGTCTAGCATTAAATAGTAACAAAGAACAACTCAATAATTAGAAGCACCCAATGATAATATGACTCCATGTGACTATGACTAATAATCCCTAAAGCTAGTGCAAAACATATATGTGAGAACTGGTGCTGGTAATACGACTGGCCAACTATGAAAGTCGTATGCAGAACCAGAAGGGATAAGTAATTGAATAAAGATGAGAAGTAATGGAAAAGAAGAAGTTCAGAGAGAGAAACAGTAGTACAGGGGGTTAGATTGGAGACAGATTGCAAGGGACGTCTAGGACCAAGCACACCATGCCAAGCTCTAAGGAGACACGCGGGCAGGAGCCCCCCAGCACCAACACTAGGACAGCGGCACCCAATCACAGACCACTACGTCATGAAAAGCAAGCGTCCTAGGACGCGCCAGGCCCGCCAGCCAATCAAGAGCGTGGGAAACCCCGCCCGAGCGGGGAAGGCACACGTACATACACACGCACAAAATACAACCTCGCTGCCTCCTCCGCTCTTTCTCTCCTTAACTTCACACTACACATCTTATACTCTATCACTGATATAAATTACTTCCAAGTGTCACAGACAAGAATAAACACCACCACTGATCTGGCTGTGACAACATGAATACTAAGAAAGAAAGAACATCGTTCTACGATTATTATAGCCCATTTTCACTGCCCTGGCGAGCGCTAGCGAGTACGAGCACATTCTGGCCAGCTGGCCAGCGTAACACAACACAATCCCATCCCTACTCTGTGCAACTCTCCAACACAAGAGTGAAACGTTACTCTCCGACTTTCTTCTATTCAACAGCTGAGTTCTGGAATTCTCTCCCAGAATCAATCTTTCACTATTCCTATCACTTAAATTTATTCAAACTCTGCGTGTCCAGACATTATGACTCGAACGTTCCCTGATTTTGGCCCTGTGACTCTTTTAACTCTGGGAGAGGCGCTCGTCCCTGGCAGTTTTGCCGTTTGTCCTCCTCATCCACATAGACAAAAACAAAAAAATGAAAAATGATACCGGTACTGACATCGCACTATTCACCTTGCAGGCACACAACTCGGTCAGTTCCAATTGCAATGTGTATACTTACCGTTTATTATAATGTGTTCCTGTTTAGGCTATGTAAATATTCAGGTTTAACATACATTAGGCCGATTTTGAATATCTTCCATTTTAGTTCATGTCAGCTCTCTCTCTCTCTCTCTATATATATATATATATTAAAATGCCCCAGAACGAGAAGCCCACCACAGAAGCCATGAACGAACACCACACAGAAACACCAAAGGAAAGGTCCACAGAACGAAAGGACCAGCTGACCGAGCCAGCCATTTCAGACAGGCCCAAGCCCGCAGGGCTAAACAGCTCCAGGACGCACCCACTTACCTTTTCTAAACTGACCATTTTCCACACCTCACGTACACTAACCCTCTCGTGTCCTACACTCCTAACTACAAAGATGATGAACATGAATATACATTCATATTAAAAACACCCATGCCCTGTCCCGACGTTGAGCCAATGCCAACACATCAGACAGCCATAATTATATCTATGTATGTTCTTACATCCGAGAAGTAGATGTTATATATCTTAGAAGTTAAAAACACCCACGCTGTCCCTAGACCTCGTATATCATTTTCCATGACGAGTATAGATATATGTAACCCGTGCTCAGTCGCCCCTTGCATTGTTCCTCTAGTAACTAAGTCTATAATATTAACTGCCACCAGCATTGATGCGACATAGCGGCACTGTCCTTGTGTCGTATTGTGCCAAGTACAGATCAACCAGGTTTCATCACCTTATTAGGACGACGACTATAATGTCATCGTTCATCGATGTATGCAATCCTTAGGTTAAGTATTTTTATCCGCCATTGTGTTCACCTTTTTCCATTTACTTTCCACAATTGTCATACGTCTTCCCCTTGCCTCCTTCGTATCCACAGTCCACACTACGCCAATTTATTTCGTGTCTTACACCTCTTACCCCAACCAGAGATTATATAAGATAACCTGGTTACCAGTATCTGTCATAAGTACCCCGAAACAATAACTAAGTACCCCTACGAACTGCCGCTGTTGTTGATATTTATATTTAATAGAAAACGCAGTTCCCAGGGCCAACTATTAGTATCCATAACCCTCAGACTGATCACATAACTCTATCTTTTCCAGACTCATATACCACCCCATAGTTGCATTCCCCGGTAGCATTTGGCTAACGTATTCTACTGCCTTTTCAAACTTCCATATCAATTGTAGCCTAATGCCACCCCCACTCCCAGGGACCTTAGGGGCAAAATTTCCCTGTAGCCCTTGAACTCTCCCCCCCCTCTCATTAAGACACCCGCGCTTCTCGACTCTTGTCCGACCTAGCCTCTCTCTCATACCTCTTGAAGATCCTTGAATTGTCCGTTGCTAACGCTCTCCAACCTTTTATATATACTCCTATCCAGCCTCCCTTCACTTAGTAGGCCAGAACAACATTAGAACTTTACTAGCCCCTTGCATGCCATCTATTCTCTTACAACACATTCACAACCCTGCACCCAATGGTCATCGGTGCGAGGCTAGCCGCCCCGCCAGTAACTAACTTCTATTGCCATACTTCCAGATAAATGTGGCAGAGTTAGCAACCCAGTCTCCACCACATCCAGCAAACCCTACAATTAACAACCAGCCGAGTAAAACCAGCTAGCTAAGGCACCTTCGGTTTTGGTATTAAAGACACCCACATCTGTCTCATACACAGAGGGTTATTAAAATCACTGGTGATATGGCAAGCCCCTAGCCACAGCCGCCGGACGACTATCACAGAGAGAGGGCGCCCAGCTCCCCCTTTTTGCACACCCGAGGAGGGAGACCCCCACCCCCGCGGAGGTATACCTGGCCCCTGTTTTGACTTTCGAGTCATTGCCAGGTAGCACAGGAATTCTTCCTATCAATGAACTAACCATGAATGACTAACACCTTTACTAACCTCTATTAACTCACAATAAACCATTTACCTTTCTTGAATGCTCTGATCACTAAATTAGCACCTCAGCTATACCATAGAATAAAGATTGAACAATCTAGAGAGACGCTCCTATCACAGCTGTCCCCATCCTCCTCGCAAAGTAGATCCAGTCTCTCTCCCCTAAATACGTCCAGTATAGCCAAAATAGTACCTCTTACTAAGGCTCAGTTATATGAAAATATAAAGGCTTCCTATCGCCCTGTGCCACAACAGTAAATACCATCTTACCTAGTACCCATATCTATTGAGAGCTCAATTAAGTCCATAAGACTCGAGATCCCTACTGTCTACAGGGTCCAGAACCGAGCCTATAAATCTAACTCCCGCCCCCAGTCAAATCAGTTGAAAGCTAGACACCAACCAGGGGTCACTACCCTGCAGTTAACTTCTAGCTCTGCCCTTGTGTTGTTCCGGAGTGAGATCCCAGAGCCGGCAGACTCCGTGGCAGATTTGGATAGAAGGACCTGCCCACGTATTGAAGAACTTCACACATATGGCCCCCCTGGACGGCCGCGGAACCAGTCGTTAGCCCCCAACATCATGGACGCAAGATAACCAGGACCAGACCCATCAGATACTACCCAAGATTCCCTTTAGCAGTACTACATATTACTGTGCTGTTTAGAGATTCACTAATTAATATTTCTACGAAGTGGCTAAGACCTTGCCCAGTGTAATTCATACTTAACCATTCCATTTGGGACGTACTAAGCGATCAGTGCTCTTTAATTAACAGGCGACCTTGACTCTCGTAATTACCTTATTCAGATATTAAAACTCTAGTGATATCTAACGTTCGCCCACTGATTTGCGTTCTATGTATTTCTGAAAGAAGGATATAAAACTTAGATCAGTACCCCCTGAGGTTACTAGAATTCCCGTGCTCTAAAATACGCGTGTCTAATCTAGTCTGTGAACTACTACTTGTGCACCAGAGCTACCAGTAATAAATCTAACAGTGAATATGAATCTATAAGTAACATTGATGGTCTTCGGTATATAAACCTGTGGAATCGAAGCCAGTGATCAGAAGATTAATACCTGAACGTTGGAAGTGGGAGACTAGGCTCCATCCAGATCCACTTATGCTAGTGTTGTTCAATTCTATTGTATTGTCTTACACAAGTATTCTGCAGTGGTATATCAATAAACGTGATCATGTAACTTGCTACCATGTGTTTCTTTGTGTTCTCTATTCCTCATATCTTGTATTGTGCATGCAGCCTTATATACCCAGTCAATTTAGAACTCACATTACCCAAGTTAAACCTGTAGAAAAACAGGGCATAGCATATATATATATATATATATATATATATATATATATATATATATATATATATATATGTGTGTGTGTGTGTGTATGAGCTATGCACATTAACTATTACCTGGAAGAGTGTTGCTGAAGTTTTGTAGCTCTTCGATCACGCTCTGTTGGTCTTGTATTTTCCCAGTCAGAGTGGCAATTTCATCTGTAATATAAATGTGTGCACTTGCTTTAAGAAACCAGAACTCAAACACACACACACACACACACATATATATATATATATATATATATATATATATATATATATATATATATACAGGTATATATATATATATATATATATATATATATATATATATATATATATATATATATATATATAATATATATATATATATATATATATATATATATATATATATATATATATATAAATATATATATACTGTATATATAATATATATATATATATATATATATATATAATTATATACCGTATATGCAATACACAGGAGTACTATCATGCATGCAGTTTATTGGGCAGCGTTTCGCCAATTCTGTTGACACCATCAGGCTACAAAATACACTGTATCTCAATAGCTACTTTAATTATTATAATATAGATCATTAATACCTATCATGATTATAAAGTTACCAGATCATTCCTACTGTAGTCAATTATATACAAATTGGCTAACAAAAAAGCTAGAACATTAAAAACTAGAACATTTTACCACAAGTGGACTACAGGGTATAATGTGTTTGACAAAAAGGAAGACATTCAATAAGAATAACTTAACGAACAGGCTAAAACAAAGGTATCAAACATATGACGAACCTGGTAATGGGTCGGTCCGGCAATGGTGGCTATTATACTGGTTAAATCAAAGTGAAGTGGCATGAAGAAAGATGTAGTGTTCGGTTATGTTGTGTCTTGAGGACCCATTTCACAATATTCAGATTGCATGAAGTTATTTGGTTGTTTGATTCGGGGGATACACGATAATTGTGTGTCCATAGGGAAATAGGCAGTCGTTAATATGTTCAATTATTTATGGAAAAAGGGGTGTTCGAAATCAAGATAATGAGAGCGAATACCTGAGTGAGAGGGAGTGGTACGAGGTCTTCTGGTGCGGATTGAGACATTATGTTCTGCGAACCTGAGAGTGAGATTTCTCATTGTCTCACTGATGTATCGAGCCTTACAGCTCGAACATGTGAACTCGTAAATTATTTTCGAGATAGTGAAGTAGGGAAAGGATCTTAATGTTTAAAGAAGGATCCAATAGTAAAGTTATTTGTGGAGACAATTCTGAACTTTATGTTAGGAAAGTATTCATTTAGTAAGGAGTGCAGTTTCTTCGACTAATTATGAAACTGAGGTGGCCATAATAAGATAGTTTAATGTAGTGAATGTTTGATTTGGGCGCAATTACTTTAACTTTAGTGGTGAACTTTTTATCTAAGAAATTATATATTATATTTTCATTTACTTTAACCCGTGGAGCCCCGGCTAGTTTTGTAATGTTTGCGCACCAGAACCCGGCCGGTTTTCAAAAAATGGTTTTATTCCAGAAACAATAGCGAATGGGTTAGGAATGAAGGAAAAACCACGAAAAACCGCTCAAAGAGCTTAAAAAATGGTCCTACAGAGCCCCCGAAAACGGATTTTATAAGAGTAAAAAATTGAAGGCAATTATCCCAAAAAACCAGGTTATTGCGCGCTCGCGCGCACGCACGTGGACTTTGAGAGTTTTCAACCATCGGCACGGTTGCGTGGGATACGTACACAGTTCCCATACAAATCTGAGCCCTCTTGAGTGGCTACACCTGAGGTCACGGTCGGCGCAATTGGGGCGACGCGCTAGGCGCGTCTCTGGGGCTGTGCGTTACATACATCGCCGACGCGTCAGGCGCGTCGCTGGGGCTGTACGGGTTAAGCGGGATTCCATTATTCTAGAAAAAGTTGGCGAGGAACTGAATTTCACTATCAAAATGTATCCAGTCTGAACAGAGACTGAAACATCCGTATACCAAGGTCTTAACCCCGTATGTACCAGTGACGTCTTTTGTATTATATTTCAGCTACATTAACACCTTACGAGTGGGTGGTGGAGTATATTTCACTGTGCCGCTCAGCGTTTTTTTTTTTACCATAAATGGGGTTGTTTCCGTGCTCTTTTTCATGCATAAACAAGACCCAGAGCGTAATACAAGTATGTATCCGTGAAAGGGCGTGAATTGAGCTTTCCAATGACACCCGAACCATCCTTCTACGATCACTGGTTGTCTTGCAACGATCGTGCAACCGAAGGGCAAAATCGCTGAAATACGGTAATTTCTTTATATAATTACGTATGTAGCGAGGGAGTGAGGGTAGATGTAAGTGGAGTACACCCATGAACCAAAGTTTCGGCACCCCCTGAATAAGCAGTAAGACGAAGTCAAGGTTGAAGACAGGCTGGACGATCGAAAAGACTCGTAGCGAAGCTGAAGTGAGGTTCACATTCCACTAACTGAAGTCTCAGCAACAATGAATATGAATCCCCACCACCATATATAAAGCCGCTGGTTGGTCAGTTGATGTAGTAGGAAATTCATCTGTGCTTGAGGTGAGTGGCTTGGATGTTTTTCGTATGAAAAGTTGTCTGCCTGTGTCACATAACTGCACTTGCATAAAATTGTCTACTGTTTTTGGACACATTAAAGATAGTCATTATTTAATTATTTCCAGGGGAATTCCCTCCCTTTTTTGTGATTGCGTGATTTGGATGGCTACTTATTCCTCCAAACAGTGCCACTCGGCTAATAAGTGTTGTCACTTGTTGCTTAACACCCAAAGAGACAGATCTCCGTTAATAAACACTGTGTGTTCTCTTATCAGAAATGGACGTTCGCCAAGGCCGTGCGTGGCAACGCCCACCTAACACTCAAGCCAATCGCCCGGAGGTGATAACAAGAAGATCCCTGATAGTGGGCCACTATCAAGCTGGAACCACAATTAGTGAAATAGGGCGGCTCATGGGGGTCAGTAAGAACACTGTCAGGCAATGGGTAAGGAGGTTCGAAGGTGAGCATGATTCGAGTAATAGCACGTAATATTATTTAATGAGAAATTAGTTAAATGTCATTTCAGTGACAACTAAAATTGTCATTTCAATGGAATTCGGAAATAGCTGAATGCTGGATTATCCAATAAATACCTTAAGAGACTTCTCAGTGTAAAATATAATATACAGTATTAGCATGAATGCGCAGCTTAGCCTAGGTAGTGTAGGCACTCAAAGGTGCAATAAGTCTGTTATAGTTTGAATATCTTTCGTAATTCTTTGTGTTCCAATCCTTCCGGCTTCTAAACCCCCTCCCGTCTCCCATACACCCCTCCCCCCTCTCATCCTCCCTTCCACCCCCCACCCCCTCTCATCCACCCTTCCACCCCCCCCCCACCCCAATCCCTCCTCTCCCTCCCGCCTCCCGCTCCTGTCTCTCCTACACCCCCTTCTCCCTTACTTCCCCCTCCCTTCTCCCCTTCCCCCTCTCCCCTTCCCCTTCTACGAATCTTGGCTAACCTTTCTACTCGCGTGAACTGGGGAAAATAAAATTGTTTCATTAATGTTGTTTAATGTTCTGTTTTTACATCTAGATGATTAATTAGGTTTAAATTTCCCCAGGAACCTGCTGATTCCATAACAAATAATTGTTTGGGTAACATTTCCACTTCGTTAAGTGGGAGAGGAATAGTCTCAAACGACCGTCGACGTGGGCACTCCACCAAGAGTGTTCCTTTGTTTTCTATACAAGATGACTGTTCGATAACATAAGATTAGGATGGTTTGATTTATTAGGCAAAATTTACTGGAAAACCGAATGCAATTAATTTTAAGGAGTATCCTATATCCCAGCCTAACCTCGCCAAGCTGTAGGTGTGGACGTGTCAGGCAGCCTCTGTAAATTTCTGTGACAGACTGTAAAAACGGCACTTCCCGCTAAATCCTCTTTACATATTAACCTTTTCACGATCCTGACGCCATTTGACGATGTCTTCTGGCTGTCATTAGCCGTTTTTATTGGAAGTATCTGAGGGACTTGAAGGGGTAAAGAGTATCACCATCCACCATCTGACTCCCACATCCCCTTTCTAATCTGAATAAAATAGTCCAATACTACCCAGCATAGAGAAGAGAAAGGCGTCCTCGGAACGTGAAAGGGTTAACTAACCAAAGCTAGCTATCCTTTTCTACAGTCACGAACAATTTGTATCAAAGTGTAAAGCGATTGTTAACGCTCTTAGGATCCGAGGACGCCTTTCTCTTTTTCTTTCCTGGTTATTATTAGACTATTTTATTCGGATTAGAGATGGGATACGGAGGTCAGAGTGAATGGTGATACGCTTTACCCGTATAATTCCCTCAGATCCTTCCTTAACTGTATAAAAACGTCAAACAATTGGCAGAAGAAGATGCCAAAAGGCGTCAGGATCCTGAGGGTCATTTTACAACTATAATACAATATTACTTATTATATTTAAACTGATTAATAATTTTTTAATTCCTGCAGGTGAGGGGCATGTTAAAACAAGATCGAGATCTGGCCGCCCTCGTGTCACTTCCCAAGAAGACTGTGAGCGCATCCTCACTGCTGTCATCCAGGCACCCAAATCATCATCGGTAGCTCTGACAAGAGACCTGGGCCTCAACTGTCACCCTATAACGGCGAGACGCTGGATGCGTGAGGCGGGACTGAACTGCCATGTTCCAGCCATAAAGGAGGTGCTGACAGAAGCCAACAGGAGAGCAAGACTACGATTCGCTCAACAGCATATTCAGCGTGGCCGTGGCTTCTGGCAAAATGTTATTTTCACGGATGAAAAATGCTTCTCCTCTGTGACACGGAACGGGCGGCAGTGTTGGCGAGCACGAAACACTCGGTATGAGGCCAGGCATATAAACGAGAGGGGAAGGAGTGGCAGAGTCACTGTGTCGTTTCATGGTTGGATGTGGTGGGGAGGTCCTGGAGAACTGGTTAAAATTGATGGTAACCTTAACAGCGAGGAATACATTAATATATTGGAAACCTCTTTACTGCCATCTATTCGCGCATACGCCCTTCCAAAGCCCGATATCATCACATTGGTGCAGGATCGGTCTCTCATTCACACCAGCCGAGCAGTCACACAGTGGTTCGCACAGCACCCGGAAATCCAGTTGGTAGATTGGCCTCCAAAGGGATGTGACTGCAACCCCATCGAAAATCTTTGGGGGATAATGGTTCAGGAATGGAATGTTCCAGAGATGACCAAGGAATGCGTAGAAGCAAAGGTCAGAGAAGTATGGGAGGGCGTGAGACGACGCCCAGACATTTGCAGTAAGCTAGTAGACTCGTTACCGTCTCGTCTACAGGAGGTTATTGATGCAGAAGGGGGATGGACAAGTTATTAAGCTGCGGAGACATTGAATGTTACAACATAAATGCATATGTTGCCATATTAAAAGGACACTGTATTCCATTATCTCTCTGCACAAATAAACTTTATGACAATGTAATTGGTAATATGTATAGCAGATGCTTTAAACAAGGGCTTGATAAAATAAACAATAAACCACATATGAAATAGAATATGTTTCTAACACCTACTTGTTCCATTATATTTAGTACCCAAGATATAGTTAACGGCTTATTATGTCTTATTTTAATATTAATAAATTATGCGTTTCAGTCTATGACCATGAAATAGATCGCTCTATCACATGCATAAAAAGAAAACTAAAACAATCTTTCGCTCAGATAATTATAATCCGTTTGTGAGACTTATTATTTATTATAAAAGAACAAGCACCACAGTAACTAGGACTTTATGGCACTGTGAACCATGGTTAAAATGGAACATGGGTGCTTAGCATAAAAAACTATATGAAAGCAGTCTTTTAACCCTTTTAGGATCTAGATGCCTTTCAGCAGCTTCTCCTGACTATCACCATACGAATTTTTACAGCTTGGGAAGAATCTGGGGATCTTAAAAGGCTACAGTCTAACTCGATTGACCCTCTGACTTTCATAAACCTTTCCTAATCTGAATAAAATCATGTAAAAATAGCCAGATAACAGATGTAAAGTGTGATGCCGGAGCATGAAATGGTTAAATAAGGGACAGAAGACAGGTATGGCAAAGAAAATGCATAAGCCTGTCGGTGGAAAACGTAGGTGACTCACAAATGTTTTGAGACTTTGAGCTCATGAAAAGCGAACCTCGGTCTCGTTGCCAAGCCTGGTACACCAGCTTGTCAGAACGTCTGTTGTATCTGCAACCTTGACTTAGCCTTTCTACCTGTCCAGGGGGTGCCGAAACTTTGGTTCACGGGTGTACATCTCAGTTGGTCCACGGCGGCCGTGGCGAGCGGTCATGAGGTAACCCATGCTCCTCCCATCACTCGTCTCTCTCTCAGAGCCAATATTGCGCCAAAATTGCACTCGGACTTAAGTCGGGCCCCGCCACATAGTCCAAATTTTTTTATACGGACTTAAGTCGGGCCCCGATAGACAAGGGTTAAGACGAGTGTATGTAAGTTAGGAAGGGTATATGGTTGCTCAAAAAATTAATATAGATAGTCTGTGGCAATTTAATTGTTAGGCGTCCTTTCTAAGCTGAACAAAATCGTCTATTAGTTGCCAGAATAAAATGAAAAGTACATCATCGGTACAGAAGGGTTTAATAGAGTTAGTTTTGAATAGGTTAGGAATGAATGATAAGTAATGAGTGCCAAGACCATTAAATGTAGGTTTACGGTACACTGTTGTAGTGAACGAGTTAGTCTTGTGAGTGACGTCTAAGAAAGAAAGGGAAGAGTCCTTTTCAATTTAGTGGGTACATTTTATTTTAGGGTGCTTTTAGTTGAGGTAAGATATGAACTGGGGAATATGTTGTGATTCTTTAAATAACAGGAAGCAATCATCGACATAGAATTTCTAGTGAATGGGCTTGAAGGGATTTGAACAATCTGATAACCGAGTTCGTTCGTGATGACATAAAAATACATTTGCAAAAGATGGCCCTAAGCAGGATCACATGGATACTCCGTCAGTTTGGACATTCAATTGTCCATTTAATATAAAGGGGGAGTCTTTAACAGCTGAATTTAACAAGTAAATGTGTTGTTTTTGGTGTAGTTTGTGTATTTATCTAATTTGCCGAAAAGGTTATTTGTTAAATGAACAGTGTCCTCTAGGTTGATATTTGTGAACAGGAACAGAATATCAAAGGAAGCCAAGATTGCAGTGTCAGCATTAATAGTATTCAATTCATTAACAATTTCAGGGGAGTTCTTAAGAGCCTATTCATTAGTGGTAAGTGGATCTAAGTTTGGGACTAAATACTTTGTTAGATTGTAATTCTAACGTACTTAGAATTGGACGAATGGGAATGCCAACTTTATGAGTCTTGGGAAGTCCGTAAGTAAAGATGGGGAAGAGACACTGGGGGAGATGAATCTGAATAATTCTTTAGTAATGACGTTTAACTTTAGCAGATCTCTAAGAAATAAATTCAATTTGTCTTCCATTCTAGTAAAACACATTAAAGCTTTTCCACTGATTTTCTTGAATTTGGTTTGATCATTAAGAATATAATTCAATTTCTACAGTATATTTACTCAGTTTTATCTAAAATAACAGTGCCTATTCCCTTCTCAAGTCTATTGATCAGAACCGAATTGTGTGACTTTAGTGACTTAGTGACATCATAATTATATAGTTTGTGGAAGCTTAGGGAGGGAGTGTTTGACTTCATCAAATTCACGATACAACTAAATTGCATTGGCAGAAATGCCTTCAACTATGCCATCCCAATTTCTACCAAGTGCATGACTAATATTTATGTGCTTAATTATTTGGGTGTGTTTTCGAATGCAAAATAATGCTTGATAAAGTCTACCTTGAATTTAGGGAAGGCACAGGTTAATCCATGAGACAGTACACCTTTTTAAGCGGATGTGAGGGACCTATTTTACAAATTGATAATTACTTTGTCCATATTTACCGAGTGTTCCAGGGATATGTATAAGTTGTGGAGTTTTTTACATGACAAGCTTTAGCCGATGTATATTTAGAGTCATTACTTCGTAGAAATCTATTATATAAACAGTGCAAATCTTGTGAAGATAAAATGTGTGTTTTAATTCATTTTTGAAGTTATCAAGGTACTGTTGATTCTTATTTAATTCTGTATTGTTCATTGATCTAAACATTTGGTAATATATGTTGAAAGGATAGATTTGCTGCAGTTGTCATAATCTTTGGGTTATATAATTTGAATTATATAAAATTAGGAAGGATGCCATGGGCTTTACAGGTTTGCTAACATTCTATATACAGTCAAGTTTTCCTAACCCTGAATGGTTCGTTATCAAGTAATTGATTATAGCAGAGTCACCTTATCTAGTTTTAAAAATATTCAGTAGATAAAGTATTAGCAGGGAACCGTAATCTAAGAATAAATAAAAACTTTTCTTTGATTAAGGTTTTCAGCTTATACCTCATTTACTGAAAGTGTAAACACTATATATGGCCACTTCACTATATGTTATATCTTTGATATATTCTGTTCGTTAAGCTATTCTTATTGAATGTCCCTCTTTATGGTTAACCACATTTTGCCCAGTAGTGTATCTGTAGTTATTATTCGTAGGTTTGTTTGTTCTAGCTTATGTGTTAGCCAATTTGTATATAATTGTCTGCAGTAGGAATCGTGATGGGTAGTAATGATCTGTATTATAATAATTACAGTTGCAGTGATGCCAAAAGAATTGGCGAAACGTTACCCAATCAACTGCATGAAAGTATTGCTGCGTATTGCTGCCGTGCACTGAATATATATATATATATATATATATATATATATATATATATATATATATATATATATATATATATATATAACAACTCCAGGGAACGAACTTCAGTAAACTCCAATCAAGACAGAAGAGGAAATATCCTAAGTTGATACTGTGAGGTTAATCAACAAAGAGGGATAGTATAATTAAATGTACTGTACATCCTAACGTGACTCAAAACTAATATAATGTCAGGACAGGTTACTCCACTAAATTGCTGACCCCCATCATCTTCCCCTCATTATCCCTTATTTAAGATTTAAGTCACTGTACTAAAGGTGACGGGAAAGGAGGCGGTCGTAGAAGCTATAATCAGAGCAAGAATATGTTGCATATTATTCTGTTGGTAACAGGAGTGTTGTATATGCAATACATATCACAGTATCATAGGTTTTTGTAAAACTTACTACTTGTCTGCTAGTTGTAGAATCAAGGTGATGGATTACCACCAATATTTAACTGTGTGTCTTAATTTGATTTAAAACAAAATTTGCTTGGTGTCGGGGAAACCTGACATGTTTGCTGATTTTAGTTGTATAAATGAATAAATATGTATTACTAAATAAGATATAATTATACATTATTTCACATACAGCATACATTGACAATGCTGGAACGAGGAACATTTATAATGATTACAACAATTTACTATATTTCTTAATTTCCGCACTCCTTGATGCCACAATCATGATTATTTTCCCTTTGATAATAAACAAACTAACCTTTATATCTGTCCAACTCTGCCTCATGGGTAGTCAGATTATGGTTGATAGTGGCGTCCTTAACTTGCATCTCCTGCAACACTGCTTGAACCTCTTGCAGCTCTGTCAACACATCACTCTCTTCATTGCGCTCTACACTCACCGGATCTGAAATATAATAATGGTATTCCTAACATATTTAAATCGTTGTAAATCACTATTATGGATTTCACATCACTCATATATGTCATTATAGTGTATCACTGTTCTTATATGCATTAATTAATTATATAAATACAAATAGATACAACAAAAACATACACTATATATAATTACGAAATTACGATTGCACGTCCCTACTAAGTCAACGTTCCAATTCCTCGCCTTTATCTGCATATCTGTTCCCTAATTAACCCTTATTTAGCGGGCTAGGCGGTATATTTGACCGTGCCGCCCAGCGGGGGATTTTACCATAAAGGGGGTTGTTTCCGTTCTCTTTTTCATGCATAAACAAGACCCAGAGCGTAATACAAGTATGTATCCCTGAATGGGCGTAAATTCAGCTTTCCAATAACACCAGAACCATCCTTCTACAATCACTGGTTGTCATGCAACGATCGTGCAACCGAAGGGCAAAAACGGTAAAATACGGCAATTTCTTTATATAATTACGTATGTAGCGAGGGAGTGAGGGTGGATGTAAGTGGAGTAAATCTCAGTAGGTCCACGGCGGCCGTGGCGAGTGATCAGGAGGTAATCTACGCTCCTCCCACCGCTCCGCTCTCTCTCAGAGCACATTGTGTGCTCAAAATTGCACTCGACAATAGCCGTGACCCGCCACATAGGCCACATTTATTTAACTCGACAATAGCCGGGTGCCGCCAGTTAAGGGTTAAATAACACTGTATGAATATTCCCATATTCAAAATATGCTACAGGGGGACAAGGCCTAGTGAGTTCATTGCTCAATAGGTGGCATTCTGAGATTGAGGGTCTGAGTTTAGGAGATGAGACAGTGAAGCACTGGAGCAAGGCAGTTCATGCATCCTGCGAAGGCATAATGGCAGGGCCTGGTTGCAGTTAAAAAGCCCTTAGACTGGAAAGAGACCTCACAGGCTTCACCGTTCAATATAGAATGGTTGAATGTACAGGCTCTTAGCCTATGCCCGAGAGGGAGTATTTGGAATATAGAAGAACAAAAACAATAAATATATATACATATAGATATATTTCTTCTGAGTTCCTCCATCACACTGTTGAAAGAAGTTTGAGACTATCAAGTGCCCCTATTACACTATCAAGTATCACCTTTCAATACTATATCATTCATCGCGTCCGCACATCTTTCTGGACTGGAGCTGCTCCCCAAAATTCTGAATTTGACGTATATCTTATTAGGTGAGGGTTCTCTACATATCTCCCTTTCCAGTGATATGAACAGTTGAAATATACATTCACTGATATATATATATATATATATATATATATATATATATATATATATATATATATACTGTATATATATATATAACAGAAACCAGGAACAGAATACCCACACCGAGAAAGAAAACACACCTCCGTCACTCAAGACCAACGCGGAATAAAAACCACGTGAAGACAGTAAAACCCTAACAAAACCCACAACACATAGCCACCCAAAACCTACCTGTGCACCACTACACCTTACCACACGACACGCCAGAATTGCCATCATAAAACCTGATCTACCAACCACGCCAGGCAAAACCATTCCAGTTTCCCACAAACATCACGAGGCCACGAAGAAGAAAATAGTGTACAGTCAGAGGCACAAGGACCAACATGGACGCACTAACAAAGAGCAGTTACGCCGTTCTTCCACAAAAAGGTCTACTCACCTGCCCGCAACTTCTAGGGGATCCTCCTAATCCCCCCGGAATTTGTCCCCCCGCACACCTGACCTAGGACATCTCAGCAGAAGTCGTCACTACCCCGATGAAAACCTGGATAAGGCAAGCAATTCTAGGGCTTGATTTAATATAACTAACATGTTAGCAATCGAGTCCTAAAATTACCTCCCCATTCATGGATCGATTGAAGCCATGGTGAATATCTTTCGAGGTTTGAGGAGTTATTTACCTATTGAGGAATTAATATTATCACATGGTTTAGTGTTTAATAATAAGATCCCTAATAGGCTGCATCTTTGGTATTAGAAGCATAACCGTAGGACATATCCCCACCTTACTTCTTTTGCCAAAAACTGCAATCTAATACTATAGAAAGATACATGCCATGGTAAAGGTAATTCTAATAGTTCGGGCTTTGTGAGATACCGTCTCAATATTGGCACTCTACATATAGAAATCCATATTGTATCTGGTCGACGCCATGGTCGAGGACACTTACAGTAAAAAGATCTAAACACCAACCCTAAGTTCTTTGAACCTCTTATAACGGTCAGTGGCAGATCGAGTCAAATTAGTAAGTTCATGATCTTACTATCTCCTCGCGTTAGCTCGATACCTTGTCGCTGTGTCATGACACTAGAGACATTGTATTTAAGACCCCAAGTCAAGAGTACCGAAACGGAACTTCATCAACGATGAACATGTCCTAGCTCCCGCTCGCCTTAGTTCGATGAAAGTGCCCAACGTCATAGCATCAAGGAACTATCATTTAAGACCCAAAACCAGCTAATCCATCTGTATTCCAAACTACCCCATCCACATGGCAGGACCACCTAAACGGCTCAACGGAAACTAGATGACCAAACTTCAAACCGCTCGTCTCTGCCCAAACTACACTCGTCACTCCAATCTTTAAATGTTAGATAAGGAGTGTTTATTGAAAATTATTCTCACTCATACACCAGTGCGACAAGGTGAAATAATTAGGAAGGCAGAGTCCCCCAAGTTAGACTGTTTATTTCACACCAGTGCGACCAGTTGAACCCTTAGGAAAATAGAGTCCACAATTTAGACTGATTATTTTCACAACCACAAGATTTATACAGTATATATTATTTGTTCCATTGTTCTATGATATGAGTCACAACCTGAGATTTACTAATTGAACCTATGTGTATGAATCTTCATCAAGACAAAAGATGAGATCAATACCATAAAGTATATCTTGCCCCAGTGAATTAACCCACTGAGCCCCTGCTAGTTATAAATAAATGTACCACCAGGGACCAGCAGGTTTTGAAAAAAAACAAAATTCCAGAAATAATAGCGAATGAGTTAGGAATGAAGGACCGCCCCCCAAAAAACGATCAAAAAGGTCAAAAAGGGGTCCTACGGAGTCGATTTTACATGAGTAAAAAAATGGAGGCAAAAACACCCAAAAACCATGTTTTTGCACGCTCAAGCACACGCGGTTGGACTTTGAGAGTATTCAACCATCGGCATGGTTGCGTGGGATACTTACACAGTTCCCATACAAATCTGAGACCTCTAGGTGCCATAGGACTGGAATAATTAAACCCCGACGACACTTGCGCGTCGTGGGGTTTAGCGTTACATACATTACCGACGACACATTGTCGTCGCTGGTACTCGAGGGTTAAGGTGTGCAGTGCATAGTGAGAGAGAGAGAGATTAAGAAGTATATTCCTAGTTCCCATGCGGATCCTCGACCGTGCTAGCCTAGTAAATATTTATAACCATTGTTCACGTATAATTAAGCATTATTGTTCTACTTAGTGAGTTAGTAAATAAAGTTGTTAATAAGATGTATTCAGTGTTATATGTTACCCTTTACTCCTTCTGTGCATGTGTTGTATGATTTTGACTTTTTCAGTTAAGCAGAACCTACCAAATTTGAATATTAGCCCGGTAAAAACCCTGGCATAACAATATATATATATACATATATATATATATATATATATATATTGTTACGGTCCTGCTTCAGAGACATACAATAAGAACGTTATCAATCAGTGAACACCTTTGTCTTTTACCAAAGCAGCCCTCGAATGCAACAGAAAAGAGCACTTGTCAACGCATCCAGGCTCTTCTCGGGGTTCAAGTGCTATTCTACCCCACACCTACTCTGGATGTTACATATAGCATTACTAACATACAAGCTAACAGCCACATATATAACTACCCGCATCGAATGGCAATGCGGGGCCGGATAATGAAATAAATCTACCCATTGAATTAAAATATGACATATTAATGCAAACACTGAGATACTATACACACAACTGTTCACTGGATGCGCAAACCCGACATTACTAAATGCTTGCAAAAACCATCCTAGCAGCGTGCTAAACTATCTTCCCCTACGAGTTTAAAATATCCCATAGATATCCCAAACATAGTTAACTAACAATACAAGGCCGTGTCCCAAGATGACAGCAAACCTCGGGTTGTTATTATTGAGCCTGTGAGTATATAGCCAGCCCAGGGTTACTGGAGCCTGATATGAGATTTGTCTCAACTGCCTCTCACTAATAACAAACCAAATCTCCCAGATCCTCCCGGGAAAGCCGAGTGAGCAAATCTCCCTGAATTGAACCATGATAACTAGCACACCTGCCTTGCTCATATGACTAAACGACGGGCCCTGGATGAACTGGGTCCCTATTACATAAAAAAGAGAGATATATAATATAATGCAGAGATAACGACATTAGATCAATGAAAAGGTAGTTAAAGAAAGAGTCTAGGACTTCCCAATATGAAATAACGTTACGTTAATTAATCTATATAAGAGAACAAGCAATATTTGGGGGCAACAAGACTGCTTGCGCGTCCTAACGAAATGATTGGTGTCTGGGAATTGAAGAGGAGTTATTATCTCCCCCTTCCTATTCTCCAGCCTTGTAGCTGGCCGGCTAGGGTTGTCACACAGCGCTGTAAAATTACAACATATTAACACTGGCGCTGTAAATAGTTTAAACTTATTTCTACACAAAAGTACATATTAAGTAGGGGCGGGGTAGGCATGGCCTGCAATATAATACAAAAGAAAAATAATGGGGGGCTTGCAATACGCTCTTAACAAATGAAAAATAATACAGGACAATGGTGAGAACTCAGAACCAAGCACTCGGGTGGGGTCCAATCAAAACTTGAGGAGCCCATGATGCGATGCTACATCATGTTACGTCACTAAATCTCCCCACCACTTGTTGAATATGAAGAAGGAATATGGCATAATGAAGGATAATATATTAAATTAATATATTGGGGAATTTTACAGAAACACTGACAGCGAACAAAATGCTCCAGTTCGCTATCAAACTGCAGAGCCGGAGTTTCAAAGGAATCAAAGCAAAACATCACACTAGTTAGGTACGAGTACTGAATATAATAGACTATATCATACCTTAATAAACCTGAGTACTGTGACTATATACAGTATATATATGTATATATATATATATATATGTGTTATGTCGGGTTGTAATAATTAACAATCCGTTATATAGTCTCATAAACGATCCAAATATGGATTGATAGACTCTTATTCTCCTGACAGGAACATTCCGAGCAATTCTTAATCGATGGAAAAGGTATTCAACAGGACAATATAGAACTCAATAACAACACAACATGAACATATAAATGGTTTTATTTTTATAATAATGGCACGATAGGCGATGCAATAGCTCGTCTAATCATAATATTCTCTATCTCGAGATCACGAACATAATCATGTAATGCTGGATGTCTTGTAAATTGCAACAATAGTAATGTTACGATTAAGAGACTGGGTGGCATACATACAAAACAACTCAATAGTTGAGAGCTTTGAATAAGTTATATAGATGGTGAAATAATATATACAACAATGGGAAACAATGTAAAAATACATTAACAAGCCCTCAATACAATAATAAATGTGGGTCGAGTGTCTTCCGTAATATAAATTAAAGAATTAGCTCACGAAGGGATATACCCGACAAGAGAAGATTATGGGAATTGAAGTGAACAAATAGACACACAGAATTGCGGGTGAGTCACACGGTATGTCAAGGTGGGTTCAGGTGAGACCGCGTATACTAAAGTGACCTCAGGTAAAGGGAAGCGCGTCAGGTCATTCTTGGGACTGCGGTGGTGAGACATTAATGTTAAGTTAATGCAACTATGATCGCAGAATAATTTCAATAGCAATTCTATTAGGGCAGGGGAATCAGTTATTTAATTTTGATTAAATGCAACTCAGAAACTCCTCGTAAAAGTAAGTTTTTATTTTACCTACAATTCACGTTAGATGATCGTATGCAATGGTTACGAATCAAGCTTATGAATTCTTATTAAATCAATACGATATAATGAAGCTGGGTGAGAATATTTAAATGACACAAGTCAAAATAGAGACAGATAGGCGTAACTCGTACAAGGTAATTTAATCTGCTCAAAGTAGGCAAGTACAAAGGAAAAGTACTAACTGAATTACTAATATCTGAAGTACTAATTAACTGGGCGCATATGACGAAATTATGCTCAACAATACTTATAACAGTATCAGGATATGATTCTGAACGGGTTAACAGAAACGATATGAATGAAATTACACAAGCGGAATGAAGCGTAATAAATTATGCATAACAAAGTAATTAGACACTATGCGGATGAGAATTCTTACGCATGTAGCATCGAATATCACTTACATCAGTAATCAAATGAACATAAATGGGAGTTCGTAAAATAATTACTTAGAGAGTTAAGGAACAAGCGTAAATATCAAGTTCGAAGTTTAAGAGGGAATTAATGTGATAAAAGGGGATAACTTCTCGTTAGGAAATGGTCGTAGGTTCTAGGTAAATATGTATAAATGAAAGAATTAATTCACAGAATACACTGCGACTTCAACTCACAAATAATAATACAGAATACATATTACTAGAAAATCTGTGAGCATGTGGTGAATCAGAATAATTAACACTGGTATGTAACATATGCGTAAGATGTAAAATGCAAGGTAGAATTAACATGATACAAATGAATACAAAATTAACACAGATAAGATCAAGAGTTCAGAAGGATTAATTAATCACGCACATACGGGATCTAGGGCACATATCACAAAATGAATTCACGCAACACGTTTCACATATTTTACATAGAATACCTCACAACAATAACACAAACAAAAGACACACAGAAACACTTATGTAAATTTGGAGGGCAGGGGGTCGATAGTACAAGTCTGGCCAACGTGGAACGAGGAGGGTGGACAGCACTTCAGGGTGGTCTGGCGTCACTCGAACAGAGGTCCAAGGTTCAGGACTTCAGGTAGGCAGGTCGTCCAACAGGCAGGACTTCAGTAGGCAGGTCGTCCACAGGCAGCAGTCCTTCAGACAGGTACTCTCGTAGGGCGAAGGGGCAGGCTAGTACAGGCCAACACTTTTACTTAAACTCTGAGCCCGAGGGTTTTAGAATAGAAGTGAGGTGTGGTTTGCATACTCCTCTACTATTGCTTGGAGGTCCTATGCAAGATTTGTCTTGCCTCTCGGTGTTCTGGTTTCGGAGGCACAAGGTTATGGGGAAAAAGGTTATGTGATCATTGTGAGGCACATACTTAACCTAGCCTTGGAAGTGAGGTATTAATAGAATGGCATACTTCCAAGGTAAAATCTTACATGTATAATACTTGCCCACTTGGCTTAAGGTTGGTGCAATCTTACATATACGAGGATAGGCCTTTAATCCTAGTTACATCTTCAGCTGTGAATATCTATTTTATAACATACAGTTCCTTAGTTATTCTGTTATCTATTCAGTGATAGACTTTCAGGTTATCTGTTAGGTCCATTCATACCTGTAGGCCTCGGGTCGTTGATGGGGTATTTGCATACACATTTTTTTTTTTTTTTTTTTTTTTTTTTTTTTATATATTCCAACTTACTTCCTCTCGGGCATAGGCTGAGAACCTTAACATTCACCGCTTTACAATGAACAGTGAAGCCTGTGAGGTCTTGTTCCAGTCTAGGGAGTGAGACATGTGAAGGAAGTGGAGGAGACGAGCAAGGTGTTTAACCCAGTAAGTGCGGATCCACTAGTATAAGGTGTACCGGTGCGCTGCGGAACCCCTTATATAATCCAAGGCCTAAAAAAAAACATTTAAAGCAGCCCTGTATAAATTTTTTTTTTTTTTTTTTTTTTTTTTATTGCCCCTTGGCCATGCCGAACATCAGTCCTCCACATCCCCTCCTTCCCTCCGCCCCTCCTTCAATTATCACCTATTTTCTCTGTTATTCCCTTATTTCGGCGGTATATTTTCATGCTATCAATAGCGAGTCATAAGCAGGCTGTGCTTGTATGTGTTACCAAGCGAATGAAAGAGAGAGAGAGAGAGACAACTACACGACAGTGTCTCTCCAGACGTCGTGAGGGGTGGATGTTGGCAGGCTGGCTCACACTCGATGACTATAAACTCTCGCTCTCATTTCCCAATTTTAACCAGCCAAACGCTGTTTCCACTTGTTTTATTGTTGTAACAGGTTAATATCTTCATAATCAACGTAAAATAGGCACATATGGATAAGTATTAATGATATTTATGGTACGATGACGATTTGAGTGAAGGAAACAGTCTAAATACCTCCGCACAGGGAGGGGTTGGCACTACCCCACCTGCGCAGCTACGAGGTTAAGGAAGAGATCTGTGCAGCATGTGAGGAGGTGTGTGGAGAAAAGAGAAGAGGGAGGGGAGTGAAGGGTGGACATGGTGGACAGCAGAGGTAGCAATAGCTGTGGAAGACAAGAAGAAAGCATATAGAGAGTGGTTGGGTAGCAGATGGAATGAAGATTTGGAAAGACAGAAACGAGCGAGGTACTTGGAGAAAAAGAGAGTGGTGAAGAGAGTAGTGAAGGAAAGTAAGAGAAAAGTAGATGAGGAATTTGAAAGGAATCTGAGTGTAAAATGGAGGAAGTGTAAGAAACTGTTCTAGAAAGAAGTCAAGAAAGTTAGGGAAGGTAGCAAGGGAAACAGTAAGGGTGTGAAAAATAAGAATGGGTGAGTGCTAGCTGAGAAGCAGGAGAGAGTCGAAAGATGGAGCGAGTACTTCAACGAATTGCTGAATGTAAGGATTGAAGCGCCAGCAAACATATTTGGATAGGGTATGGGAGGGAGATGAAGAGAAGTAGTGGAGGAGGATGTGGGGATCAGGAGGTCAAAAGTGTGTGAAGCCATGAAAAGAGTGAAGTTCGGGATAGCACCAGGAACAGATGGAGTGTATGGGGAAATGCTGAGGTATGGTGGTGAGATAGTGATTGAATGGGTATGGAAAATGTTCAAACTAGCTTGAGAGAAGGGGAGTTCACCTGATGACTGGAAGACAGGTATAATAGTCCCCCTATATAAGGGTAAAGGGGAAAGAGGAGTGTGTGGTAACCACCGAGGAATATGTCTTCTAAGCGTAGTAGGGAAGGTGTACAGTAGGGTAGGGATTGAGAGAGTGAGAGCGAGAACGGAGAAATGAATAGGTGTCGAGCAGGGCGGTTTTAGAAAGGGAAGAGGATGTGTAGGTCAGATTTTTACCCTGAAATGTGTTGTGGAGAAATATCTGGAGAAGCAACAAAACTGTATCCTGCCTTTATGGAGAAGGCCTATGAAAGAGTGGATAGAGACGGTATGTGGAAAGTACTTAAAATATACGGAGTAGATGGCAAGTTGTTAAAAGCAGTGAAGAGCATGCATGAGGGTGCAAAGGTGGCAGTACGTGTGGAGCATGAGCAGTGCGAGTTCTTTGATCTGAATGTTGGGTTGAAAAAGGGGTATGTGATGGGACGTCCCTGTGGTTGTTTACTGTATATATGGGTGGAGTCATAAAAAAATACAAGGAAGAGTAGTGGATGTTTGTGTATCGCTGATAAGGGAGGGAAACGAGCGGAAGCTACCTGTACTGCTGTTTGCTGATGATACAGGTCTGATGAGCGATAAGGAATGGGAGTTGCATGGTATGATAATTATGTTTGGAACAGTGTGCGAATAACGGAATCTGAAGGTAAATGCGGGGAAGAGCAAAGTTATAGTCTTCGCTCACACAGAGTGTGAGCGGTAAAGTTGAACGGTCAGGCTATGGATATTGTTAGCTCATTTAAGTATCGCTCTCTATATATATACACACACACACACACACATACACAGTACCTGAACTAGAGTTCTGCAAATCCTCCAAACGTTGTGTTAGTCTTGATATTTCTGCATCAGCAATGAAACAATACAACCATTATATAATAATTATAAACAATTGTAATCGTCAAATGGGGTGAATATCTCTGTTTCAAAATGGCGTACATATTTCAGCATACACTCACAACAATGTCACTGATTCTTTTGTATCACATAACGTATATATTGATCCACCCATATCATAAGCATAAGCATAAGGAAGGTGTTACTAGGAAAATAGGGTCGTTGAACAGGCTTCATGATATGACATTTTGCTGACCCTCCTTTAATGCTCCTTTAATTAAATATATTACTACTTGAATTACCGTAACTCTTTTAACGATGGTGTCACTGTGTTATGTACTAATGTTTAATCCAATACTTACTAATACAATTTCGCAGCTTATTGCTCTCCTTAGTTGAGACAAAATATTCAGACAAACACCTGCCCTCCTGTTTTTTAAATGTATTACTAATATCTACTAAATGTCTACAATGTGCTTATACTTAATGACGATCTGTATCCTATGTATTTATACTCACTAACTGTAATGACCACATATAATTTAGTGTAACACAAAACAAAAATCAGATAATAGGAGACATTATTTTGTCTTTACTAATTCAGGAAATGGATGTATGTATATATATTATACTGAGGCACATACCCCATAGCTGGGGGATGCCGACTGGAAACAGAGCCCTATCAGGGACAATACAACAGAAAAGGAAAACAAAAAAAACACACATACTGTATATATATATATATATATATATATATCTATTGCCTGACGCCGTGATCCTCGAAGGGGTGGCCACGAACGACCAGCCCCCATGCACCTCTGTCCCCAGTCAGTCGACGCCCCTCCCCCCAACCAGCACCGCCTTCGTTCATATACTTCCTCACTCCATCCTTCCACCTCTCCCTCTCTGTCCCTCCACCTCGCTCTCGTACACCCTCTTAGTCATTCTCTCGCTTTCCATACGTTCCATATGGCCGAACCATCTCAAGTTGTTCCTTTTCACACTTTCCAGCACATCTACCTCCACACCACACCTCCTTCTTACTTCTTCATTAGTCTGTCTATCCCTCCATGTAACTCCGCACGCACTTCTTAAGTAATTCATTTCCACTGCTCTCACTCTTGGTCTGAGTCTCTCAACCAACGTCCATGCTTCGCTTCCGAAAGTCAGTGTCGGGATTACCACACTGTCATGCAAGGACTTCTTCACTTCCATACTGACCACCCTATTTCTTGTTACTGCTTTCAGCGTTCCTACAACCCTCTCCCCCTGTTATACCCTCTCCTGCACTTCTTCATCCATAGTCCCATCTTTACTCAACACACTGCCCAGATACTTAAAAGAGTTGACGATCTCCATAGCTTGACCATTCAGCTTCACCTCACAGTCTGTGACTTCACCCCTTTCGAAGACCATAACCTTGCTCTTCCCCGCATTTACCTTCAAATTCCGTTTTTCGCACACTCTTCCAAACTCATTTACCAGACCCTGCAACTCCCATTCATTATCACTCATCAGAACTGTATCATCCGCAAACAGCAGTATAGGTAGCTTCCACTTATTTCCCTCCCTTTTCAGCGATACACCAACATCCACTGCTCTTGATAGTATTTCTTTCATGACTCCATCCATATATACAGTAAACAACCACGGGGACATCACACACCCCTGTTTCAAACCAACATTCAGGTCAAAGAACTCGCTCTGCTCACTCTCCACCCGTACTGCCGCCTTTGCACCCTCATACATGCTCTCACTGCTTTCAGCAACTTGCCATCTACTCCGTAACTATATTCTAAGTACTTTCCACAAACCTTCTCTATCCAGTCTGTCATAGGCCTTCTCCAAGTCCATAAAGGCAACATACACCTTTTGTTTCTTTTCCAGATATTTCTCCACAACACAATTCAGAGTAAAAATCTGATCTACACATCCTCTTCCCTTCCTAAAAACCTCCCTGCTCGTCGCCTATCCATTTCTCAGTTCTCACTCTCACTCTCTCAATCACAACCCTACTGTATACCTTCCTTACTACGCTTAGAAGACATATTCCTTGGTGGTTACCACACACTCCTCTTTCCCCTTTGCCCTTATATAGGGGGACTATTATGCCAGTCTTCCAGTCATCGGGTGCACTCCCCTTCTCCCATGCTAGTTTGCACATGTTCCATACCCATTCGATCACTATCTCACCACCATACCTCAAGATTTCCCCACACATATATATATATTTATATTCAATTAATGTTTTAAAACTAGTAAAGGACTGTTTCTTAACAAGTAGATGTAACATTGAAAACCTCATTAATAATATGTTAGGAGGCGGCTCTAAGCACCGGCCAAACAGGGCGGTATTCCCGGGGAGTGCTAGGTGGCTGATAAGGATAGCTGAAACTCCTGTTTCACAAGCTGGCCTCCCTTGCTGTACCTTTCTGTGCCTCACCAATATTGAAGGCAACCCCAGCCTGCCCTCCAAAACACATTTTGTTCTATTATTACACTATACCAGAAACACATCAGATACTACACTACCTTTAAAAAAGAAAACAAATTACTAAAATTATGACTAACGCACGACCCGCCTTGGAGTCCCCAGGGGGGGCGACCTTCTACCATGAAGATTATATGTTTGTAGCGGATGGAGTCCATCTGAACCAGGTGGGAGCAGCAAGATTAGGCCGCCTGCTTTACGACACAGTAAAGGATTTTCAGAAAAGGAGCAGAGCCAACCAAGTACCAGCAGGGACGAGGATCGAGGAATTAATCACAAATTCCTTTGTTTTGAGTGCCACTGGGGTCTTTTAAAAAATAATTTTAGGCCTTCGGTCTTAAGAGTCCCGTCACCTTCGCCTCGTAAGAATTTTGGTGCCGTTCCCAGGTTAATTAAAAACATGCAAATACCAGGCTAAATTATTTGGTTGTGTAGTAAATGTGTGTATTTACTTATTATTCATTACATGCTTAACTCTCACAGGTTTTATTCAGTAAGGCATTCTACAATGTTCCCTAGAAAAGATTGTTGAAGAAAATAGAAGCTGATGGAATAGGTGAAACTCTATTAAGACGGGTTAGGTCATGGTTAATTAGTAGGAAACAAAGTTAGCATAAATTGTATACAATTAGACTGGGGTATATTAAGAGTGGAGTTCCACAAGGATCCGGTTTAGACCCTCTGCTGTTCACCATTTGAATTAACGACCTTAATGATGGAATAACAAGCAAAATCAGTAAATTTGCAGATCTCACTAAAATAGGAAGACTGATAATTTGTAATCAAAATATTCAGACCCTTCAAAGAGATCTAGATAAACTAAACGAATGGGCAGTAAATTGGCGGATGAAGTGCTAAATAGATATATACATGCTGTATAGTACAATTTGAGAAATTAATAGAAAATGCATGATATATATTAGATAACATGGATATAAAAAACTCGGATAATTATTAAGATTTGGGAGTCATCGTCAACTGTTATTTTAAACCTAGAAATCAATGAAATTAATGCTCAAATTAAAGCAAATAGAGTTCTCGGATTAATATCTAGAGGTGTGAGAAACAGAACAGCAGACATAATCTTAAATCTTTATCTAGTATTAGTAAGATTTTGCTTAACCCAAAGGGCACCAGCACCGCAGCATATGTGTCAGCAATGTATGTAACTCTAAACCACAGCGACACAGCACATGCGTCGGCTTTGTCGACCTTATTTACTCTTGTCCTATGGTAGCTAGAGGGTTCAAATTTCTATGGGATATACCTTATAATTTTTCCGAACAGTGGCTGTACTTGGCAATGCCCAAGTTCAGCCGCTCGGGTGTGGACGGGTGGGTGGGCGACGCCAGTTTACCCACTTATCTCACCACCTGTGTTGGCACTTTCGACCTTGTTTACTCTTGTCCTATGGTAGTTAGAGAGTTCAGATATGCATGGTATATTCCTTCGGAATTTTCCGCGGTGTTGACGTGCGGGAGGAGGTGCAAAGACAGTTTCCCCGTTGACCACACGAGTGATAGGCTACATGATGTCTAACCTACCTCGTCGCCTCGCGATGTTGGAACAAAGAGAGGAGAGTGGGTATCGCTCCCTCACTGCTCCCCATGACATAGTTGACTCCCCACCAAGTGGAGAAGAGGAGGAGGAGGATGACCCAGACCCCATGGCATTCCTCAAAATTACGCCAGACCAATGTAGGAGTCAAAGAGACGAGCAGAGGATGAGAGGTGTCAAGTTATTACACAACATGTGTGTTCCTCCCCCACACCTGCCTTCACTACCACTTCCCACTGCCTCCCCACTAAAAATACAATGTGAAAACCCATATTTCTAAGTCAAAAGTGCCCAAAACAATGTGAAAAACTTATATTCTAACTATAAAACATACGATAAAGTTCAATAAACAGAAAGCTTTTCTGCGTGAGTGAGGCACAGAATTAAAGTGAAGTGGTTGCAGAGAAGTATCAGTCAGCTGGCCGTGTGTACGTGCGTGCGTTCTGTTGTTGTCTCGGGCCAAGATGGCTGCCCGTCGCGGGCCTTGCCGCTCGTCGGTATTTATAAAACTTGAATCTATGCACTTATCACTCTGTAACTTCACTTACAATTACATTATATGATACATGTTACTAATATATGAACTATGAAGGCACACATGATGCTCGTGTGGTGTAAATAACCGTCATTCGAAAACTGGAGGCATCGTACATCAGCCATGCTGCCTCGCCCAACTGTGGTGTGCAGGCATGGGAGGTTTGATGAGGCACCCGGCACCAGCTGATGGCTGAGCCCCCCCTCCCTAGGACCCCCAAATGAATAAGGTGATAATTTTTTGTTTCCTTCATTTCTAACCTATTTAACCCCCTCCGTCTCATATGACGCTACTGCGTCATATGGCGGTTCCGCCCAAAACTATCAAATGACGCTACCGCATCATATGAACCTAGTGATATAGCACAACAATAAGTTATATGACGCTTCTGCGTCATTTTGAACTCAGTAAATTAGGTAAGTTAGATCATAATCTGTCGGTTAATGGCAACCCAAAATTCCTCCGACTTCTAATGGTTTCTCAGTGTGAGAATGACTGTTGTGAGGGAAATACCGGGCGGTCTGCCAACCCGTAAGTAAGTTATTATAATATGTCTGGGGAGGGTGGGGGGGGGAGGTTAAGCTGTTTTAGGGAGTATGAAAAAATAAATTTTTACTCGGTCCTTCAATGTAATTTATTATATATTAGCTTGTGCTCAGTGGGTTAAGAATATGCTCCTATTACAGAATGTACACAGATTCCTTAGAGATATTAGCCTACAACGAAGAATGACAACAATGATTCATAATATTAGAAATCTTCCATTTGAAGAAAGGTTGAAGAAATTAGGCTTACATTCGTTAGAGAAACGCAGAGTTAGAGAGGATATGATAGAGGATTTCAAGTGGGATTAATAAAGGGGACATGAAAGATGCACTGAATCTCAGTGATAGCGAAAACAACTTTAACAAATAGTTTAACACCTTATTGGCGGGCTAGGCGGTCTATTTATATGTACCGCCCAGCGGGATGTTTTTAGCCAAAATAGGGCTGTTTACGTGATCATTTTCATGCCTAAATAAGACCCAGAGCGTAAAACAAGTATCTATCCCTGAAAGGGCATAAACAGAGCTTTCCAATGACACCACAACGATCCTTTTATGACCGCTAGTTTTCTTGCAACAATCGCGCAACACGAGTGCAAAAAGCATGTAATTCGGTACTTTCCCCATACAATTCAGTATGTAGCGAGTGAGAGAGGGAGGGAGGAGGTGGGATTCGTGTCAGTAGGTTCGCCGCGGTGGTCTGGAGCAGTCATACGCTCGCTACTCTCCTGCCACCACTTGTCTCTCTCTCTCTCAGCAACATTATGTGCTGAAAATGCCACACGACCTATGTCGCGCGCCGCCAGATAGTCCAAATTTATTATACTCGACTTATGTTGCGCGCCGCTAGTTAGGGGTTAAAGTTAGATAAATTTCGTTTCAGAAAAGATATAGGCAAATATTGGTTTGGTAACAGAGTTGTAGATATGTGGAATAGGTTACAGAGTGCTATAGTGGAATCAAGAATGATAGAGAGCTTTAAAATACAACTAGATAGGCATATGGATGAGATGGGTTTGTTGTGAAAGAGATCTGACGTGTGTGGGCCAATTAGCTCGCTGCAGACTTCCGTTCTTAAAGCTCCTACTTCACGTGCTCAGTCAGGCCTCACTTATTATATTGTATAATTTACCTATAATTAATTTTTGGAGTGGTGTAAATTAGTACTAATTATTGTATTGTAGGGCCTTAAGGGCATGCTTTTTTATTTACTGTTGATCCTCATTGGAATTATATTTTCGTTATTAATAAAATTAATGTCAGTCCTCACTGTGACTTCCCCTCATGTTGTCAAATAAAAAAGTGGTTTAAACGGTTATATTTTTCCTTTTTTCTACCAGGTGGACCAGTAATAATTAGCACTAAATTATACATAGTGACAATGTGGGCCTTAAAGGTATATTCAAGTAAAAATCAAGGACAGGGCCCTCATTGGAATGAATATGTTGATATTTTCATCAGATTATTTAATTTAAATTGAAGTTTTATTCATACAAAATTACGTATTTCATCTGAACTTCATATTATTTGATATATCCCTTGAATTATTACACGAGTGGGTTAAGCCCTAATGTACCGGCGACGTCTTTTAAAATTAATTCTATCTATATTTATACAATTTTGTGCAGTTTAAGAGGGATATGTGGTAGTGAAAAGGGTTAATTAAGATTGTTCCAAGCCTGTAATTGCTGGAAGTCCTTTCAAAACTGTGTAAACACGTTTAATAGTAGCCAGAATAAAGTTGAAAAGAAGACACTGGTACAGAAGGGGTTAAACTTGATAGCTTAATAACTATGTGAACATTTATCGTGCAACCAATTTGCTTGGGAAACAAAGTGGTGCTTACAGCTGGGTTTGGGGCTGGAAGGAATCTAATCTTCGAGGCAGAAGGAAGTGCTGGGAGGTGTGTTAGTCTACTGTCTGTGAATGCTCGCTTCTCGCTTGGTGGGAAGGCAGCCCAGAGTCCCCCTCCAATTTGCGGCAACTTTCACCAAACCGTGGGAGCATGGCATAATTCGGGAATCGTGTTTCAGTATGCTGACAATAAATAGTAACCCACATGGGGATGTTGAGAGGTTGAGCACTGTTGAGGGCACGGATCCGTTTATGGAAGTATGTTCGCTATTCAAGCCTGCTGACATTCGCCAAATTTGTCGCTAATAAAAATTGCACTGCGATTTACAGAAGTGCCCACCTCTGATATATATATATATATATATATATATATATATATATATATATATATATATATATATAATATATATATTATATATATATATATATATATTATATATATATATATATATATAATATATATATATATATATATATATATATATATTTTTTTTTTTTTTTTTTTTTTTTTTTTTTTCTATATTCCAACTTACTTCCTCTCGGGCATAGGCTGAGAGCATTAACATTCACCGCTTTACAATGAACAGTGAAGCCCGTGAGGTCTAGTTCCAGTCTAGGGAGTGAGACATGTGAAGCACGTAGAGTACAACGAGCACCTGCCATCTTGTTACAGAGAATCTGCGTAATCTGGAATTTCACAAAATCCCTTGTGAATTTGTGAGATTCAATTTGAAATGTTATAATTTTATGTTTCAAATACTTCAAGTTGCATTTTATAATTTTATGTTTGTCATTTGTTTGACAATTTAATTTTGACAAGATAGATAAATCTATGATTTATATACATTTCATTAATCATGTACACATATTTGAAAGTTCATTTGTATCTTAATATAATCTATATTTTATTAATTTCACCACAACACCAAACACCCTCAATGAAATAAATTAAAGTATATAATTATGATCCACCGGGATTCGAACCCGGGTTATTAGGATCGGTGAGATACATAGTAGTTTGGTTAAACTTAACCTAGCCTAACATGTCTACTATAAGCTATTCAAAATATAATACATGGTATCCAAAATATTTTAAAATATAATATATAATATAAATGTCACGAATTCATTAGGTATTTCATGAAATCCCTGATTACACAGATTCCTTTTAATATATATATATATATATATATATATATATATATATATATAATATATATATATATATTATATATATATATAGATATATATATATATATAATATATATATATAATAATATATATATATATATATACCCTATTATATATATATATATAATATATATATATATATATATATATATATATATATATGTTAGTAAAGCCAGGTAATACATTTTCTTTAATACATACGAGGTTGTTGTTGTTGTTGTTGTTGTTGTTCCCCAAGCTGCCTGGCCGAACAGCCCCAAGGCCCCGAGCAAGGCCAAGGCCATAACCGAGCGCCCCCACAGAACCCTCCCCGCCGACCACAATAAAGCCTGGATGACCGAAGCCACTCCATGGTGGGGAGCTTGAGGAGGGTGCGGAAACGCCCGGGAAACCAAAGCCCCACCCAGGGCCCTGTGCCCCTCTGCAATTATGAAGAGAAAGTTGAGGGGCAAGGGAAATATGTGACGCTTTGGCTTCCAATCTTGGTAGATTGGGAGGTCAATCCACGTTAGAGACGCCGTCACTTGAGATCTAGAAAATATATAAGTAAAAGGAACCGTCAGAGTAAGCTATGGGTATGGCTGAGATCGCTCAGTTCTCACTCTGATAGACCAGCCCATCACCACATGACTAGAACCCAATCCTCTCAGCATCAGCTAGGAAAGGCCCTAGAAAGCCGCGTTTGGCGGGGGGATAGCTCCCCTATTTCAACCCTTTTCGGGGTTGGGCACCCGCCAACATACGAGGTTGAAAGAAATGGCAATTTCTGCGTTGGAAATTTTATTATTCAAAGTTTCCAGGTCTCTGATGAGTTTTCGCTGGGTGGCAGGAAGTAGATGAAGGAGATGAGCAAAATTCATGGTGGTACAGGGTTACATAAATGTACATGATGATACAGGATATACGACGCGTTTCACTGGACAACCAGCATTATCAAGTAAGGATGGAATGATATAAAAGGTAAACAGGAAGGGTATATATAGAGGGTGGAGGATCAGAGGAGGCGAAAATCAGGGGGCAAAAGTCTGCTATTGGTGGAGGGGTATTCTAGGAGAGAGAAAGGGGGAACCGCTTCACGCATGCGCACTGGATGCGGGATGGTGGTTGGTTGGTGGGGTCGAAGCTGATTGGCTGCGTGTCGAGGGGCGTGGCCTAAGTTGTGTGGCGTCTGCGGAAGACGAAGCTGAAGGAGGTAGCGCGGGGGGCTGCGTCAAGGGCACCGGGGGGCGAGGGGGGTGTAAGGTCCTGTAGGGTAGTGCCTTTTGGCAGAAGGAAGGATCTGAAGGTCCAGATTTTGGTTGTTGATGTTGGGATGTAAGGCTTGGATATATAAAGCTTCCAAGGAGATTACCTATGCCACCCAGTGAAAACTCATCAGAGACCTGGAAACTTTGAATAATAAAATTTGCAACGCAGAAATTGCCATTTCTTTCAACCTCGTATGTATTAAAGCATATATATATATATATATATATATATATATATATATATATATGACAGAGTGGCCTTGCCAATGGACTGGTAACCCAATGGACCCGGGTTCGAATCCCAATATATCAATGGGAAGATATTATTGGGATGGAATTTGTGCTGTACCTAGTTTCAGTGCATTACCACAACACACCGAAATGTAAAAAAAAATACCCTCATTGCTCCCGGATTAAATAGCACTGTATGAATAATCCCATATTCAAAATATGCTACAAGGGGGCAATGCTTAGTGACTTGATTGCTCAATAGGTGGCGTTCTGAGAGTGAGGGTCCGAGTCTGGGGAATGAGACGGTGAAGCGCGGAGACGGAGCAACTTCAGAGATGGGATTGCTTTGAGCAGGGATGCTTCGCATGTCTCACTCCCTTGACTGGAACAAGACCTCACTGGCCTCACCGTGTTTAGCGGTTGAGTGTGCAGGCTGTCAGCCTATGCCTGAGAGGGAGTAGTTGGATTGTAGAAAAAAAAAAAAAAAAAAAAAAAATATATATATTTATATATACATATATATTACAGTATATATATATATATATATATATATATATATATATATATATATATATATATACCCGGTATATATGTAAATATATATATGTATTTATATATATACCGGTATATATATATATATATATATATATACTGTATATATATATATATATATATATACTGTATATATACAGTATATGTATATATAACCCTGGGGGTAAGGGATTAGAATATGCCCCACGTACCTACTCCGTGTTGTAAGAGGCGACAAAAGAGGTTGGGTCGGTGGGCTTGCGACCCCCACCCGGAAAAAAATATGTAGCAACGTTAAACGAACAAGCAGCCTCGGATGCGGACGGACCCTGTATTGACGAACCCCGATCGACTATGGACAAATTTACGGACATTCTGAGAATAGGTACATGGAACGTGAGTGGCATGAATGATGGCACAAAAGAGAAAGAGGTACTGGAAGTGTTAGTGAATGCCAGGCTGGATGTATGTGGAATGACGGAGACCAAATGGAAGGGTACAAATGTGAGAGAGTGGGAGTGTGGAATGGGTGTGTGTGCTGGAGTGAGTGAGGGAGCAGCGAGAGAATGTGCGTGTTTGTTTGTAAGTAACAATTGGAAGGAATGTGTAAGAGAATATGGGTCTGTGGGTTCAAGGATTGTGTGGGTGAGAATGAGAGTAGGAATACAAACGTGGGTGATTGTGTGTGTGTGTATGCTCTGACAAAGGATAAACTTGTAAGAGAGAAAGACGAGTTCTGGGTGAATGTGGAGGCGTGCCTGGATAAGTTTGACAAGAACGAAAGAATATTTCTGATTGGGGATATGAAAGGTAAGGTGGGTGATGGGAAAGTTGATGGAGTGATGGGAGGGTGGGGGGTACCGTCAGAGGTGAATGGGAATGGTAGTGGACTTGTGGACGTATGTGTGGGGAGGAGGTTGTGGATAGCCAACACCTTCTTCCGACACAGAATGATACACAGGTGCACATGGAAAGTGGTGTGGACGATGAAGGATAAGACAGCGGTAGAACGAAAGTCATTGATTGATTATATATGTGTGGATGAAAGAATGAAAATATCTGTGATGGATGCTAGGGTGTAAAGGGGTAGGGGTCTGTCTGATCATTTTGTAGTAGTAGCTAAGGTTAGGATACAAAAGAAGTGGGTGAGGAGAACTGGAGATAGGCGAGAGGAAGGTGGAATGGTGAGGAGGGTGGAGAGGCTACAGGAGAAGGAAATCAGGGAAGAGTACAGGAGAGCAGTAGAAAAACGACTAGGTGGGTTTCACCTGGAATATATGGAGGAAGTGGAGGAGATAAGCAAGGTGTTTTAGGGAAGAGATCTGTGCAGCATGTGAGGTGTGTGGAGTGAGGAGAAGAAGGAGGGGAGTGAAAGGTACATCATGATGGACAGAAGAGGTAAAAATAGCTGTAGAAGACAAGAAGAAACCGTATAGAGAGTGATTGGGTAGTAGAGGGAATGAAGATTTGGAGAGGCAAAAACGAGCGAGGTACGTGGAGAGAAAGAGAGTAGTGAAGGAAAGTAAGAGAAGAGTAGATGAGGAATATGGAAGGAATCTGAGTGTAAAATGGAGGGAGTGTAAGAAACTGTTCTGGAAAGAAGTCAAGAAAGTTAGGGAAGGTAGCAAGGGAAACAGTAAGGGTGTGAAAGATAAGAATGGGAGAATGCTAGCCAAGAAGCAAGAGAGAGTCGAAAGATGGAGGGAGTACTTCAATGAGTTGCTAAATGTAAGGAATGAAGAGCCAGCAAACATAGTTGGATATGGTATGGGAGGGAGAAGAGGAGAAGTAGTGGAGGAGGAGGTGGGGATCAGAAGGTCAGAAGTGTGGGAAGCTATGAAAAGAGTGAAGTTGGGGAAAGCACCAGGAACAGATGGAGTGTGTGGGGAAATGTTGAGGTATGGTGGTGAGATAGTGATCGAATGGGTATAGAAAAATTGCAAACTAGCATGGGAAAAGGGGAATGCACCCAATGACTGGAAGACTGGCATAATAGTCCCCCTATATAAGGGCAAAGGGGAAAGAGGAGTGTGTGGTAACCACCAAGGAATATGTCTTTTAAGCATAGTAGGGAAGGTGTACAGTAGGGTAGTGATCGTGTAGGGAATTTAGATAGATAGGTTAAATTATCAAATGACTGGTATATGAATTAATCCCGACAATAAGTTAAATAATAATGACCAATATGAAGAATTCAATGGGTCGTTTTCTGTCCTCTTTCACACGGCTAATTGATATGCATGACATGTAGGAATGTTCACATAATACAATATCAATACATAATGAGCTTAGCTTAGAGGACTGGTGATGTAGGACTGCATATATATATTAATAGTGGTAGGACATGGTGAACTGTATATTGAGTCAAGACCGGCGAGGGGTGTTATCGGTACGGTTGATTTGTAGAGACTGAGGGCCAGCGTTCTGTCGCTTCGCGAGGTTACAAATGACTACTGGCTTATCTAAAGCTGATGTATATATTTATGAATTACAGTTAATATTTAACCTACAATTAATAATAAACTACAGTACATAAGGTACTAGCCGAAATCGTACTTACTATACAATACCGACAAATTCAAATACCCAATAGGACTCAAAACTGTCGGGATCATCATATACTATTCCCGACATACTGGCCGCCACCAAAAACAATATACAGTAGCTATATAAAAAAATAAGGGGTATCAAAGATTCAAAGATCACCTTGGTTAATCTTAGATCTCCAAAGATCCACAGAACTCATAGCTGCCCTCCTTTTGGGGCGAGCACCACTGGAAGCCAAAGGAGGATTATCCTTCTCATTATCAACAGCTCCACCCTGAGGAGCACTGTCACCAGCACTCCTCTGTGGAGGTATATCAGTAGAGATTCCGATAACATCAGGCAGTTCTACATCCTGCTCCAAGGGATATAACCTTACGACTGGGCGAGTAGTAATCCCAGTCTAAGTATTTAATCTAGCAACCCTAATATGACCATCAATGCCCTGGAACAAATTGACAATCCTACCAAGCTTCCAATATAATCTAGGACATTCATCATGAATCAATACGATATCCCCGATACGAGGC
The DNA here is from genome assembly GCA_032716605.1 of Paralithodes platypus. Lineage (NCBI taxonomy): Eukaryota > Metazoa > Arthropoda > Malacostraca > Decapoda > Lithodidae > Paralithodes > Paralithodes platypus. The sequence continues at coordinate 47,873,082 of CM064523.1, read as the reverse complement.
CACCGTTGATTCGTCCCCTTGATTATATTCGAGTGACGTTCGCGAAGAGACAGCAATTATTCTTGAGACCACCTTTTCCATAAGTCGTCTCACACCTTGTTCATGTACTGGAAGCGACGACGTGTGGGGTCAGCATATCCGAACATAGGGTCTTGTATATCCTCATTGGTTACTGACGACCTAGGAAAGGGATTAAGGTTTTGTCCACGTGTTAGCATGGAGGGCGAAATGGGTAAGAGATCATCAATATCTGCCGAGGTATAGGTCAAGGGTCTGTCGTTGACTGACATCTCAATCTCCGTCAAGACTGTTTGCAACTCTTTTTTGTTGACCAGGGCCCTCCCTAGTACCTTCTTCATGGCAGACTTGACAATCCCTATTGTCCTCTCCCAAATCGCCCCGAACCATGCTGCACGTACTGGTATGAATTTCTATTGACAACTCTTTCCAGTGAGGGTAGACACAACCTGCGGGTAATCCATTATATCCTTGAGATAGTTGGATGCCCCGACAAAACAAGTCGCATTATCACTCAGAATCATTTGAGGGAAACCGTTGCGACCTGCAAAGCGTCTTATAGTATGTAAAAAACCCTCACTGGATAAGACGTCAATCAATTCAATGTGAATTGCTCTGGTTACCGCACATGTGAAGAGTACGTCATATACCTTAGTGATATTACCGGGTGATTCCCTAATTTGAATCGCTCCCGTATAGTCTACCCCAGTCACCAGAAATGGTTCAGTCCTTTGTACCCTGAAGTCAGGTAAGAGAGGTAGATCAACTGGGGAGTAAGGCTTACCCTGTAATCATGTACAGATAGTGCAGCTATTGTGGATCCCTTTAATAGCTTGTCGCATCTTAGGATCCACCAACGCTGTCGCATATAAGCCAGAACATAATTTACGCCAAAATGTAGGCAGATCCTATGGCATTTGCGAATTAACAGTTTGGTAATCAAATGAGAGGAGCTAAGGAGAACAGGATATTTTGCAGAATCAATAATGTCCGCCTTTTGTATCCTGCCTCTACACTTAATTATGCCTCCTTCCATATATAATCCTAGCTGTCTCATTAAGTTTGAGGGTTTGGCCTTTGACTCCTTGTTCAGTATTTCATGTTCAGTAGGATAAGATTCCTTTTGTACTAAACATATTATTTTTGCTTCTGCTGATCTCAATTCATGGAGTCTGATTTGCTTCGAATCTTCACTAAGGAAAGACCTGTGAGCAAGACTTCTCATGTTGTTAATGAAACGGTATATCCATGCAAATACCCGTATTACTTAATCATAGCTGCCATAACGTTCCCAGTCTACCAACTTGTTATCCTGATGTGTAGTACTCACAGTCGAACTCCTTAACACATCATCTTGGGGCCAACTTGATGGATCAGATATGCCTTCCCTGAAATCCTGAGGCCATTTAGTTGGAGATGTAAGCCATGCAGGTCCTTTCCCCCAAATATAGGATGACAAAAGCTGTTGTGGCGAGATCCTCCGGGAAATGATGTCACCGGTGTTATCTATGGTACTCACATAGCAAAATTCAGCTGTAGGAAATAAGTTATGTATCTCATCAGTGCAATTTAAAACATAAACAGGTAACACCTTCTGGCTGTGTACCCAAGAAAGTGCAATTTGACTGTCGCTCCAGACATAGACGTTATCAATCTGTAGTATGTCTGTATAAGCATCAAGTGTAAACTTTATTAGCCGAGCAGACAGAAGCAATGCAGTAAGTTCTAATTAAGGAACTGTGATTTTCTTAACAGGGGCTACTTTGGCCTTTGCTATAGCCAGTTTCGCTTCACTACCATTGCATAAGTATATTGCAGTACCGTACACACTATTACTGGCATCAGCAAAGGCATGTAGATCCACCTGTTGACCACTAATAACTTGACGATCAAGTTGAACCTTGCAACATGTGGAAAGGTCCGACCGAATTAACCGCCAAGTATCTTGTAGCTCAGTCGAGAGTGGTGTGTCCCAATCTAGCTTTAGCCGCCACAGTTGCTGTAAACACATACAAGCACGAATAGTTACAGGCAGCAAATAGCCTAGAGGATCAAATAACCTTGCTGACAAGCTTAACCAGTTTCGCTTGGTCATAATCTCACTGTTGCATGGTGTGTGACAGAAGGATATACAATCTGTGGTAGTGTCCCATTTGTGGCTTAAAAACTTCACCACACTAATCTCAGTAGCTACCTTTCAGAAGCAAATTGACCTTTCAAAAGATCACTATTAGTGCCCTATTCTCTAAAGTATAAATGAGCCTTGGCAAATATATCACAGATCTCCCAACATCTTTTGACCATTAAGTCTTCATCGTCTCCAGTGCCCTGAAGATTGTCCACATAGATCCCCTGCTTGATCTCATTCTTGAAGTCAGGATCTAGTCCAGCCTCCTCCAGATGTCGCAAGATAGTAGCGTTGAGAAGGAACTGGGAACAGGTCGCTCCGAATAAGACGACTTTGAATCTGTAGACCAGATACTCTTGAATCTAGATCCATTGGATCCCGTGGCAATAAAAATCTTGTTGAGTCCCTGTCCTCACGATGGAGTTGAAGCATCAGGAAGGCCTTCTCAATATCGGCGACCCATGCAAATTTATGATATCTGAAGCGTAACATAATTTGCGCGAAATCGGATACCTGTGTACAGACAATCATTCAGGCTATAAGAGCGATCACTGGAATTAGCTGAGCAGTCATACACAATACGAACATGAGTGGTTAGTGAGGCATAATATGTGCAACAATGTCTAGGAGTTGTGCCTTTTTGACGTACAAGCATGAACATTGGCATGATTGTAGACCATAACCAAGATAATATTTCTAGAAGTGGAGCCACCTGGAAAATGGCATATGGTGGCCATGGCGGCCATTTAAAACAAATGGCCGCCAATACTTGCCAAAAGCCATTTCTCACATCGAGAAATCTGTATTATATTCGAAGTTTCTAATCATCAATAGCAGAAAATAAGAATAAAAAAAACAAGGATTAATACAATTGTGGTCAGGAGAATTTCATTTATGGACAATAGCACTGGAATTCAGAAATAGCATACACATTTCGAAATTTGCGGAAATATGGGCAGGATTTCAAGCTTTTCTAGAGATCCTGTATACTTTCGCCTTCATAACTCTGAAATTATATTAAAATACAAAGAATATATTATGATATAACATAATATAGTTACTAAATATTACAATGTTCATGACAGATGTTGTGAGTGAGAACTGATGGAGGTTATTGCCTACTGCATGTTCTGTGTACAAATAACTGGTGGCGGGAAATAATCATGTTAAGAAGTGTTCAGCTTGTGGATTTACATCAGTCAGGTCCCTTCAAGGAAACACCAGGTGTAACTGACTGGACAAAGTGCATTCTCTGTCAAAAAGTAACAACTGAATTATTGCTTCATGATGTTGGTGTTGGTCAGAGATATTCTCTGCTCGCATCCAATATGATATGCTTTGCCGAGCTACATAAAATGCCCATTCCAATTGGCTTTAGGCGACTGGATAAATTAAATGGAGTACCACATGTATTCATTACTTTCATTGATTTCATTAATTAGGTTTATTTGTAAGTTAATTGGTGGGTTGGTGAACAAAATTATGAATAGAAGCCACTATGCTGGAGCCTGAGGCAAAATGGCATAAATCCTGTCATCTATCTATCTATTCATTGCCTGATGCCGTGATCCCCGAAGGTGTGGCCACGGACGAACCGCCCCCATGCACCTCTGTCCCCAGTCAGTCGATGCCCCTCCTCCCAACCAGCACTGCCTTCATCCATATACTTTCTCACTCCATCCTTCCACCTCTCCTTCGGTGCACCTCTCCCTCTCTGTCCTTCCACCTCGCTCTCATATACACTCTTAGTCATCCTGTCATACAAAATTAAATACCACAAAACTTAAGCGAACAGAAAAAAAGAAGTCTAGTAAGGACAGCAACGATCATTCTGCAACTGGAAAAAGTACACTCGTCAATGTGTCCCTTCTAAAGCAGCAGCAACAGATGTCTGCTTCTTATATGAGGATGTGTCGCCATCGGAACCTATCCGGGAGGTATCAACTTTTCGTCTAGATTCTTTTGTCCAAAAATGTGCATTACACCTCCAAGATGAACACCTTCATGCAACACTTAGTGCTGGCGATTTGGTTGCACAGGATGTGTAGATCAGATTTTTACCCTAAAATGTGTTGTGGAAAAATATCTGGAGAAGCAATAAAAACTGTATGTTGCCTTTATGGATTTGGAGAAGGCCTATGCCAGAGTGGATAGAGAAGGTATGTGGAAAGTACTTAGAATATACGGATTAGATGGCAAGTTGCTGAATGGCAAGTTGTTGAAAGCAGTGAAGAGCATATATGAGGGTGCAAATGTGGCAGTACGTGTGGAGAATGAGCAGAGCGAGTTCTTGGATCTGAATGTTGGGTTGAAACAGGGGTGTGTGATGTCCCTGTGGTGTTTACTATATTATATGGATAGAGTCATGAAAGAAATACAAGGAAGAGCAGTGGATGTTGGTGTATTGCTGATAAGGTAGGGAAACGAGTGGAAGCTACCTGTAGGGCTGTTTGCTGATGATACAGTTCTGATGAGCGATATTGAATGGGAGTTGCAGGGTCTGGTAAATATGTTTGGAACGGTGTGCGAAAAACGGAATCTGAAGGTAAATGTGGGGAAGAGCAAGGTTATGGCCTTCGAAAGGGGTGAAGCCACAGAGCGTGAGGTGAAGTTGAGCGGTCAGGCTATGGAGATTGTCAGCTCATTTAATTATCTAGGTAGTGTGCTGAGTACAGATGGGAGTATGGATGAAAAAGTGCGGGAGAGGGTGCGACAGGGATAGAGGGTTATAGGAATGGTGAAAGCAGTAACAAGAAATAGGGTGGTCAGCATAGAAGTGAAGCGGTCCTTGCATGACAGTGTGTTAATCCAGACACGACTTAAGGAAGCGAAGCATGGACGTTGGTGGAGAAACACAGACCAAGAGTGAGAGGGGTGGAAATTAGTTACTTGAGAAGTGCGTGCGGAGTTACATGGAGGGATAGACAGACGAATGAGGAAGTAAGTGGGAGGTGTGGTGTGGAGGTAGATGTGCTGGAAAGTGTGAAAAGAAACACCTTGAGATGGTTCAGTCATATGGAATGTTTGGGAAGCGAGAGAATGACTAAGAGGGTGTACGAGAGCGAGATGGAAGGACAGAGAGGGAGAGGTGGAAGGATGGAATGAAGAAGTATATAGATGAAGGCGGTGCTGGTTGGGAGGAGGGGCGTCGACTGACTGGGGACAGAGGTGCATGGGGGCGTTTCATTCGTGGCCACCCCTTTGGGGATCACAGCGTCAGGCAATAGACAGATAGATAGACAAAGTGGTTAGACATATTACATTTTTTTTAGCTCACATTGCCGTTGGACTTGTTAAAAAAAATTCAGACATGGATGAGTCCATTACATTAGTGTGGGGGAGGACACACTATAAAAACTCAATTATCTCTTTAACGATTAAGATTTACAATTTTTGTTATAGAATATTTTAAGTTTATAATCATCCATATAATCCTGTTCTGAAGTTTGACACATCTATTTTGGGACACCTGTTCAATAATAACTTTTGGAGGCCATTTTTTTTTTAAATGGCCGCCATGGCCAACAAGGGGCTTTTTCCAGGTGGCTCCACTTCTAGAAATACTACCTCCAGCATAATCTACAACTGTGCCAAATTCCATGCTTGTACGTAAAAAGGCACAATTCTTTCACCTATCTGCCCCACTAGGTGAACTGTCCTTTTGTATCCCATGGTGAGCAAGGTAATGAATGTTATCCCCATACTCACTGGCATCTACTCTTTCAACAAATCCACGTTGTACCTGCTCGTTAAGTATTGACACATAAGTTTCGCAATAATTTGAATCCTTGACAAACTGCTCCTGAAGGCCCCGTAACCTACCAAGCGCTAGATTGAAGTGTGTAGGTAATTTACTCTTATTGTCATTCCAAGGGAGCTTTACCACATATTGACTCCTGCCAGAGTCATAAGTTATAGTTACTTCGTACGAGCTCAACGATAGCTTGGACTCCCGATCAAGTTCATGTGGGTCAATTCCAATATTATCTAAATCCCATTGCTTATGTTTATCAGTGCATGGATTATCAGGAACAGTAGACCTAACATATTTGTCTATGGGGCTTACTGTTACTTTAAGGACCGTAACTACCTCCACCTTTGTGTCTTGAGATGAAGTTGCATAGGATCCGGAAATGGCATACACTTGTATTGTGGGGAGCAATATCAGCTTATCTATCCGCCGATATCCAGGGTGAACCAGGTCGTAGTAATAATCAGCTCTCCGACCAGTAGCATTATTCCATTGTTAGCAGAGAGTTGATCATCAGCCAGTTTAAAACCATTGCTTCTGAGATATTTCAATTGTGGTTGAATCTCTGATGCCACATAAAAACTGGGAAGTTTGTCGACCACAACAGCCTTGATGGGACATACCTTCCTTCTATATACATAGGAAATCTCCACTATATCATAGTCACTGGAATCTACTTCACCAGTGAAACCATGGAGACGCAAATTATCTTGACCCTTGCTGGTACACTTGAGATGTGGCAATGATGACCGCAGAACGAATGAACTCTGTGAGCACTGGTCGAGTAAGGTTCGCGTCATTATATGCTTATTATTATTCCCCACTACTGGCAGCATCATGTAGGAAGCATTTGCTATTCTCTAGAAGCAATGGGCATAGCAGATACTTTATTACTCTCGCTTTTATTTTTATCATGTGACTCTTTGGTGGTTCTCCCCTTTTCTTTGCCGTCTTGCCGATCAGACTGGGTACAAAAGGGAAAACCAATGCTTTCCTTTGCAATACCTACAGGGTTTGATGAAGGAATTGGTACAAGTACTGTTCAAGTGGTCTCTTGCCAGACAACTGGTGCATAAGTGAAGCGATTTAGCCTTGCCAATTTTCTGTGTAGCCTTAGGATACTTAGGACATTGGTACCATGGATGACCGTGTACGCTGCATAACTTACAACCTGATGATATCGTCCTCTTCTGTTTAGAAGTCTGTACCGGGAAAGCCGCAGTGGATGGCGACATCTCCACGTGTTGGTATTGTCCAGTACTGTCCATGTTGAACACCTCAGTCTGGAATATCTGCACCAACACTTCTAAATCCAATGGAGTGTCGCTTAGTTGCCGTCTAACTAGTTCCTTAATTAAGGGGAGAAGAAACCTTGTTCAGGATATGTACACTATAGATTTTCTCTTTCGTGATGGCCATCATCTCCATTGACCGGAGGAGGCTCTCAAAAGAGGCATAGTACTCCTTTAAATCTGTCACATCATATGATGGAGGATCTAGAGCGAAGAATTTTGTTATTAATGCTGTTTTTATTACTTCCTCTCTCCCATAAGTTCTTTTCAATAGCTCCACAGCAGACTCATAGCTTGTAGCTTCTAGCTTGTACCCCTCTATTAGCTTCAATGCCTCCCATTTCAACTGTCCACGGAGATATGTAAACCTTTGGATGGATGTAAGAGTCTTATTCCCCTCAAAAATATCAAAAAATCCAGTCCATGTAGTTGGATCCCCAGAAAAGGTTGGCAGAGTAAGCTTCGGAAGGTTAAAACCAGTTGCCTTTGTAGTACCAGTATCCTTAACAGGGTGCGAGTCTTGAGTTGAAGGTAATCTGGCTAAGGCTGTATTAATATCTTCAATATACTCCAGATCTGCTGACATCTCTTCTTCCACATCTTCAGGACTTGACAACAAACCATATACCTGCTGAGCATAACTATCAAAAGTGGCTAGCGATTTAGTTACAGTAGCCTTCTTGCCCTTAACCCTTAAAGATCGGGGCCGGACTTAAGTTCAGCTCCAATTTGCAGCAAGTTAGGAGCATTATTAAGGCTTTTAAAGGGTTAAAATCGAGTGCAAATGGCCGGGAGCGCAGCGGGCCAAACAGCTGACTCCCAGGGCTTACCGCCGCCCATTAACTCATGTTCCCTGTGTTCTCGAGAGGCTGGCAGTGTAGCCAGTAGTGAGCATAGCTGGGAAAAATATGCCGATATACGCTAAACTCCCATGTTACTGGTATCACTGTATGAGAACCACGAGTGCTACGTAGCTCGTTCTGGTCTACTTTTGAAGCTTTTAGCGCCTAGTTTTTTGCTAAATATTGTTTTTTTCATGCAGATACTTGATTTATCATTCAGGAGGGCCTGAATATGCCCAAATAAGCCCAAAAACGACAAGGGTTAATCTGATCAGCAGAGGCACTGTCTATAAATTCGTCAAGATCTCTTAAGCACTTATTCAAGCTCCCCTTCAACCCTCCCTTTAAAATATTAAGTTTCTTTAAATCTGTCATCGTTAAATTCGTATTCTATTAACTCGATAAACTACAATGAGGTCCGACTACTGACTGTCAATCGCTTAGGAATCAACAGCGGCAAACTCTCATAATGCAAAGTTATAACTCAAGAAAGTTATATAATAGTTTCATCCCCCTTAATCTAAATTACTTGGCAAAGTAAATTATCTAACCGGAAAACAACATACTGTACACCTGGGTTATCAGTGAGACTGGCTACTGTGACGCAAGATGGTCCCTTACCATTTTGACGATTTGGGCCAACAAACGCTCGCTGCCTTCATGGGTGAGGTGGACGCCATCCTCGGAGAGATACTGGCAATCGAAACTGTACGGGGAAAATCTACCACCAAGGTGTTTGTGTTTTCTCTTGAGGAGAGCATTCACAGAGTTCTTTACATTGAGGTATTCATCTGCTGGAATATCCCGAGGAGATGCCCTTTGTTCAATCCCCAAGCGACAGCGACCATTCGTGTGTGCCTCTATCTCAAGGACCAAATCCTTGATCATCACAGCTAGCTCCTGCAGGACTACCCCAGAGACTATGTCGTTGCCTCCCAATACCAATACAGTGATTTCGGGCCTTAGGTTCAAAAGATCATCCCAAGCCGGTTTGGTTTTAATGTTGTCGAGAGTGGCTCCTGGTGCACTAAACGCCCTCACTACTAACCCCGGATCATAATACTCTCTGCGGGACACTCCGAGGTGGCTCACATAGCTATGGCCTAATACGCTAACTACTTTCCCCGGGCTCTGATTATAGGAGGCGGACGGTACAAAGTTCACCCCAATGCCACTCCCTGGAGCTGCTGTGGGATGATTTATTTGAGCCATGATGTAATAAAAACAGAAATAAAGGCAATATCCATTCAAAAATAAAGGGTAAGGTGAAGAACTAACGCATTGAACCATTTCAGGTAAGCCCAGTTGATCAAGCCAATATCATGAGGTCTGACGACCGACTGTCAATCGCTTAGGAATTAACAAAGACCGACACTCATGACCGTAAGTATAAGCAACTTGGCTAGGTTATGAAATTTAATTAAATAAGGTCACATGAGAAACCCTGCCCTCCAGCACAATGTAAATTCGAGCCTCACAAAGACAAAACATACAGAACACCATAATTACCAAAACAAAATGAAGAACAACCACAGACACTTGTAGGCCTAGCCTAGCCCAACCGCGCGAAATGGAAGTGAACGAAACTACCCTCACACTCAGCACCAGCCCTGCAAACCCTCCAAAAAAGCTAAGGAGCACAACGTCCAAAAACCGGGAAACTAGACCCCCCAAAACTATAAAGACTATGCCCCCTTGAAAGAAAAAAAAACACGAGGGAATAAGCTAGGCTACTACACAAAAAAAGGGCAGTCAGCCCATCACTGTACGCGGCGGCATCCATTAATTTGTAATAGCACAAGCGAAAAACTGAAGCAAACAAACGCTATTACGGCAATATAATAAGTACCAGAGTAGTTCGAAGGACCAATTATTGTAGGGAATTTAGATAGATAGGTTAAATTATCAAATCACTGGTATATGAATTAATCCTGATAATTAGTTAAATAATAATTACCAATATGAAGAATTCAATGGGTGGTTTCCTGTCCTCTTTCACACGGCTAATTCATAATTATGCATGACATGTAGGAATGTTCACATAATACAATATCAATACATAATGAACTTAGCTTAGAGGACTGGTGATGTAAGACTGCAGATATATATTAATCGTGGTAGAACATGGTGAACTATAGGTTGAGTCAAGACCGGAAGGGGGTGTTATCGGTACAGTTGATTTGTGGAGACTGAGGACCAGCGTTCTGTCGCTTCGCGAGGTTACAAATGACTGCTGGCTCATAATAATTCTAACCTATGATTTGGTTTCATGATACATCTAGAGCTGATGTATATATTTACGAATTACAGTTAATATTTAACTTACAATTAATAATAAACTACAGTACATAAGGTACTAACCGAAATCTTACTTACTATACAATACCGCCAAATTGAAATACCAAATTGGACTCAAAACTGTCGGGATCATCATACACTATTCCCGACAGATTGAGAGAGTGAGAGTGAGAACGGAGAAATGGATAGGCGACGAGCAGGGAGGTTTTAGGAAGGCTACTACACAAACGAAAGAGCACCAACAGAGCGAGAGCGAGCACACGGGTCGGTTGAGCTCCTCAAAAGAGGGGAATTTTGGAGGGGTATAGTGGGGCTAAGTGACCGATACACGTATCAGAAGATCGGCGATGATACTGTGTTTCGGCACATAGTAAACAGAGCGTGGTTTCTTGTTTAAACATCGCCCATAAAGCATCTTTAGTATTATCTTGAGAGTGTTAATGCCAGGGGGGACAAGGAACCGTTACCCCAGCCCAGACCTGGCAGTGGCACATAACCCTACAAAATCCACAAGGTGAGTGAAGTGACGGAGTGTAGGGCAGGCAATTTCACCCTAATGGTTCCTCACCATAGCCCTCACCTTCCACCTACCCCGAGAATTTGACCCTCGGTCTTTCAAGCTCTCAAACAATTCTAACCATTATGAAGTAACTGCTATAAGGTTTATTTCTCTCTCTCTCTCCCTCTCTCTTCTTTTTTATCCTCACTCCTATTGTCATTATTTTTGTTCTCCATCTTTATTCAACCGTCACAGATCAATCTTTATTATTGTATTTTATTTGTTTTTCTCCAATATCATTCCACACCCAACTAGACTACCCCCTCTCCAGCTCGCTTGCTTTCTCCCTCGCCCCCGCCCCTGCTCTCCCTCTCCCTCTCTCTCTCTCTCTCTCTCTCTTAACATTTTGTTCAATTAAGCATTTTTCCATAATTGCTGTCCTAGATTCGGTTACTCACTCAGATCCTGGCTCTCGCTCACTCTCTGGCTCTCTCCCTATCTTGATGTTAGTGGCATTATTAATATCCTAAGCATTTATTAATACTCAGCATCAGGGTGGAGTCGCCAGTTTAATCATAGGATATAATTGGCGTGCTTCCTTCTAATTAGTAAGATCTTTTAGTTGTACTGGTGCCCAATGCCGAGGATTTATACATTAATAACAACAGCAATAATCTAGATATGTGCCAGGAGAGATTTCACGGGGTTTCTGAAACAAGGGAGACATGGCAGAGACGGAAGCACCACGGGAAAACCGGGCAGATCAGGAGGTCGGCTTGGTGGAGGCAGAGGAATGGATAATCTTGGAGGACTATGGCCTAGCGGATACTAAGTGTCTTAAGTGCCGAAAAACCAACGCAAGAAAGACGTCGCAAAAATGTTCCGGCTGTCTTAGATCTGTTCATTTAAGCTGTTGACAACGAAGACATCAGAAGAACAACCAAACTGGAAATGTCCCTCATGCCCAGGGCTCACTGCAGAGCCAACCAGGGCAACACCGGACGCCGACTTGATCCAACTTGTGACCAAATGGAAAGCGGATCCAGGTCCTTGCCCGGGTACCTAAAGGAGCCAGAATCCAAGTGGCAGAGGCCCTTACAACCATCATAAAGCAGGCCCTACAGCTGAAGACACCCATTGCATGGGCACGGCTCCTTGGTTTCTCTTATGGGGTACTCCGAAAACCACCCAGAACCAACATACAAGACCATCTCCAGGTTTCACTAGCCACCAGAGTGAAACGTCAAGTAGCACAGTATATGGAGGCAAACAGGCTGGTGGACCCCCCCCCCCCCAGAACAGCAACCAAATAGGACCCAGAAGCAACAGGACAAGGAAGAGGAAGAGGGTGATCAGCTACATAAGAGGGATACAGCGAAGCTGGCGGATAGTGACATCAAAGGGGCCGTCAGACTGTTGTCCTCTTCAGAAGGTTTTGCTGGCCATGGCACCGAAGTTGTCGAAGCCCTACGAGGAAAGCACCCACCTACACCTGGGGACCTAAGCCTCCCCCCAGCCCCAAATGACCATATACCCCAACCTTTAGTTGTCACGAAGGAGCAGGTGGTTGCCGCAGTGACTTCGTTCCCAGCAGGCTCAGCCGCCGGCCCAGATGGTATCCGACCCACCCACCTCAAAGGCCTCTTGGGTCAGGGATCAGGAGTAGCTGGGGAGGCACTCTTGGAAACCCTCACCAAATTTATCAACATGGTTTTAAGAGGGGAAGTACCCGACTGTGCCACACTCCTATTTTTGGGGGCATCACTCTGCGCACTGGCAAAAAAAGATGGCGGTGTGCACTCTATAGCAATAGGGAACACCTTCCGCCACCTTGCCACAAAGGTGGGTTTGAAACCACTTTCGAATGGCCTAGGTCAACACTCAAGACCAGTTCAACTAGGTTTTGGAACTCCAGGAGGGTGTGAAGCGGCTGTACACGCAACCCGCACTTACCTCAGCCAAGCCCGAGAAAAACGAGTGCTTCTAAAGATTGACATGCGGAACACATTCAACAGAATTTGCAGGGATGTCTTTCTCCGTGCATCTCGAGAGCACATCACCTATCTGTACCCCCTACTTTGGCAGGCCTATTCCAAACCTTCAATTCTGATTTTTGGCGAGACGGTAATCTCATCAGCGACCGGGTTACAGCAGGGAGATACAGGTGGTCCTGCTCTTTTCTCAATAGGGGTGGACGCAGCAGCTAACAAAGTAAGGTAAGAATTGATTGAATGTTTGGTACCTGGACGATGCAACCTTGGGTGGGTCAGTAGAGAATGTCCTAACCGATGTAAATAACATCATAACTGACCTCGGCCAGGCTGGGCTAGTGATAATGACACCAAATGTGAACTTGTCCTCCTCAACCACACACCTGAAGAAAGAAAACACACTCAGGCCCAATTTCAAGGCACATTGCCAGGTGTAAGGATCCTTCAGGAGCACCAGCAAACCCTCTTAGGTTCCCCACTAACTCTGGCAGCAATCCCACCAGCACTTCAAGGTAAAAAGGAGGAGCTTCAACGTCTTGTGAGTCGCCCGATACATATCGATGCCCACTCAGCTCTGGCCCTTCTCAAGAATTGTTTCTCCATCCCAAAATTCCAATACCTTTTGCGCACATCGATGACTTACATGAACAATGGTGGCCTCCAAGAATTAGACAACATAATCCGAGAAGCAGTGACCAGCATCACCAACGTGGAATTTCAAGATATGACCTGGACACAAGCCACTCTTTCTATCCGCCTTGGGGGCTTGGGCATACGGAGAGCCTCGGATATTGCCTCCCCTGCCTTTATCTCTTCCCTTATCGCAACCAACGACCTTGTAGTGTCCATCCTTTCTTCTCAACCCAGCATGACACTTAACCCGGGAACTGCGGGGAGACTCTTAAGAGTTCCCCCGGCGGACTGCGGGGAGACTCTTAAGAGTCAGAGAAAAAAAAATCAACTTTTGACATCGAAAACTTTTTTTTTTTTTTTTTTTTTTTTTTTTTTTGGGCCCCTGGGCCATGCACAATCTCAGTCCTCTACCTCCCCTCCTTCCCCACTTTCCTCCTCTCCTTCAGTTATCACCTATTTTCCCTGTTATTCCCTTATTCTGAGGTATATTTTCGTGCTAACATTAGAAATCCGGTTACAGGGTGTGGTCATCACTGATAGCAAGCGAATGCCAGAGAGAGAGAGAGAGAGTATCGATCGACTGTGTCTCAGTGGCCTTGGGGGAAATTGGCGGGAAAGCAGCTTGCCTCACCCATACATTATACAACTCGCGGGCTATATCTCCGATTTTGACCATCCAAACGCTGTTTTCACTCGTTTTATTGCTGTTTCAGGTTAATACCTTTATAATCAACCCATAATAGGCGCATATGGATAAGTATTAATGCTATTAATGGTACAATGAATATTTTAGTGACGGAAACACCTCAAATACGTCAGCACAGGGGGACGTTTCCAATTACCCCCATGCGCACTTGTTAGGTTAATAGGGACGTAGCAGAAGCGATTAACACCTGGAAGGAAAGTACAGGAGCAGAGGAGGAGCCTCAGGGTACCTCCAGGAGCAAGCTGAAAGTGTGGGATACCATCTCGGCAAAGAAAACTCAAGAAAATCTCCTAACCAATGCAGACCAGGTTGCAAAAGCACACCTCCAGGCAGCTGCCCGTTTGGAGAGTGGCTTGTGGTTACATGCCATCCCCTTCCCACCTCTTGGAACTCACTTGGATGCTGAAGCGCTCCGGGTTGCCATCGCGCTCAGAGTGGGTGCATCAGTTTGTCACCCACACACTTGCAAGTGTGGTGTGGTGATGGATGTTCAAGGTCACCATGCCTTGTCGTGTAATCTTAGCGCAGGCCGCCTGCCAAGACACTCTGCACTTAATGATGTCATAAAACTGGCCCTGCAGCGTGCTAACCGTGCATCAATCCTTGAACCACATGGACTTCTCAGAGAAGACGGCAAACGGCCAGATGGGATGACCACCTTCCCTTACAAGAATGGCCGGTGACTCGTGTGGGATGCCACATGTGTTGACACTTTCTCCATAACCAACATCACCAGAAGCGCCAACGAAGCAGGTGAAGCCGCACGGATAGCAGAAAGTAGAAAGCGAGAAAAATATCAAGTCATCGCCAGAAGTCATCAGTTCGAGCCTCTGGCATTCGAAACTTCAGGAGTCTTCGGCCCTACCACCCTTAATATGGTGAATGAAATAGGCCGTAAAATCAGAGAAGTTTCAGGAGAACCCCGGGAAACCCTCTGGCTCAAGCAAAGACTAGGGATGGCTATCCTCCGGGGCAATGTCACCAGCGTCTTGAGCTCAGTACAACTGGGCCATGCCACTGTGTGAGGCCCGGGCAGGAGTGGCGTATCCGTAGTCTTTCTGCGGTAGGGTATAAAAATAAACTTTATTTGTATTTAACATGTTTGATGTACATAAATAAAAGGAGATGTGTCGGATGGTTGAAAGCCACAGTTGCTCGCGCGTTTGGGGCTAGCAACACGTATTATGAAAAACACGTATCCATCATACAAATCACTGCCTCTCACTTCACTCACTCACCCCCGCATTTACCGGAGGATAACAGGTTATTCACAATACGTAGACGGAGGTCTTTGATAAAAAAAAAGGGAAGGGATGAGGAGTGTAGATCAGATTTTTACCCTGAATTGTGTTTAGGAGAAATATCTGGAGAAGCAACAAAAGGTGTATGTTGCCTCTATGGACTTGGAGAAGGCCTATGACAGAGTGGATAGAGAAGGCATGTGGAAAGTACTTAGAATATACGAACAAACTCATTTACCAGACCATGCAACTCCCATTCATTATCGCTCATCAGAACTGTATCATCCGCAAACAGCAGTATAGGCAGCTTCCACTCATTTCCCTCCCTTTTCAGCGATACACCAACATCCATTGCTCTTCCTAGTATTTCTTTCATTACTCCATCAATATATACAGTACAGTAAACAACCACGGGGGCATCACACACCCCTGTTTCAACCCAACATTCAGGTCAAAGAACTCGCTCTGCTCATTCTCCACACATACCGCCACCTTTGCACCCTCATACATGCTCTTCACTGCTTTCAGCAACTTGCCATCTACTCGGTATATTCTAAGTACTTTCCACATACTTTCTCTATCCACTCTGTCATAGGCTTTCTCCAAGTCCATAAAGGCAACATACACCTTTTGTTGCTTCTCCAGATATTTCTCCAAAACACAATTCAGGGTAAAAATCTGATCTACACATCCTCTTCCCTTCCTAAAACCTCCCTGCTCGTCGCCTATCAGTTTCTACGTTCTCACTCTCACTCTCTAAATCACTACCCTACTGTACACCTTCCCTACTACACTTAGAAAACATATTGCTCGGTGGTTACCACACACTCCTCTTTCCCCTTATATAGGGGGACTATTATGCCAGTGTTCCAGTAATCGGGTGCATTCCCCTTCTCCCATGCTAGTTTGCACATTTTCCATACCCATTTGATCACTATCTCACCACCATACCTCAACATTTCCCCACGCACTCCATCTGTTCCTGGTACTTTCCCCAACTTCACTCGTTTCATAGCTTCCCACACTTCTGACCTCCTGATCCCCACCTCTTCCTCCACTACTTCTCTTCTTCTCCCTCCCATACCATATCCAACTATGTTTGCTGGCTCTTCATTCCTTACATTTAGCAACTCGTTGAAGTACTACCTCCATCTTTCGACTCTCTCTTGCTTCTCGGCTAGCATTCTCCCATTCTTATTTTTCACATCCTTACTGTTTCCCTTGCTACCTTCCCTAACTTTCTTGACTTCTTTCCAGAACAGTTTCTTAATCTCCCTCCATTTTACACTCAGATTCCTTCCATATTCCTCATCTACTCTTCTCTTACTTTCCTTCACTACTCACTTCAACACTCTCTTTCTCTCCACGTACCTCGCTTGTTTCTGCCTCGCCAAATCTTCATTCCCTCTACTACCCAACCACTCTCTATATGCTTTCTTCTTGTCTTCCACAGCTATTTTTACCTCTTCTGTCCACCATGCTGTACCTTTCACTCCCCTCCCTCCTCTGCTCACTCCACACACCTCCTCACATACTGCACAAATCTCTTCCTTAAACACCTTGCTCATCTCCTCCACTTCCTCCATATCTTCCAGGTGGAACCCACCTAGTCGTCTTTCTACTGCTCTCCTGTACTCTTCCCTGATTTACTCCTCCTGTAGCCTCTCCACCCTCCTCACGATTCCACCTTCCTCTCGCCTTCCTCCAGCTCTCTTCACCCACTTATTTTGTATCCTAACCTTAGCTACTACTACATAATGATCAGACAGACCCCCTCCAATACCCCTATACACCCTAGCATCCAGCACAGATTTCTTCATTCGTTATACCACACATATATAATCAATCAGTGACTTTCGTTCAACCACTGTCTTATCCTTCATCGTCCACACAACTTTCCATGTGTACCTGTGTATCATTCTGTGTCAGAAGAAGGTGTTGGCTATCAACAGCCTCCTCCCCACACATACGTCCACAAGTGCACTACCATTCCCATTCACCTCTGACGGTACCCCCCACCCTCCCACCACTTCATCAACTTTCCTATCACCCACTTTACCATTCATATCCCCAATCAGAAATATTCTTTCGTTCTTGTCAAACTTATCCAGGCACACCTCCACATTCACCAAGAACTTTTCTTTCTCTCTTACAAGTGTATCCCCTGTCGGAGCACACAATCACTCACGTTTGTATTCATACTTTTTCATTTCTCATCCCACAATCCTTGAACCCACAGACCTATATAGTCTTACACGCTCCTTCCATTTGTTACTTACAAACATACACACACCTTCTCTTGCTGCTCCGTCACTCACTCCAGCACACACACCCATTCCACACTCCCACTCTCTCACATATATACCCTTCCATTTGGTCTCCGTCACTCCACATACATCCAGCCTGGCATTCACTAACACTTCCAAGACTTCTATCTCATTTGTGTCATCAGTCATGCCACTCACGTTCCATGTTGCTATTCTAAGGTTGTCCGTAAGATTGTCCATAGTCAGTCGGGGTTCGCCAACAAATGGTCCGTCCACATCCGAGGATAATCGTTCTTTTTTTTTACTTCATTATTTTTCACGGGTGGGGGTCGCAAGCCCACCGACCCAACCTCTTTAGTTGCCTCTTACGACACGCAGAAGGCATGTGGGGTGTGGAGGATTATATGGCCAAAAATATATCCTATCTCACCAATCAATAATAGAAAATAAATAAAAAATAATAAAAAATAAAGATTAAGATAGCCTACCTTATAGCATGAACTATATGGACAGATGAGTGTTGTTTAGTAGCCTAGTCTTACCCTCGATAGTCTATCTCTCAGGATACCCTAACTAAACATTGTATATATGGCCATGTATATCAATGACTTAGCTATAACTAGGGTCCTGGTGTAGTTCAGAGGATTCCGGCTTCGGTAGCTAGGGTTAAAGGGTCAAGACTCCGGGCCGGGCGCGGAGATTGTTGTGGGAGAGGTCACGAGACACGTCCTGGTAGTTCAGAAGTTAAATGTCATCTAGTCGGAATTTCATTTTCCGACTCTTAAATAAATGAAATACTGATTTGTGACCGAGGGTTCATTCCCTCTTCACTAAATCATATAAATGGAAAATAAGCATTTAATTATATAAATACTAATATAAATATCGTTTCACAACGATTTAGTAAACATACTATCTAGGGGTTGAGATTACCACAACAAATTGTGTATCGCGCCTGGGAGCGTGGGAATTTCCAAACAGATACCGAATACAGTACCTCTAAATCTAATCATACAAGGTTATATAAATAACTTAACTTGGCCAAGGTAATCTTATACAGTTCTAAATTGCTTAATATTAATTATCCTTTAGAATATTTACAATCACCAAGTTCTGGTAGGAAATTGGTCACTCTAATGAGGTTACCCTATTGGAAGGCTATTGCCAACACTACCTAGATACCCGTGTAGTCAATTTATTTCCTTTGGTGAATGCGGTCTGGCGGGAGAGCTGGTGGTCCAGGGTAAGGAATAGCTATAGCTGTATACCTCTTGCAAATAATGCAATTCTTAATACAGCGTTTAACAGCTTGTCGTCCCTTGGGTATCCAATAATTTTGCCGCATATAGGCTAGAGTGTCTGCTACCCCACCGTGTTTAGTGGTTTCATGCGCTTTTAAAACCATCAATATGGTGAGGTCGCAATCCTTGGGCAATAGGCTCGGATGCCGAGTTTTGAGGGGTAGATCAGCTTTACCAATACGACCTCGACAACATATGAATTCTTGATTGTCTAGGTACAGCCCAAGATCCTTCATCCTTCTGGTTGGCTTGGGATTGTGTTTACGTAACTGTGTTAATTCCTCCTCATACTTTTCAGCTTGTATCCTTCTGATCCAGTAGGTAAGTGGGTCTAATTCCTCCATCTTTACCTTCTTGCTCAGGAACTTAAACACAAATTTAGTTACAGTTAATAGTTTGTCCAAATTGGAGAACTTGGTGATGTCAATCACTGAAGGCTCTGGGATAATTATTGGGTCCATATGAACTTTATCATCATTAACCTTCTGGTATGATTTTTGGTCTGGCCAATCACTCTGACGTAGCCAAACCGGACCTTGAAACCACAGAGTTTCGTTAATCAGTTTCTTGACACTTACATCTCGGCTCACCAAGTTAGCCGGATTATCCTTGGTATTAACATGCATGAATTTATAGTTCATTTGCAGTTCCTTTATTTCGTGTACTCTGGTACGCACATAAACTATGCGACTATCATCCTTCGCTATTCAGTGCAAACATATCTCACTATCTGTCCATATATATGTCTCACCTACAAAAGGAAACATACCATTCAAATAAGTAGCTAACCTAGTTCCCAATTCAACAGCGGTCAGCTCCAACTGTGGAAGGGTACGTTGTTTTAATGGCGCTACTCGGGATTTAGACATAATCAAAGTACATCGGACTTCAGTGACACAATAAGCTACTGCACCATACGCCTTAGATGAGGCATCACAAAATATGTGCAATTGAGCACACTCATTATCAGAGGTAGGATCACATCTTCTAGGAAACTTGACTGATGACACCTTTTCATATTCCACCTGCCATTTATTCCACTCTTCTGTATACTTTCAGGTAATGGAGTATCCCAACTCAGTGCTTCTCTCCAGGCTTCCTGAACTAAAACCTTCCCTTGAATTGATATGGGACTAAATATGCCCAATGGGTCGAACATCATAGAGACCTGACTTAAGGGGAGGTATTTAGTTTGGTCCCTAGACCTCCATCAAGCTTAAAATTACACCCCCTTGAGTTCCTTTCAAGATAAATTTGTAAATTTTTCGGTAGAAAAATGTCCCGGCCGAAGGTCGGTTCCTCTTAAATTACAGGCTCGCTTTCGCTTGCCAGGATAAAATCGATACCTGAATTGCACGGAAGGTCTTAATATGGGGTGAAAGTTCTTAAAATCGCTAAACTAATCGGGCAAACGTTTTATAATATCAAAAGCAATGGGGCTAAACATGAGGGAGAAAGGGGTCAAGAAAAAAATTCCTCAAGTGGAGATCTCCCCTTAAGAGCGTGCGTTTTGTGAGTTTTACATCGGGAACTTGAGGGGCTTTAGATACATCTCATCAGTAGTCGTTTTCCACTGCAATCCTAGTACTGGTTGACATTCAGGTATTTGGTAGTCAAGATAGTCTCCTTTTATCTGGTCCAAAAGGATATGGGAGTTGAATTCCAACTTTGTAGTGGCATATTGGCTTTATTACATTCTTGCCTTGCCAAATTGTAGATTTCAATCACCTCTTCTCAACTGTCGGCAACGCCCTAAAGATAATCTATGTAAAACAGTTGACCCATTTCCGGTTTCTCTGTCTTCTGGAAATGATATCTCAAAGTGCTGCACAACAAGAAAGGACTAGAGCAGGAACCAAATAACACTGACCGAAAGCGGTATTCTTTTATCCGCCCACCAGGCTGAAAAGGATCTTCAGGCCAAAGGAACTCTGTGAATTTGCGGTCCTGCTTCTTTAACCCTATTCTCAAAAAGGCTTTGGAGATATCTGTCACAAACCCAAATCTCTTTGTCCTGAATTTTAATAGTACATCACCCAGTATTTCAGTTAGATTTGGTCCTACATAGAGCCAATCATTTAGACTGGCTTCATTCTTCACTGTTCGATAACTGCAGTTAAATACCACTCTGGTGGAGGTAGTACTGGAGTCCTTACTAACAGCATGATGAGGAAGGTAATGACCCTCTTTATGGTTTATTTCACCTGGGACCTCCTCAATAAAATCATTTTCCAACTGATCTTGAATTATTTCATGATAAGTTTCTAGTCGTTCAGGATATTGACGCAACCTCTCCACCATTTAATTCAGTTGACATCTTGACCTCTGGTAATTAGTTGGTAATTCAGGGGCATTTATCTTCCATGGAAGTCCTACCCAGTACTGGCCATCCTTATACTCAACTGTGTGTAGGTAGTGGCAGATGTCTTCAGGGGTGGGAAGATCTGCTTCTATACCCACAGTGTCCAGTTCCCAAAGTTTGTGAACAGGTTCTTGTTGTTCCTCCAGAATGTCTCCTAGTTGTGATGGAATTAATTCTGCACCAATTCTAGCCACCACCAGATATTGTGCAGGAGTCACAAAGACTGGATCCATCCGATTGTCTGAATCACTTGGGCTGCATGTGGGTAGAGATCCCATTATTATGTATCCACCTGATGAAGAAATTAATTGTATACCGTGTTTCCAAGTCATTTTTCGCAAGAATCGTCCACAATATTTGGAGCCGATGATCAGTTGAATTGGACCTACTACGTCAGACTATATTACGGTCTGCTAATTGGACACCACTCTTTGTTATGTAGTCAGATGCTTCCTTCAAACCCTTATTTACCACAGAGGTGTTCATGTCTTCCTTAACCACCGCTGTCATCTTACATTTATATTTGCCTAATCTAATCAGGGGTTTAACCACGTCAAATGTTTGCGTTTCCTTATTTGACAAGAATCCAGTTATTGCCATGTTCACTCTCCCCACTGTTGGCAAATTCATGGCTCTGACAACATCTCCAACAATGAAGGTCTTTTGCGCTCCAGTATCAAAGAGTGCTTTGACTGGCATAACCTTTTTTCCTCTGATCAGTTGAACCTCGGCTGTAGGAGTAGCTGCCGGCGTATGCATTGGGTTTCCTGTGGTCAGGGTCATATTCATACTTGTAGTTTTGGGTTGTACTTCACTGATCTTGGGACACAACGCTGTATGATGTACACCAGTCTTGCGCCGAAAACATTTAATTTAGTAGCACATTCCTCAGTAAAATGTCTTGAGCTAAGGCAAAAAAGACACTTACCTAGTTCGATGAGTCGTGGAAGTCTAGCCTTAAGATCTTGGTAAGTCCTACAATACACTGTGGAATGTTGTTCTGAACATAACAAACACAGTTTCCGGGTTTCTTGTTTTACCACTGGTGTGGGCTTAACCTCTCTGGTTACTTCTTGGGTCACTGGAGAATGGAGACGTGAATATTTTCTATGCCAAACCCCATTTGTTTTTGATACTGTACTAGTGTGATTATTCTATTGGACGGAGGTCACATAGGTACCAACCTCTTCCTTCTTGAACGGTTTTGCTTTTTCCTTAGTCCCTGTTGTAGACACTTTTGTATACTTAACCTTGTTGTCTCCTTCCTTGATACCGGTATCCTTCTTAGAAACCTGCATGTGTTTGTACAGCTCTCTTAAACCCTCTTCTATCTCTTGATACGTGAAGTAGTTCTTCTTTTACCGGTAGTGCAATTCATCACAGGTTTTCTGAGAGAGCTTTTGTTGTACAAAGTGGTTCAGGAGCCAAGAAGCTGAGTCAAGATCTTTCTGGGTACTAAGAGATTTTAAAACACAATTCAAGCTGATCCGGTATGATTGAAGATCCTGGTACATATGCTTAGGTCCTGATAAATCCAGCAATTTGTAAACTAGGTACTGTAGAGTCAATTCGGTATCTTCAAAATTTTCCTTGAGTACTTGTAGAGCTGCTGTATAATTGGCATCTGTTATGGGAAGTTCCTTAATAAGATCCAATGTAAAACCCTTAAGTTGACCCAATAAGTATGAAAGTTGATTTGCTGCAGAAATATCTGATCTGTCATGAACTAACCCCTTAAATTTATCCCAAAAGGTATTTCAATCAGATTGCCCATCAAATTCAGGTAAGGTTATAGGTGGCAACTTAAAGCTTTGTTGTCCCGGAACCGTAATACCATTACTGGTACCATTACTCCCTGTGCTGGTAACTGTCTCTGTCGCCAAGGATTCGAACCCGGCTAGTTGATCCAAATAATTTTCACGAGCATCTGCATAGGCTCGTTGTATTTCCTCAAACTTTTCAGATTGCTCATGTTTGATGTAAAAGTCCTCCAATTTATTGAAAGACTCTTCATAATTACCCCACCGGGTTTTAAGATATTGGATTTGAGACTTTAACAGCTCCTTTGGACAGGGTTCACGTCTTTTTACCTCCTGGCAATTACTTAATGCTCTAGTTACCCAGCCTAATTTCCCCACCATAGATTTTCTCAAGAGTATATCAGTCATTTTCGAAAATTGGTAATTATTTTCTAAACAATTATCAATGTCTATACTGAAGACTAATTTTCAACAATCAAATTTACATTTAGATATAGCCTAACGCATACTTAATTTAGCTGTTAATCTTTATTTAGCATTATACGCGTACCATTATTTGCTACAAATTCAGATAATTAATTAGTTGAAAAATATTAAGTCCACAATATCATTTACCTAATACGTGGGAGCCCACGCTAGTAGAGGGAGGGAATATATTTATTATTGAATTAAATTTTATATATGGTCCGCCCCGAGCATTTAGCTGGTCTACTTGGTCTTTCAGACGCGAGTGACATTAAGGACAGAACCAAAAAAATGGCCTAAATTATCAAATAATAGGGAGAATTTAGGTACCGGAATGAAGCTCAAGCTGTAAATGTTTAGTTAATCATTAATTTTGTATCCCAGATGTTAGTGGGTACCTGTGGTAGTAGTATTTTCTAAGGGGGGGGGGGGGGGGGGGGAGAACACATTTATTATTTTATCAAATTTGGTATATGCTCCGTCCCGAGCATTTATAAATACTAAAATAAATATCGTTTCACAACGATTTAGTAAACATAATATCTAAGGGTCGAGATTACCACTACAAATTGTGGATCGCGCCTGGGAGCGTGGAAATTTCCAAACTGATACCGAATACAGTACCTCTAAATCTAATCATACAAGGTTTTATAACTAAATTAACTTGGCCAAGGTAATCTTATACAGTTCTAAATTACTTAATATTAATTATCCTTTACAATGTTTGCAAACACCAAGTTCTGGTAGGAATTTGGTTCACTCTAATGAGGTTACCCTATAGGAAGGCTATTGCCAACACTACCTAGATACCCGTGTAGTCAATTTATTTTTCACATGGGGCATATTCGAATCCATTACCTCAGGGTAACATAACATATATATATAATTATACTGTATATATATATATATATATATATATATATATATATATATATATATACCGGTATATATATATCATCCAATTACCGTCCCATTAGTCTCACATCAATCATAGGAAAGCTACTAGAGTCAATTATTGCTAGTAAAATTAGAAACCACTTAGACACATTTAATTTAATAAATTCTTCTCGGCATGGATTCACTCAGGGACGTTCTTGCCTTACTAATTTGCTTAGTGTGTTTCTCAGAGGTATATGAAGCAGTAGATAATGACAAGTCATATGATATAATATATTTTGATTTGAGTAAAGGTTTCGACAGAGTCCCTCAAGGGAGATTGATGAGAAAAGTTGAGGCGCATGGAATAGGTGGGTCGTTGTTGGGATGGCTTAGGTCATGGCTAATTGGTAGGAAGCAGAGAGTCAGCATAAATGGTACTAAGTCAGAGTGGGTATCAGTCAAGAGTGGTGTCCCCCAGGGATCTGTATTGGGTCCTCTGTTATTTATTATATACATAAATTACCTTGATTTAGGTATAACTAGTAGGATAAGTAAATTCGCAGACGATACCAAATAGATTCAGATAGCTACATAGAATGCCTAAAAAGGGATCTAGATACCTTACACGAATGGTCAGTAAATTGGCAGATGAATTTTAACATTGACAAATGCAAGGTATTAAAGATAGGGAAGACGAATACTAATGCAAAATATAAACTAGCTACTGCTGAATCAGAAGACTCAGACTGCGAGAAAGATTTGGGTATGTTTGTTAGCAACGATTTTAAACCTAGAAAACAGTGTATAAGCGTTCGTAACAAGGCAAGCAGGATTCTAGGGTTCATCTCAAGGAGTGTGAGTAACAGAACTGCCATGGTATCTTGAAACTTTACTTGTCATTAGTGAGACCTCATATGAATTATGCTGTCCAATGTTTGTGTCCTTATTACAGAATGGACATAGATTCGTTGGAGAGAGTACAGCGAAGAATGACAAAAATGATTCATATTAGAAATCTATCATATGAAGAAAGGTTGAAAATATTAGGCTTACATTCGTTAGAAAGATGCAGAGTTAGAGGGGATATGATAGAAGTGTTTGGGTCAGTGGGATAATTAAGGAGACATGAAAAATGTACTGAAGCTCAGTGATAGCGAAAGAACTCGAACAAATGGTTTAAAATTACATAAATTTCGTTTCAGAAAAAATATAGGCAAATATTGGTTTGGTACCATAGTTGTAGATGGGTGGAATAGACTACCAAGTGATATATTGGGATCAAGAACGATAGGGAGCTTTAAGATAAAATTAGAGAGGCATATGGACGAGATGGGATGGGTGTGAGGGGGATCTACCAGGTGTGGGCCAATCGGCGCTCAGCAGACCCCGTAATCTTGTGTTAATCTCTGACCGTGTTGATGGGGTCATTACTCAAGGTATTAGTGAGTTTGGCCTATAATTGGGGTTGGGTGTGACAGGGATATGCCTTGAATGGGCCGATCGGCTTTTTGCAGACTCCCATTTTCTTATGTTCTTATGTTCTTATAATATATATATATATATATATATATATATATATATATATATATACAGTATATAATTATATACTATATATATATATATACACAGAAAGAGAGAGAGAGAGAGAGAGAGCGAGAGCGAGAGATTAGAAAGAGAGAGAAATTGGAAAGGTAACAACTGCTATGGAACTAATGTCCGTGGCAGGATTAGACAGTTAGATGGGTTAGTTACATAACATAGTTATAAGTGATCTTTTGTATATCTGGGAAAAAGAGAGCAACGTCTTAGTAATATATATACCCAATAATCCTTGATGAATATGAGAGGGGACTAAAATAAAGTTATTCATTTACAAACACAGTCAGTCGTGGGTTTGATGCAAGATATTTGTTTAGGTGAATTTTAATAGAATCAACGGTGGTGCAGTCTATATCGTCTCGGGGAAGCCCATTCCACAAGTTGACAACTCGATTGAAGAAGAAATTCTTTGATTCGTATAAGTTAAACGGTTTACCAATAATTTTGCAACTGTTTCCCTGCGTGTAATTAGATGGGTCGAAAGTGAAGTACTTACTACTGTTCAAATTGTCGATGTCTTTCATGATTTTGAACACTAGAATTAAGTCGCCTCTTAATCTGCGCTGGGTTATAGTAAATAGATTTAATCTGTAAGACGCTCCTTGTATGGTTTGTTCCTTAGGCTAGGTATAATTTTGATAACTCTACATTGAACTCATGCTAGCTTGTCTATATCTTTTTGGTAAAAAGGGCACCAGGATTGAATGCAGTATTCCAGAAGAGGGTGGACTAAGGAATTGTAAAGAGTTAGGATAACTTCTTTGGATTTATGCGCAAATGCCTATAAAGCCTATTATTTTGTTTGCTTTCTCAACAATTTTTGAACATTGTTGACTCGGTTTTAGGTTTCTCGATATTGTTACTCCCAGATCGGTTTTTCTGTCTACACTCTTAAGCTGAGTGCCATTCATCGAATAGTTTGCTTTCTCATTTTGGTATCCGATATGTAGTACTTTACATTTATCCGCATTGAAACTCATTTGCCTAATTTGGGTCCAACATGAAAACTTATCTAGATTGTGTTGCATATCGTCAACTTGTTCTTTTGAGAGTACGCTATTTGCAATTTTTGTATCGTCAGCAAACTTAGAGATTGTACAGGTGAGACCCTCATCTATGTCGTTGATGTAAATTAGAAAGATAATTGGTCCTAGTACCGATCCCTGGGGTACCCCGCTACTTACATTGGTCCATTTAGATGCCTTACCGTTTATGACTACTCTTTCCTGCAAATTTTCTATCCATTTTAACACACCATCTTATATTCCATGCGCTTTTAATTTTAGCAGTAAACGTTTGTGGGGAACTTTGTTAAAGCCCTTTTGAAAATAAAGGTATATAATATCTACAGCTTTACTCTCATCATAGAGGTTGAGGATATCGTGGAAGAAGTCTAAGAGATTTGCTAAGCAGGAACGTTTGTTACAAAAGCCGTGTTAAGTGTCTTTAAGTATGTTATTTTCCTTTATTATTCTATTGCACAAAGGAAGTGTTCACAATTTGAGGTTTTGACAAGAGGGTCGGGTTAAGACTTTCTTTAATAAAAAGTAAAACGCCACCTCCATTTATATTTATTCGACTTTTCTCAAACATTACATAACCGGGAAGTGAATATTCTGCTAAAAAGTCTCTGTTTTCTCTATTGAGCCAAAATTATGTCATGCCAATCACATCATCATTTTCTGTAAACACTAGTTCCTCTAAATCTGAACTTGTATTGTGTATGTTACAAGCGTTTGTATAGAAAACCTTCAAAGTTGCGGGTTTAGAACTCACTGAATGCTCTTTAATTGAATTTTTGGTTCTGGTCGGATTTACATTTATGTTCATGGCTGTCCTCGTCTCCAGGTAGTTTGTTGTTGTTGTTGTTCCCTAAGCTGCCTGGCAGAACAGCCCCGAGTCCCTGAGGAAGGCCATGACCACGATCGGGCTTTCCCACAGAGCTCTCATTAATTAAGTGTAGATTGTGTTGTTGGCGTAAGTGGTTGTGTGAAATGCAGTCTTCTACGATGTGTTTAATGGTATGGGGTGCTGTGTTACATCCCGGGCAGGTGTCGATGACGGAGTCATCCAGTCTCTTCTGATAGCTCAGGAGAGCTGGATGGTGTCCGCACCTCAGCCTGGCCAGGTAGACTCTGTCCTCGCGAGGAAGGGAGGATTCGGAAGGATGGATTTTGGGAGGTCGTGCTTGCAGCTGCTTGTTGTCTATGAGTGAGTTGATGGATCGTCGAGAGATATGAGTATGGATGTGCTTCTGGAAGTTGGGTCGGGGTGGGCAGGGAGGGAGAGAGGACAGTATTTGTGTGTGATACCGTGCGCTGGGTGTTGTTTTGATATTTCTTGGTGTCTGTGGGTGTGTTGCCATGTAGTTTAGTGGGTGGTCCTGGTTCGTAGAGGCTGCTGGCAGGAATTGAGTGCCTCTCATGTCCAGATGGTCTTTGACTTTGAGGATTTTGGTTTCTTGATGTAGGTGATCTGTGGGTGCAGTAGCTGTGCAGCCTGTAATGATCTTTAGGGCTTTGTTTTGAATAGTTTGTAATATCTTATGATGTGTTTCAGCTAGCTTAGAAGCCCAGGCTGGGCTTGCGTGTTCCATCACTGATCTTATGTATTGTTTATAGACTGTGGTGGTGGTTTCTTTGTTGTGTCCAAATGTTGTGTGACCAAGTGACCTGAGGGCGTTAAGTCTGGGTGTCAGTTTCTTTTTAAAGGTGGTGGGGCATACGAAATTAAAATTAATTTATAATGTATTTAAAGAGATGTTTAGCTCTCCAGTAATCAACCTGACTACTCCTTTGTCAAAACTAATCTTCAATATTAGAGAACAAATCAAAAATAGATATTGAATCGCGACCCCTTGCAACTAGTACTCACGTGAGGATGTGACGTAGGCCCAGGCAAACATTTGGGAAGTAAACATCAGCAAGCATAGCAAAAATGGTGAATAGGTGTGCTGTTTTCGGGTGTAGCAACATCCCTGGACCAAACATAGCACTACACAAGTATCCAAGTGATCCATACCATTGTAACAAATGGGTGAAGTTTATACAAAGAACCAGAGTGTGGGAGGCAAAGCCCAAAACAAGCTTCATATGCAATGGACATTTTCGTGATGAATGCTTTGACAATAAAGTGCGGTGGAATATGGGTATGGCTAGATGCACCCGCTGATTGCCTATACGCACTGGGGTCTTGTCACGCCCAGTGCCAGGTCCGTATATATACGGACTCGCCGAAAAAAAAATCGTAGCAGCGAAACGACTGCACCAATAGCTTTCATATTTCTACCACATGTACCTTACCCTTCTAGCTTCTTGCTACCACCACCCCAACTCCCTCCCACAATCCACTCGCCAACCATGGGTCGCCGCATCAGGCCATCACAAAGGAAAAAAGGAAAATATGTGGCGGCGAAACGACTGAACCAATTGGTTCCATATTTGTGTGACAAGTCCCCTACCCTTCTGTCTTCCCCCCACCACAACCTCAACTTCCTCCCACTACTCACTTCCAGCCTAGCCGTATATCATCACATACAAAAATGAAAATCCGTGGTGGCGAAACTATCTCACCAATCGGCTCCATATTTGTAACATGAGTCAATTACCCTTCTACCTTCCCCCCACCATCCCCCAAACCACCCTCCCACCCATACGTGCTTGCCAATTTCAGGAGTCAGGAGAGTGGATAATATGGGCTAACTTAAGCCTAGCCCAAATTATACAGTCAGTGTCGATGGATATAGGCCTAACCTAAGCTAAAGAAATTTATTGGCTGAAATTCAACTACTAGCAACTAGGCTAACAAAAAAAAAAAAAAAAAAACAGTGAGTGGCACAAACATTGTTGGGAAGGATAGGCTATGTAGTGACCGCGTACGGATACTCTCATCATGTTTACATAAGTTGATCGCCGCAGTTAAGTTCCCGTCTAGTTTTACGGCGATTTTTTCTGTTATTTGCACCCTGTTGGCAATGTATATGATGATGACAATAAGTCATGGAGGCGTGAGGGGCGGGCTTTCATTATTGTATCTAAATGCAGTCAAAATAGACGGGGACGGACGCTAGCGTCCGCCGCGGCTCCGAGTAGTGTAAACAAGGCGGGCGGTAATCACAGCTGCTTCTCCCTCCTCTCCTGCTGCTGGATCTCGTCCTACAGGTTCATACATATAAGCCTGGACACCACCAATATTCATCACTTGAGGTTCTTCGCCATAATCACAGTTATTACCCTCAGTATTGGCAAACGAATCGGAACTACTGTCACTATCCTCCATTTCCACCTGTCAGAAGAGCTTGTTGTGTTGCTGGGCATCAGAGCGCTAACACTCCGAATCCAGAAAAGTGTCACCCATATCCTATTTTGGCTTTGGCCATTATATAAATAATTAAGCCATTGTAGCAGAAAATATTGCACCAAAATCTATAGTGCACACTGCCGGTAATGATTGTGGAGGAAAATAATAGCATGCACACCCACCTTTAATGTTTGTGGTGTGCTGTTTGAATGTCATATGAATATCATATGTTACTCCTAGGATTTTGTGTGTGTGTGTGTATGTATTAGTTGTGTGTTGTTCATGGTGAGTTGAGGGATGTATTTGTGTTCTGTCTAGCTTGTGAGAAGGGTTGCGGTGGATTTGGCTGGGGCTAGATTAAGTCTGTTGTAGTGCACCAGCCATGTAGTGTGTTGAGATAGGGTTGAAGGAGATATGTTGCTCTTTTTGGGTTTTGGTGTGTGCATGTGAGTGTTATGTCACCTGCATAGGAGGCTAAGTTTATTTGGGTCGTATTGGGTGTAGTTATATCGTGCATGTACAGATTGAAGAGTGCGGGCGATAGGACGGTTCCTTGTGGGACTCCGGTTGGAAAGTTTCTGATTCTAGATGACTGACCGGCAAAATATACGTGTGCACATCTGTCTGCTAGGAAGTTGGCTAGCCACCTTTTTGTGTTGTTGTGCATGTTTGTGTTGTAGATTTTGTTTGTTAGGTTGTAGCGGGGGATGGCATCGAAGGCTTTACTAACTTTGAGTGTGGCTAGTAGTGATCTGTGTGGTGGTCTAGCTGAGTTGATACCGTCAAAAGCTCTTTGTGTAAGGTCTGTGAGAGGAGTGTTTGTGGAGAGCAGTGGCCTAAAGCCATGTTGTGTTGGAGCTAGGGGTAGGTCGGGTGTAATTAGTTGTAATACAAGGCGTTCCATGACTTTGAAGGGGGTACAAAGGAGTGTGATGGGGCGGTGCGAGGAGAGTCCCAGGTAGTTATCCCTGGCAGTTTGGGATTTCTGTCTTGTTGATGGAACTTTATCTATATTCGTGGTTCTTGATGGAGAGATATTTTTGGTTTCAGTATGCTGTGTATATAGAGGTAGTGTGCAAGCTATAAGCAAGTTTGTATGCACCAACTCGAATTTGCAATGGCGGAAATCAAAACTGCATTAGTGAAGTGTCGCATTTACCATACAATAACACTCCACATACACTTCATGTTTTACACATAGAGAGTGAGGGACAGAAAACAAATACAGTAAATAATTCTATAATTATTAGCATTATGCTCTATGACTGCTTACTAGTATCAAACACTCAATGGATGTGGGCTAATTATCACCGAGAACTATTCCAATACCTTTGTCGTTGTGTTCGGTCTCAATCAACTCCAAGCGTCTGGTAAGTCTTTGTAGATTCTCTTGACACGTCTCCAGATCCAATTGGGCGTCATCTGTTAAATAAATATCGAAATAAGAAATTAGCCATAAATATTACAACGAATATGCCTACAATCCAAGTCACCATGATTTCTCTATCATTTTCGTAGTTATCAAACTTCCGTGTTTCACACATAACAGGATTGTTCTAAATTATATTGTGGCAACTTTAGTATGTTGCATAATTGTTTATACAAAGAATGACATGTACAGTTGCGGAACTAAAAAACGAGGCAGAGGTTTGTTGTGGTACCTGGCAACACGTGTAAGTAAACAATGTAGTAAATTTTGTTTTATAAATGAACTAGAGGTGTTGCCTGCCTTATGTAAGGAGAGAGTTGATTGGTTGGCAAGTTGTCAGTTGTATTTTTGTGATAAGTGTCTATAGCTCTTATGTTCATAACATTTCATACCAAATTTGCCTTCTTATTACAGTAATATATTGTGCAGATTTATGTGATACAGTTGATACGAACTAACAATGTTATTTAATATCTATGAATAACTTGATGTAATTAAAGGACACAAGCAATGTGGGTATCACAGCTTTTACAGGGTGAGGGAAGATCATACCAACTGCACGGAAATAGTAGATATACAATTTCAGACATTGCATTTATTTTTATTGTATTATATTTACAGTTAATAAAATGCCAATTTATTATATTAGTGTAATGAGTAGAATGTGTGTTAAATGTAAAACATGACAAATTTCTGGAGAATTCATAAAGGATCGGTTTGCGCAAGTGTAGAATGCGTCCGAAACACACTCGTCATTTGCCAAGAAAATAACCTAGAACACAATACAATACCCTAAATAACAACGTTGGCTTGTGTTCTATGATCAAAAGAAACCCGGATATAATTATACAGGTTGTAAAGCAGTCTATTACAGCCAGACGGGTTCGTTGTTTATGATTATGTAATTTGGTCAGAATTCCATTTACATATTACCCCATGACCGATAGACAACTTATTAGATAACATAACAGAGTTGGATTTCTTCCGAATCATCGGATAATGAATGGTTCATCAAGTGTCAACCTCATAATACACACATTAGGTTCACAGTCTCTATACTGTATAATATATGTTACTTATCCAGCATATTATGTGTGCCACAGGTGTAACGTGTGTCATTCGCACGCAGGAGGACCTGGGATTAGTCCTCTCCGTATACAAAGTATATGTCAACATCCGTGGCCTCCCAACCCCTGTCTGCAATGGCGGACATCAGAGGTGTCTTAGACCTATTTTGTATGTAAATGTTAGGACCTGATCAGCATGACCGATCTCATCACACTGGTCACAGACTACTTCCAGAACTACAGCCACTCCAACATTACATTGAATACCACAGGAGCTAGTGATTATGTTACATAATAGCAACAGCGGAGAACCCACTCTATCTTTCATCTCCAACTTTTCTTCATATCTTCTAATCCTTCAGCTCTAGACCTCTAGTATCCCCTTACCATCACCAATCGTTCACATTCCCTCCTCACCCCAACTATTTTACAACAATAAAGGATGTGAAGCTAATTATGTCTGATTTTATAGATAACACTATGGCTTATTGTTTCTACATTAAGGGGAGGTTTTTAGTGTGTTTCCTAGATATCCTTCAAGCTTAAGATTACACCCCCTTGAGCCCCTTTCAAGATAAATTTGTAAATTTTTCGGTAGAACAATTTTCCGGCTGAAAGCCGGTTCCTCTTAAATTACAGGCTCGCTATCGCTCGCCAGGATAAAATCGACACCTAAATGGCACGAAAGGTTATAAAATGAACAGAAATGGGTTGAAAGTTCTTAAAATAGTCAAAATAATGGGGCAAACGTCTTAAAATTAGAAAACCAATGGGGCTAAACATGAGGGAGAAAGGAGTCAAGAAAAAAATCCCTCAAGTGGACATCTCCCCTTAAGGTTAGTATAAAGTCAATTATATTATACTGATTTTACAGAATTTAAAGCAACAGGCAACTGTTTTCTTATTTCATACCATTTTCCTCTCTATTGATAGTAATATAAAGTCGACATTCCTGTTTCCCCTGGCAAACTACTCACTTACATCCCCCATCCAACCCCCCTCCTCCCACACTGTATATTTAGAGACGAATTTACCCTCTATTGCTCTATGACACTAGGTTGATATATGTATGTTTCTTTCCCTTAAACACCAGCTTCCTCACGGCAGCAAAATGCACAAACATAGGTGTCAGGGCTGCCAATAAGATTCCGGTAACAATAATGACCCTAACTGTTCAGTTATAATACCACTAAAATTATTTCTGATTAACTTTCCCTAAACATAAGGGCTTATAATAAATATTAGGGAACTTGGAAACAATAAAATTGAGAATTACAAAACTATACAATAAATACATTTATTTTGGTATGCCTGGAGATCCAAGCAAACTGGATACATATCCTTCTTCAGAAAGAGAGAGAGAGAGAGAGAAAGAGAGAGTTTACACATAGTTAAGCGCTGCATTATAATATTGTGATGCATACTGTATCCATATTGAAATTATATATTGCACTGCCAAATCAATAAATATACTGTCCAGTTGTCAGTTACCATAACATAGAAATATTTCCATACATCACTTATACGAGGTCGATATACCGAGCTGAAACTTGAAATATTAATATGGTAGGTAGGCCTATACCCTACAGAAGGTTTTATGCCACCCTTTGAGGCAAAACTATTAAAGGTATATTACCATACAAGGCTCCCATTAAGGTGTCCAAGGTGTTATAGGTAGCGCCAACGAACTTGACACTTGTCTTGACCCCTTAATTTCTCATAACTCAAAATGAATGAAGGCAATCAAGCTGAGATTTCTATCATTAGGGAAGAGCCCACCAAAAAATAGGTGTGTATATTTACAGCCAGTTTGCTCTAGGCCTTTTTGAGTTATGAGAAGTTAAGGGGTCAAGAAAATTGTCAAGTTCGTTGGCGCTACCTACAGTATAGTAGCTCGTTACCATCTCCAGCTCAGGATGAACTGGAACGCTTTACAAAATGGGTGTGGCAAGTAGGTAGAGGAAAATATGTGTTTCCCGACAAAGGTCATCACACTAGGCGGACATACTCTGTAAAACATTTGGTTGAAATATAAAACGAAGGTGGCAAAGTGGCTCATTGAGGCCATCTAAAAACCATTGTTGTGAAATTACTTAACCTCTCAAAGCATATTTGTGTAATCACGTCGGTCAAGCTGATAAGGTGCAAGCATTTACATGCGACATTAGTATACGGCACCTCTGATGTCCACCATTGCAGACAGGAGTTAGGTGGACCTAGGTTTGACCATACACCTTGTACACAGCAGGGATCGATCCCGGGTCCTTCTACGTGCGAATCATGCACGCTACCCCTACAGCATGCAGGCTTATATTTTGAGTAAGTATATAACATATACATCGACGGAGAACATAAAGTGTGTACGGTATAATAATTATGTCACTTGGTGAACCATTCTATGTTTGATTTGGAAAAAAAATACAGATACCTTGCAGCAATGTTTTTGCTATGGCATTCCTGAAAATAAGTATATGTGTCTGCTGAATTTACATATACCTACAAAACACAGACTGCGTCTGGCTTACAGAGATGGCTTTAAAATGTGTAAATATTGGCGTCTCTTTTTATCATTGAACATAAGCCAACGTTAATTAAATGTAGTTTTGTGTTCTAATTATATTCCATAACATATGACGATTTATAGTAAATGCCTGGTTCCAGGTGACTTAATAGTCATGCTATTAGGACGCGAATGCTATGGATTAATTTATATCAGTCGTTAATTTATGATGACTTTGTGTAAGACAAATATGTGGTCAATGGCTCGGGAAGCCGACAGTTTGTTCTCTCGATGTTTGGGATCGAACCTGGACCAACGGGAGTGTTTGCCGTAGCTTCTATTCTATTGGCTGCAATACCACCCTTCTAAACCTAAACCTCCCTTAAAGCTAATTATTTTTATGTTTAGCTTAGGCTGAGGGCATTTGGATACAGGTGTGTAATTTAATTGTTCTCACAAGCATATTATAGTAAGAACACTGTGTGCATACAGACTATAAGCAACGGCTTAGTAAGCCGATAGGTTATGTATAAAAAGGATTGTCCTCTCTACTGTAATTGTTTTGGATATAGCCTGAAATGGAACTTGCTTGATAGAAGAACTAAATACACTCCTGTACCCAGTTGCCCTCAGCCTAAGTGCATCATAAGAGATGTTTAGGTTTTGAAAGGTAGTGGTGTAGCAGTAGAAATTATGCCCGAAACATTGGCTCAAGTTCGATTATTAGGCTATATAAGTACAACGTCAATTTTTGTTCGTTTGTAGTTTACTAATAGAAACATTATTTACTAGTGGAATTATGAAAATAATGAAAAATTTCTTGCATAATCAGTAAGTAAGAGCATAAGATATTTTGTAGAACCTGACAAAACGTAATGCAACTTGTATATACTGCACTGTGTATAGAATATAGTGCATATTATTTTATATCACAGCATAATATGTGGGATGTTATGGAAGTCATTTTAGTTATTTGTTCGAATCCATTCAGACAGATATTACCAGTTTTATTATATTCATACTACCTCAATATGATGCTATATTGATGTGAATGATCCTTGAGGAATCAAAGGGTTAACAAACTGACTCACTGTTAATAATCTTGCTACTACAAGAAACCTGTGCTAAAGGTGAATCAGACAATGGATGTAACTGAAAAATATAACAAATATAAGGCATCCCTTAATTGAAGGGTTTAATAAAATGTGTCATGGAGAGGGAGAAAGAGAGAGAGAGGGTGACCTAATGAATGTGAGTGTGTGTGTTAACAAAATAGAGGTAAGAAAGAGTGTGTATGAAATAAAGACTTTATGATGTGATCAAATTGAAATCACAAAATACTTGACATGCCTATGAGAGTTATGTTGATCTAAATGCGGAAATCGCTAATCAGAGGCCTGATAAACAAACGGATAGGATACTGTTGTCTCCATCGCTAGCAGCAGATATATGATTATTACCGATGGGTATAATCTTATGTAGCTGGTGGGTGAGGGGGTGGACGACGTGAGGGTCGAAGGGAAAATGAAGGAGGGTTTGGAAGGGCGTGGGTGGCTTGGCCTGAGATACCAAGAATTTAATTGCGTGCAATGCTTCTTGTTTAACAATATTAGTCCGACACCCAAATCACTTGCATCTTGAATTTGCAAACTGTATATGCTTATGAAGACAAAGCCACATTGTGCAAGTGAAGAGGAGCCTGGGTGTTGGTTGTTTGTTTGTTTGTGTGTGTGTGTGTGTGAGAGAGAGAGAGAGAGAGAGAGGGGGGGGGAGTAAAATAATAGTGTTATTCGTATCAACTGTACCACACAAATCTGGAAAATGTATTATTGTAAAGAGAAAGCAAATTTGGTATGAAATGTTACGAAAATAAGAGCTAAAGACACTTCACAAAAAGGCAACTGACAAATTGCCAACCAATACACTCTTTCCTTACATAAGGCAGGCACCACCTCTAGTTCATTCATAAGAAATGCTTAACTATGTTGTTTAATTACACGTGTTGCCAGGTACCACCATAGTAGTAGTAGTAGTAGTAGTAGTAGTAGTAGTAGTAGCGATAGCATAGCGAGAGATATGCAACATTGCAGGGTAGAAAGAGAGATTGCAGAGAGTTGGTGAGTGGACGGGAGTTAATGATACGAGAGGCCTTCCTTTCAACTTTGTCTAGGAGAGCGGTGTGAGAGAAACCTCCCCACACATGTGAACAATACTCAATACAAGGACGCACTGTGCCCCTGTACAGAGCAAGAAGCTGTGCAGGGGTAAAGAACCCCCTGAGGCAGTTGAGCACAGCCATCTTCTGGGAGGCTGCCTTAGCAAGACTGGAAATATGGTCCTTCCAAATGAGAGCAGAAGAAAAAGACACACCAAGAATATTAAGAGAAGATGATGGACTGATTTTTGTATTAATGAAGAATAAGGGATAGTCCGCTGGGAGTTCCAGATGGGTAGATAGATGGAGAAATTGGGTTTTGGAAGCATTAGAAGGTAACAAGGTTTTCTTTGCCTCGATTGGAAATAGATCAGAATTAAAGTGTTCTATGGCTTCATTACGTTTGTCTTTGAGGGATTTTGGAAAACTAATTGAGTAATGTAATATATTTATTAGTGGCCCCTCCATCACTGACGATGCGCCCTAAGTAAGTAATGGCCAATCTTTAAACTCAAGGCTCGCCGTTCAAACGACCCGCCTAGGAGAGTAAAAATATATGATTGCCACACATCGTGAGCGAAACGCTCTTAAATATAACAAAACCACACACGGACTCTCGTCCCTATGATGTGGGTACCACTACTAGAAAAAAACAGTAACATTTTTTTTTTAAAGCATTATATATGATCTAGCAGATTGCGCTTCTCATGCGTCTGCTGTTATTCTGCGTGTCTCCCAGGTCTTATCTGGGCGATTACGACCTTCTTCTCCTAGGCGCCGTCGGATCCGGACGTGTTCGAAGGTGTGCCCAGTCTCATGCTTCATTCTTCTCCTGCCTTCTAACTTGTGAGTCTTTTCTCATATGTATATGCCTATGCTGAAGTAAGGGTAGCTTATAGATTAGCTAGGCTGTGAACACCTTTTCCCACTCGCCTTTCGAGACTGTTTTCCGGATGTTTGGCAAAGGTCTTTGTCAGGAGTTCTTCTTGTGATAAGGCAATAGTCCCACGAGTGTTTTCATTTTCCCTAGGTATTCTATTTTAGCTCTTATAGACATGAGGCTTCTTTTAGAGAATCCGGGGCCCGCTTTTCGGCTACCTATTCGGGTGGGTTAAGCGGTTATATTTTCTGTTGAGAGGAACTTGTGCGTTTCAAGTTGTCTCACTTAGTGAGGGACTTGGCACCTGTTCATTACGCTTTTCAGCCTACGTTCTTGTTACTACGTGATGGGTGTTGGAGGGCTTCGCTGGATTCCAGGTTTGTGCTTGTAATTGATTCTACCACATGCCCCCGTCTAGTTGGCCTCCTGTAGGTTGTTTAAGTTATTGCTAAGATGTGTTATTTATTGATTTTTGTTTTGTTTTTGTTTTTTTAAGAGACAATGAACGGAGGAAGGAAAAACACAGATAAAACAAAAAGGTCCATGTGCCTAAAGGCATCCTCCATTCATAAAATGTTTGTAACAACTGGATTTAAACTTTTGTAGATTGTAAGTTTGTGGAAAGCAACTCGAGGGAAGTGAATTCCAAAGAGTAGTAGTTCTAGGGATAAATTAATTTTGATAAGCAGAAGTTCTGCATTGTGGAGGAGAAAGTGTAAATTCATGGGCGCTCTCAGCTGCCCTAGTTCTACGGGGAAAGATGTGGAGAGGCGGCACAATTGAAGCAAGTTCCTCGGAACAATTGCTGTGAAAATATCTGTAGAATAATGCAAGGGATGCAACGTTTCTTTGTATGGATAATGTAGGAAGGTCCTGTGTGATTGCAGGGTTATTGATTAATCTAATAGCTTTATTTTGAATTTTGTCCAACTGCCTCAATGCAACCACTCCACTTCCACTCCACAGAGGTGAACAGTAATCCATCTGAGAACGCACATGACTTTTATATATTACGGCCAACTGCTCGTCAGTGAAGAATTCTCGAACTCTGTACAGATTGATTTATTAATGTATGACTATGCCATAATTTTTGCACGTTGTCATATCTAGTGGTTTGGATGGTTGGCCCTTCCGGCGGGATTTGTTAAGTGAGACTTGAGACAACGTGCCTCTAGTCACTTCACACGGTTTTCCCGCCGGGAAATTTCCGGAAGTGTCTAGAGCTATGTTGATTTCGAATTATCTTTGGCACAAGATAGGTCGAAATATTTCTGTCTAGTTTTGCCAGCGGTGGTAAATTTTCGGGAGGCAAAATTTTACTTTACTTTGTTTATTGGGGTACCCGGCTTGGCCGTCACCCACAGGATATTTCGGCCTAAGGGCCTAGCAGAATACGTTTGTAGTTTGGGGCTACTAAGAACGCAAACCTGGTTAGTTTATAAGTGGGGAGCCGCTTCCGGCGGGTACAGGCTGAGCCGAATACGAACTCGCCTCTTCCTATCTTGAGCATCTCAGTAAACTGTGTAGCTATGAAAATTCAGCGTTGTCCGCCAGGAATTTGGAAACGAATGACTATAGGCGATTGTCGCCGGAATCAAGTTCTTATTTAGATGGGATGAGGTCAGTGTTGGTCAATTAGGTAAGAAATTATTACTCGAGTAACATCTGGTATGATACACAAGACTCAAGTCGCATCTGGAATCATACTTAATGTAAGGGGAACTAAGATTGTCTAGTGTTAGTACAATTCTTTGTTCTCACTGCCGTTGATTTTAACATTTTAGCTTTCCAGCCTGGCATGTTCCTATGAGCATTGATTCTTGAATTTGTTCAACCATCAGATGCGGTAGCCAAGTTACCACCCGGGACGCCTAGGAGGATTAGCAACCCCCCGGCGGGAGGGAGCAATGGATCATAGTGGGTATATGTTTTGTTCTGGCCTTGGCTGTGCAAACCTTGCCGTGTTAGGACATAAACTGTTTGAAATGTGTAACCTGTTTGGAAAGGTCAAGAAGTCGGTGGCTCTCTAAACCTTGCCCCCAGTGTTCAGCTCTTCGCAATGGCTTCCTCACCCTCTCTGACAGTAAATATAAGACAATTTTACTAAATATCAGATCCACTTTCGTACTGTAGTGCAAGAATGTTGCCCATAAATCTCTTCAGTTGGATGATCCTTTACTAGACGATTTATTGAAAACAGTTCCAACTTCTTATGTAACCAATAGCTAGTTCACCTGTGAAAAAGACAGTTTCGAAATCCGCCGATAACACTAGCGGTTGTGATGCTCCCTCCCGCCACCATAAAAGACCCAGGACCTCTGATGAGCCTGCGCCGGAATCGTCTGCTCCGACCTCCCGGCGCGCTAGGTCACGTTCACGATTGGCTAAGCCTAGGTCTTCATCACCTCTAAGCCTACAAGAAGCGAAAAATCACCGTCCCGACTTCACTTCTGCCCTGGCATCAGGCGATGGATGGTCGAAGGACTTGAAGAAACCCGCTAAGCGATGATCTACAAAGAAGTCTACCAAGTCACAGACTTTTGTTAAGCAGGAACACAAATCTTCATCGCCCCGCCGGGATTCTTCGCAAGACTCTGATGCGAGTGTCATAGGCCATACACCTCAGTTCACGATCCCCCGTTGGGTAGCACAGCCAGCGCCTCCAGTTCGTCCGGTACTCAGGGTAGATCGACACAGCAGTGGTCCCTCTAGCAGACAAGATGATGATATCTCCTATTCTTTGGGGCAGTTTGAAGACTCTGCCGCCGAACCTATGGAAGCCTCCTTGATCCCGGATCTCGACCTGGGTGAGGACGGTCTGCCCGGCGTTCCTGTATCACAAACATGAACACGTGACACTGCTGTCCGGGCTGGCGAGTCTCGGTCGGAGGATTCCCTAGCCCCCCCAGCCCGGCTACCAGGTGTCACCCCTCTGCTACAATATATCGCAGACGTAGAGGAGATTCCGTCTGGCCAGAGTGATTATCCTTCACCCTCAGGAATGCAGTGCTCGGAAGTCTCTCGCATTGCGGTTACATCTGACCAGGAATGTGGAATAGTGGTGACTAATGAACAATTCCAGGAGTGGCTCAATTTTGTGCAAACAGTGAAGGAAGAACGAAAGGTGAAAGTGTCTACACCTGCAACCCCGGCAGTGCGACCTCTTGGGCAAGTGCTAGATCAACCCTAGGTTAATATTCAACCTTCCCCTGTCACTGTCACTCCGGCAAATCCTATGCCTAGTTCCGCTTCTTTGACCTGACCAACAACAGTCCTCAGTGGCCTCGATATTTATATATTTGAATTACCTTTTTGAAAAGCGTTCATTGTCAGTTATTACATTAAGGAATCACCTCACAGCTATTAGGATGCCTTTTTTCGATTTAACTGGCCTTTCCATACCTGAGGCGGAGGAGAAGGAGTTCATGCATGCATGCTTCCGGCTTCGTCCCCCACCGCGCCAACTCATGCCCCCCTGGTCTCTTGATTTAGCCCTCAATATGCTTCATTTCATAAGTATTGTCACAATCCTGATTACAAGTTAAAGAAGGCTGTTTTTCTTATGGCCCTGGCCACGGGTAACAGGGTAACCGAGTTGGCTGCGATTAGTTCTGAACCATCTTGCCTACGGTTCTCTAGGCGTGATATGAATGCACATATTGTTCCTACTCCTAATTTTGTGGCAAAAAACGAACATGCTAATCATGTGTTCTCTAAGCTGAGGTCCCAGCCCTTAAGCACGGTGATAAACACCACTTATTAAGTCTGGTGAATGCACTGATTACTTATAAGCAGGAATCTTGACCATCTCAGGCCGAGTCCCTCTGGGTCTCGCGGACAGGTAAGACGCCTTCAAAAGCGGCAGTTGGCAGCTTTAATTGTTCAAGTTATTAGGGAAAGTAAACCGGTTGCTCTTGGGCGGGCACACGATATTAGAAAATGGGCAGCATCGCTCCGATTTGTCAAGAATTACTCCCTAGATGATATGCAAAAGACCAACTTGTGGTCTTCTCATCATTGTTACTGAAGATGTCACCCCGAAAACACCTCATCCCTTATTTGTATGAGGAACTTGCCCCGTTTTGGATAGGTTAGGGTAGTTTAGTTGAGTTAGTTTAATTAAATATCGCATATACATACATACATAGTATTGATGATGGTAATAGTACTGATGATGACAGTAGAAGGGATGGTAGAAGTAGTAGGGATGATGGTGAGATTAATGATGATGGTGATAATAGTAGTCATGATGGTGATAGTTCTAGTGATAATAATGACAGTAGTGGTGATGATGGTGACAGTAGTATTGTTGATGGTGTAAGTTCTAGTAGTAATGAATGATGGTGACAGTAGTAGTAATGCTGGTGACAGTAGTAATGATGATTGTAAGATGATAGTGATGATGGAACGATGGTGACAGTAGTAATGAAGATGGTGACTACTATTAGTAGTGATGATGGTGACCGTAGTATTGATGATGGTGAGATTAGTAGCGATGATTGAAATACTAGTAGTGATGATGATGGTAATAGTAGTGATGATGGTAACATATCGCAGAGTTGGGCATGTCATTTTGATCTTGGGCAACATGGCACATCTACTGTATTAACAACTTATGTATTTTGTTTATTATTGACAATACATTTGTTTTCCTTTATTTTAAATGTATTTTACTTTAATACTACCACAACCCTCACCACTATCACTATTACCTTAAACATCGCCGCCACTATTACACAGTCAAACGCAGGGCAGTGTTAATCAGCGGTACCAATGTAAACAAGGTCATCTTACTTGTATTTTCTACCTCCCCCTTCCACCACCACCTCCGCCCCGGGCCTCACCAACACTACTACCCAAACTACTACAGCCCTCCCCCACTACCACCACCATTACTACCACCCCACTACCACCATATCACCCCACTACCTAAACCTCCAATACTACCCTCATCAAGACGAACACCATTAACCCATCTAGTACCACCCCTCATCTCCACCACTACCCCACCACCGCTACTACACTCATCATCTCCTACACCACTACAACCCTCACCACCATTACCTTCACCACTAGTACCATCACCATCACAACCCCCTCCTCCAACACAGCTACAACTCTCATCAACACCAGCACTACTAATACTTTCACCACTAGTAAAACCACCACCACACGCCCCACATCACCACCGCTACTACCTTCATCAACACCAGCACCTCTCACTACCCTCACTACCACCCCCAGCAACTCACCAGCACCCTCACCACCATTACACCCTGCATCACTGCTAACAAATTTACATGTGTAAGAGGAGGCGACTTGATGAGACAAAATGTTTTTGACTCTACCCTTTAGAGAAGCAGGGTATGGGTGAAAACTCCCCACACATGCACAAAGTTATCGATGCATGGGTGCACCATACCCTTGTGCAGAGTATGAAGCTGTGTTTGGGTAAAGAACCCACTGAGACGGTTTAGGACACTTAACTTCTAGGAACTACACTATTGCGAGAGATCTCCTTTTCTTTCATATCAAGGAAAAGTGATGAAAATAGCAAAGCATGTAAAACTGCGGAGTTAA
This sequence comes from Paralithodes platypus, assembly GCA_032716605.1. Classification (NCBI taxonomy): domain Eukaryota; kingdom Metazoa; phylum Arthropoda; class Malacostraca; order Decapoda; family Lithodidae; genus Paralithodes; species Paralithodes platypus. The sequence continues at coordinate 47,829,140 of CM064523.1, read as the reverse complement.
AATAGCAAAGCATGTAAAACTGCCGAGTTAAAATAGCAAAGCATGTAAAACTGCCGAGTTAAAATAAATTAATGTTTAGATTATTGATCAAGTTTGACGTATTTTACGTATTAAGAAAATAAATAAAAACACTGAGTAGTGTGATGATATATGGTATCAATAAATAACATAAATAAATATATATGACAAATGTCTTTAGTGGCTTTTTCTTTCTCCCTGTGACGATGAGTTGAATATGTTATTGTATTCAAATTTTATTTTTTAACTTCACCACGGAAATAGGAAGACGGTACCATGGAATTATCAGTGTCACTTGAATTATTTATAATATGCTTCATCATACAATTCGTAGGATTTTCCCTATCCCTATTATATTAAAGGACATTAGTGATAAAAATGACAACAAATGCATTCATTCTGGCGTTAATGGGCCAATGGTGCAAACAAATAAAATAAAATAAAATAATAAAAATTGTCCCTGAGAGCTTATTTTAAATTATAGAACATTTTTAACTGATAATAATTTAAGTTCTCATTTTGTTTTATGTACACACAGAAGTGAAAGTCGCTGCATAGGATTTACCCCCTACTCCTACTACCCCAGAAGCTAGGAATGGGGTGGTCCCTGCCCAGACACCCTTACTACTCCTACCCCAGGCAGAAGGGGCAGTCTAGCGTCATTCACACTCTTATCATCCCTTTCACCAACTCATACATTCGGTACATTTCTGTCTGAGGGAACTGCTACTTGAGACATTGAACGTGTGACAGCACACACAGGGAACACTGTTGGCATCTCCTTTTCGAGCTCACCGGTTAGTGGCTCGTTAACAGGGGAAAGTGACAAAATAGGGTCTGGTCGGACCTTCTCACCTGCTACATCATTTCCCAAAAGGAGTGTTACCCCGGGCACAGGGATATCTTGGGACCTACACAAAGCTATGGTGGCCTGACCCTGTAGTAACTTACATTCAATTTCGCCTTTTACCAAGTATGCATAAAATTGGCCTCCAGCACTTCTCATTACAACTGGTTCGCCAGGTGGGCACTCAGTGTAAGGATTCACCATGAGGTTGCTAGTAGAACCTGTGTCTCTCAGAATTTTTACCTCATGCATACAACCATTTAATCTCACGTTGCCAGATGAAATAAAGGGACGGTAACTGTCCTGCACTGATGGTGAAATTATTATTGGCTTAACCCTAGTGGGTTGCACCACGCATGCTACTACACCCCTGTCTAGATGATTTACGTTAGCTGCTAGGTACTCCTTCTGTCGGGAGTCCTGCATTAAAGGAACTTTTGGTGCTAGGTACTCCTTCTGTCGGGATAGCTTCTTTGAGATTGTCATAATCCTGCCTAATCTCTGCTACTTCTGACAAATACGTGGCTCGAGCCTGCCCTGTCAAAACGGTTTGTAACATAAAAGGCCATTGATCTCTTGTCCACTTCATACCTCCAGTAACTTCCTCAAACAAAACAAAGAAATCCTGCACATTATCCTCAGTGAAAGTTGGAATGACACTAATCATAGTCAATCCCAGAGGGGGAGCAATTAAGGGAGCATTTGTATTGACATTTAGTTGAGCCGTACGATATTGATATTCACATTGTTCGGTCGTTGCTCTGGCTTTTATGCTGGCTTCTTCGGTATTTGCTCTGGCTTGTTCGGTATTTATTCTGGCTAGTTCTATATTTAGTCTGGCTTGTTCGGTCTTTGCTCTGCTTTGTTCTAGTTCGAATAATTGATCAACGGTAAAACCAGGTGGCAATTGTACATCAAGTTGGCTAGGTTTACTCGAGATCCCACCAACTGCTCCGTCACCCTCCTCGCCTTCTACAGGGAACTGGTGGGGTTTTATGGTCTGAGCCACCTCTACTTTGGACATGTTTGAGACAGTTAACTGGAGATGTGAGGCAAGCATTTTCAGTTCGGATTTTGACAGACAGTCAATATCAGGGGCTGTGGGTTCTGATTCTATGAAAACATGAGCATCTTCGTCACTAATTAGATCAGGCATGATTAATATTTGATTTGTAAGTAGTGCAACGGTAATGAAACTGAGTGAAACTGTATGAAACGAATCCTGGCAAGGTCGCCACTCTTCTGTTACGTATCTTGATCCTCAAGTGGTTAACTTGATGAATCTAGATAGCACAGAGATATATTAAGGTATCAGTCAGCTGAAGGCAAAACAAAAGTAAAATCTAATAACATTATTTCCTGTTGTTGCTTCCTTTCCTTTTTGGATCTTAGGACTTGGTATCCTTTATGGACTGATACTCTTTAATTATGGAAAAATACTGAAACTAATTAAAGTCATGTAGTATTTATAAAGAATTATTATTTAACCGAAGCTTAGTAGGCTATGGTTATGAACCGAATAAGTTATATCTAAAGAAGGACTATTAATTCTATAAAAAGTCTTGAAAGATAAATATTAAAGTAAGAATATTTCTGTCTCTTACCCTTTTTGAAATGAATAGCTAGTTTTCTTATATCATGTCCTTTTATTTATATTTAATGTAGTTATTATTCTTGGTTCTTGTTTTATGTTAATAGTATTATACTATTATTATCAGGATTAATTTCAAAGTCACATAAAAAGTTAGATATATATTTAATAATTAGATAAATGTATTTCTTAACCACGTAACATTGAGGTTTGATTATGAGTAAATTAAGTTACAGGATCGCTTCATAGATTCGATTCAGGTCTCACTCAAATAATATGAAAAGCAAAACATTTATTTTGAAGCTAAAATAATTTTCTTCAGCTTAGGAAATCACTAGAAGTAATATTAAAACAGCCATGTTAGTCTAAGGCGATATTACTAATATGAGACAATAGTATCACCGTTCTTGTTTTTACCAGCAATGTAAGCTTAATTAAAAGAAAATGAAAGAACTCGCAAGTATTAATATAAAACAATAGTATTACTTTTATCATAACCCAATTACTTAAAGAGTTGCTTTAGTCCACAAGTTAGTCAACTAAAATAGTTAAGTACATTATAGTAGCGTTAACGTTAATTCCCAATCACATATCTCACTAACCAACATAACGTAAGTGTTTACACCGAACACACTTAACACACACTTATATAATCTGACTGACAGTCACAATCCCATTATAATACTTCACCCCGTCTTCCTCCAGCTGCAAGTTCACCTTCCCAACTCCAAATGAGACTGATTTGAATGCCCACTACTCGGGTCTTATATACTATGCAATGATGGTGTAGGAACGAATCAGGAGGCGGGGGCTGGTGCGCGCCCCAATCACAGCTCCTCTAGTTGCGTAAGAGGTGCGTGGTCCAATGGAGTCTCCTGGCGTCGAATCATCGTCATAGCGTTGGGTCATCGAAGTAGTTTGCAGGGTCCCCTATCACGCACGCAGGTGTGAAGGCTTGTTTGCTGGTATGCGGACGAGCTGGTTTCCCCCTCGCTGGTTCGCTCGCTAGTCTGCTTCGCCGCCTGGGTAGTTTGGCACTCCTTCAACTCTTAATTCTAACCCTTAAATAAACATACAGGGCTCCGTATGTAAGAATATATATATATATATATACACCTGTTTTATCATCACCCATCCAGCCTTCAATAAACTTCTCTCCTCTACCTAACAGGTAAGATAGTATAATCACTGGGCCTATATTACATTTTTAAGACCTATTAGACTATGAAATTAACATCAAATGATAAGGTAAATTTCATTCTGCTTTTTTTTTTCTGTTATAGTTGTTACTGATTGTTGTGGCAGTCCCAACAGTAAGTGCTGGCAAACAGAAATTAATTATTTATTCTACAGTACTGTAGTAGATACCACATTAGCTAATTATAGTCTAAGGAAATTATTTATATATATATATATATATATATATATATATAATTATATATATATGCTATGCAAGATTGTTATCCAACAGGCTTCAGTATTATCTATTATCACTCCGAATTTAGGATAGGAACACATCGAGCACAGTGCATATGATAATAGTAAGCTCAATCAGGCAACAATAAACAAACAACGTAATTTACACTCTTATTTATTAACAGGCATTAATAGGTCATATACTGTATATACTACACTCGACTGTTATATGGAAAACAGGGAGCAAGCAATAAATACAGTGGAGAGAGTTAATAACCTTATTCTCAAATGGAGTACTAAATTCAGTTACACAACAATCAAGGATGGAAAAATATGCATAGGGTACAGATACATATATCAACAGAATAATAACATTGATAATAATATATATGGGAGCCAAGTGTCTAACGTGAAGTATTCTGAAATGAGCTACGCAAGAAAATGGAACGTATTGTTCACTGCGCGGGGCGAGTGCGTGGCGTAGGGGTAAGAAGCTAGGCCGCGCTCAGGTAAAAGATCAAACGTGCAGCCTGGGTTGGTATAGCTAGGATGGACTGCGGTCACGGAAAATAATAATATGAATGAATGCGATGTTAACTTAAGGGTTCAAACTAGGTGGATAATTCAAGTCTAAGAGGGAAGATAAGTTAAATTAGAATTTGACCCTCTAAGAATAAATGTGAATAATCTCTCAAACAAGACACGAATAATACTTCGATCAGATATGAAGTCAAATCACACGATGGAGGAATTCAGATGTAGTAATAATTAACGTGACTGAAGGATAAAGGATAACCCGAAGGAATACGGATGGAACAAATTTAATTTAGGAGCGCAGATATAAATAGCACTAATAAACAGCTTAATAAAATAGCTATATGAAATGGCGTACACGACGAAGTTATACTAATTAAATACCAAACTTGGCATTGACAAATTCCTATTTAAAATGCAGAACTATTGTAGCGCAATATTATAACCTTGAAATGGTTATAATAGATAATTACTAATTCAAGTAATAGAAGATAAATTAATAGCCAAAACGTAGGCTAAATTGACATAGGAATAAACAAACGGAATTCCTAGATAAGTGTGGAAAGAATTATATGATCCAATCGTATATTATTAGATCATTCACAAGAACTAATAGAATAAAACTTGTCAATGAATAAATGCTAATTCAACGAAAAGGGGTTTTGACTTTCAATACAAAGGGGATAATTAATAAAGCTCTCCGGATAGTAATTAAGTAGGTAAAATAATTTTTAAATTGGCGTAGGTTCTAGGTAAATACAAGATTTAAGAAGGGAATAAATTCACGTTATACACTTTGACTTCAACTTTGTTACACACAGAATAAAAGACACATAATAGGAAAATCTGTGAATATTCCGGCTAAGTAACACTGATAAAAATATGAAGATGAAGCGTGTGGATAAATTAGTTTAAGACGGGTTAACACAGATTTACAAGGCAATATCTCGTACTTGACCCGAGACCCGAGACCCGACCGACCATCCCCTGACGACCCCACACAATTACCTGGGCCTCGGCCTGTTACTCTTTCTATTAATTTCTGCAACATTCGCAGACTTTCCTCTAACTTTCACTCTGTTGAGCACCATCTCTCCTCCTACAAACCTGATCTTCTCTTCCTCACCGAAACCCAGGTGTCTGTAGCAACATCCAGCAACCCCTTCTCTGTATCCTCCTACTTTCTCTATCCTAGTTTCAAAGCCAAAGGCGGATGTTGTGCATATGTGCACAACAAACTCACTTGCTCTCGTGTTCCCGATTTCGACTCCTCTGAATTCTCAACTTTATGGCTCAAACTTTCCTGTCATTCTCTTACTAAATATTTCTGTGCTGTCTATCTTTCCCCTAACTCTACCAACTTTCCTAAATTCGTTGACTATCTAAACTCTACAGTGGAACACATTCTATCCATTTCTCCTTTCTCAGAAATCTCCATCTTAGGAGATTTCAACGTTCACCACCGCCAATGGCTCTCCTCTCACACTACTGATCCACCTGGTGAACAAGCCTACGTCTTTTCTATCCTAAATGACCTAGAGCAGTTAGTTCAGCAACCCACCCGTATCCCGGATCGCATCGGAGATCGGCCCAACATTCTTGACCTGTTTCTAACTTCTAACCCTTCTTCTTATACTGTCGATCTTTTCTCTCCTTTGTGCTCCTCCGACCATAAACTTATCTCTGTCACCTGTCCAATCTCTCCAGTACAGCCACCCGATCCTCGTAGCCGGCGGCGCTTGTGGCACATTGGCGCTGCCGACTGGGAGGCTCTTCGGCAGTACTTCTTTGATTTCCCATGGAATGATTTCTGCTTCCATGGCCGAGGACCCTCGGAGAGTGCTGAACGCATTACCGAGGTAATCCTATCGGGCATGGAAGCATACATTCCATTCTCTTTCTCTCAGACTAATGCTAAAAAATCTTGGTTTACTCACGCCTGTTCTACTGCTGACCGCAATAAGGAGGAAGCATTCAAACGGTACCGACGCCTTAAAACTCAAGACTCTCATTCTTCATATGTTTCTGCCCGGAATCAAGCCAAATCTGTTCTTCGACTTGCCAAACACTCTTTCATCAATAATAAATGCACTGAACTATCCAACTCTAGCTCTTCCCAAGCTTTCTGGCATCTAGCCAAAAACCTCTCCAACAATTTCTCTTCCTCGTCTTTCCCTCCCCTTTCCCACTCTGATGGCACAACCATCACTTCTTCCTCTGACAAAGCTAAACTCTTCGCTCAAACTTTTGCTAGAAACTCCACCTTGGATGATTCCGGTGCTATTCCTCCCTCTCCGCCCTCCTCTCTCTTACTTATGCCTAATATCCTAATATCTTCTAAAGATGTACTTACTACCCTCTCTGGGTTTAACACTAATAAGGCGTACGGTCCGGACGGTGTTCCTCCTGTTGTTCTCAAAAACTGTGCTTCCGTGCTGACTCCCTGCCTAGGCAAACTCTTTCGTCTCTGTCTATCCTCTAACGTCTTCCCTTCATGCTGGAAGTTTGCTCACATTCAACCTGTCCCAAAGAAGGGTGACCGCTCTCAACCCTCCAACTATCATCCAATTGCTCTTATCTCTTGTCTTTCTAAACTTTTTGAAACTATTCTTGCTTCCAAATTTCTTAAGCATTTCTCTTCTCACAATCTGCTCTCAGACCGCCAGTATGGCTTCCTTAAGGGTCGCTCTACTGGTGATCTTCTTTCATATCTTACTAACTCTTGGTCATCCTCCTTTCGGGACTTCGGTGAGACTTTTTCTATTGCACTAGACATATCGAAAGCCTTCGATAGAGTCTGGCATAAATCTTTAATTTCTAAACTACCCTCCTTCGGTTTCTATCCCTCCATCTGTGCCTTTGTCTCTAATTTCCTTTCCGGCCGTTCCATAGCTGCGGTTGTGGACGGCCATTGTTCACTTCCTCACCCTATAAACTCCGGTGTTCCTCAGGGCTCTGTCCTATCTCCTATTCTCTTTCTAATTTTTATAAATTATCTCCTTAACTGTACCTTAATTCCCATCCATTCATACGCAGACGACTCAACCTTACACTACTCCATTAGTTTTTCAGAACGCCCCAGCCAGCAATCCCTCAACGACAAACGTAATGAAGCCATAGAACTCTTAAATTCTGATCTAAATACTATTTCCAATTGGGGCAGAGAAAACCTTGTTAACTTTAATGCTTCCAAAACCCAATTTCTCCATCTATCTACCCGTCAGGATCTCCCAGCGGACTATCCCTTATTCTTCAACAATACAAAAATTGATCCTTCATCTTCTCTCAATATTCTTGGTGTCTCTTTTTCTTCTGCTCTCATTTGGAAGGACCATATTACCAGTCTTGCTAAGGCAGCCTCCCAGAAGCTGGGTGTGCTCAACCGCCTTAGGGGGTTCTTTTCCCCTGCACAGCTTCTTGCTCTGTACAGGGGCATAGTGCGCCCTTGTATTGAGTATTGTTCACATGTGTGGGGAGGTTCCTCTCACACCGCTCTCCTAGACAAAGTTGAAAGGAAGGCCTTTCGTATCATTAACTCCCGTCCACTCACCAACTCTCTGCAAACTCTCTCTCTCCGCCGCAATGTTGCATCTCTCTCGCTATTCTATCGCTAGTATAATAATCAGTGTTCCTCAGAGCTATCCCAGTGCATACCACCTCCTTTACGTAGGGCACGTGGTACCCGTCTTGCAACTCAATCCCACCCCTACTCTGTGCAACTCTCCAACCCAAGAGTGAAATGTTACTCTCAAACTTTCTTCTACTCAACATCTGAGCTCTGGAACTCTCTCCCAGAATCAGTCTTTCCCTCTTCCTATGACTTAAATTGCTTCAAACTCCGTGTGTCCAGGCATTTTGGCTCGAACGTCCCTTGATTTTGGCCCTGTCACTCTTTCAACTATGGGGGAGGCACTCGCTATAGGCAGTTATGCCTTTTGCCTCCCTCAATCACATAGAAAAAAAAAAAAAAAAAAAAAAAAACTTATAAATCACTTGTACGGATCAAACTTTAGTATTTCACACGATTAAAACAGATTCAAGACAGATCCTGGGCACAGGTCTAGAGTTAATTAAAAATGGAATATTCACATATTTTGCCTTACCTTCACCTAAAATCTTAGGCGGGAAACTTAGTTTGAAGCAATTTACGCAATGTTTTCCTAAAATCGTAACTACATTTACAGGAGTTTAACGTATTTCCTAAGCTTCGAAATAGTGTGGATCGGTTGTTGTTCCCTATATTTTGAGTATTGATATTATTTTATAGTCCTCTGGACTTACCTACGAAAATGTCTCCAATTTATCAAACTCACAATGAAGTACCTGGTAACTTGACCATAATTATGTTGAAGGGTTTGATTAAATTAAATTTCTATATTAAACCTCTCCGACATATAACGCGATTTTGAGCCTATTGGGGATACTTTAAAGCCATTGTTACCTTCAGGGGTATTTAGTAACCTATATTTTTAGTTTAGTTACTTCAACCTCTGCAGTTGTCTTTGAGTTAGCTGTGGGCAGAAAACTAATTTTGGAGATGTAATTATAAGAGTGAGAGAACTCTATTTCTTATTGCTAATCTGGCAACCTCTGCGTCATAAATGCGTGAAAGGGTTAATAGACAAAACTAAACCAATTATGTCCTTGATTTGTGTGAGTAGATTTCCTGTATACGTTAGTTTAAGGGGAGGTATTTAGTTTGTTCCCTAGATCTCCATCAAGCTTAAAATTACACCCCCTTGATTCCCTTTCAAGATAAATTTGTACATTTTTCGGTAGAAAATGTCCCGGCCGAAGGTCGGTTCCTATTAAATTACAGGCTCGCTATCGCTCGCCAGGATAAAATCGACACCTGAATGGCACGAAAGGTCTTAATATGGGGTGAAAGTTCTTAAAATCGCTAAACTAATGGGACAAACGTTTTATAATATCAAAAGCAATGGCGCTAAACGTGAGGGAGAAAGGGGTCAAGAAAAAAAATCCTCAAGTGGAGATCTCCCCTTAAAGTCCATTACTTTTGTTTTCTAATGTTAATGTCAAGAAAGGAAATACTGTTTTCTTTTTCTATTTCTGATGTAAATTTAATACTTTTATGTTGCGAGTTTAAGTTTTCGAGAAACTTTTGAACATGATCTGCTTCGTTAAAAATAACGAATCATCGACATGCCTCCTATAAAATATTGGCTTAAATTCTATGGGGCACTGGTCTAGTCATTTGATTTCACTCTCGCACATAAACGTATTAGCTTAAACTGGGTCGAGTGGTGAGCCCATGGATACCCCATCGATCTTTTCATCTTTAAAATCCAGTACCCAGGAGGTCAACCTGCCACAGATATAATATACAGAAAATATGGAAGAGAGATGCTGCAGGCTTACTGGAAGCTAGAAAATAATAATTTCAAGATACAGAAGTTCCACCTTGAGGAGTTTCGGGACAGACGGACGACGACGACGATGATGACGACGACGCCGACGACAGATTTATTTTTCTGGTGGTACCCACTATACGGGGAGGGTGGGGGGGGGGGGGGAGGGGGGCAACACCAAACTCTGCTTAAGCAGAGTTGATAATCTATTATTTATTTATTTCACCACAACACCAAACACCTCCAATGAAATTAATGAAAGCACATATGTGATCCACCAGGATTCGAACCAAGGTTATCGCATACATACTTTTAGACACCTTAACCATTACACCACCAAGACAGTTGAATGGAATACAACCACAATGTTTGTTTAATATTTCCCTACAACGGTTTCACTGGGGTTGTCCTATGACTGTATGTCTGTATGACTGTATGTCATCCTCATACAGTTTATCATCATAGTGCTGTCCTCTCGGGATCGTTATATCTATTTACCTCGACAAGTTCTCTATAATATTTATATATATATATACTGTACACCATACTATAAACATAAAAATCTTACCTTCTCCGGGCAATGGTTGGCCTTGAATGATGTGGTGAATTGCTATTACTTGGGAAACGGTTAGGGCCTGCTCAGCCAACGGTTGAAGTAAAAAATTTAACCCACCACTTACCGACAGAGCGGTAGTGGTAGAGACATACATCCAGAAAGTTAATGAGGCCAATAGTCCCATAGTGACCATGAATCAAACTGAAGCCAGATAGTAGTAAAAGTAGTAGTAGTAAAAGTATATTTTTTACTGGAAGGTGGAAGAATAGTCTAGGATATGTTGTAAGAGTTTCAAGAGAGGCAATACGTTGATTGAGCAGGGACTAATACTGAACTACGACTCACAATCATGGGCAGCATTATATTATAGGCCACCTAAGGACGGCAGTAACGTGGCTGATAACATTATAACCTCTCGCACTATAACTATCTACCCCTCCCCCATTCTTTCCCTCTCCCTCCCTCCCTCTTCACTCCTAACTCCCCTACCCCCTCCTCTCTCTCTCTCTCTCTGCAGTCCACGTTATATATATAATGGGCATATTCTATTTTTCACTACCCCCTTCAGGCATTTGGGAACCTTTATGGCAAACATACACAAACCAACACATACAGAAACATACATACACATATTTTATATACTGCGACGTAAGACATGGAGATAAGACAGCTTTGAGAAGTTAACTGATAGTATATAGACAGCCAGATAATGATGTTTGTCCTTCAGTTATAGATAAATATAACTCATAATTATATAATATATATATACTGTACTGTATATATACAGTATATATATATATATATATATATAATATATATATATATATATATTATATATATATATAGTATATATATATATATATATATATATATATATATATATATATATATATAATATATATACCGGTATATATATATATATATATAAATTATATATATATATATATATATATATATATATATATATATATATATATATATTATATATATTGTATATATATATATATATATATTTATATTTATAACCCATATTCAGAGCGACTGAATGAGAAGGAACACATCCGAGATATTTATATCAACCAAAAACTACGTGCCCTATGCCTGAGCGTCCTGATTGGCTATCTTCAGGTTAATCTTGCCATTTTACCCTGCCCCCTGTCGTGTCATTAAAGCTATATTTGCTGCATGTTTAGATAAACAGAAAAATCCATCCCTATGGTTAGTTACATTTACACTTAACACTCTCCGACTCATATGACGCGATCGCGTCATATGGAACTTATGCCAAAAACTCATATGATGCGATCGCGCCATATGAACTTATCTTATCATTCAACGGCGGCCTAGGCGGTATATTTGACCGTGCCGCCCAGCGTTTTTTTTTTACCATAAATGGCGTTGTTTCCGTGCTCTTTTTCATGCATACACAAGAGCCAGAGCGTAATACAAGTATGTATCCGTGAAAGGGCGATAATTGAGCTTTCCAATGACACCAGAACCATCCTTCTACGATCACTGGTTGTCTTGCAACGATCGTGCAACCGAAGGGCAAAATCGCTAAAATACGTTCATTTCGTTACATAATTACGTGTGTAGCGAGTGAGAGAGGGTGGAGTAGTGTGGAGTACATGTCAGTGGGCCCACGACGGTCATGGCGAGCCATCATGAGGCAACCTACGCTCCTCCCACCGCTCGGCTATCTCTCAGAGCTAATAATGCGCCAAAATTGCACACGGACTAAAGGCGGGCCCCGCCACATAGTCCAGGTTTTTAGATACGGACTAAAGTCGGGCCCCGATAGACAAGGGTTAATAGCTCTCTAATAAGTTTATGACGCAATTTTGCGTCATATGAGCTCAGTAAGTTAGGTAAGTTAGATGAAAATCTGTCGATTGGTGGCAACCCCAAGTTTCTCCGACTTCTAACGGTCCCGCAGTGAGGTTTTGACAGTTGTAGGGTACAGTGGCAATAATACTGTGTCGTCCGCCTCCTCGCCAGTAAGTTAATATATTATGACTGGGGGGGATATATGTGCTTCCTCCAACATTCTTCTCATGTGTTTATCTGGGTCTTTCTCTATGATTGCAGTGCCTTCCCATTAAGTAGATGTTTGCTTTGGTCTATGTGCACGACTGGGGAATTAGCTAACCTATATTTGTGTACATCAGTCTTATGTTCTGATATTATTTTGTCCATACCTCGTCCTGTTTCTCTTATGTACATTTTTGAACATCCATTATACGCTGTAGATTGTACTCTTATCATTGGAAACCCTATCTTGCTTGTCTTTGACTATTTCGCCTATTTTAACTCCTGATGAAGCTGCAATCCTTAGGCCTGCTTCCTGAAAACATTTATTCAGACATTAAGTTTTTGCTAAGTAATGGCCCCCTCACACATTCATGATTTGGACGGCGACATGGCACATATTGAGATTGGCGAAAAAGTCGGGGAGTTGGACAACGACAAATTAAGATAATAGGCTTTCATGAGGCCATCTCGTACCCAGAACGAGCATGCATGTACTGAAACCGAAGACAGAACATACCCAATACGAGGCATCGGTACTTCACTCAGAGACGTGGGCAATTCCAGCTTGAAGCATGCGACACTACCAAGAAACAACAAAACCTTAAAACGTACCTACAATGTACCCCGTATATGTAGGACCAGGTATGTGCTGATTACGTCCAGGTTTTGTGACAAGAGCATGGCCCAATATAAAAAGGAGGGACCCTCACCTGGATTTCACAGTCAAGAAGCAGCACAGAGCACGAAACAACACTGTTCTGTGTACGTACTGTGTTTGTACTACTAATTTCATGAGACACTGTCATATGTCGTCACTGGGTCAAGAAATGTCGGAGTGATATCTGATATAGTCTGTGTGAGTAAAGTGGTGTTTGGTCTGGTTACATGACGCACAAGATTTTAGTGTCGACACTAAAATGATGCAGTCTTCGACGACATCACGCGAGACTGCCAGACATGGAAAGAGACGTCACATATTTGATTACGACATCATCACGAGACAACAGTCGGGTCATGTCGTTCAAGTTGTGAATGTATGAGGGGGCCTTTAGGAACAGTTATATATCTTTTGTTTTCATTGTCTGATTGACCGCGTGCATTTTATCTTTTCTAATTAATTATGTCAATTGTTTCACTCTTAAGATTTAAAAACAAGCATGAAATGTGGGATATGTAAAACATTCAAACTCTTTCCTGTCTTTCTCTTCCATATATATATATATATATATATATATATATATATATATATATATATATATATATTTGTTTTTGTTTTTTTTGTTTTTTAAATGTGAGTGAGGGAGACAAAAGGCAGTACTGCCTGTATCAAGTACTTCCTCCAGAGTTGAAAGAGAGACAGGGTCAAAATCAAGGGACGTTCGAGCCAAAATGCCTGGATACACAGAGTTTGAAGCAATTTCAGTCATAGAAAGAGGGAAAGATTGATTTTGGGAGAGTGATCCAGAGTTCAGCAGTTGAATAGAAGAAAGACTGAGAATAGAAGAATAGCGTGCCACTTTTTGGTTGGAGAGTTGCAGAGAGTAGGGATGGGAATGTGTTGCAAGACGGGTACTATGCAGGCTACCTTACGTAGAGGAGGTAGTATACAATAGGAAAGCACTGAAGAACACTGATTATTGTAGTAGCGATAGAATAGCGAGAGAGATGCAACATTGCGGCGAAGAGAGAGAGATTGCAGTGAGTTGGTGAGTGGACGGGAGTTAATTATATGAAAGACTTTCCTATCTACTTTGTCTATGAGTGTGGTGTGAGAGGATCCCCTCCACACATGTGAACAATACTCAATACAAAGATGCACTGCACCCCTGTACAAAGCACGAAACTGTGCAGGGGTAAAGAACCAATTGAGGCGGTTGAACACACCCAGTTTCTGGGATGCTTCCTTAGCAAGACTGGTAATATGGTCCTTCCAAGTGAGAGCAAAATAAAAAGAGAAACCGAGAATATTGAGAGAAGATGAAAGATTGATTTCTGTATTGTTGAAGTGTAAGGGCTAGTCCCCTGGGAGTTCTAGACGGGTAGTAAGATGAACAAATTAGGTTTTGGAAGCATTAAAGGCAACAAGGTTTTCTCTGCCAAAAATGGAAATAGTAATTAAATCATAAGACTAGTGCTGCATGGCTTCATTAGGTTTGTTTTTGAGGAATTGCTGGCTGGGACGTTCAGGAAAACTAATTGAGTAGTGTAAGGTAGAGTCGCCTGCGTATGAATGGATGGGACTGGAGGTACAGATGAGAAGATAATTTATGAAAATTATAAAGAGAATGGGAGATAGGACAGAGCCCCGATAAACACCGCAGCTATGTAACGGCCGGAAAAGAAATTAGAGACAAAGTCACAGATGGAGGGATAGAAACCAAAGGAGGAAAGTTTAGAATTTAAAGATTTGTGCCAGACTCTATCAAAGGCCTTCGAAATGTCTAGTCCAATAGAAAAGGTCTCACCGAAGTCCCGAAAGGAGGATGACCAAGAGTTTGTAAGATATGAAAAAAATCACCAGTAGAGCGACCCTTAAGGGAACCATACTAGCGATCTGAGAGTAGATTATGAGAAGAGAAATGCTTAAAAAATTGGGAAACAAGATTAGTTTTAAAAACTTTAGAGATACAAGAGATGAGACCAATAAGACGATAGTTGGAGGGTTGAGAGCGGTCACCCTTCTTTGGGACAGGTTGAATGAGAGCAAACTTACAGCAAGAAGGGAAGACGTTAGTAGAGATACAGAGACGAAAGAGCTTGCCTAGGCAGGGAGTCAGAACGGAAGCATAATTTTTGAGTACAACAGGAAGAACACCGTCCGGACCGTACGCATTTTTAGTATTAAGCCACGAGAGGGTAAAGATTACATCTTTAGAAGAGATTAGAATATTAGGCATAAATATGAGAAAGGGGGGTGGAGAGGGAGGAATATCACCGGCATTATCCAAGGTGGAGTTTCTAGCAAAAGTTTGAGTGAAGAGTTCAGCTTTGTCAGAGGAAGAAGTGATGGTTGTGTCATCAGAGTGGAAAAGGGGAAGGAAAGACGAGGAAGACAAATTGTTGGAGAGCTAGATGCCAGACAGCTTGGGAAGAGCTAGAGTTGGATAGTTCAGTGCATTTATTATTGATGAAAGAGTGTTTGGCAAGTCGAAAAACTGATTTGGCTTGATTCCGGGCAGAAACATAGGATGAATGAGATATTTTAGTTTTAAGGCGTTGGTAATGTTTGAATGCTTCCTCCTTGTTGCGGACAGCAGGAGAACAAGCGTGAGTAAACCAAGATATTTTTGCATTAGACTGAGTGAATGAAAATGGAATGTATGCTTCCATGCCCAAAAGGATTACCTAAGTAATGCGTTCAGCACTCTCCGAGGGTCCCCGGCCACGGATGCAAAAGTTATTCCATGAGAAATCAAAGAAGTTCTGCCAAAGAGCCTCCCAGTCGGCAGTGCCAATGTGCCACAAGCTCCGCAGGCTGGGAGGATCGAGTGTCCGTACCGGAGAGATAGGACAAGTGACAGAGATAAGTTTATGGTCGGAGGAGACCAAAGGAGAGAAAAGATTTACAGTACAAGCAGAAGGGGTAGAAGTTAAGAGATAAGTCAAGAATGTTGGGACGATCTCCGAAGCGATCCGGGATAAGGGTGGGTTGCTGAACCAACTGCTCTAGGTCACTTAGAATAGAAAAGATGTAGGCTTGTTCACCAGGTTGGTCAGTGGAATGAGAGGAGAGCCATTGACGGTGGTGAACGTTGAAATCTCCTAAGATGGAGATTTCTATGAAAAAAGAGTTGGATAGAATGTGTTCCACTTTAGAGTTGAGATAGTGAAAGAATTTGGGAAAGTCAGTAGAGTTAGGGGAAAGATAGACAGCACATCAATATGTAGTTGAGAATGACAGTGTATACCACCTCCTCTACGTTGAGTACGTATCATCCATCTTGCAACACAATCCTACCCCTACTCTGTGCAACTCTCCAATCCAATATATATATATATACCAGTATATATATATATATGGGTGTGTGTGCTAGAGTGAGTGAGGGAGCAGCGAGAGAAGGTGCATGTTTGCTTGTAAGTAACAAATGGAAGGAGTGTGTAAGAGAATATGGGTCTGTGGGTTCAAGGATTGTGTGGGTGAGAATGAAAGTAGGAATACAAACGTGGGTGATTGTGTGTGTATATGCTCTGACAGAGGATAAACTTGTAAGAGAGAAAGAGGAGTTCTGGGTGATTGTGAAGGCGTGCCTGGATAAGTTTGACAAGAATGAAAGAATATTTCTGATTGGGGATATGAATGGTAATGTGGGTGATAGGAAAGTTGATGGAGTGGTGGGAGGGTGGGGGTAGCTTCAGAGGTGAATGGGAATGGTAGTGCATTTGTGGACGTATGTGTGGGGAGGAGGTTGTGGATAGCCAACACCTTCTTCCGACACAGAATGATACACAGGTACACATGGAAAGTGGTGCGGAGGATGAAGGACAAGGATAAGACAGTGGTTGAACGAAAGTCACTGATTGATTATAAATATGTATGGGTGAACGAATGAAGAAATCTGTGCTGGATGCTAGGGTGTGTAGGGGTATTGGAGGGGGTCTCTGATCATTATGTAGTAGTAGCAAAGGTTGAGATACAAAAGAAGTGGGTGAGGAGAGCTGCAGGGAGGCGAGAGGAAGGTGGAGTGGTGAGGAGGGTGGAGAGGCTACTGGAGGAGGAAATCAGGGAAGAGTACATGAGAGCAGTAGAAAGACGACTAGGTGGGTTCGACCTGGAAGATATGGAGGAAGTGGAGGAGATCTGTGGAGCATGTGAGGAAGTGTGTGGAGTGAGGAGAAGAGGGAGGGGAGTGAAAGGTACAGCATGGTGGACAGAAAATGTAAAAAAAGCTGTGGAAGACAAAAATAAAGCGTATAGA
Source organism: Paralithodes platypus (assembly GCA_032716605.1). Taxonomy (NCBI): domain Eukaryota; kingdom Metazoa; phylum Arthropoda; class Malacostraca; order Decapoda; family Lithodidae; genus Paralithodes; species Paralithodes platypus. Next base: position 47,811,862 of record CM064523.1, on the reverse strand, counting down.
GAGTGGTTGGGTAGTAGAGGGAATGAAGATTTGGAGAGGCAGAAACGAGCGAGGTACGTGGAGAGAAAGAGAGTAGTGAAGGAAAGTAAGAGAAGAGTAGATGAGAAATTTGGAAGGAATCTGAGTGTAAAATGGAGGGAGTGTAAGAAACTGTTCTGGAAAGAAGTCAAGAAAGTTAGGGAAGGTAGCAAGGGAAACAGTAAGGGTGTGAAAGATAAGAAAGGGAGAATGCTAGGCGAGAAGGAAGAGAGAGTCAAAAGATGGAAGGAGTACTTCAATGAGTTGCTAAATGTAAGGAATGAAGAGCCAGCAAACATAGTTGGATATGGTATGGGAGGGAGAAGAAGAGAAGTAGTGGAAGAGGAGGTGGGGATCAGGTGGTCAGAAGTGTGGGAAGCTATGAAAAGAGTGAAGTTGGGGAAAGCACCAGGAAAAGATGGGGTATGCGGGGAAATGTTGAGGTATGGTGGTGAGATAGTGATCGAATGGGTATGGAAAATGTGCAAACTAGCATGGGAGAAGGGGAATGCACCCGATGACTGGAAGACTGGCATAATAGTCCCCCTATATAATGGTAAAGGGGAAAGAGGAGTGTGGGGTAACCATTGAGGAATATGCCTTTTAAGCGTAGTAGGGAAGGTGTACAGTAGGGTAGTGATTGAGAGAGTGAGAGTGAGAACGGAAAAATGGATAGGCGACGAGCAGGGAGGTTTTAGGAAGGGAAGAGGATGTGTAGATAAGATTTTTACCCTAAATTGTGTTGTGGAGAAATGTCTGGAGAAGAAACAAAAGGTGTATGTTGCCTTTATGGACTTGGAGAAGGCCTATGACAGAGTGGATAGAGAAGACATGTGGAAAGTACTTAGAATATACGGAGTAGATGGCAAGTTGCTGAAAGCAGTGAAGAGCATGTATGAGGGTGCAAAGGCAGCAGTACGTGTGGAGAATAAGCAGAGCGAGTTCTTTGACCTGATTGTTGGGTTGAAACAGGGGTGTGTGATGTCCCCGTGGTTGTTTACTGTATATATGGATGGAGTCATGAAAGAAATACTAGGAAGAGCAGTGGATGTTGGTGTATCGCTGAAAAGGGAGGGAAATGAGTGGAATCTGCCTATACTGCTGTTTGCGGATGACACAGTTCTGATGAGCGATAATGAATGGGAGTTGCAGGGTCTGGTAAATGAGTTTGGAACAGAGTGCGAAAAACGGAATTTGAAGGTAAATGCAGGAAAAAGCAAGGTTATGGTCTTCGAAAGGGGTGAAGTCACAGAGTATGAGATGAAGTTGAACGGTCAGGCTATGGAGATCGTCAGCTCTTTTAGGTATCTGGACAGTGTGTTGAGTAAAGATGGGACTGTGGATAAAGAAGGGCGGGAGAGGGTGCAACAGGGTAAGAGGCTTGTAGGAGCGTTGAAAGCAGTAACAAGAAATAGAGTGATCAGTATGGAAATGAAGAAGTCCTTGCATGACAGTGTGGTAATCACACCACTAACTTACAGAAGCAAAGCATGGACGTTCGTGGAGAGACTCAGACCAAGAGTGAGAGCGGTGGAAATGAGTTACTTGAGAAGTGCGTGCAGAGTTACATGGAGGGATAGACAGACGAATGAGGAAGTAAGAAGGAGGTGTGGTGTGCAGGTAGATGTGCTGGAAAGTGTGAAAAGGAACAACTTGAGATGGTTCGGCCATATGGAACGTATGGCAAGCGAGAGATGAGGGATCATGGATATAGCCTGTCATTGACAACGTAACTTGTGGGTGGTCACTGGGTTTTTCACTTACAAAAGGAAACACTCTGAAGCTTACTGACAACAAATACCTTGCATGATGAACGACTTAGGTTATTGGGTAATATATGGCAGAATGAATAAATATGTAGATTAATTGTAAGTTAATATAAAAAATCCCGATTCCGTTACATCCATCGGTAATATAAATCCGACAGGTTCACTTTGTGTATTTAGGCTCTGCGAACAACTTTGGTATTAGTGTTTGATGTTGTGGAGGAAGGTATTTAGGAGTACTGCGTCAAAGGCTTCGGAGATGAATAATCGTACAGTGTAAAAGCTACTACAGTCGGCAGAAAAAATCCGGTAGGTTTACTTTTTCATTTTGACTCTGCACACGCAAGAAGGAGGCAGCCGTTCAGGAGGAGTCGTGCGTCAAAGAGTCAGGAAACGAACAACAAGAAAATCAAAACTGCCAATTCAGTCAATCACAGTTCTCTTCATGACTAAATAGGGAATTATGATATTCCGCATATACAGATAATATTTGAATGCAAACAAGTAAAGCAAAATGACTAAGGCTACTTATTGTTTTCAAACATGCACAATCCAAATGTTTGTATATATATTTTGTATGTATTATTGAACAGAAAGTGCCTTTAAATATAAGTATGAATGACTTGCATTAAAAAGACAGTATGCTAAGTAATGTTCAAATATTTCACAATGGTTATTGTTATACCGAAGGAAATGCAAGCTGCCCACAACAACCAGCCACCTGCAACCCCCGGAACTTACCAGGACGCCCCAAACTGACCACACCACACCAAAGCCAACAGAACCAGGGCACAACCCTACATCCTGGGTCACCTACAGCAGGCGCACCAAAGACCTAATCCGTACGACACCAAAAGAACCAGAGGTATTGCGGACCAGTGTGGCCTTACAACACTGAAGCCCGTTCTTCAACCGTTCTCTCTCAAACGGAACAAAATACAAGAAAATGGAACGTATTGTTCACTGCGCGGGGCGAGTGCGTGGCGTGGGGGTAGGAAGCCAGGCCGCGCTCAGGTAAAAGATCAAACGTGCCGCCTGGGTTGGTATAGCTAGGATGGACTGCGATCACGGAAAATAATAATATGAATGAATGCGATTGTAACAGCGCATTTTGAGCGACTGTACACTCTAGGGTAACTCATATAATCACTTGTATAACTCACACCCTTATAGCAGTTATTCACTTACTTAAATATACTACTGTACATTCAAATTGGGCATGATCTCCCCTATAGAAGATCATCCCACCTATAAAGGCCTTGGTACAATTCTTGCAAGCTAAGCAGGGGTTCTCACGCTCCCTTCAGAGAATTGCAGCAACACCAAGATGATTGCTTTCAACTAGTAACGTGTGACACCATTCTAGTAAGAAGCCGGCGCCCACAGTGGGAAGGCTTACAGCCAGTAGCAGATCTCAAGTCCAGCCATAAGGAGGGTCGAACCCTTGAGCGGCAGAGGTAAATTATACAGTGACGTATACAGTGACACGTGCGATCCGGTGCGATATTTAGTGTGTGTACCGTTTATCTATTATACAGTGACGTATACAGTGACAAGTGTGATACTGTGCGATATTTAGTGTGTGTACCGTTTATCTATTATACAGTGACGTATACAGTGACAAGTGTGATACTGTGCGATATTAGTGTGTGTACCGTTTATCTATTATACAGTGACGTATACAGTGACAAGTGTGATACTGTGCGATATTTAGGGTGTGTACCGTTTATCTATTATACAGTGACGTATACAGTGACAAGTGTGATACTGTGCGATATTTAGTGTGTGTACCGTTTATCTATTTTCGCTATTCTTAATTCATCTATTCTTTACAGGAAGGAAATACAGATTACAGGAATAATAGCTCAATCTAGTTGTTAGCCAGCTTACTGCTTTTAATTAGGTAGATACTTCACTGCTGGGCAATACAGTATCTACACAGACCTTATAACTATTTACAAACCGCATAGTTCTATATTTTCTGTTAAATAAATATATATATATAGAAAAGCCACCAGTGTCTTTGCTTCAAATCAATTACCTCTATGATTTACCTTTCAACATGTTTTTACAGTGTTAACCTGGACTACAAGCATTACAAGGAAAATCAAGGTAAGAGGCAAAAAGGTATCAAAACAGTTCAATCCCCGATACACGATGTTAACTTAAGGGTTCAAACTAGGTGGATAATTCAAGTCTAAGAGGGAAGATAAGTTAAATTCGAATTTGACCCTCTAAGAATAAATGTGAATAATCTCTCAAACAAGACACGAATAATACTTCGATCAAATATGAAGTCAAATCACACGATGGAGGAATTCAGATGTAGTAATAATTAACGTGACTGAAGGATAAAGGATAACCCGAAGGAATACGTTTGGAACAAATTTAATTTAGGAGCGCAGATATAAATAGCACTAATAAACAGCTTAATAAAATAGCTATATGAAATGGCGTACACGACGAAGTTGTACCAATTAAATACCAAACTTGGCATTAACAAATTCCTATTTAAAATGCAGAACTATTGTAGCGCAATATTATAACCTTGAAATTGTTATAATATATAATTACTAATTCAAGTAATAGAAGATAAATTAATAGCCAAAACGTAGGCTAAATTGACATAGGAATAAACAAACGGAATTCCTAGATAAGTGTGGAAAGAATTATTTGATCCAAATACGTATATTATTAGATCATTCACAAGAATTATTAGAATAAAACTTGTCAACGAATAAATACTAATTCAACGAAAAGGGGTTTTGACTTTCAAAACAAAGGGGTTAATTGATAAGCTCTCTGGATAGTAATTAAGTAGATAAAATAATTTTAAAATTGGCGTAGGTTCTAGGTAAATAGAAGATTTAAGAAGGGAATAAATTCACGTTATACACTTTGACTTCAACTTTGTTACACACAGAATAAAAGACACATAATAGGAAAATCTGTGAATATTCCGGCTAAGTAACACTGATAAAAATATGAAGATGAAGCGTGTGGATAAATTAGTTTAAGACGGGTTAACACAGATTTACAAGGCAATATCTCGTACTTATAAATCACTTGTACGGATCAAACTTTTGTATTTCACACAATTAAAACAGATTCAAGACAGATCCTAGTCACAGGTCTAGAGTTAATTAAAAATGGAATATTCACATATTTTGCCTTACCTTCACCTAAAATCTTAGGCGGGAAACTTAGTTTGAAGCAATTTACGCAATGTTTTCCTAAAATCGTAACTACATTTACCATAAAGGAGGAGTTTAACGTATTTCCTAAGCTTCGAAATAGTGTGGATCGGTTGTTGTTCCCTATATTTTGAGTATTAACATTATTTTATAGTCCTCTGGACTTACCTACGAAAATGTCTCCAATTTCTCAAACCACAATGGAGTAATTGGTAACTAGCAATTCCTCAGCCAATTCCCAGCCAGCAATTCCTCAACGACAAACGTAATGAAGCCATAGAACTCTTAAATTCTGATCTAAATACTATTTCCAATTGGGGCAGAGAAAACCTTGTTAACTTTAATGCTTCCAAAACCCAATTTCTCCATCTATCTACCCGTCAGGATCTCCCAGCGGACTATCCCTTATTCTTCAACAATACAAAAATCAACCCTTCATCTTCTCTCAATATTCTTGGTGTCTCTTTTTCTGCTGCTCTCATTTGGAAGGACCATATTACCAGTCTTGCTAAGGCAGCCTCCCAGAAGCTCGGTGTGCTCAACCGCCTTAGGGGGTTCTTTTCCCCTGCACAGCTTCTTGCTCTGTACAGGAGCATAGTGCGCCCTTGTATTGAGTATTGTTCACATGTGTGGGGAGGTTCCTCTCACACCGCTCTCCTAGACAAAGTTGAAAGGAAGGCCTTTCGTATCATTAACTCCCGTCCACTCACCAACTCTCTGCAGACTGCAGTCTCTCTCTCTCCGCCGCAATGTTGCATCTCTCTCGCTATTCTATCACTACTATAATAATCAGTGTTCCTCAGAGCTATCCCAGTGCATACCACCTCCTTTACGTAGGGCACATGGTACCCGTCTTGCAACTCAATCCCACCCCTACTCTGTGCAACTCTCCAACCCAAGAGTGAAACGTTACTCTCAAACTTTCTTCTACCCGTGGTAATAACGTTCTTGACATTGTACTTGCAACAAAAGAAGAATTGATAGAGAATTTTAATGTTGGTGATGAATTCAGTAACAGCGACCATCGTACGATAACTTTCACTTTAAACTTTACTAGTAACGAACCAAATAGTAGCATCGAAAAAGTCCCTAATTTCAAGAAAGCAAACTTCCATAAACTTAGAGCTATGTTTAAAGAAACTGACTGGAGCTTTTTAATTAACAATAACGACATAAATACATCTTGGAAGTTATTCGAAACCACTTACCTAAAAGCAGTGCAAGACTGCATACCATCGAAAATACGGCGTCCAGGCCATAATAATAAGCCCAAATGGTGGAATAAAGATATTTCAAACTGCCTGCTTGCTAAAAAATTTGCTAATGATAAATTAAAATCCTCACAAAATGACGAAGAACGGGTGAAATTTGTAGAGCTACGACGCAAAGCCAAAAAGCTAATTAAGCAAAGTAAAAAGACCTTAGAGTTACATATTGCGAATCAAAGTAAAACAAACCCGAAAGAATTCTATAGTTATATCAGAAAGAAAAAAGTAGTTACTTCAACTGTTGGACCGTTAGTCGATGAAAAAGGAGAATACACCAAAGACGAAGTACAAATGAGTAATGCCCTCAATACCTTCTTTGCATCAGTTTTTACAACAGAAGACCTCAGTGATATCCCTACACCATCGCCGATTCAGATTGATAATTCAGATGTTCTAAGCAATATCACCGTTACAGAGAGAGAAGTATTGAATTGTTTAGATAAACTCAAGGTAAATAAAACGCCAGGACCTGATACAATCTCGCCTAGAGTTCTAAAGGAAGCTAAGAATGAGCTCTCCAAACCACTGACATTACTATTCAATAAATCCTTGCAGTCTGGAACTATGCCTGATCAGTGGAAGCTAGCCAACGTAACACCGATATTCAAAAAAGGCAGCAAATCCCTACCCAGTAACTATCGTCCAATTAGCTTAACCTCAGTTGTATGTAAAATGCTAGAAACGGTCATACGAGACAGACTCGTAAATCACTTAGAGGAAAATAACATACTTAAAGATACTCAACACGGCTTTCGTAAAAAACGTTCCTGTTTAACAAACCTCTTAGACTTCTTCCACGATATCCTCAACCTCTACGATGAGAGTAAAGCTGTAGATATTATATACCTTGATTTTCAAAAGGCCTTTGACAAAGTTCCCCACAAACGTTTACTGCTAAAACTAAAAGCGCATGGAATACAAGACGGTGTGTTGAAATGGATAGAAAATTGGCTCAGCAACAGAAAGCAAAGGGTAGTCATAAACGGTAAGGCATCTAAATGGACCAATGTAAGTAGCGGGGTACCCCAGGGATCGGTACTAGGACCAATTCTCTTTATAATTTACATCAACGACATAGATGAGGGTCTCACCTGCACAATCTCAAAATTTGCTGACGATACAAAAATTGCAAATAGCGTACTCTCAAAAGAACAAGTTGGCGATATGCAACACAATCTAGATAAATTGTCATGTTGGGCCCAAATTTGGCAAATGAGTTTCAATGCGGATAAATGTAAAGTACTACATGTCGGATACCTAAATGAGAAAGCAAAC
>CM064523.1:47646841-47799341 GCA_032716605.1 Paralithodes platypus | reverse complement strand
GCTGTGGAGGCAGCCGTTTAGGAGGAGTCGTGCGTCAAAGGGTCAGGAAACGAACAACAAGAAAATCAAAACTCCCAATTCAGCCAATTACAGTTCTCTTCATGACTGAATAGGGAATTATGATATCCTGCATATACAGATAATATTTAAATGCAAGCAAGTAAAATAAAACGACTAAGGCTACTTATTTTCAAATATGCATAATCCAAATGTTTGTATATTAATTTGTATGTATTATTGCACAGAAAGTGCTTTTAAATATAAGTATGAATGACTTGCATTAAAAAGACAGTATGCTAAGTAATGTTCAAATATTTCACAATGGTTTTCGTTATACCGAAGGTAATGCAAGCTGCCCACAACAACCAGCCACCTGCAACCCCCGGAAGTTACCAGGACGCCCCAAACTGACCACACCACACTAAAGCCAAAAGGACTAGTCACAGCCATACAACCGGGGTCACCTACAGCAGGCGCACCAAAGACCTTAACTCCGTACAACACTTAAACAACCAGAGGTATCGCGGACCAGTGGGGCCTTACAATACTGAAGCCCGTTCTTCAACCGTTCTCTCTCAAAAGGAACGGGCTCGGTATAGGAAAGTCCCCCCGAGGACAGGTGTACCAACACCCTACAATTATAGATCAAACTAGCTGCAAGGACAGTAGTTCCCTTTCCAAATTTCCCTTACCTACTCTAAGCCACTCTTTGGACACTTGATCCTCTGGTTTGGAGGACAAGCAGCCTAGAAGGGTCGCTAGATCTGTTGTTGCTTATTTTCCTTTGTACTACTCCAGTGTACCATCAGACTGGTTTCCGTAAAGGAGAGGGTTCAAATTGAGCGAAGGTGAATGAGTGGAGAATATATGCACTCAAACTGGGACCCGAACACTTATGACGTGATGCTACCAGGGGAGATGTGTTGATATTGAGAGAGAGAGAGAGAGGGATATGAAATATGGTAGAGAATGTCACCATTCTTCCGTCTGGTTAACAAATCATTCCATCGCCACCTTCTCAACCTCGTTTCCGCAAGTTTTCCATATCTTTTGGTCCCTTGTTTATGGTCGTACCCTGTCTCTCCTTCTCCCTCATGTTTCCTCTTCAAATTTATCCTTGTTCCACATTTCCCCTCATTTTCCCAATCCCTTCCTTGTGGTTTCTATATTTTCCTCTTGGTAATTACTATTTGTTTGTGTGTACCAACTTACCAATTTATTTACTCCCATTTATCTTTGCCATATGGACGTCGTCCCCAATTTCCATTATCTCGTCATTTACCCCATTATTTCCCCACGTTTACCCAAATCCTTGACCCTTTGTCACGCACATTTCCTTACTTCTTAATGTCCACCATTTTGTATCCCATTTCCTCTGTGCTAACCCCCACCTCTCCATCTCCCTCCTGCCACCACCCACCAAATAGCCTATCTGTCCTATAGTAGTTGTTGGACTGGCGACTGCTGATAGGATGTTCACCTCTCCGTTCTCTTCAACCCCTCTTGGCTCTTGCCCTCAAGTTCTCCCTCCTCTCACTGTCATTAATGACTACAGATCCTCTACTCTCCTAAGATCTTTCGTTAAATCCCCCCTCCCCCTCCTTTCTCTCTCTCTCTTCTTACACCTCTTTTAGTACTTTGCTATAGTCTTCCATTTATTACTTTATATAAAGTTATATTGGGGTAGGGTAGGTTTAATGTTAAGCTAAGTTAACCTACCATTAGGTTAAGATATAATAAGTAGGGTAGTCAAGCATAGATACACTAGGCCATGATCAGTTGCTTTATGATTGGTTTGAGTGAATCATCTGTGATTATTGTTGAAGTGACTATGATTTAAGAGATCATGCGCCGTGGTGGTTGCCTGCATAAACATATATATACAGTATGTTGGTGAAATATTCAGAAAAGCGAAGTGGCCAGCTCAAAGTTGTAAATAGTCGCATTTCTTCCTCGCTTTGTCGTCACTCCATGCCCACTTCTCTTCAAACCAACATTCCCACTTCTCCCGTTGTCTTACCCATTTATACCCTTCTTATTAACAGTATGTTTTTCTATTCAACGTTTCTAGTTTGCACCACTGTTTTTATTTTACCCTAACTGCTCCCTCTCATTCTTCACTGATTTTATATTCCTCACCTTTTGGGAGTGAGGTATCCTGACCAGGATTCGAACTCACTCACTCCAAGTATATTTCAGAGAGTTGGGCACCATAACCACTCGACCAGGAACAGGTAAGAGGGAAGCAACTTTATTTCATATTTGAAGAACCAGGTAATAGTCTCGGGGAGGGTTATGCCTTTGAACATGTGTCGAACTTTTAGACTTCAATCATGGCTATTTTACACATTCCCCCCACCAACTCGGCTAAGTCTATCTATCTATTCTATCTATTGCCGGACGCCTTACTCTCCTTACGAGGGTGGCCATACACAGAATACCCCCAAGCGGACCTATTCCCTGTGAGAGGGACAACCCGAGCCAGTTTAGTGAAGGACTTACAGGATTGACCACTCAATTTAGGATCCGTCCGACTCCGAGGCCCTCTGTGTATCTTGTTAGCACTATTTTTCTACAGTGGTGTTCGGCTAATCCATCCACTAACCTGCCTTACCCTTAGGTAAGCAGTACGGATTTGTATCAGGTTTACTCCCCTAGACAGGTTGCCAAGCAAGGCTGACGAGTCCCATCCGCCCAGATTTGTATAAGGTTGGCTCCCCTAGATGAGTTGCCTACCAAGGATAACGAGTCCCATCCCTCCAACTCGGCTAAGAGATACCATTTAAATCGCTCTGGTACTATTATGGAACCTCTCTGATGACAAAATTCTAATGATATTGTCGGACAGGTTGGGAGAGAGGTATCCTGACCAGGATTCGAACCCACTCCCTCCAGGTAGATTAGAGCACCGTAACCACAGTAACCTGCAAGATGGATGAGAGAAACTGAGTGAGTGAGTGCGTGAGAGAGAGAGAAAGTGTGTGTATGATAGAAATGGACGAGTTGAAAAGGGTTGTCTTTTTTATGATTTATGAGAATAAGTACAATATTCATAACATTATTCGTGTAGTTTTTTGTGGGCAATGGTTTACTGAGAGAGGGAATATAATTCACTTGTAACCCTAATGTGACCAAATGGACGTAGCAGCCCATACCGTTCTTCTCCTTACAGCTGTTCTTGATTTATGTTAGTTATTTCCATAATTTGGATATGTAAATGCTCACATAATTCAACATCTCCTGCCTCCACACGTTCCCCCTTCCTTGCTCCAATAATGTCTTCCTCGCATCTTTCCTTCCTTCCACCCTCCTTCTTCTTTTATATGTCAACCAATAAGGTCAGGTATGGAAGAATAAACTATACAGCAAAATACCCGGATACTTATAGATTATCGACTGAAAGTATGTTTTAGTTGGTGTTGAGTGAATAATAAATCATCATAGTTGTTGAAATGAAAGGTCACAACTAATATTGTCAGAAATAAAGAAGGAGAGAGAGGCAGATGTAGATTGAGGAATAAATTGTGTTAGATAAAGCCCAGATGGAACCATTTCCTGTTGGCAAGAGACACTTCTGACCTACGTTCACCAGGGCAGGTAGATAAATAACATTGGAGATAGATGGAAAGGAATACTACAAAGGTAGTTAAGATAAATAAATTGAGGGAGGTATAATTATATAATGAAGATAACTAGATGGTAAGATAAAATTATAGATACTTTGAATAAACTGATAAATAGATAGATCGATAGGTCATAGCTACTACGACTGGAGGGAGTGTGACACATATCATAGGTAGATTAACACTATTAGTAGGTAGACAAAGGGAAAACAATTGTTATTGCAGAGAGAGAGAGAGAGAGAGAGAGAGAGAGAGAGAGAGAGAGAGAGAGAGAGACGAGGATAGCTACTATGGGTAGATTAGCTAAAGATACACCCCACAAGTAGAGAAATTGTAGATATATGAATAGATGGATACAGGCAGAATGAAATATTCATAAATGATAAAACAAAATATACCAGCGCTTGTTTGTTTGAGTGTGTGTGTGGCATGGAAACACTTACATGGATGTCATTTTGAGTACAGGGTAAACCCCTTTGAAAATAGTATAATAAGCTTCAGGAATTATAACATGTTTAAAAGGAATACAATAATTATATGATTAGGAAAATAATAAATGAACAATAAATTAATTTAAACCAACTTTGATGTATAAAGACATCAGGTAATCAAGGAGCGAGTTGATTATGGAAAGTAATTAGCGTACCAAATAGGCTGCCTTTAAATACATGTAGAGCATCAATAAAAATATATATTGGGTAAAATATTCGTTTTATGTGTTAATGTTTGATATTCTTCATAAGGTATAATTTAATAGTGTCTTTATATATATATATATATATATATATATATATATATATATATATATATATATGTGTGTATAATTATGTTCAGGCCCAATCCCCACTTTTTCTATTTTTATTTCTATTTTACTCTTTTATTATATTTGTGTTTATATTTTCTTGAGGGTGGCCGGCTCAAGACAGAGCAAGAACAGGGAAAACACAAAACACAAGACAAAACAACGAACACAAACAGACAAAACACAAAATTCAAACACATCTAGGTATATATATATATATATATATATATATATATATATATATATATATATATATATATATACCGGTATATATATATTGTTATGTTTATGGGGCGAAGTGAAATGACACAAACAATAGGCTAGCTTTAAATTCAAGACAATGTCGAAACGCTCTCCATGATTTGTTCCACTCAAATTTAACTCCTTTTTTCAGAAGATCTGTGAGTGGTGACACAAGGATTGAGACATTTAGAACAAATCGGCGGTAGTATCCTACCATACAGAGAAATCTTTGCAATCCTTTCCTATTCTTAGGTCTGGAAAGATCACTTATCACCTGTACTTTTGCCCCTGGTGGCACAACTTGTCCATTACCAATTACATAACCAAGATACTGTACTTTAGTTTGACCAAATTCACACTTTGATAAATTGGCAACAAGAGTAGCCTAAATCAAACTATCAAGAAAGTTACTGACATGGCATAAGTGATCTTTCGAGGTGTCACTAAAGATCAATACATCATCAATATACACAACACATCCTTCTAAACCCTCGGTTACAATGTTCATGAGTTTTTGAAATGTTGCAAGTGCATTTTTCATAACATACAGCATCACAGTACATGCAAACGTCTTACCAAGAGTTACAAAATATGAGATATCCCTAAGACGCTGAGTCATAGGTACTTGCCAATATCCCTGTAACAAGTCAAACTTACTGATGTACTGTGCCTTTCCAATCCTATCTATACAATCTTCCATGCGAGGTATTAGGTAGGTGTCTGTTTTGGTGATTTGGTTAACACTTCGATGGTCAATACAGAGCCGTTGTGATCCACCTGGTTTAGGAACTAAGGTGACAGGAGAACTCCACTCACTTTGGCAGGGCTCAATCATCTTGTGGGCGAGTAGGTAGTCAATCTCTTTCTGGATCAGGGGAACCTTCAAGGGATTCACACGGTAGGCTGGCAGCTTAATTGGCTTTGCATCTCACACATCCACGTCATGCATCAACACAGTTGTCCTTCCTGGAGTATCCCGGAACAATTGATGGTATTTCTGAAGTAGAGCCGTGAATTCCTGCCTCTCCTCACGGGTTAGATGAGATAACTTAGTCTCCAGATCACTCATGATAGCAACACCCTGCCCCAGGCTATCGCTCAAGTTCATACTGCATGGGAGTGCCTCACTTTCGGGGTCTTGAGGAACAGCTACAGTGCAGACGGGTTTATCAGGGTCTATTCTGTGGTACAATTATAGCATGTTGACGTGACAAAGTTGTTTACTCTTCCTACGATCTGGCTTGGCAATAACGTAGTTTACATCACTGACTTTCTTCTCCACCGTGTACGGTCCACTGAACTTGGCTTGTAAAGGGTGTCTGTGTAGTGGCAGCAGAACTAGGACCTGATCACCTGGCTGAAACTGGCATACTCTTGAGTTCTTGTCATACCATGTTTTCATCTTCTCCTGAGCAGTTCCCAAATTTTCTCGAGCTAGCTGGAACGCTGTTGATAACCGCTCCTTAAAGTTCGCCACATATTCCAGTAGGTTGACATTATCTGATTCCGACAGCCAAAACTCCTTCAACAACTTCATAGGACCTCTTAACTTCATGCCCCAATAGTAGTTCAAAAGGTGAGAAGCCTAGTGACACATTTGGAGACTCTCTTGAAGCAAACAGCACAAAAGGAAGACCTTGGTCCCAATCTTTCTGGTGTTCCAAGCAGTACTTCCTCAGCAAATATTTGAGTGCCTGATGGTATCTCTCCAGAGCTTCCTGTGTTTGAGGATGATATGCAGAAGACGTGATCTGTGTGATGCCCAACTCTTTCAAAGACTGCTTAAAAACATTGGACATAAATTGCTCCCTTGATCTAACTGCACCTCCTTAGGCAATCCAAATCTGGTGAAGAACCCAAGCATTTTTTTCACTACATTCTTCGCCGAAATATTTCTCAAAGGGATAGCTTCAGGATAACGAGTAGCCATATCAATAAGTGTCAGCAAATAGGAAAACCCTGAAGATGTCTTGGGAAGAGGTCCTACAATATCAACTAACACCCGAGTGAATGGTGTCTCAAAGGGAGGAATGGGAAAGAGTGGTGCAACTTTCTCTTTTTAATTACACTTCCCCACTACTTGACTGGTGTGACAAGATTTGCAATACCAGGAAAAATCCTTGAAAATTCCTGGCCAGTAAAAATGCTTCAAAATACGGGCTGCCGTCTTCCTCACTTCCATTTGTCCTGCCAAACTGGAGTCATGAGCCACCCTAATGATATCCTGCCTACAAACTTGAGGAATGACAATTTGATGCACAACCTCCCATTCACAGTCTGCTGATGAGGTTGGGGGTATCCACTTTCTCATTAATACTCCTGACTTAAAATAGTAACTAGTAGAAGCACTAGCTGACTCTTCCTCACTACAAGCAGAACTAGATAAACCTTCCAACTCTGGGTCAGCCTGCTGCAACTCTACCAGCTCACAAGGTGACAAATTTTCCACACTGCTGGGAACTGCTTCATCCTCTGAATGGTTTAAATTAGCAAAGAAAGTATCAGCCAAGAGAACATCACCTTCATCACCCTCTAAATCACTAGTAACTTTAGCTTTTGCCCTAGTGACAGCACATGCAGGAAACACATCAGAGGAGCCGTCCTCGACTCCAGCCACCGGCTCACTAGACAAACTTGACCCCCAGCAATGTCGTTGCCAAGGAGAAAAGTCACACCAGACATAGGAAGTGTCTCAACCAATCCTACCATAACTGGACCTTCAACGAAATCAGACTCAAGATTCACTCGGCACAAAGGGACAGACAAATAAATACTCCCTAAACCCTGCAACATTACAGTTTCACCAGAGGAATTATTAGAGCCTAAAACACTAGTCACTAGTAGGGATTGGCAAGCACCTGTGTCTCATAAAATTTTAACAGATTTCCTGTCATTGCCATTAAGTGAACTGACAAAACCATCAGACAGGAAATTTGCATAGGAACTCTTGAGAGTGTCACCCACATCACTGCTCAAAAGAGGAGCTTTATCAGTAGATCTTACGTTACTCTCCAAAGCACTCAATGCAGGTGAAACAAAGTCATTTATAAGACATTGGGAACTCTCAAGAGTGGACACCAGACCAACTGACTGAACATTTGCAGGTTTATTATTAGCATCACACTGTTTCTTAAAGCATTTCTCAGCAATATGACCTAGTCTACCACAATAAAAGCATTTCTTCTTAGAGAAGTTAGAAGTGGAACTAGTATTTCCTTCTTGAGAAACATTATCTTTACTCTCCTTCTTTACACCTGTACTCTGAGAAGAGGCTACATATTTATTTCATATCTCTTTATGTGATTACCTGTATAATGTTTGTGAGTGAGAACATACTCATCAGCTAATATTGAAGCATCAGAAACAGTGTCTACCTTTTTCTCATCAAATTATAAACTGACATCCTTCCTGACACATCTTTTGAAGTCCTCCAATAAGATAATCTGTTTCAATTTATCAAAGTCAGCATTTACATTCTTAGAGTTTAACCATTGATCCAACAAATCTTCTTTTATTTTGGCATACTCAACATAAGATTGCTTATCCTGCTTTTAAGTGGTCCTAAATTTAGCTTTGTAGGCTTCAGGAACGAGCTCATAGGCTTTAAGAATCAGGCTCTTAACTACATCATAATCATCAGACTGCTCCTGAGACAAAGATGCATATGTGACTTGAGCTTTACCAGTGAGTACACTCTAAAGGAGTATTGGCCAATATTGCTGAGGCCATTTGAAACCATTAGTTGCCTTCTCAAACAATTGAAAGTATTTAGTTACATCAGATTCATTAAAGACAAGTCTAACATTTTTGGCCACATCAAAATTATCAGGATTAGATGACCTATTTACCCCGTGTTTCATACATGTTTCATGGTCTAACTTGGCAATTTCGAGTTTAGTGTGAGCCTCAGCCTGTGCCAGTGCTTGCGCCTGTTGTGCTTGAGCTTGTGCTTAAGCTTCCTGAATACGAGCTTGAATCTTTGCAAGTTCAATTTGTTTATCCAGTCAACTGGAGGAGTCGCATCAAAAAGCTTTTGATTAATCATAGCAACAATTTGATCCTTATTGGCACTAGGTGGAGGAGCAATCTGCAGGTATCGTACAACAATTTTCAGTTCATTTTTATTCCTACTTTCTACCTCCACAATTGTCTCAACACCGGCTACAAAATCCCCAGCCTCCTCTAAAGTAGAAATGGTAGACATGATGAACATTTAAATATCACAACCACAAGCAAATAAATTAATATATTCTTAAACAAGTCCCGAAGATTCTGGTTCAAGGTCGCCAATGTTATGGTTTATGGGGCGAGGTGAAATGACACAAACAATAGGCCAACTTTAACCCTTCCTCCCCGGGTGTCATTTTAACATGACACCACGAAATAAGGGCTGGTACCCGGGTGTCATTACCTGGTCAGTAAGCTTGAAAGCCTATTCCATGTAAACAAAGCCGATCGTTGCGTCACCGCACCTCCGAAAACAAGAAGGAGAAGACTCGTTTGTTATTGTATGTCTGTATGTCGTTGTTTCAGTAGTGAAAAGATCGTCGTATTGCTAACATCGCCTGAAAATGCTCTCCACTAAAATCGTCATCACAACTGAACCAGTTGACTTAGAGAGCTCTACTCAACGCCAGTCTACAGATTGGAAACCGCACTACAATTATAGATGCGTGGGAAATTTCTAGCAGTTAAAATTAACCAAAATACGGTAGCCTAGGCCTAGACGTTTTTCGGCCAGATTGCCCGGGTAGCCCACCCTGTCCTTTGGATATACAGCCCGGGCCAGGAGGGTTAAATTCAAGACAATGTCAAAACCCTCTCCAAACTATCCAGGTTCAAGGAAATCTAGATTAAAATTCTTAGTTTAATTATATTAAGTATCATAATGTAACAAATAAAAATCAGTCTCTTCAGGACGAACAATATGTATATATAATGCACTAAGATTTACAGAAAATCTACAAGTGAAAATACAAATAACTATATATACCTTTACTGAAGCAATGCAAGGTAAAAATAGTTATATCACCAGAATTAATATTTTCTCAAGATCACAGGAAATGGTTAATATCTGTTTAATAACTTAAGGAACTGGACACAATATTAATAAAAGCAATACAAGTAATTAATACAACTATTTGAAAGTGAAATAAGCACATAAATATCTCTCTATCTATTGCCTGACGCCGTGATCCGCGAAGGAGTGGCCACGAACGAACCGCCCCCATGCACCTCTGTCCCCGGTCAGTCGACGCCCCTCCCCCCAACCAGCACCGCCTTCGTTCATATACTTCCTCACTCCATCCTTCCACCTCTCATTCGGTCAACCTCTCCCTCTCTGTCCGTCCACCTCGCTCTCGTACACACTCTTAGTCATTCTCTCGCTTTCCATACGTTCCATATTGCCGAACCATCTCAAGTTGTTCCTTTTCATGCTTTGCAGCACATCTACCTCCACACCACACCTCCTTACTTCCTCATTAGTCTCTCTATCCCTCCATGTAACTCTGCACGCACTTCTTAGGTAATTCATTTCCACTGCTCTCACTCTTGGTTTGAGTCTCTCAACCAACGTCCATGCTTTGCTTCTGTAAGTCAGTGTTGGGATTACCACACTATCATGCAAGGACTTCTTCACTTCCATACTGACCACCCTATTTCTTGTTACTGCTTTCAGCGTTCCTACAACCCTCTTCCCCTGTTGTACCCTCTCCCGCACTTCTTCATCCACAGTCCCATCTTTACTCAACACACTGCCCAGATACTTAAAAGAGTTGACGATCTCTATAGCCTGACCGTTCAGCTTCACCTCACACTCTGTGACTTCACCCCTTTCGAAGACCATAACCTTGCTCTTCCCCGCATTTACCTTCAAATTCATTTTTCGCACACTGTTCCAAACCTATTTACCAGACCCTGCAACTCTCATTCATTATCACTCATCAGAACTGTATCACCCGCAAACAGCAGTACAGGTAGCTTCCACTCAATTCCCTCCCTTTTCAGCGATACGCCAACATCCACTGCTCTTGATAGTATTTCTTTCATGACTCCATCCATGTATACAGTAAACAACCACAGGGACATCACACACTCCTGTTTCAAACCAACATTCAGGTCAAAGAACTTGCTCTGCTCACTCTCCACACGTACTGCTGCCTTTGCATCCTCATACATGCTGTTCACTGCTTTCAGCAACTTGCCATCTACTCCGTATATTCTAAGTACTTTCCACAAACCTTCTCTATCCACTCTGTCATAGGCCTTCTCCAAGTCCATAAAGACAACATACACCTTTTGTTTCTTCTCCAGATATTTCTCCACAACACAATTCAGGGTAAAAATCTGATCTACACATCCTCTTCCCTTCCTAAAACCTCCCTGCTCGTCGCCTATCCATATCTCCGTTCTCACTCTCACTCTCTCAATCACTACCCTACTGTATACCTTCCCTACTACGCTTAGAAGACATATTCCTCGGTGGTTACCACACACTCCTCTTTCCCCTTTGCCCTTATATAGGGGGACTATTATGCCAGTCTTACAGTCATCGGGTGCACTCCCCTTCTCCCATGCTAGTTTGCACATTTTCCATACCCATTCGATCACTATCTCACCACCATACCTCAACATTTCCCCACACACTCCATCTGTTCCTGGTGCTTTCCCCAACTTAACTCTTTTCATGGCTTCCCACACTTCTGACCTCCTGCTTCCCACCTCCTCCTCCACTATTTCTCTTCTTCTCCCTCCCATACCATATCCAGCTATGTTTGCTGGCTCTTCATTCCTTACATTTAGCAACTCATTGAAGTACTCCCTCCATCTTTCGACTCTCTCTTGCTTCTCGGCTAGCATTCTCCCATTCTTATCTTTCACACCCTTACTGTTTCCCTTGCTACCTTCCCTAACTTTCCTGACTTCTTTCCAGAACAGTTTCTTACTCTCACTCCATTTTACACTCCGATTCCTCCCAAATTCCTCATCTACTCTTCTCTTATTGTCCTTCACTACTCTCTTCACCACCCTCTTACTCTCCACGTACGTCGCTCGTTTCTTTCTCTCAAAATCTTCATTCCCCCTACTACCCAACCACTCTCTATATGCTTTGTTCTTTTCTTCCACAGCTATTCTTACCTCTTCTGTCCACCATGCTGTAGCTTTCACTCCCCTCCCTCTTCTCCTCGTTCCTCACACCTCCTCACATGTTGCACAGATCTCATCCTTAAACACCTTGCTCATCTCCTCCACTTCCTCCATAACTTCCAGGTCGAACCCACCTAGTCGTCTTTCCACTGCTCTCCTGTACTCCTCCCTGACTTCCTCCTCCTGCAACCTCTCCACTTGAGAAAATATTGTAATTTAATCAAATTCACAAACTTGGAAACTAATCACAAATTAATTAATGTTTTACACTTATAATATTAACACCTTAGTAGCGGGCCCCGCCTTAAGTCGGTTAGAGAACCATGGCCTACACAGCGGGTCCCGCCTTAAGTCGTAAGAGATGTTGAGCACATTATCGGCTCTGAGAGAGAGTCCACGCGGTGGGAGGACTGCAGGCGGGCTCTGACCGTCCGGCATGGACCTAGTCCCGCCACTGACACCACATCCTACACCACACCACATCCCTGGTCCCGCGATACAGGGTAAAAACTGAGGAAATGACTGTATTTTAGGTTTTTTCCCTTCGTGTTGCACGATCGTTGCAAGAGAACCTGTGGTCGTACAAGGATGGTTCAGGTGTCATTGGAAAGCTCTATTATCGCCCTTTCACGGATACATAATTGTATTACGCTCTGGCTCTTCTTTATGCATGAAAAAGAGCATGGAATGAAGCTCGTTTAGGGTAAATCTGCCCGTTTGGCAGGTAGTAGTGTTACAAAAGGACCCGATTTTTAAGGATTGATAAATGCAATCAAAAGGAAATAACAAAATAACATGAATTTACAGAAAACTCAATGATAATTAATTATTAACTGATCACTAGATAATACACAATATCAATAATAGGCTATAATATGGGACACACTTATACAGTATACTCAACTCCTCGATCACAACAGGTAAGCAGGCTACTTTATCTATGAAGGTAGCAAGGAGAGATATTTCACTTCACTAAGTATAACAGTAGACTATGTACAGAGAGAGAGGTGTGCGCGCGATGTAAGGTCAGCTGGTCTGGAGTCGAAGATGCAAAGACTCAGGGGGTATATATCTCGCCAGTGAATCCGGAATTTTCTACTGGTCGTGAATGTACTGACGCATGGCTGGGAGAGACAGGTAAAATTTGCGAGAAGCAAGCATATAAGGGGGAAACTAAAATATTATACTTATCTGGCTTATATGATCAATATTAATACTGGATTACATAACAATATATATATATATATATATATATATATATATATATATATATATATATATATTAGCTATCACGGTGCCATTATGACCTAGATGTTGCGGCGCCATGTTTCTTATCAATCAATAATTGTCCAATCATTGAGATTGATTACCCTTTCTTCCTTCCATCTCTGCTTTACTCCAATGACATATCACAGTTCCTATGTCCTCTTGTTCTTCTTTCTTCCCTCCTATATTCCGTCCTTTGCTTACATATTATCCAGTTTCTTCATGAAGGCTCCCTCCCTTCCTATTTTTCTCTTCTTTCACCCTCCTACCTTTTCCAACTTCCCTCCTCCATTACCACTTTTGTTCATGGACTACCACTTTTCCGCCTGGCCAAAGTTAGTGTTTGTATAGATGTGTGTGTGTGTGTGTGAGTGTGTGAGAGAGAGAGTGAGAGTGAGTAAAGTAATAAAGAAAGGGTAATCTTTTGAGGTACCGGTATGTGTTTGAAGTCAGTGTAGACATTAATATGGAAAAGTGAGCTAGGGAGAAAGAAAGAGAGAGAGAGATAGACTGTAAGTGTGAGTTTATACGGCAGAGGCGGATATTAAGGTAGGGTGTGACAAATACGGAGGAGCTGTGAAGTTATCGGAGTGAGAATTGGAATGACGAACGAATAATGAAGAAAGAGTGGAGAGGAGACGGGGGCTCGATAGATAGGTATATTATATAGAAGAAAATAACAGAAGGAAATGTGGTGCCTATAAAATGATGTCTCTCTCTTTCTCTCTCAACACGCGAAAACAACATACTACTATGGGTTTCAGAAGCCGTGTTACATGTTTTTTCGGGAATAACTTATTAACAAACAGTTGGATCAGTATGATATTTTGACACAGCTTTGTTCACACCGTACCCTAATTTTCGTCAATATAGTGCATTACCAAACGTGTCGAAATAAGCCAATTGAACCTGTGTCATGAGGTTAAAGTCACACATTAACCCTCCCGCATTTTTAGGACGCGATCGCGTCCTAACGCCACCCCTCGAAGAGTGGTCGTATGACGCAATCGCGTCATAATGCCACCCGTAAGTTAGAAATATTCGTGGTAAATAAGTTTATGACGCGATTTTGACGCATTTTTGGCTGGTAAGTTAGCCCTCGGTATGTTACAAAATGAAATATCTGGCAACCCCCTAGCGTCCCTGTGTGAGGAGTGCGGGGCTTTGTTTCACCAGTTGTGAGCCGGCCGCCAGTCTGTGAGGTAGTACTCCCGGACCTTTAAATCTCGTCTCGCCTCCATTGCCCGCCATGGAGCGGGTTTCAGGCGGGCAAATCTGGATTATTTATGTTCCAAGTGGCAGTGTATCATCAATTTGTGGCTATGTATTTATAATTTATGTATATAACTCGTGATTTGTGACTTTGTGCCTCGTTGTTCGCCTCTCCATAGCCAGCCATGTGGTTTTTAGGCGGCTAGAATGGACCCAGTGGAAGTGTTGTGAACTGTGAATAATATTATTTATATCATATTCGTAGGGTTAGTGTAGTAAGCATTCGTAGTCACATTCCTAACTTATGTTAGGTTTATGATTACTTGTGATTTGTGACTTTGTGCCTCGTTGTTCGCCTCTCCATAGCCAGCCATGTGGTTTTTAGGCGGCTAGAATGGGCCCAGTGGAAGTGTTGTGAACTGTGAATAATATTATTTATATAGTATTCGTAGGGTTAGTGTAGTAAGCATTCGTAGTCACATTCCTAACTTATGTTAGGTTTGTGATTACGAATGTAAGCTAGGCTATACGTGTGTTGTATATATATTGCCGTAAAACCTTCATTTTCGCTTGAAAGACCAATATATTTATCAATAAATACTACCTACGAAGTATAATAAAGCTGTAATTACGAAATATAGTTGTGTTTTGCCCATTTTGGGTTTTTTTTTATGCCCAATTTGGGCAATTTTTGAGTGAATACACAGTTTTATTTGAGTGAAATAGCTAACAGTGAAGTGTGGATAATTATAAAAAAAAAATTGACAAAAATGTCACGGTAAGTAAAAATATGTCACAGTAAATAGCCTGACATAAAAACATACAAGACTTTTATGCGCCACTGTACACTACACTACAGCAGTGAACCTTTGGACTGCCACAGATGCCTGGGTAAAGTACCTAAGCTAATCCCATAATTACTTGCCCGCGGCGGGTCCCCACTCATAAGAACATAAGAACATAAGAAAATGGGAGTCTGCAGAAAGCCGATTGGCCTAAGCAAGGCAGATCCCTGTCCCACACAACCCCAGTTCAATTACAAAGCCCAATTATAGGCTCAACACTCTAATACCCTGAGGATCATCTTACCAAAACGGTTAGAGATTAACGCAGGATTATGGGGGTCTGCAGAGTGCTGATTGGCCCAACCCCGCTGATCCCCTTTCAGACCCAACCCTTCTCGTCCATATGCTTATCCAATTTTATCTTAAAGCTCCCTACCGTTTTAGACCCCACTATAGCACTTGGTAGTCCATTCCACCCATCTACAACTCTGTTACCAAACCAATATTTGCCTATATCTTTTCTGAAACGAAATTTATCTAATTTGAAACCATTGGTACGAGTTCTTTCGCTATCACTGAGCTTTAGTACATTTATCATGTCCCCTTTGTTAATCCCACTAACCCACTTGAACACCTCTATCATATCCCCTCTAACTCTGCGTCTCTCTAACGAATGTAAACCTAATTTCTTCAACCTTTCTTCATACGAAAGATTTCTAATATTATGGATCATTTTTGTCATTCTACGCTGTACTCTCTCCAATGAATCTATGTCCATTCTGTAATAAGGACACCAAAATTGGACAGCATAATCCATATGGGGTCTCACTAATGACAAGTAAAGTTTTAAGATAACATCAGCAGTTCTGTTACTCACACTCCTAGAGATGAACCCGAGAAGCCTGTTTGCCTTATTACGAACGCTTATACACTGTTTTCTAGGCTTCAAATCATTGCTAACAAACACACCTAGATCTTTCTCACAGTTGAATTTTCTAATTCTAAATTAGCTAGTTTATATTTAACATTTGTATGCATCTTCCCTATCTTTAATACCTTGTATTTGTCAATGTTAAACTTCATCTGCCAATTTACTGACCATTCATGTAAGGTATCTAGATCCCTTTGGAGGCACTCTATATCGCTATCTGAATCAATTGATCTCCCCATTTTAGTATCGTCTGCGAATTTACTTATCCTACTAGTTATACCTAAATCTAGGTCATTTATGTATATAAGAAACAACAGGGGACCTAATACCGATCCCTGGGGGACACCACTTTTGACTGCTCCCCACTCTGACTTGGTACCATTTATGCTGACTCTCTGTTTCCTACCAATTAGCCATGACCTAATCCATCCCAACAACGACCCTCCTATTCCATGTGCCTCAACCTTTCTCATCAATCTCTCATGAGGGACTCTGTCGAAAGCTTTACTGAAATCTAAATAAATAATATCATATGACTTGTCACTATCTACTGCTTCATATACCTCTGAGAAAAAGCTAAGCAAATTAGTAAGGCAAGAACGTCCCTGAGTGAATCCATGCTGAGAAGAATTTATTAAGTTAAATTTGTCTAAGTGGCTTCTAATTTTCCTAGCAATGACTCTAGCAACTTTCCTATGATTGATGTGAGACTAATGGGACGGTAATTGGATGCTATCGATTTATCACCTTTTTTGAAGATCGGAACTACATTTGCAAGCTTCCAAGCTTCTGGAACTAAACCTGTTTCTAAAAACTTGTTAAATAAAAATGCTAATGGGCTACTTAACTCATCTCTGCATTCTTTTAATACTCTAGCATATACCTCGTCAGGACCAGGCGATTTTTGAGGTTTCAGCCTGTCAATTTCCTTAAGCACATAATTTCTACTTATACTAACTGTACTTAACATATTTTCTATACTATCACTATATACCATATTGACTTCTGGAATCTGTGCCAAATTTTCATTAGTGAAAACGGAAAGAAACTGACTATTTAATGTACTGCACATTTCTAAATCATTTTCTGTTATTTCTCCTATTGAAGTTTTTAGGGGGCCTATTACATCTCTAACTTTAGATTTATATAGTTGGTAAAAAGCTTTAGGGTTATTTTTTGAGTCACTGGCTATCCTTATTTCATAATTTCTTTTTGCTTTCCTGATTTCCTTTTTGACCTGTCTTGATAGAGTCTGATAGTATATATGTAGATGATTTTCGCCTTTCTTTTCTTTTTCTATATATTCCTTTCTTTTTTCCTATAAGATCTATTAGCTTATTAGTCATCCATTTTGGTTGGTTCTGCGGCGATCTAAATTTTCTTTTAGGGATATATTTATTTTGAGCATTGTGGAGTGAAGCAATAAACTGGTTATATGTAGGTGGCAAGTTTAACTCTGGCATATCCTGACTTAATTGCTTAACAATAGGGTCCACCCTTAAGTCTCTTCTTAGCCCACCATAATCGGCTTTTCTGAAATCTGGGATAAGTGTCGTATTCTCTTTAGCATTCCCTGTCCATTGTATATTAAAATAAATAGATTTATGATCGCTATTTCCTAGGTGGTCACCAATCTCTACATCATTTATCATATGTTCATTGTTACTGAAAACTAAATCAAGAATATTAATACCTCTAGTCGGCGTATCTATGAATTGAAATAAAAAACTATCTTGTACAACCTCAATAAACTCTACTGAATCGGAGTCGCCTATTTGGTGCTGCCAATCAATGTTCGGAAAATTTAAATCCCCCATAATGCACACATTGCTAAACTTTGATGCTATTTTAATTTCCTCCCATAACGATGTTCCGCCATTTCTACTCATATTAGGCGGTCTATATATAACTCCTATAACTATGGTCTCACTACCTTCGTTAACCTCTACCCAAACACTTTCATTATCATTATTTAATCTAATACCTGATTTAATACAGCTTTTTAATGTACTCCTGACAAACACTGCTATACCCCCGCCCCTCCTACTTGTTCAGTCATATTTAAACAAACTATATCCTGGAATATCAAATTCTGCTAAAAAATGCCTAGATTCTGTATTAATCCACGTTTCAGTTAGCGCTATTATGTCTATATTTTCTGTGCTAACGAGTGCTCTAAGTTCGTTCATTTTGTTACATAAACTCCTACAATTTGTATAATATACCCTCAACCTATTACTTTTATTTGCAACTAATTTTCTATTGTTTTTAGCTAACTTATTATTTCCTGTTGAACTACTAGCTCTAGACGGAAATTCTACTCTATCAGTAATCTCATCTTTACTATCAGTTACATGTGTAGTGTTATCGATACTACTATTACACATCACTATATTCGCACTATCTTGACTGATTATTTCTATTTTACTCACTGGTTTGTCACATGAAGTACCTGCTCCATATGGAGACAGTATTTTACTTACACACCCAGGTTTTTTTAACGAAACCCCGCAACAATCTTGTCCAGTGAGCTGGCCAAGGTCGAAACTCCTAGTCGAGAAAGATGTACTCCATCCTGGGCATACAGTTCATCCTTACCATAGAAGTGGGTCCAGTTATCTAGGAATGGTATTGACTTTGCCTTGCAATACTTCTCCAGCCGGCTATTTACACCAATAGCCCTGGAGGACCATTCCTTCCGTACCCCTCTTCTTGGCAGGATACTGTGTACCACAGGAAATCCACCCTTCTCCTTGATCCTCTCCAGCATTTCCTGGTACTTGGTCAGCAACTCCTCAGTCCTGCATCTCCATATGTCATTGGATCCCGCGTTGATGAAGATGATGGGGTCCTCCCCACCCACTTCTAGGACACCATCCATCTTCTCTGCCACTCTCCCGACTCCGGCTCCAGGTAGGCAGACAACTTTACTAACATGAGTGTTAGTAGCCCCGTCAAGGTACCTAACCATTGAATCACCAACAATGAACTTAGCTTTTTTCCGTTGTCGGCGTGTAGCAGGAGTTGTAGCAGCAACAGCAGCAGACTTCCCCCCTCCCCTCTCACTGCCTCGATGATCGCCACTTCCTCGCCATCACTCTCATCAGCCAAGGTGCTGAAGTTGTTGTGGGTCTTGAGTGGCTGCCTTTTCAGCTTGCAGGCTATTGCACTGGTTGACACCACTTTCCAAGGGGCTTCACGATCCCTGGGAACACTTCCGGTAGCCTCACACTTCTTCTCCGCCATAGCTAGTCTCAAGGCCAAATTTTCATCTTTGAGACACTGAATCTCCTGCTCCACACTCTCCAGTCTTTCTTGCAAAGCAAGACAAAGCTGGAGAGTATGGGAGGAGACAGCAGACTCATCAACAACAGCCATCACTAAGAAAGTTCACTAGGACCTCACTAAGGGTAAACAGGTTCGCTAGCGGTCACTGGGGACGTCCACACTGGTCAGGGGTCAGAGGGCAACTGACCTTTTGCCTTTTCCTCAGAGCTGGGATATTTTATATGTTTAGGCATAGGCCTATCTTTATTTTATATGTTTAGGCATAGGCCTATCTTTATTTTATATATATACTGTATATTCGAGTATTTCTATTGTTATTTTATATATAGGCCTATTTTTATTGATTAGGATTTATTATAGTTATTATATATTTTATTTATTTTATTTATATCATTTTATTTTATTTATAATTTTATTTCATTTATATATATATATATTTTGGTTTTATTGTTCCTGTTCTCGAGGGTGTCCATGGGACTACCCCCTAGGTCCACAGCAAGGGCAGGGCCGATAATCCAGTATTTATATAGTTATTTTATATATATTTTTATTTATTATAGTTGTTATTTATTTTATTTATTTTATTTATATAATTTTATTTCTTTTATAATTTTATTTTATTTATACATTTTTTTTTCTTGTTCCTGTACCCGAGGGTGTCCATGGGACCACCCCCTAGGTCCACAGCAAGGGCAGGGCCCATAATCGAGTATTTATATAGTTATTTTATATAATTATATTTTTATTTATTATAGTTGTTATTCATTTTATTTATTTTATTTATATCGTTTTATTTTATTTATAATTTTATTTCATTTATATATTTTTTTTTATTGTTCCTGTTCCCCAGGGTGTCCATGGGACCACCCCCTAGATCCAGAGCAAGGGCAGGGCCCATAATCGAGTATTTATATTGTTATTTTATATATATTTTGATTTATTTTATATATACAGGTATATACCGTATATAGGTTATATAATTTTTGTTTTCTTGTCCCCTTCCCTGTTGTTCCTGTTCCCCTGTTGTGTTGTTCCTGTTCCCCATGGTGTCTCTGGGACCACCCCCTAGGTCCAGAGCAAGGGCAGGGCCCATAATTGAGTATTTCTATTGTTATTTTATATATATTTTTATTTATTTGATTTTATTTATTTTATATATAAAGGTATATATCCATAGTGAGTTCACTGCTCAATAGGTGGCATTCTGAGAGTGAGGGTCTGAGTCTGGAGGGTGAGACGGTGAAGTACTTGAGCGACAAGCCGCTTCAGAGATGGAGCTGCTTCGAGCCATGATGGATGCTTCACATGTCTCACTCCCCAGACTGGAACAAGACCTCACGGGCTTCACCGTGTTGAGCGGTGGCATGTACAGGCATCAGCCTATGCCCTAGAGGGAGTAGTTGGAAAAAAAAAAAAATATATAAAAAAATAAATAAATATATATATATATTTTTTTTTCTTGTCCCCTTCCCTGGTGTGTTGTTCCTGTTCCCCAGGGTGTTTGGCCAAAGAGCCCCAAGGTATAAATATATTCTTATAATGCCATACTATGACTACGTCATGGTGTTCCCCAATTTGAATTACAAAATGCGGAACTATACCGTCATGAATCCATTATACTCACGTCATATGGAATCGGATAATGCAAAACTATGACTACGTCATGGTGTTCCCCCATTTGAATTACAAAATGCGGAACTATACCATCATGAATCCATTATACTCACGTCATCTAGAATCGGATAATGCAAAACTATGACTACGTCATGGTGAACTATACCAACGTCATATGGATCCAGTGATGGCGACCTTGCGTCATGACAACTATCAACGTCAATTACGTTTTTCCTTTATTTCCTTTTCTTGGTTTCAGCATCATAAGCTAACTACTGCCTGCCACCATACGCCAGCCTGCCGCCATACGCCAGCCTACCGCCAAACGCCAGCCTACCGCCATACGCCAGCCTGCCGCCATACGCCAGCCAACTGCCATACGCCAGCTGCCATGTCGGACAAGAGGGATAATAAACGTTTGCGGGACTCCCAGCTGGAGGATGTAGTGAACGAGGTGCTGGACCTGACGACGACGGACGAGACGGCGAGCGAGAGTGAGTCGGACAAGTGGCCTGACGATGAGGATTGGGCTTCACCTCCGCCCAAGCGACTCCGCCTCGACGCCCACGCCTCGGCCGATCCACCACCAGCCCCAGCAACGTCAGACGACCCACCACCACCAGAACCAGCCCCAGCAACGACGGACGACCCACCACCACCACCACCAACTGAACCAGCCCCAGCGGATCCACCACCACCATCCATCCCATCCACATCCCATCTACATCTCATCCCATCCATAACATCACCGATTACCTCCTACCATCACCCAACTTCCCACGTCACCTCTTCCATCCACCTCGCGTGGCGGTGCCTCATCCTTGCTTCCAGCAGGATCACCAGCCCGCAGCCCGCAGCCCACACCTGTTTGCTACGCTACTTGCTGTGGGCACTGTGAATACCCCGCCTTCGCATGTCATGGGAACGGTCACCCCCGCAGTGTCCCCCTTCAGCGACACACCGTTGACCCCCTCGGCATTTGTTCTGCCTGAGCATCAAGCCGCAATGCGTGCTGAGGTTGCTAAAGCCGCAGTGCGTGCTCAGGTTGTTGCTGAGGTGCCACGCACAGCGTTGAATCCTCCAGCAGCAATCGAGGAGCTTCTTCCCCAAAGGCTTCCTCTTCACCGTTCACCAACTGGTACAGCTGCACCAGGTTCACCAGCTCCACACCTTTCACCAGCTGGTGCAGCTGCACCAGGTTCACCAGCTCCACACCTTTCACCACTTGGTGCTGCACTAGGTTCACCGGCTTCTGCATCATCTGATGCAGAAGCCCCCCCCACTCAACCCCTCGACCTACCACCTATGCCACGCCGGAGGCCAGGTGCCCGTAGGGGGGCAGGTGGTAGGCCCAGGGGCCGCAGAGGTGTTCCTCGCGGTGGTCCTTGCAGTGGTCGTGGCCGTGCTCGCGATCCTGCCCCCGATCGTGATGCCGGTTGGACCGACACCCCCTTCGCCCCCAGCCTGATCTGTTCTCAGGGACCCCTGGCATGCAGGTTCCAAAGCCGGTGACTCCTCTCCAGTTCTTCCAGCTCTTCTTCACAAGGGAGATGCTGCAATACCTGGTATTGGAGACAAATGCTTACGCCAAGTTCGTTGACGGAGCAGCTGCTTTTTGGCACCTGTTTGGTGAGGAGGAAATGGCCAAATTCCTTGGCCTGTACTTCCTCATGGGCATCACCAAGATTCCTTCTCTGAGTCACTACTGGCGTTCAACTGTCCTTCACGACTACTCAGTATTTCGGAGAACGATGAGTAGGACTAAGTTTCTAGCCTTGTTGAAGTATTTCCATGCTTTCAACAACAAGGCAGTCTGCAGGCAGAACAAGGGCAGGCTTGTGAAGGTTCGGACGGTGATGGAATACCTACTTGAAGGCTTCAAGCTGGCATACATCCCCGCCGAAAAGCTGTCCCTTGACGAAGGCAGCCTTGGATGGAAGGGTCGCCTTTCATTCAAGGTTTACAACCCGATGAAGCCAACGAAGTACGGTATCAAGCTGTACATCCTGGCAGAGGCGTTGACTGGCTATGTGTGGGACTTTCGGGTCTACACCGGTCCGGGTACATCTCTCCAGGAGACGGTGGAGGGTCTCTCGGAGTCCTTCAGAGGCCAGGGGTACAGGCTGTACATGGACAACTATTACAACTCAGTTGACCTGTGCCAGCAAATGCTCACACACAACATCTATGTGTGTGGCACCCTGCGCCTTGTACGAGGAGCTCCTAAGCGGTTGTGCGACATTGCTAAAGCAAAAGAGCTTGAACGCGATGCGACAAAAGCATGAACAACGGCTTAACCATGGTCCTACTTTGGCGAGACAAGCGCATCGTCAACATGGTGTCCACTTTCCACAACCAGGACACCATCCTGAAGCTTGTCAGTTTCAAAGAGAAGGACCAACAGGGCAGGTGGCATCGTGGACAGAGGAAGATCTTCAAACCTGTTTGCGTTGAAGACGCAGATAGTACGCAGATAGTACTGGACCAGATGGTCCAGTACTATCCCATCCAGCGAAGGACGGTCAAGTGGACGAAGAAGATCACCTTCTACTTCATCCAAATGGCCCTCTTCAACGCCCATGTCCTGTACAGGAAGTGCTACCCAAGGAAGAAGATGACCTTGCTGGACTTCCAGGAGCACATCTGTACTTCCTTGCTGCACTTCAACCCTGCAGAGTGGCCTATGTCGGGGAGGCCAGTCCACCAAGCACAAGATCTGCCGCGTGACCAGCGTGAGCCACAGAGGCATGCACGCAGGCAACGGCAACCCGGTGGATCATCTGGGTCGTCCGACGACGACCATCCAGTCTCCCCAGCCCCTGCTGCTCCTGACAACACTCCACCCTCTCCTGTTGCTGCTCCTGGTGGAGGCGTTGAGAGGGCACCATGTCTCGATGTCCCCTTCCCACCACCAGAACCAGATGATGCTGCTGCTGATGCTGCTGCCCCGGGGGGAAACTATGTCCTGGTTCAACCCCCCATGGTACTAGCACCTGATGCAGCTGCTGCTGGTGACGATGGGGAAGCAGCTCTTGTAGCTGCCAGCCAACCGCAACCAGCACTGGAGGCAGCACGAGCGGTGCGAGTCCGGAGACCTCGACCTGGAGTGGTCCCAAGGCCCCGTCCTATTGTTCTGAACCATGTCCGGTTGAACAGGGCCTTGGACCATTCTCGGCAGAGCATTCCGGTCAAGAAGCGACTTCGTTGCTATTACTGCAAAGTAATGAACGGTATTCGCAAGGACACAAGCTTCCGCTGCATGACTTGCACGGTTGCCCTCTGCATTGGTGTCAACGACTGCTTCAACCTTTTCCATAGTCACAATGCAGGTGTCATATAGTCAGGTGCCATGTGCAATCATTCATTCATTGATTCATTCATTTCTCTTCTCCATTTCTCTTCTTCATTCACCCTGCTTCATTCACCCACCTTCATTCACCCACCGACATTCACCCACCTACATATACCCACCTTCATCATCAAAGTGGATATAGGCCTCCTGGGGAAACCACTCTAAAAAAAAAAACGAGTCAAATGCAGTACCTCCTAGGGTGGCTTGGAAATCTGCATATTTCTGTGGTTTGACACCTTGTATATGTACATTATTTATATATATATATATATATATATATATATATATATATATATATATATATATATATATGACACCTTGTATTTATATATATATATATATATATTGTTACGTATCTTGATCCTCAAGTGGTTAATTTGATGAATCGAGATAGCACAGAGATATATATTAAGGTATCAGTCAGCTGAAGGCAAAACAAAAGTAAAATCTAATAACATTATTTCCTGTTGTTGCTTCCTTTCCTTTTGGATCTTAGGACTTGGTATCCTTTATGGACTGATACTCTTTAATTATGGAAAAATACTGAAACTAATTAAAGTCATGTAGTATTTATAAAGAATTATTATTTAACCGAAGCTTAGTAGGCTATGGTTATGAACCGAATAAGTTATATCTAAAGAAGGACTATTAATTCTATAAAAAGTCTTGAAAGATAAATATTAAAGTAAGAATGTTTCTGTCTCTTACCCTTTTTGAAATGAATAGCTAGTTTTCTTATATCATGTCCTTTTATTTATATTTAATGTAGTTATTATTCTTGGTTCGTTTTTTTACGTTAATAGTATTATATTATTATTATCAGGATTAATATCAAAGTCACATAAAAAGTTAGATATATATTTAATAATTAGATAAATGTATTTCTTAACCACGTAACATTGAGGTTTGATTATGAGTAAATCAAGTTACAGGATCGCTTCATAGATTCGATTCAGGTCTCACTCAAATAATATGAAAAGCAAAAATAATATTTTGAAGCTAAAAGAATTTTCTTCAGCTTAGGAAATCACTAGAAGTAACATTAAAACAGCCATGTTAGTCTAAGGCAATATTACTAATATGAGACAATAGTATCACCGCACTAAGTACCGTTAAGCAATGTAAGCTTAATTACAAGAAAATGAAAGAACTTGTAAGTCTTAATATAAAACAATAGTATTACTTTTATCATAACCCAATTACTTGAAGAGTTGCTTTAGTCCACAAGTTAGTCAACTAAAATAGTTAAGTACATAATAGTAGCGTTAACGTTAATTCCCAATCACATATCTCACTAACCAACATAACGCAAGTGTTTACACTGAACACACTTAACACACACTTATATAATCTGACTGACAGTCACAATCCCATTATAATACTTCACCCCGTCTTCCTCCAGCTGCAAGTTCACCTTCCCAACTCCAAATGAGACGGATCTGAATGCCCACTACTCGGGTCTTATATACTATGCAATGATGGTGTAGGAACGAATCAGGAGGCGGGGGCTGGTGCGCGCCCCAATCACAGCTCCTCTAGTTGCGTAAGAGGTGCATGGTCCAATGGATTCTCCTGGCGTCGAATCATCGTCATAGCGTCGGGTCATCGAAGTAGTTTGCAGGGTCCCCTATGACGCACACAGCTGTGAAGGCTTGTTTGCTGGTATGCGGACGAGCTGGTTTCCCCTTCGCTGGTTCGCTCGCTGGTCTGCTTCACCGCCTGAGTAGTTTGGCACTCCTTCAATTCTTAATTCTAACCCTTAAATAAACATACAGGGCTCCGTATGTAAGACCTCCCCCCTAGAAAAGAGTTTAAGGAGTATAGTACATAATATTAAACATAATACATAAATAGATTCACCACCAGATTGGCAACAGCAAGATTATAATGAGGATATAATAAGGATATCACCCAAAGTAGGCAACGTCTCCAGGTACCACATCAGAACATAGCCGGAACGTAGCTGGAGCGTTATTCGAACTGCAAGGCATCTCACAGCTGAAGGCTTGAAAGCGCACTACTAAAGCATGATATTTACCTCGCTACAAGGGAGAGCTAATTGCCAAAATCCTCTCATTAAGTTTATCTTACTGCTGTATGAGGCCAACCCGGTAAATGTAATCTTTAATAGATACGTGATAGGCAATCGGCTAGCACGTTCTGGACCCCCTTACTATGTTTGACATCCAGGGAGTATTCCTGCAGCAACAAACTCCACCTGGTCAGTCGTTGGTTTTTATTTTGGAACTTATGCACAAATTTTAAAGGGTGATGGTCAGTATAAACAGTGATGGCACCAGAGGCAGATTGCACATAGACAGCAAAGTATTGAAGGGATAAAATTAATGCTAACAGCTCCTTCTCAATGACTGAATAGTTACGTTGAACAGAATTTAATTTTTTACTAAAATAGTACACCGGATGCAATACTTCACAGTCGTCTTCCTGTAGCAACACTGCACCAACCCCGGTATTGCTCGCATCCACTGCTAGGGAAAAAGATCTGTTAAAATCAAGAGCTCGGAGTACAGGATAATTAGAAAATATATATTTGGTAGCATTAACCCTTCTTTAGCGGCCTATGCGGTTTATTTATATGTACCGCCCAGCGGGGTGTTTTTAGCCAAAATAGGGCTGTTTACGTGATCATTTTCATGCCTAAATAAGACCCAGAACGTAAAACAAGTATCTATCCCTGAAAGGGCATGAACAGAGCTTTCGAATGACACCATAACGATCCTTGTATGATGGATAGTTTTCTTGCAATAACCGTGCAACGCGAGTGCAAAAAGCATGTAATTCGGTACTTTCCCCATTCAATTCAGTATGTAGCGAGTGAGAGAGGGAGGAGGGAGCTGAGATTCGTGTCAGTAGGTTCGCCGCGGTGGTCTGGAGCAGTCATACGCTCGCTAGTCTCCTGCCACCACTTGTCTCTCTCTCTCAGCAACATTACGTGCTGAAATTGCCACTCGACCTATGTCGAGCGCCGCCACATAGTCCAGCTTTATTAAATATGACTTAAGTGGTGAGCCGCTTTTTAAGGGTTAAAGGCCTCCTCACATTCGGAGGACCACTCAAACTTCACATCCTTACGGAGAATATCTGTCAGGGGAGCTGTGAACCTTGAAAAGTTTAAGATGAAATGCCTATAATAACCAATCATGCCT
Organism: Paralithodes platypus; assembly: GCA_032716605.1. Taxonomy (NCBI): domain Eukaryota; kingdom Metazoa; phylum Arthropoda; class Malacostraca; order Decapoda; family Lithodidae; genus Paralithodes; species Paralithodes platypus. The sequence goes on along the minus strand of CM064523.1, from coordinate 47,771,909 downwards.
AGGTACCTTTGGATATGTTTCTTAGCACTAGGAGTTGGAAATTCTAGAATACACTCTACCTTTGCTTGAGGAGGTGCAACCTGCCCCTGACCTACCGTATATCCTAGATACTGGACCGTACTCTTTACAAAGGTGCATTTCTTAAGATTAACCACCAGATTGGCATCAGCAAGATTTAAGAACAGCAATCTAAGTTGGTAAAGATGCTCCTCCCATGACTGTGAAAAGATAAGAATATCATCGATGTAGACAACGCATACAGGTACCCCTTCAGTCACCAAATTCATGAGGCGCTGGAATGTAGCTGGAGCGTTTTTCAAGCCGTAGGGCATTACGTTACAGCAGAAGGCTTGTTTGTTGACTACAAAGCATGATATTTCCCTCGCTCTAGGGGTGAGAGCTACTTGCCAATATCCCTTCATTAATTCAATCTTGCTAATATAGGTGGCTGTACCAATCTGGTCAATGCAGTCGTCGATCCGTGGCAGTGGGTAGGTATCGTTCTTTGTGACAGCATTAACTTGCCTATAGTCCATACATAACCTATGGCTCCCATCTGGCTTTGGCACAAGTATGACCGGACTACTCCACTGGCTTAAGGCCCTTGTGATCAGCTCGATTTGATAACATAAAGTCAAGCTCGACCTGCAGTATACTCCTGCGTTATGGTGAGACACGGTAGGGGGATAGTTTAATGGGAGTTGCATCCCCTACGTCGATGTCGTGCAAGGCCAAAGAAGTGAGCCCTGGAGTATCACGGAACACACTGGGAGACTGAGATAAAACAGAGATTAGGTGGTTCGCTTGATCAGAGGGAAGATGACATAGTTTGGCTGGTAATTCCCCCCAAGCTACTGAGTTATACTGAAAGTTGGATAGGCTACATGACAAGTCAAAGTCTGCATGGATACCTTCAGGCTCTGGAACAGTCTGTTGCGGGTCAGTAAGAGAACTGAAGACTTTGTCCGCACCAGGCTGTCTATGGTAGGGTTTCAACATATTTATATGGAATACTTGCGTGGGCTTTCTCCTGTCTGGGGTAGTTACTAGATAATCGGTAATGCTCACCCTCTGAATGATCTTATATGGGCCCCTGAACTTGGCAGATAAAGGTTGGCCAAAAAGGGGGAGCAGGACCAAAACCTCATCACCGGGCTGAAACTCTCTCTCACTGGCTTTTCTGTCATACCAGTTCTTCATGGAGCTTTTAGCCACTGTCAAGTTTTGAGCGGCAAACTCACATGAGGATCTCAGCCGGGTTTTGAAATCTGAAACATACTTGAGGAGGTTTTGGTTCCCCTCCTGGCCAACTAGGCTATCCTGCAATAGTTGCAAAGGACCTCTTACCTGGTGACCGAAAACTAGCTCATTAGGGGAAAAACCCAGGGATTCAGTTGGAACCTCACAAGTAGCGACTGAAAGAAAAGGTACTCCCTTATCCCACTCAACTCCGGTCTCTGTACAATATTTACGCAACATTCCTTTTAATGTCTGATGATATCGTTCGAGAACCCCTTGACTCTCTGGGTGGTAGGTGCTAGACTTAACATGCTCGATACCCAACTCCTTCAGGGACTGCTGAAAAATGTTAGAGGTGTAAAATTAGTTCCTTGATCACTTTGCACCTCATGGGGGAAACCCATTCTGGTGAAGAATTTGAGAAGTTCCTTGATGACAGTTAGAGCAGAGGTAGTCCTTAAGGGTATAGCCTCTGGGTAGTGAGTTGCCATGTCCATAATAGTTAATAAATAATTGTTACCTTGGGAAGTCTTAGGCAATGGGCCTACAATGTCCACTACCACCCGAGTAAAAGGATTCTTGAAGACGGGCAAGGGCACCAGAGGATGTACAGGCACCTTCTGATTGGGTTTTCCTGTCATCTGGCAAGTGTGACACACTCCACAAAACTCCACTACATCTGCACGCATTCCTGGCCAGTGAAAGTGGGCTCTGATTCTGTCTAGAGTTTTTCTCACACCTAGGTGTCCTGCCAATGGTATACAATGTGCCATTTCCAAGATATCTCTACGACAAGGTTTGGGGACTACTACTTGATGGACGTCCCAGGCCCCGTCATCGATTGGTCTGTGTGGCTGTCTCCATCTACGCCACAATACTCCTCCTTTGAGGTAGAAACATTCACCACCCTCCTTCTCACATTCCTCTTCACTCACGGCCCTGGCAGCTAACTCCTTGCATTCACTATCATCTCTCTGTAGCTCTACCAGGCCACTAGGACAATTTGGAGGGGTTTCATGGTCATCGTTTGGGTCAAGATGAGCCATAAAGGTGTCAGATAAATCCACCTCAGTCACATCATCAGGCACAGTTGGAGCGTCATTCACACTCTCATCATCCCTTTCATCAACTCTTACATTCGGTACATTTCTGTCTGAGGGAACTGCTACTTGAGACATTGAACGTGTGACAGCACACACAGGGAAAACTGTTGGCATCTCCTTTTCGAGCTCACCGGTTAGTGGCTCGTTAACAGGGGAAAGTGACAAAATGGGGTCTGGTCGGACCTTCTCACCTGCTACATCATTCCCCAAAAGGAGTGTTACCCCGGGCACAGGGATATCTTGGGACCTACACAAAGCTATGGTGGCCTCACCCTGTAGTAACTCACATTCAATTTCGCCTTTTACCAAGTATGCATAAAATTGGCCTCCAGCACCTCTCATTACAACTGGTTCGCCAGGTGGGCACTCAGTGTAAGGATTCACCATGAGGGTGCTAGTAGAACCTGTGTCTCTCAGAATTTTTACCTCATGCATACAACCATTTAATCTCACGTTGCCAGATGAAATAAAGGGACGGTAACTGTCCTGCACTGATGGTGAAATTTGTATTGGCTTAACCCTAGTGGGTTGCACCACGCATGCTACTACACCCCTGTCTAGATGATTTACGTCAGCTGCTAGGTACTCCTTCTGTCGGGAGTCCTGCATTAAAGGAACTTTTGGTGCTAGGTACTCCTTCTGTCGGGAGTCTTGCATTAAAGGAACATATGGAGTTTGAGATACGGTGGAAACTGTCTGCCCCGATCTCTCGGTTCTCTCCTTGGCCCAGCACTGATAAGCTAAGTGGCCTCTCTTGCCACAAAAAGTACATACTTTAGGGGATACGGGAACGTTCCCTCTTTGAGCATTACGATTACGTTGGGCCCCACCTCTGTTACCATTGCCCTGAGTCGCATTTTTATTTGGGGGAACAATTCTATTTTGGCTAGCTGGGGAAGACGTTACAGGCTTGTGACTGGGTCTGTCAGATTTGTGATTGGGATACTTAAAATTAGAACTAGAATTATCATAGGGCTTCTTTCCACGAAATTTGTTGTTGAACACGTATGTGTCAGCCATGTCAGCGGCTTCGGCAAGACAATCTACCTTTTTCCCCCTTAAATGATAGGCTACAGAAGAATTAATTTTCCATAGGATTTTTTTTTAACAGGACCAATTCCTTCAGATCGTTGTAGCTTGTGACTTTCTTACTCTTGACCCAATGATTGAAAGTTTTAGTCATGGTCCTGGCAAATACCTTATGGGTTTCTTCTACTTTCTTCTGGTTTTTACGGAAAGATTGCCTGTAAGCCTCAGGCTGCAATTGATAGGTTTTTAGGATAGCTTCTTTGAGATTGTCATAATCCTGCCTAACCTCTGCTACTTCTGACAAATACGTGGCTCGAGCCTGCTCTGTCAAAACGGTTTGTAACATTAAAGGCCATTGATCTCTTGTCCACTTCATACCTCCAGCAACTTCCTCAAACAAAACAAAGAAATCCTGTACATTATCCTCAGTGAAAGGTGGAATGACACTGGTCATAGTCAATCCCAGAGGGGGAGCAATTAAGGGAGTATTTGTATCGACATTTAGTTGAGCTATACGATATTGATATTCACATTGTTCGGTCGTTGCTGTGGCTTTTATTCTGGCTTCTTCGGTATTTATTCTGGCTAGTTCTATTTTTAGTCTGGCTTGTTCTAGTTCGAATAATTGATCAACGGTAAAACCAGGTGGCAATTGTTCATCAAGTTGGCTAGGTTTACTCGAGATCCCACCAACTGCTCCGTCACCCTCCTCGCCTTCTACAGGGAACAGGTGGGTTTTTATGGTCTGAGCCACCTCTACTTTGGACATGTTTGAGACAGTTAACTGAAGATGTGAGGCAAGCACTTTCAGTTCGGATTTTGACAGACGGTCAATATCAGGGGCTGTGGGGTCTGATTCTATGAAAACTCGAGCATCTTCGTCATTAATTAGTTGAGGCATGATTATATTTGATTTGTAAGTAGTGCAACGGTAATGAAACTGAGTGAAACTGTATGAAACGAATCCTGGCAAGGTTGCCACTCTTCTGTTACGTATCTTGATCCTCAAGTGGTTAACTTGATGAATCTAGATAGCACAGAGATATATATTAAGGTATCAGTCAGCTGAAGGCAACACAAAAGTAAAATCTAATAACATTATTTCCTGTTGTTGCTTCCTTTCCTTTTGGATCTTAGGACTTGGTATCCTTTATGGACTGATACTCTTTAATTATGGAAAAATACTGAAACTAATTAAAGTCATGTAGTATTTATAAAGAATTATTATTTAACCGAAGCTTAGTAGGCTATGGTTATGAACCGAATAAGTTATATCTAAAGAAGGACTATTAATTCTATAAAAAGTCTTGAAAGATAAATATTAAAGTAAGAATATTTCTGTCTCTTACCCTTTTTGAAATAAATAGCTAGTTTTCTTATATCATGTCCTTTTATTTATATTTAATGTAGTTATTATTCTTGGTTCTTGTTTTACGTTAATAGTATTATATTATTATTATCATCAGGATTAATATCAAAGTCACATAAAAAGTTAGATATATATTTAATAATTAGATAAATGTATTTCTTAACCACGTAACATTGAGGTTTGATTATGAGTAAATTAAGTTACAGGATCGCTTCATAGATTCGATTCAGGTCTCACTCAAATAATATGAAAAGCAAAAATAATATTTTGAAGCTAAAATAATTTTCTTCAGCTTAGGAAATCACTAGAAGTAACATTAAAACAGCCATGTTAGTCTAAGGCGATATTACTAATATGAAACAATAGTATCACCGTACTAAGTACCGTTAAGCAATGTAAGCTTAATTAAAAGAAAATGAAAGAACTCGTAAGTCTTAATATAAAACAATAGTATTACTTTTATCGTAACCCAATTACTTGAAGAGTTGCTTTAGTCCACAAGTTAGTCAACTAAAATAGTTAAGTACATAATAGAAGCGTTAACGTTAATTTCCAATCACATATCTCACTAACCAACATAACGTAAGTGTTTACACCGAACACACTTAACACACACTTATATAATCTGACTGACAGTCACAATCCCATTATAATACTTCACCCCGTCTTCCTCCAGCTGCAAGTTCCCCTTCCCAACTCCAAATGAGACTGATTTGAATGCCCACTGCTTGGGTCTTATATACTATGCAATAATGGTGTAGGAACGAATCAGGAGGCGGGGGCTGGTGCGCGCCCCAATCACAGCTCCTCTAGTTGCGTAAGAGGTGCGTGGTCCAATGGAGTCTCCTCGCGTCGAATCATCGTCATAGCGTCGGGTCATTGAAGTAGTTTACAGGGTCCCCTATGAAGCACGCAGGTGTGAAGGCTTGTTTGCTGGTATGCGGACGAGCTGGTTTCCCCCTCGCTGGTTCGCTCGCTGGTCTGCTTCGCCGCCTGGGTAGTTTGGCACTCATTCAACTCTTAATTCTAACCCTTAAATAAACATACAGGGCTCCGTATGTAAGAATATATATATATATATATATATATGACATCTTGTATATATATATATATACCCACACACACATACACACATTTTTGTTACCATTCATTATATTTTGTTTGACACCTTGTATATAATTATATATATATATATATATATATATATATATATATATATAAAGTACGTATTTGTGTATATTTATACTTGATATTGACATATAACTTGAATTTAAAGGTGATAATAGGGTTGGGTGGTGGCTGATAACTACCATGTTTGATGAAGGAGCAATAATGGTTTGGTGGTTCTCACAATTAAGCCACGGTATCCTTGTTCTGTTCTTTGTCATTGAATTATTTAATCGTTTTGAGAAGATGTGTGAGTTTAACCTCATGACACAGGGATAAGTGGCTTATTTCTACACTTTTGGTAATGCACTATATTAATGTAAATTAGGGCACAGTGTGAAACAAAGCTGTGTCAAAAAATCATACTGATCCAACTGTTTGTTGATAAGTTATTCTCGAAAAACAATGTAACACGGACTCTGAAACCCATAGTAGATCTTGTTACAAGTTAAAATGAGAACTTGATATATAAACTTGACATCAGTGAGCATCTATCCACCTCTGACCACAAGCTCATTAAAAACGACCTAAATTGCAAATAAACTATTGAAAAACAGGAATTGAAGATACCAGATTTCAAAAATGCATTTTATAATGAACTTAGGAAAGCCCTCAGTAACTTTCAAATACAGCTTAGGAATATTGACAAAACAAGTGAAGTATGGGATAAATTTAAAGATATATTCATGAGTGCTCAGAATATATACATACCCACTAAACTTGAAATAAATACTAGTAAAAAACAAGCCTCCCTGGTTCCATAAGAATATTTGCAAGGCGCTAAGGGAAAGGAATAAATGTCAATAAATATCATAAACTAACTATAAATGCCATAAATTATGAACACTTGAGCTATCTATACAAACTAAGTAGAAAAAGGGTAATTAATTAATTACGACAGAGAAGCGTAATTACGAATATTTATATAGCAAAGGAAAGTGTAAACAATCCAAAGCAATTTTACGGTTACGTTAAGGGTAATAGACAAATTTAAACCGAAAAAGGGCCATTAATAAATAATGACCAGACAGTAAACAGGAGATAAAAATATTGTTAATTTGCTTAATGAATATTTTGGTTCCGTCTTTACAAAGGAAGAAAATAACACTACTTTGAAACAAACGTAACGCATGCAATAGAAAACTTTACCATAAGCAAAAGTGAAGTGTTATGTAAGCTGAATAATTTAAACACTAATAAAACTCCTAGTCCGGATAATATTCACCCAAGTGTTCTAAAAAACGTGAAAGACGAAATAGCCCAGTCCTTAACCCAAAAATGGCGAGGGGGGGGTATTGAACTAGCTCCCCATGGGCGAGCATATTGGCTCCATTTAGGCCTATAATCGTCATTTTACGATAAATATCGTTATTACTTATTCATATGAGCCTATTTTACCTTCACTATGAAGATAGTAACCTGTAACAACAATAAAACAAGTGAAAATATTATTTTTCTGGTCAAAATCGCGAATATTGATGGACCAGCCCATTCATGAATTATGGAGAAAATTGAGGCAACCCCTCCCTCCACAAGGCCTCAAGCCACACTGAGCCTACTCATACACACACTCGGTTATGTAACACACCCGCTAGGCACGTAAGCACATCCTCCACACAGTTTGCTAATGTTAGCACAAAAATATACCAACGAATTAGGGAATAACAGGGAAAATAGGTGATAATTGAAGGGGGAGGGGAAAGGGAGGAAGGAGGGGATGTGGAGGAGTGATATGAGGGATAGGGAATAGAAAAAATAAAAAATAAAAACAAAAACAAATTGTTTAGTACTACTGGGGCTGTTTAAATGTTTTTTTAGGCCTCCCTCTTCAGAGCTTTGCCGCCGTCGCCCAGTAAACCTCTTATGAGCTTTGCAGCCGTTTACGGGTTAACTAACATATTTAACTTGTCGCTCAACTAGGAAATCGTACTTAGTGATTTGAAAACTGCAAATATTACACCATTATTTAAAAATGGAAATAAAGCCCAAGCAAGTAATTATAGACCAATCAGTTTAACATTAATCATAGGAAAAATTATGGAAACAATTATGAGAGACAAGATAGTAGATTATCTGGAATCAAACAAGTTAATCAGAGATAGCCAACATGGCATCAGATCCAGTAAGTCTTGCCTAACAAATTTGATATAATTTTATAATAAACTATTTACATTATAATGACTCTACTAAATGATTAGACATCATTTACATAGATTTCCAAAAGGCATTCAATAAGGTACCTCATGGAAAATTATTGAAAACATTGGAAATGTTGGGGATTAAAGGAAAAATTAATGCATGGATAGTAAGCTGGCTGATAAACAGAAGGCAGAGAGTTGTGATAAGTGGAGTAGAATCTGAGTAGGAGCCTGTTTACAGCAGAGTGCCTCAGGGATCGGTCCTGGTGCCAGTTTTGTTTCTAATCTATATAAATGACATCGATAGGAAAATCAATATTAACCGAAGAAGACAGAAATAAACTGCAATCTGATTTAAATAAAATAGTACAGCGGTCAGAAAAATAACATTCAATGTTGACAAAAGCCAGTTCTTGCAAATAGGTAATACAAACAAAAACATATGAATACTAGATGAAAGGCCAGCCAATCAAAACAAGTGCATTAGTTAACCCTTAACTGGTGGCGCCCGGCTATTGGCGAGTGAAAGAAAAGGTGCCCATATGTGGGTCACGGCTATTGTCGAGTGCAATTTTGAGCACGTAATGTGCTCTGAGAGAGAGCGGAGCGGTGGGAGGAGCATAGATTACCTCCTGACCGCTCGCCACGGCCGCCGTGGACCTACTGAGATTTACTGCACCCTCCTCCACCCTCTCTCACTCGTTTCACACGTAATAATGTAAGAAAATGACCGTATTTTAGCGATTTTGCCCTTCAGTTGTACGATCATTGCAAGACAACCAGTGATCGTAGAAGGATGGTTCAGGTGTCATTGGAAAGCTCAATTTACGCACTTTCAGGGGTACATACTTGTATTACGCTCTGGGTCTTGTTTATGCATGAAAAAGAGCACGGAAACAACCCCATTTATGGTAAAAACACCCGCTGGGCGGTACATAGAAATTACCGCCTAGGCCGCTATTAAGGTGTTAAAGACCTGGTGGTTCTTAAATCTGAAAACCTAAATACCTCAGATCAATGTGCAGCAGCTGCGAACAAGGTCAATCGAGCATTGGGATGTATTAAGATAAATATTACTTATAAAAATGAGAACATTATAGTACCTACCTTTATTTAAAAGTATAGTGAGGCCCCATCTTTAATATGCCGTGCAATTTTGGTCTCCTTATCTGAGGTCGGTGCAGAGTAGAGCGACAAAGTTGATTCCGTCACTAAGAAGTAAATCTCATGAAATACTAAACAAATTAAATTTGTTTTCACTTAAGAAAAGAAGATTGTGAGGTCAATTAATCGAGTGTTTCAAGATACTAAAGGGATTTGACAAAATTGATGTAGATTCACTTTTCAAAATAGATAATAGTTCATTAACTCATGGAAATGAAATTAAATTAAAAACCAGGAGGGCGAATCTCGATGCAACAAAACACTTCTTCACCTACTGTACAGTGTGGGCATCGAGTGGAACAAATTGCCAGAGAAAGTGGTACAATGTAAGACAATTGACACATTTAAAAGGGAGGTGGGCATAATGTAGGTTAATCAAAATAAAAACAAAATGGGTTAAGCATCAGTAGTATATAATATTTCTCAACCTCGTTCTATACTATATATTTCCCAGTAGAAGTAGTAGTTTGTTCTCATTCTGTTGGGGGACTTTTTTCCCCAACTGAATGTCATGCCGACCAACAGTCGGAGGGGGAGGTGGGTGGGGAGATAGCCTTCTGCTTTGATCTCCTTGCTTTCCACCGTGTAGCAAATTCTATTTTAGCATTAAGTCTGAACTACCTAGTAGGGACCGCATGGTCTGTGTAGTCTGTGTATCTATGTGACTCTCTCTCTCATTAGGTGTCACCATTCATCTCTCTGCCTCCTCTAACTTAGTTCATTAAGAACCTTAATATCCTTCTTTCCTTCCTTCCTGAATGTTGTCTTCCCTTTAATCATCTGGTCTTTTCGTTCACATTCATTATTATTTTCTATTATATTTTTGTTTTACCTAATTGTCTTGCTCTCAATATTTTGTTTTGCTAACTTTCCTTTCTCCCTGTTAGCTCTCTTGCCTTTTAGTTCATCTTGTTTTTTGTTTACTAACTTCTCCATATGTTTTTTTGTTTATATCATTGTTTCTGTTCTTTCTTATCCTCATTATCTTTGTTAATTACTTTACAAGTTGTGTAGTTCAATAAATTTGGTATTTTTGGCGGTCCTCTCTGTTTGCAAGACTATTACGAACTTATAGTAATACAACTAGTCAGTACCATCTTCCTTAAGTTAGATCATATCAACTGTAGGTCATGATGTGGTCGCATATTATTATTATTATTATATATATATATATATATATATATATATATATATATACAGTATATACAGTATATATAACAGCGCATTTTGAGCGACTGTACACTTTAGGATAGACTATATAATAACATATATAACTCACACCATTATAACAGTTATTCAATTACTTAAGTAGGCAACTGTACATTTCTAGTTGGGTATGGTCTCCCCTATAGAAGATCATCCCCCACCTATAAAAGTCTTGGTACGATTCCTGCAATGTAAGCAAGGGTTCTCACGCTTCCCTCAGAGAATTGCAGAAACACCAAGATGATTGCTAGCCACTAAGTAGAGCGTCACACCACACTGATAGAAGCCGACGCCCAAGAGTGAGGCCAGGCACCAGTAGCAGTTTGAACAGCCATTAGGACGCATCATCCCTAATTGGCTAAGGTAGACCCTAATTGGCTAAGGTAGACGATAGTGACGTATACATTGACAGTACGATACTGTGCATTAATTAGTGTGTGTGTTAATACTTATTCACAATTCTTAATGTGTCCAATTCTTTTTACAGGAATATCATTTTATAGGAATTAGCTCAGTCTCTGGTTGCTTATTATCTATATAGAGTGTTATCATATTAGGTACTTCCCAGTCAGGCATATACAGTACCTATACAGACATTACAAACTTTAAAGCCACGCTTCAGTATTCAATTTTTCTTGGTTAAATAAACAATAAAAAACCAACAAGGTGGTGTTTGCTTAAACCAAGAACCTTATTAACACATTCCTTTATAAACGTGTTTACAGTGATCAGCTGAATCTACAAGCATAGCCAAGGAATTATCTCTGAGGTAAGAAATAGGAAAGAAAAATTTAATCCACAAAACCTCTGGTACATAAAATGGTGGCAGCGGTGGGATTCTTGTTTCCCTAAACAGAAAACACAATAAATAGACCTCCGAAGAGCAAACAGAAACACTACAGAAAGAATATAAGCAACTAGAAAGAAACAAACATTTATAGAGCATAAGGAAAAAGAACAGAAATTATCAGTGAATGAAGAACATCTACAGAGACATTAGAGCGAAGTGGTAGAGAGTGGAGAACAACACCTTAGTAACCCAAACAATTTTAGCTGACGCCACAATCCCACTCCCTAGGCCCAACAACACGGGTGATTCAAGACTATCACCCAACACCCCCCGCGCACCCATCATCCTTCCACTACCCTCACCCGCTCTCCCAAACCACGAGAGACGGTGGCGTAAACAGGGTCGGACGTGGAGGTGACATCACCAACTAGCCGCGACGTAGTGGAGTGTAGCGAGGAAGTCCATGGTTTCATCACACCATTCATCACTCAAAACAGCTGATAACATCAACAAGCCTTACAAGCCATCTACAAATTCTTGTAATAGGTTGGTCTTAAACTACATTGATACATAATAACACTAGTGAATTAGCACTAGTAAACTTACAACACAGCAATAGCCAGTGCCTTTTAAATTATATCTTAGCAAATTTGTCCTACTTATTTACTTAACAAATTTTAAGGTGTAACTGAATGCACATTTTAACTCTATGTTGACTTAGTAAACTCAAGTATTGCTTCAAGAACTTTATTCTCACACTAAGAAACTTATATATTTACTTCCTTTAATTCTAATTTCTCACATAGAAGTATACATTTTGAAGGCCTACAGTAAATATTATTTTTTCCAGCAACAATTTCACAAGAAATGTATTATAGAACAGGATAAAAAAAAAATCTCTATTGCCTGTGTTACATTGTGTCTTTTAACCCATTTAGAAAGAGTGTCCCTACAGTTCCTTACTAACCTGAACTTTCCAGAAATTTCCTGTATTACTATTTCTACTGCTCACTCAGCAGACTAACCACCATTATCATCCATACAACACATGGGTACGGGTGTGTGGTTAAGAGAAATCCCTAATACCAAAAATGTGTACCAGTGCTAACATTTTTGTGGGATTATTTGTCAATGACATTCAGTCCAGGTACCTTTACCAAAAGTGTAATTTTTTCCCTATGTCCTTTAATCCCTTTGGCAAGAAGTTACCTCACCATGAGGAAGACTTAATTTCCTCAGACAGTCAACCTGAGAGCAGCTCAGAAGAGGAATTAGAGGGAGTGGAAATTGAACCTCAGTCAGACACAAAGTTTGAGAAAGAAGTAGGGATAAAACTTGCTTCTGACCTTGACGATTTGATTGAACAACTAGCTAACTCCACCCCGATACATCCTCTAGCGCCTGCAGTCCAGTTAAGGATACATCGGGCCACCCCGATACTACATCCTCAAGCGCAAGTGACACCTTCGGCAGTGACACCTCCACCAGCAACGACTACCAGTACTTCATCTACAAATATGCCACCAGCAACTTCCACAGCAATCATGACAGGTCAGACCCCACCACCGAAGATAAATCTCATGCAACGTGGGCAAGACATCGTCTATTTCGCCGGAAAAGATTGTCCAAACTATCCGGGAGGAGTCATTATCTTCTTGCGGAACATCGAAGACCTCATGAGGAATAGTGACATTACGACAGATGAAGACAAGATCGTTTTTGTACGAGGATATCTGAAAAGCGGCTCCAGACCTGCAAGTGCCCAGTCCATCCTAGGTTTTCGGACCACGGACTATAGTGCATGGAGAACATGTCTGATTGAATTTTTTGGAGACGGCAACCAAGGAGGAGCATTGGCCTTTGTACACAGAATGGCCCACAAATATGATGTGTCCCTTTGGAAGCGAGACATTCTCATGGCCGAAGCCATGGCAGGAGATGTTGCCGTAGATGCCGAGCAAAGATTTTTCACTTCAGAATGGATAAATCAGACAGATAAAACAATGACCCAGGAAAATCTTAGGAAATTCCTAGAATACATGGTTTCATAATTATGCGCACTGCCTACTACTCTTAGGAAGGAAATTATGAAAGTGAGTTCAAAACCACCCATAACCTTCAGGAGTTTGTGGGAAAGAAAGCATTCAAACTATCCACAGATGTAGTACCAAAAGCCTTCATAAGCCCAGTAGAAGCTTCTGGGACCAAACCCAAGCAGGCTACAAGCTCAAGGAACCAGATCATCTGTGACCACTGCCAGAAGAAGGGACATAACAAGAGATCATGCTGGAAACTGCACCCGGAGTAAATCCCGGACAGGTACAAGAAGACGACGACATTCACAGCTTCCAGTGGGGCATCACACAAAGGTGGACGAGCACAAGAAACTCCTACAAGCCAAAGACAACAAAGTCCGAGGAAGAGCTGTTTGATCCATGGAGAGAAGGGACATTCCACCAACGAATGCCGAGCAGCCAAGGATCTAGTCAGTAAGTACCACAACAGTTCGTCGGGGGAAGCCCAGCGCAGCAAGCCCGAGAATCAACTGTAGTAAAAACTACTTCGTTACCTACCAATGGACACTCGTCACCCTTACACGTGCCCTCGCTCGTTGTGGCTGTCACACGAGTGAACATTATATAGATTCCAGTAACGGTAGGTAACAGGATGATATCTTTGGTTCTTGACTCCGGCGCCTGCGCCAACGTCTTGTCTTACGAGTGATTGATAAATCTTCAAAATCAGCTGAAGTACAACTGGATGCTTAATCCACCAGACATGCAACTTAAAGGAGTTCACGGCATACCCTACAACTAGTTGGTATGGTTGACATTCCGTTTAGATTCACACGTCCCGGAGACCCACACATCAAGACGAGGTTTTACGTGATCAAGGATTTTCCACTCCCAGCCATAGGCATCAAAACAATGAAGGACAACCGCATCGTCTTAGATCCTTCCGAGCAAAGAATGACATACAACCGCCACACGTATTCTACAATGCAGAATCCCTGGCCTCTCCTACACTCGACCATTGCAGCGACTGTACTAGCAAGAGTGGACAGTTTACCTGCGCGGTCCTTGGGGTTCCCTACTCCGAGTAACCAGAGTGTTGGATCAACAGGTCAAGGTTCCCGGTTGTATCCCTTAGTAGTTTCCGGAAAACAAAGGATTCGTGCTAGAGAGGGTGCACACCTTCCAGTTAGGTTACCCAAACTAAAGAAAGGCACAGATGCAATCTGTCTTAGTGAAAGTGCATTTGTAAAAGGACTAGCTCTCGAGTCAACCTTGTACCAGTTACACGATAACGCAAGGGTGGAGATACTAGTCTACAACAGATCTAATGGTCCAATTACACTGAAGTCCGGTTGTACCATCGGAAAAGCTCTTGTGTACGACTATCCAGTAGATCGAGAACCCCCGGAGTGGCCATCCGCACAAGCGCCTATTGCTGTGATGACAGCATTCTAAGATGTCAGAAACAGATCCTATCAAGCTGAACCTCAAGAAAGTAGACTATCCAGAAGCGAAGGACTCCCTTCTGAAGTTACTACTGTCTTTCAGAGATGTCGTTGCGCTCCCAGGAGAACGACTAGGTAAAACGGATCTAACAACGCAATCCATACCCCTAAAACCAGGCACTAACCCTGTCTACACAGCGGCATATAGATTGCCACACTGTCAAAGGGAGGTGGTTAAAGGGATGGTAGACAACATGCTTGAGCAAAAGGTTATCCAACATTCATCCTCGCCATGGAATTCACCTCTTTTCCTGGTTCCTAGGAAGGACGGAGGATGGCGCCCAGTGATTGATTATCGCAAGGTCAATCAAGTAACCATACCTGATAGATTCTCCATGCCTGTACTGTCCAAGCTACTACAAGGCATTGGAAAAGGAAATACAGTATTCAGTACGTTAGACCTCCTCAGCGGCTACTGGCAAGTTGGAATGGATGAAAAATCAACAGAAGTCACTGCTTTCTCGACCCCGAGCGGACACTACGAATGGTTATGCATGCCTTTTGGGTTAAGAAACGCACCCCTCACCTTTCAAAGGTTAGTCAACAACCTTTTTGTGGGCCATTTGGGTGACTCAGTCTTTGCCTACCTGGACGACATCATATCTGTAGCAAGGATGTTGACTCTCACCTTGACCTACTCCAACAAGTAATGGAAAGACTACAAATGGCAGGTTTACGCATCAAGATCAGTAAGTGTGATTTCCTTAAAGGAAAAATCAAGTTCCTAGGTTACCAAGTAGACGCAGAAGGAATCCACACTATGGATGATAAGATCTGTACGGTACAAAACTTCCCACGGCCAAAATCTGTAGAGAATATCCGAAGCTTCATCGGATTATCCGGCTACTACAGATCATTCGTGAAGAACTATGCGAGTCTAGTAAGGCCACTGACCCAACTGCTCCGAAAGGCTGCACCATTCATATGGGGCCCAGAGCAAGAGGAAGCTTTCAACAGCCTTAAACAAGCACTCACCTCTACACCTGTCGTAGTTTTCCCTTACTATGATCAACCATTCACGCTTTCCACCGATGCATTCCTCAATGGACTCGGAGCTGTTCTAATGCAGCCAGATGAACGAGGCAAAATGCGAGTCATTGGTTACGCAAGTGGAGTGTTGAATGATGCCGAGACTAGGTATCACACAACGGAATGGGAAACCCTTGCAGTAGTTTGGGCACTGAAGCATTTCCAAGACATCATCCTCAGCTATCCGATCAATTTCTACACAGACAATGAGGCGGTCACCAAGATATTCAAGGGTGGCAAGAATCTCACTGGCAGACTAGTGTGGTGGTACGAAACGGTATTACAGTTTGATCCGACTCTGTATCATATCAAAGGTAAAGGTAACGTGGCGGCAGACGCACTCTCCCGAAATGTGCAAGTGGCCCCAGTGATCCAGCTACCGACGCTAACAGACACCCAGGTGAAAGAAGAGCAACGCAAGGATCCTCTGTGGTCCACAGTCATGTATTTTCTGGAATCAGGGGATGCCACAACTCTCCCAGCACTACCAGTCCCCCTCACGCAATTCACGTTGCTGGACGGACTTCTGGTTAGAGTCATTCCCAAAGCCATTGACACACGACCCTGTGTAGTGATTCCAAATACCCTCACTGAAGCAGTACTTCAACAGCAACATGATGCTCCCCAAGCTGGTCATCCAGGACGGGACAGAACGCTTGAAGCTACCAGGAGGAAGTACTACTGGAAAACGATGAGAAAGGATATTGAACAACACATAGCAAGATGTCTCTCCTGTGCCCAGCATAAGGGAACCTGTGATGGACCCGCTCCAATCTTGGAATATCCAACACCTTCACTGCCATTCGACACTGTTTCTGTGGATTTTCTAAAGTTGCCAAGGAGTCACCAGGATTCACAGTCCCTTCTAGTATGTGTTGATTTCTTCTCAAGATTCGTCGTCCTAGCCCCGCTAAAGACTAAAACAGTGGTATGAAGTTGCTCATGCACTAGTAATGCATCTCATCTGTCCGTTCTCCTGCCCTAAGACTCTCCTCTCAGACAATGGGTTGGAATTCAAGGACCAGGTGATTGCAAGTTTCTGTGATATCTACAATATCAAGCAATCGTACATTGCAGCATACCACCCGGCCTCAAACGGGTTGGTTGAACGCATGAACAGGACCCTCCTAAATGTCCTACGCCATGTAACAAACCCGCTCCAGGAAGCGTGGAAAGACTGGCTTCCACAGGTAGCAGCTTGTGTAAACGGCTCTATAAACTCCTCTACAGGTTAGACGCCACACTAAATAGTCTATGGTCAAGACAAAACTCTGCCATATGAACTGCTGTCCAAGCCTAGCACACCAGTCTACAATCTAGAGGATTATGCTAAGAGACAACTACAGGTCTTTAGCAAGATCCACAATCAAGTCCGAGATCGTTTACAGGCATCCTGTGCAGAAATGATAAGGAAACAACACAAAAGAACACAGCAAACTGTCCTTGAAGTAGGTGACAAAGTAATGTGCCTAGATCCGACGAGAATGTCTAAGCTCTCGCCGAAGTATAGTGGACCCTATATCGTTACGGACACAACATCCGGAAACAAGTTTGAGGTTCGAGACCCTACCACTAACAAGGTAGAAGTAATCCATGGAGATAGGTTAAAACGTGTGAGTCCTGAACTCCCCATCAATGGCCAATTAATACCTATCCCCTCATCTTCAACGGTGCAACCCCCTGCACCTCCGTCGCCGGACTCCGCAGACGCCAATGAGTATAGGCGGAAGCTCCGTTCTGCTAGCAGAGTGGATCATTGTTCTATTGAGATAGCATATATAATGAAACAAGCCGCACACCCAGGTGTGTAGAGAAGAATAACTTACCAATCAACTACAATCATCGTTCTGTTAACGTCTCATATCTAACAGAGCAAGCCGCTTACCCAAGTACATCCTACTGGGCGAGTGAAGTATTCGATTAGTACACATTGCTAATAGGATATTGTCCTTTCTTCCGAGAAAGATGAACTGGTTAGTGAAAACCCTTCTACTGCTTGGAACACTAATAGTGGCTGATGCAGCATCACCTTCGTTGCTGAAGCCTGGCGCCCCTGTAGCCCAAGTAGGAAGAGTTTTAGTTGCGGAAGATGTCGTCGCAGTTAAGTATGAATTTGGTTACCTCCTTAGTCTATCTAGTGACTATACGGTACTCCAACGTCCCCTAGACCGATTACACTCTGCGCTCACCTTCCTATTATCTAATCAGACCTTTTCCCGTGACTTACGACTTACAGTGACGCTTCAACGTGCTCGCGTAACTCGTATAAACCGTAGGCTACGGAAGATCCAGTTGGTCCTACCTGACGATCATAACCAGGTAGCCAAAAACACTCACTCCCAGCGTGTTAAGAGAGGACTGTTTAATTTTGTTGGCCTACTCTCCCATGAGCTTCTTGGAACAGCCCAAGCCTCTGATGTTGAGAAACTGGGAAAGAGACTCACTGTCCTGGAGAACGCCGCAAAAGCCTTAAACAGTCTTGAGCTACGACTGAAAAGCCATGAAGAATGTGATGAATTCGTTATACTCGTTCATAACACACATGAATAACCTGACACAGGTGGTTAACTCCTTAATAGCTGATGGACGGTCAACAAATAAAGTCATGTACCTTTCCGAGATCCTTCAGGCTACGGATGATGATGTTCAAGATTTAAATGCCCAAACAAAGACGGTCATATCAAACTTAGTAGATGCTGCACTATATCAGGTCACCACTGACCTATTGCCTGTTGAACGTCTCCGTACCTCCATTGAAATAGCGAAAGATCAGTTTGCCCTGACTCCGCTATTCAAGTTAAACGACTGTGAATTCTATTACCCACTAATGGAAGCAGTTCTGACACACTCATATATATTAGTCCACATTCTGTTCCAGTCCTCACATATGTTCAATGCCTGGAGAATTATTCCGTTCCTGTTTCCTATAGACGGACGATTACTAACCGTGACTGACACAGCAGACATGATGCTCATCTCCGACGATCTTCAACTTGTGACTGTGACAGACAAAGACGCTCTTGATTCATGTAGGTCCTCGTATCTTTACCTGTATGTGTGTCCAGCGTATGTGTTTTCCTTTGTGTCCCCAGACAAAACTGCATGCGAACTTACCTTGACTCAAACAACTGTATCTGTTTCTGGTTCTTTGAAAGACTGTTCTTACGCCCCGGCTCCACAGCTCCCTCCGTTCCACCAACACTTGCTAGATATAAAGTTCTTTTACTTCCCTAACCAGACCCAGGTGTCCCTTGTTTGTCTAGACTCAAGAAGTGTAATTAATGCTCATGGGATGTATCAGGTACCTAATCACTGCGAAGTAAGGAGTTCCATTATCCACACACTTCCTTCACATCAGCACATTGCCTTGATAACAAACCTTTCCTCAGAGTTCATCCCTATTAACATTACATTCACAGGAAACTCATCGGACCTCATCATTAAACCGAAACAGCTCACCCTCATGAAACCATTAGATTCTTCAGAATTCACTGACCTAGTTGGTTCAAATCTTCCCATGTTTATTACATTGGAAGTCGTTTATCTTACAGTACTAACCCCTCCCTTGACTCTACTCATCATCATCCTTTTTCTAGTCTTTTGCCTCTGTCGTCTTTTGTTCAGGGTTGATTGCCTGGTGCGTAATCTCAAAGCAAAGATAGCTACTGCTGATGCAAGCGTGTAAGTTGGTCCTCACCTTTATCACACTTTCTCTGGCATTGCTATACACTGGGAACTGGGTTAGATAAGTCATAGGGATGAATAAAATGTGTATATATATATATGTTAGCTGTTCTTTATTTTACACTTCGGTGAGCCTCAGCTGACGTGCCTGTGCGGTGTACCAGCGCATTTTGAGCGACTGTACACTCTAGGATACACCGTATTATAACATATATAACTCACACCATTATAACAGTTATTCACTTACTTAAGTAGGCAACTGTACATTTCTAGTTGGGTATGATCTCCCCTATTGAAGATCATCCCCCACCTGTAAAAGCCTTGGTACGATTCCTGCAATGTAAGCAAGGGTTCTCACACTTCCCTCAGAGAATTGCAGCAACACCAAGATGATTGCTAGCAACTGAGTGTCACTCCACACTGATAGAAACTGACGCCCAAGAGTGAGGCTAGGCACCAGTAGCAGTTTGAACAGCATTAGGACACATCATCCCTTATTGGCTAAGGTAGACGATAGTGACGTATACAGTGACAGTACGATACTGTGCATTAATTAGTGTGTGCGTTAATACATATTCACAATTCTTAATGTGTCCAATTCTTTTAACAGGAATACCATTTTACAGGAATTAGCTCAGTTTCTGGTGGCTTATTAACTTTATAGAGTGTTATCATATTAGGTACTTCCCAGTCGGGCATATATAGTACCTATACAGACCTTACAAACCTTAAAGCCACGCTTCAAAATACTATTTTTATTGGTTAAATAAACAATAAAAAACCAACAACGTGGTGTTTGCTTAAACCAAGAACCTTATTAAAACACTCCTTTATAAACGTGTTTACAGTGATCAGTTGAATGTACAAGCATAGCCAAGAAATTATCTCTGAGGTAAGAAATAGGAAATAAACAGTTAATCCATAAAACCTCCAGTACATATATAAATATAATATATATATATATATATATATATATATATATATATATGTATATGCATATATATATATATATATATATATATATATATATATATACTGTATATATATATATATATAATCAGGAATGGGAAGAATTACAGAGTTGCAGAAACACATTAATCTTAAATAATTTTCATTTTTTACATCAATCACCCCTAAAGGACATTAACGAAAGCATGTGATCCTTCCGAGATTCGAACCAGGGACACTGCATACATAATCTAAATACAGTAACCATTCAACCACCAGGCCAGTTAAGGGTCCAGCATATGACCAAGGTTAGTATCTGTCTATCTATCTATTGCCTGACGCCGTGATCCCCGAAGGGATGGCCACGAACAAAGTGCCCCCATGTACCTCTGTCCCCAGTCAGTAGACACCCCTCCTCCTAACCAGCACCGCCTTTATCCATATACTTCTTCAGTCCATTCTTCCACCTCTCTCTCGGTTTACCTCTCCCTCTCTGTCCTTCCACCTCGCTCTCGTACACCCTCTTAGTCATTCTCTCGCTTCCCATACGTTCCATATGGCCGAACCATCTTAAGGTGTTCCTTTTCACACTTTCCAGCACATCTATCTCCACACCACATCTCCCTCTTACTTCCTCATTCATCTGTTTATCCCTCCATGTAACTCTGCATGCACTTCTCAAGTAACTCCTTTCCACCCCTCTCTCTCTTGGTACGAGTCTCTCCACCAACGTCCAATCTTCGCTTCCGTAAGTCAGTGTAGGGATTACCACACTTTCATTCAAGGACTTCTTCACTTCCATGCTGACCACCCTATTTCTTGTTACTGCTTTCAGCATTTCTACAACACTCTTCCCCTGTTTCACCCTCTCCTGCACTTCTTAATCCATACTCCCATCCTTACTCAGCACAATGCCAAGATACTTTAATGAGTTGACAATCTCTATAGCCTGACCGTTCAACTTCACTTTACACTCTGTGGCTTCACCCCTTTCGAATACCAAGACCTTACTCTTACCATTTACTCGCATTTACCTTCAGATTCCGTTTCTCACACACTGTTCCAAACATAATTACCAGACCCTGCAACTCCCATTCATTATCGCTCATCAGGACTGTATCATCAGCAAACAGCAGTACAGGTAGCTTCCACCTGTTTCCTTCCCTTATCAGCAATACACCAACATCCAATGATATTCGTTGTATTTCTTTCAGGAGTCCATCCATATATACAGTAAACAACCACGGGGACATCACACACCCCTGTTCCAACCCAACATTCAGATCAAAGAACTCGCTCTGCTCATTCTCCACATGTACTGCCGCGTTTACACACTCATACATGCTCTTCACTGCTTTCAGCAACTTGCCATCTACTCCGTATATTCTAAGTACTTTCCACATACCTTCTCTATCCACTTTGGCATAGGACTTCTCCAAATCCATAAAGGCAACATACAGCTTTTATTGATTCTCCAGATATTTCTCCACAACACATTTCAAGGTAAATATCTGATCTACACATCCTCTTCCCTTCCTAAACCCGTCCTGCTCGTCACTCATTAATTTATCCATTCTCTCTCTCACTCACTCAATCACTACCCTACGATACACCTTCCCTACTACACTTAGAAGACATATTCCTCAGTGGTTACCCCACACTCCTCTTTCCCCTTTACCATTATATAGGGGAACTATTATGTCTGTCTTCTAGTTATCAGGTGCACTTCCCCTTCTCCCATGCTAGTTTGAGCATTTTCCATACTCATTCGATCACTATCTCACGACCCTGCATCAGCATTTCCCCACACACTCCATCTATTCCTGGTGCTTTCCCCAACTTCACTCTTTCATAGCTTCACACATTTCTGACCTCCTCCTCCACTACTTCTCTTCCTCTCCCTCCCAAACCCCATCCAACAATGTTTGCTGACACTTCATTCCTTTCATTCAGCAATTCGTTGAAGTATTCTCTCCATAATAACATACGAACATAAGATGGGAGTCTGCAGAAAGCCAATTGGCCCACACAAGGCAGATCCCTCTCACATCCATCCCTAATAATTACAAGGCCTAGTTATAGGCACAACTCAATAACACCATGAGGACCGACCTCACCAAAATGGTCAGAGGTCGTCATAATTCTGCAGTGAGCCAATTAGCCCTCATCAGGCATAACCCCTTCACACCCAACCCATTTCGTCCATATGTCTCTCTAATTTTATCTTAAAGCTTTTTATCGTTTTTTGATCCCACTATAGCACTCTCTTTCCTTCACTACTTGCTTCACCATTCTCTTTTTCTCCAAGTACCTCGCTCTTTCCTGTCTCCAAATCTTCATTCCCTCTACTACCCAACCACTCTCTATATGCTTTCTTCTTGTCTTCAACAGCTATTTTTACCTCTTCTGTCTACCATTCCTTACCCTTCATTCCCCTCCCTCTTCTCCTTACTCCACACACCTCCTCAAATGTTGCACAGATCTTTTCCTTAACCCTTTATTGGCGGCGCGCATCATATGTCGAGTGAAAGAAATTTGGACTATGTGGCGGCTCACACCATAAGTCGTGTGGCAATTTCAGCACGTAATGTTGCTGAGAGAGAGAGACAAGTGGTGGCAGGAGAGTAGCGAGCGTATGACTGCTCCAGACCACCGCGGCGGACCAACTAACATGAATCCCACCCTCCTCCACCCTCTCACACTCGCTACATAGTGAAATGTATGGGGAAAGTACCGAATTACATGGTTTTTGCACTCGTGTTGCGCGGTTGTTGCAAGAAAACTAGCGGTCATACAAGGATCGTATTGGTGTCATTGGAAAGCTCTGTTTATGCCCTTTCAGGGATAGATACTTGTTTTACACTCTGGGCCTTATTTAGGCATGAAAATGATCACGTATTTTGGGTAAAAACACCCCGCTGGTGGCTACATATTATTTACCGCCTAGGCCGCTCTTTAGGTGTTAAACACTTTGCTCACCTCCTTCACTTCCTCCATACCTTCTAGGTCAAACAGAACAGAACAGAAATATTGAGAGTGTAAAAGAGAGGTTAAATGGATTTTTTTTATCGTCAGGCGAAAGCGATAAGGATATTCAGTCTCATGCTAAAATATATGACAATATTGCTAATGATAGTAGTGATGGTGCAACGGAAGATGGAAATGTAGTTAGAAATAAAGGTAAATTAGGCATAAATAAAAGAAGTACATTAAGAGTATATTACACAAACTGTAGGAGTCTATGTAACAAAATGAACGAACTTAGAGCCATTGTTATCAAAGAAAATATAGACATAATAGCGCTAACTGAAACGTCGATTAACACTTAACGAGCGGCATAGGCGGTAATTTATATGTACCGCCCAGCGGGGTGTTTTTACCCTAAATAGGGTTGTTTACGTGATCATTTTCATTCCTAAATAAGACCCAGAGCGTAAAACAAGTATCGATCCCTGAAAGGGCATAAACAGAGCTTTCCAATGACACCCCAACCATCCTTGTACGACAGCTAGTTTTCTTACACCGATCGCGCAATACGAGTGCAAGAACCATGTAATTAGGTACTTTCCCTACATAATTCCCTGTGTAGCGAGTGGGGGAGGGTGGGATTCATATCAGTTGGCCCACCGCGGTGGTGTGCGACGGTCATAGCCTTACTACGCTCCTCACACCGCTCAGCTCTCTCTCTCTGCAACATTACGTGCTGAAAACGGCACACGACATAAGTTGTGAACCGCCACTTAGTCCAAATTGCTTTCACACGACATAAGTTGTGCGCCGCCAATAAAGGGTTAATACAGAAACCAGGCATTTTTTAGCAGAATTTTATATACCAGTATATAGTTTGTTTAAATATGACCGAACAAGTGACCGGTGGCGGTATAGCAGTGTTTGTCAGGAGTACATTAAAAAGCTGTATTAAATCAGGTATTAGACTAAATAACGATAATGAAAGTGTTTGGGTAGAGGTAAACGAAGGTAGTGAGACCAAAGTTATTGGGGTTATGTATAGACCGCCAAATACGAGTAGAAATGACGGAACGTCATTATGGGAGGAAATTAAAACGGTATCAAGGTTTAGCAATGTGTGCATTATGGGGGATTTTAATTTTCCGAATATAGATTGGCAGCATCAAATAGGCGACTCTGATTCTGAGGAGCTTATTAAGGTTGTACAAGATAGTTTTTTATTTCAATTCATAGATACGCCGACTAGAGGTAATAATATTCTCGATTTAGTTTTCAGTAACAATGAACATATGATAAATAATGTAGAGATAGGGGACCACCTAGGAAATAGTGACCACAATTCTGTGTATTTTAATATACAATGTAAAGATATTACCAGAGAGAATACAACATTAATACCTGACTTCAGAAAAGCCAATTATGGTGGGTTAAGAAGAGCCCTATTAGCGGACCCTATGGTCAAAAATTAAGTCATTCCAGGTGTCCAAATGAGTGTATCCCTTGTCAAGCACCTGTTATCTTAAGTGAGGAAGAGACGTCAAACTTGGTAAATACATACGATAATTTTATCAAGTCAGTATTCAATGCGCAAAATAAATATATCCCCAAAAGAAAATTTAGATCAACACAGAACCAACCCAAATGGATGAATAATAGACTATTAGATCTTCTAGGAAAAAAGAGAGGAATATATAGAAAAATTAAGAAAGGCGAATTTCACCTACTTGCTTACTATCAGAATCTATCACGACAGGTAAAAAAGGATATTAGGAAAGAAAAAAGAAATTATGAAATTAAGGTTGCCAATGACTCAAAAAATAATCCTAAAGCTTTTTACCAACTATATAAATCCAAGGTTAGAGATGTAATTGGTCCCCTTAAAACTTCGATAGGAGAAATGACAGAAAATGATTTAGAAATGTGCAGTACATTAAATAGTCAATTTCTTTCCGTTTTCACAAATGAAAATTTGGCACAGTTTCCAGAAGTCCGTAAGGTATATAGCGATAGTATGCTAGTATAGAAAATAGGTAAAGTACGGTTACTATAAGTAGAAATTATGTGCTTAAGGAAATTGACAGACTGAAACCTCATAAATCGCCTGGTCCTGATGAGGTATATGCTAGAGTATTAATTAAAAGAATGCAGAGATGAGTTAAGTTACCCATTAACATTACTATTTAACAAGTCATATGAAACAGGTATAGTTCCAGAAGCTTGGAAGCTTGCAAATGTAGTTCCGATCTTCAAAAAAAGATGATAAATTAATAGCATCCAATTACCGTCCCATTCGTCTCACTTCAATCATAGGAAAGCTACTAGAGTCAATTATTGCTAGGAAAATGAGAAACCACTTAGAAACATTATTTTAACTTAACCCTCTCCGACATATGACGCGATTTTGAGCCTATTGGGGATACTATAAAGCCTTTGTTACCATCAGGGGTATTTAGAAACCTTTAGTTTAGTTACTTCAACCTCTGCAGTTGTCTTTGAGTTAGCTGTGGGCAGAAAACTAATTTGGAGGGGTAATTATAAGAGTGAGAGAAATCCATTTCGTATTGATAATCTGGCAACCTCTGCGTCATAAATGCGTGAAAGGGTTAATCAATTCTTCTCAGCATGGATTCACTCAGGGACGGTCTTGCCTTACAAATTTGCTTAGTTTTTCCTCAGAGGTATATGAAGCAGTAGATAATGACAAGTCATATGATATTATATATTTAGATTTCAGGAAAGCTTTCCACAGAGTCCCTCATGAGAGATTGATGAGAAAGGTTGAGGCACATGGAATAGGTGGGGCGTTGTTAGGATGGATTAGGTCATGGCTAACTGGTAGGAAGCAGAGAGTCAGCATAAATGGTACCAAGTCAGAATGGGGAGCAGTCAAAAGTGGTGTCCCCCAGGGATCTGTATTAGGTCCTCTGTTGTTTATTATATACATAAATGACCTTGATTTAGGTATAACTAGTAGGATAAGTAAATTTGCAGACGATACCAATATGGGGAGAAAAATTGATTCAGATAGAGATATAGAGTGTCTGCAAAGGGATCTAGATACCTTACACGAATGGTCAATAAATTGGCAGATGAAGTTTAACATTGACAAGTGCAAGGTATTAAAGATAGGGAATATGCATACATATGTTAAATATAAACTAGCTAATATGGAATTAGAAAACTCAGACTGTGAGAAAAAGCTAGGTGTGTTTGTTAGCAATGATTTGAAGCCTAGAAAACAATGTATAAGCGTTCGTAACAAAGCAAACAGGATTCTCGGGTTCATATCTAAGACTGTGAGTAACAGAACTGCTGATATTATCTTAAAACTTTACTTGTCATTAGCGAGACCCCATATGGATTATGCTGTTCAATTTTGGTGTCCATATTACAGAATGGACATAGATTCATTGGAGAGAGTACAACATAGAATGACAAAAATTATCCATAATTATTATGTTCCTTCCAACAACCAACTATACTCCTAAAATCGATTAATGAAATTTACAAACACATGTGGCAGTCCGTGGATTCGAAGCCAGGATGCTCACACCGAAAATCAACACCTTATGCACCGCACCACGAAGACAGTTAAAGAATGGTGGACACTGCCTACGATTTATTATGCAACTTCGAATCCTGCATATCAATCTAAGCATGTACACACATCCCAACTGCAACTCACGTAGGCTATGCATATGTGAATGGAAAGAGCAATTAATGGGGCCTTAACCACTAGGGAAGTCCTCTCGATATTAGAAATTTTCCGTATGAAGAAAGATTGAAGAAATTAGGCTTACATTCGTTAGAGAGACGCAGAGTTAGAGGGGATATGATAGAGGTATTCAAGTGGGTTAGTGGGATTAATAAAGGGGACATGAAAAATGTACTAAAGCTCAGTGATAGCGAAAGAACTCGTACAAATGGTTTCAAATTAGATAAATTTCGTTTCAGAAAAGATATAGGCAAATATTGGTTTGGTAACAGAGTTGTAGATGGGTGGAATAGGCTACCAAGTGATATAGTGGGATCAAGAACGATAGGGAGCTTTAACCCTTAAAGATCGGGGGCGGACTTAAGTCCGCCTCCAATTTGCAGCAAGTTAGGAGCATTATTAGGGCTTTTAAAGGGTTAAAATCGAGTGCAAATGGGCGGGAGCGCAATGGGCCAGACAGCCGACTCCCAGGGCTTACCGCCGCCCATTAACTCATATTCCCTGTGTTCTCGAGAGGCCGGCAGTGTAGCCAGTAGTGAGCATAGCTGGGAAAAATATGCCGCTATACGCTAAACTCCAATGTTACTGGTATCACTGTATGAGAACCACGAGTGCTACGTAGCTCGTTCTGATCTCATTTTGAAGCTTTTAGCGCCTAGTTTTGTGCTGAATACATTTCTTTTCATGCAGATACTTGATTTATCATTCAGGAGGGCCTGAATATGCCCAAATAAGCTCAAAACCCCCCGCTAGACAAGGGTTAAGATAAAATTAGATAGGCATATAGACGAGATGGGTTGGGTGTGACGGGGATCTACCAGATGTGGGCCGCGCTCAGCAGACCCCCGTAATCTTGTGTTAATCCCTGACCATTTTGGTGGAGGCAGTACTCAAGGTATTAGTGAGTTGGGCCTATAATTGCGCCTTGTAATTGGGGTTGGATGTGACAGGGATCTGCCTTGTATGGGCCGATCGGCTTTATGCAGACTCCCATTTTCTTATGTTCTTATGTTCTTAATTTAATTAAACCTACCTAGTTGTCTTTCTACTGTTCTCCTGAACTCTTCCTTGATCTCCTCCTCCTGCAACCTCTCCACCCTTCTCGCCATTCCACCTTCCTCTCGCCTGCTTCCAGCTCTCCTCACCCACTTCTTTTGTATCCTAATTTTAGCTACTACTACATAATGGTCAGACAACAGGCGCCTGCTTAGATGCTCGTGCGTATATACAGGTACCTATATGTATATATAATAACAAGGTATGCAACCACTTTCAGTAGGAGTGACAAGTACCCTTGTATACAACGGCTTCTTTACATAATATTTGTCATTGCTAACCTGTACATCGGGTATCTGTAGGTAGAATAGGGCACAGACGATATATATATGTGATTAACAGTAATACTGAGTACTTTACACCCAAGTTTAAGCTATAATTAGTACACTTTTACCTCCGAAAATCGTCCGCCAGATCTTCCATGCAAGGAGGAAATATTAAATTTGTGTCGAACTCTCCAAATTAGGGTCATAAACACAGGTTATTGTCGAGTCGTGTATTAGTAAGTTTAAATATATAGTATAATACATTTTAATAGTATTTGGTCCTTTGTTTTACTTTATAATCAACAAAATTATAGTTTCTATGTTTTATCTTAACACCTTGGCTGCGGCTATATTTGCACTATTTAGGGCATATTCAGGCACTTCTGAATGATTAATCAAGCATCTGCATTAAATGAACTGTAATTTGCCAAAAACTAGGTGAAAATAACTTCAAAATGAGACCAGAATGAGCTTCGTAGGTGGCGGGGTTCACCCGCAGCGTTGCCATAAACATGCAGGGAAACCGCTACTCAGCAACACTGTTGTGAGACACCCGCGCGAGATACATTCTCCCATAGTGAGCCGCTCCCAGCTCTGAGGGTCGGAGGTGGCTCCCTCACGCTCCCGCCCACTGACACTCGATTTCTAAGGCTTATAAAGCCTGTAAATTGCTGTAAATTGCTAGAACATTCAAGAACATCACCCGCAGGCAATGGGTTAAACTTATTAGAAGTATATAGAAGTAATAATACAATACAGTACTATTACACAAATAGTGTCTAAGCCTCTGGTATTCGGTGACAGCAGCTTCCAGCAGGTGAACTGTAACGCGCACTCACTTAATTATAATAAGTAATTGACAGGCAGCAATGATATTGAAAGCTTACCAACTAACAAAACTAATTTACCAGAACCACCCCTATCCCCTGCCATGAACTATAAGTGAAACACCCGTAGGAAAGGTAGAGAGCATAGCCTAGCCTAATTGACCACTTGCGAGTTTTGTTGTGCTGTATAAGGAAGTTGAAGCTGTGGCCATCACTATTTAGCAGAATTACCAGCTAAAATACGGTCCTAGTACATTTATATATACATTAAACCAAATTCAACATACCATTTATCTAGCAGAATTTACAGGGTGTCAATTGAAGTCGAAATTTTGAGTAGTAGGCCTAACACAATTGAAGTTCCACCAAACAACTAACAATATTTGGCTGGCATTAACAAGATACAATATATACTTACCATATTAAGTGCATCACCTCCACACACCATTAAATCCGTGAGAAATCCTGTTCAAATTCACAAAATAATCACCACTACTAATATTATATGGCCATTAGGCTACCACTAAAGAACACAGGCCTAGAGCATGACTTTATTTCACACCAATTTTCCAGCTATCAAACGAATGTCACACTATGAATTACTTGGTAAGCAGTGCTCACATATCTTAAAATAAGTTATTTACATCGATACATTATATATTTCTAAGATAAGACTGGTAAAATCACTGTTAAATATGCAAGCATATCACTTCACTACCACGAGACCGTATCACTACCAAGAAGATTGACACAATATCGGTACTGCGCCTATTTTGTATCATTATATGGCAATAATAGATAATTTGTTAGAGTATATTAAAATAATTATAGTTCAGTAAGCGAAATTAGTTTCATATTTTAAATATGTAAACCTCTTTAATTTTGGCGAGTATTTTATTTAGTCCCGATATTAAGATCGGCGGCCGGCGACGTACATTGTTTACAAATAAACAGAAACAGAAACATATCGAGCCAAGAGACTCGAATTTTTGGTCCGTATTGTATATGCTTTTGAAAACAAAATATATATAATAATATATAGGCTTATATATTATTAACTAATTGATAATGAGCTAGTAAATTGCATGGTAATTTAGGGATAATTTAAACTATAATCATGATCAAATTAAAGAGTAATGATGACAATTATATGTTCTGGTAAAAGTTCTAAAATTACAAGTTAGTTGATTTACCAGTTCAGAGGATTTGTCACAGTGAAATCTCAAATTCAGAAAATATGTGTGGATCATTTAATTAGCATATTTAGAGCTGTTTTATTGGTAAGGGCATATGCACAAAGGTATAGTGGAGAGTTTCGTATAATTAAAACTGCAATTCAGTCTCAATCATAGGTTTGTGAGCCTCAAATATGGAACTAGCTTCACCTCCATTGAGACATCCTTGAGATCTTGGGCCATACTTGTAAATTATACTAGTTATTAGTTGAGTGTATCCAATAATATTTTAATATTCAGTCGGCCATTTAAATGTTCCCAGGAAGTGTGAAATGATGTAAGTAGACATTCTAAACTTGTATTCTAGCTCTTATAAACCAGTTTGAACATAATATATAGGAGACTATTATCAGCCATGACTAGAGTACAAGATATGAAGTGCATAATAATGGCTGTCTGTTAAATGTTCACAATATCTTCAATAACAGAGGGGCCATGTGATTGTGATTGTGATTTTGTTTCCTAAATTTAGCCTGTTTACTGTCAATTTGTCAAATATCAGTGATATCACTAGGGCTAGGCTAGGCCTCTAGCCTAGGGTAACGGCTGAGATACTGAGAACTAGGCTATAGTTTATGCTTCAGGTTATCAGATAGTCTAGCCTATGCACAGTACATTTCAATAAGTGCACCATCTTGTGTTTTCATGTGATGTGTCTTTTGATAAATCATTTATTGAGGAAATGCTTAATTAGAGATGTGACCTGGCCCTTGATAATAGGGAGAGTTAGGCTAAGGCTATGCTGATATAAGTTATGAAGATCATGGTGTGGGGTTAAAGACTTAAAAACCTGATAATAGGCTAGGCCTACGTCTTTTTTTTATAAAACTTGGCTTGGGATTTCCTGTTTTTCTACTTTTTTCAGTTTAAGCCTTTAACCCTTCCGGCCCGGGCTGCCTTACAAAAGGACGGAGCTCGTACCCGGGCGATCTGGCTGAAAAACAACAAAAGTAAACTAAGGCTAATCTCGCTTAATATACTACCTACAGTAATCAAACATATGTAAAACTTTGCGCCTTACCGTGCCGCGTAGAATGGCGTTGAGTAGAACTCTCTAGCTCAACTGGTTCCGGAGTTATGGCGATGGAAGTGGAGGTAACTTTTGCCGCGTATTTACCTCGGCGCGTCCGAACACTCAACCGCGGCCCCGGCTACGACGCCCAGTTGCACTCGTCGCTCCACCCGCAATTATGCCGGGAAGCGATTTGATAGTGTTTTATTGTTTATTATGCCATTTATTATTGTTATTACGTTATTTTCACTCAATAAAGTTATTTTTATGAAGTTATTTGTGTCTCTGTCACTTATACTTAGTTTTATTGTTATTACTATAGTAGTAACTATTATTTATACTGGACTATGGTAATTGATAGTGCCATTTTTACTTTTATGTATTGTTAGGTAAGCTAATAATATATATAGTGTCACTTTCACTTGTTCATATTGTTATGAAGGCACTTATTATTACTTATGTGTGTCTCTTTCACTTATATTTAGTTGTATTATTATTATAGTGTCACTTTCACTGGACTAGGCTTATTGATAGTCATTTTCACTTATTTATTGATAGAAATATATATTTTAGTGTCACTTTCACTTGTTCATATTGTTATGAAGGCACTTATTATTACTTATGTGTGTCCTTTTCACTTATACTTAGTTATATTATTAGTCTTAGCCTACATTTGAGTGTCACTTTCACTGTTGTCAATTTCACTTCAAAAGTTTATTAGAGTGTGGAAGTCGTTGAAGCAGGTGCCAGCACAGTCCCACTTGACACTCAGGCATTCCCATGTGTTTTTTGTGGCTTTGCAGGGTCTTCTAGTTGTGTGGCTGCACACATGGCACCTCTTCTGATTCCTAACTTTACTACCTGGTGCTTTGAAAGGAAGGGCGTGGAGCTGGTGCTTCCTGAAAAATTCAGCACACCCCGTTCTGTCCAGCATGCCTGGTCCTTGTAGTGGCCTCCCTGGTGTACCCTTATGTTTAGCCAGGAGCTCAAGTATCACCTGTTTGTGGAACTTATGCAGGGACTTGTACTTTGGGGCTCCTGGAGTCCTCAGACGGTAGATGTTGTAGGCATAGAGGACCGACATATCTACCGTATGTAGGGTAAACTTCTTGTACCACCTGCAAGATGTTCGCAGGCAGTCGATGAAACCCATCTGCATGTCGGACTTGTCGACGAGGTGCATATTTAGGTTGTAGTCCAGGACAGCAGCTGGTTTCTGGACGGGGTTTTTGGTTCTACGGTACACCTTCCCTGTGGCGACATCTCGGCCTTGTGGCATGCGATGAGGAGGTTGACCTTCCGCTGGTCATGCCAGTGGATGGAGAGGATGGGACCAATCTTCTTATGGAAGATGGCCGTCTTCTTGGTCTTCGTTGGGTATGATGGCATGCCCTTCCTCATGGCCTTGGCTGTGCCGACAGTTCCGGTCTTGCGGTCATGGAGGTACTTGGCCAGGATAGGCGACGTGTAGTAGTTCTCGGTGTAGAGGATGTGTTTTTTATAGAAGTACCTCTCCATCATTTTCTTTACTACAGCGCCGCCGAAACCAATGTCAATGTCAGTCTCAATTTCGCCACCACTGCCGCTGTAGACTATACAGTCCAGCACATATCCCGTTTTGCAGTCGCAGAGGACGAAGAGCTTGATGCCGAAGCGGTGTCTGTTGGACGGGATATACTACCTGAAATGCAGCCTTCCACGGAACAGGACCAGAGACTCATCCAGGCACAACTTCTGGAATGGAATCAGGTAGGTGGAAAAGCGTTGACGTATCACGTCATACAGCTTCCCGATCTTCCATAATGGGTCGGGAAAGTGGAGTGCAATGTTGTTTGTCAGGTGGAGATAGGAGAGGATGTCGAAGTACCTATCCCTGGATATGTACTTGCCAAATGCTGAGTCGTTATGAGGTCGCCAGTGATCCAGTAGTCGGCCAGAACGTGCTTCTTTACATGTGTCATCAGCATTGGGAGTGCCAAGAACACATATAGTTCTGCCAGTGACAGCTCTCCATGCCACCATCTTGACACTGGTCTTCCTCCCAAGAAAGTTGGCACAGATAGCATGGTGGTTATTTGTCTCTTCGACGAGGTATTCCATGACTTCATTGTCATAGAAGCCACAGAAAAGTTCACTGGGGGTAGCATCTGGGCCACAGGGATATGCTGGTGACATCCCAGAACCAACCTGTACCTCATCAAAGGCAGGACAATCTGGCTCAAAATCCGCCCCATCTGTCCACACAAACAGGTCTGATGCTCGAGCACGTGCAGCTGCAGCAGGCACACGTCCTGGCTGCCCTGGCACACGCCCTTGGCCAAGCGGACGCCCTGCATGCCCACGCCCACTCCCAGGCCCAGGGGCATCGGCGTCGGCAGACTGACCACGTCCACGACCTCGCCCTCTAACTTGTCTTGTCGGGACTTCCTCTTCCTCCTCCTCCTCAGGCAATGTCAGGTCATCTGGGGCAATGTTGGGGTCGTCAGCATCCTCTGCAGGAGACATTTCGGATGAAGAAGTGACCGGGCGTCGGCGGCGTGGGGCGCAGGAGGCTGCGGGAGGTTCAACAATGGGAGCCTCAGTCTCGGGAGTTGGGCTCCTCTTGTGGAAAGCCGAGGGCTTCTCCGCATCAAATAATGCTCTGCGGTGTGTTGAGGGCTGTGGCACACCACTAATACCACTTGTAGATGCACTTTAGTCATCCTGAGGGAGAGATGAAGCCGAGGGCTGTGGGTGTCCCACGCGGGGTCCCGGGTCAAGGCGTCGGGACAAAGGAATGCGGGTGATTGCTAGACCAGGGTCGGTGTCACTATCACTGTCTTCCGCTTCCCTAGCCTTTTCTGCTGCTGCCCTGCGTGCTTTTTTAGCTGCACTTTTCACCAAAGATTGTTTATAGAAATATTTGCCCACTTTCAAGGGTGTACAGGCAGGCAAAGAGGAAGGTCCTGGGCTAGGGATAGGGCTAGGCCTAGACTGACCTACCAAACATGGCGAAGGGGTATGCTCTAGCACACTTGGAGTTCAATAGCACCTTCCTGAACCACTTCCACATCAGGATCATCACTACTGTCTCCCCCTTCAAATACATCTAAATTGTCGTCCTCTCCAAAGCCAATGAAATCGTCAACTTCGCTTCCACTTCTAATAAATCTTTCTTTGTCCACCAAGCTTTCGCCACTGCTCACTTCAATGTTAAAAAGTTCTCGCTGTATAGCATATTCACTCAAGAAACGTTTAACGTTCTTCAATTTCTCTCGTTGAGCTTTCTTCTCGGTTGGAACAGGCGCCGAAGTTGCGCAGGAGGTTGCACAGAATCGGACGCGTCGGAATTCATGATTTCACTATAACTCGCTATGGCGGCCACGTAGGAACTAATAACAGTACAGTAGTACTTGAGGCTTGGTGGCGCTGCGATCGCCCCTGCAAAGTAAAATTTGGTCGCGTGAATTTCAAAGCACTCTTTCAAGCACAGGGCTTTTATATGGGCACCCGGGGTCCGGCCCATCTGCCGTGCCGTCCTGTTAAAAGGACACCCGGGCTGGAAGAGTTAAGGAAACCTTAAAATTGGAGAAACTGAACCAAGTTTTCTCAAAACTTGCCTGGTTTTCCAGGATTTTCAGAATATAGAAACCCTAGCCTAGGCTATTTTGTTTTGCCGTGGGATACACGAACTCGTACAATACTTAAATTCAGATCGGAAACTCATATTTTACATCTCTTGGAGCTTTTAAGGTAATTGTTTAGATTTGAGCCTTTCATTTTTGTATCTCTAAAACTATTCCAGAATAAGCACAATGACATTAGGAACCCATGAAATATTTAAATTTAAAAAATTTAAACAAATTGTACAAGGCTTTGTATAAATTGTAGCCTATTTCTTTAGATTTGGGAATTTTTGAGTCTCCTGTGTATTTGCCTTTACAACTACTGTATTCCAGAATATACAAAATTACGTTAGGAAAAATTACAATTTTTAAATTCAGAACGGAAACGACAGAAGGCCTTAATCTAAAGAATGACCTTATACCGGTACCGGTAAGTGATGAATCAAGAGTTGAAGAGTGTTAGCCTGCCGGTAGGCCTATATACCGAATTACCGATACCGATATTATTTCTTGCTAATGTGCTGTTAGAGATATGTTTAGCCTAGCGATGCAAACCATATTATAGAGATGTGACATCATAGCCTATGTCCAATGGCCCTAATACCCTACCCAACCCTATGAGGCTATACTGCGCCCCTAACCGAGGCGATGGTGGGAGGCGGACGCATTTTTTGAGGCTCCGTCATATCATGGGCACGATTAAGTATAACGGAATTTCGAATACATACTGAGCGAGCGAGGAGAGGAAGGACTAGTGAATTGTTTTGAAGATAAATTGGTGTGGTGGAGGGGTGATACATATTGTGCAAAGAGTAGTGTAATCAACGGGTCAGCTGGAGATGTAGTGATTGTAAACAAACATGGCGGACGGAACAGCGGGAATTTCGGAGACGGAAGAAAGGTTAGGACGGTTTCGTGGGTTTAGGAGCACAGATAAGAAGGTAGAAGAGATTTTTAATGTTGTGAAGGATTTGGAAAAGTGGAAGAGTGATACGGAGAAGTGGAAGGGGGACATTGGTGAGAAAATCAAGGTGCTGTGCGAACTATGTGGTACGTCGGGTGGGGCAGGGAATAGGCTTAGTGAAGGAAGCGAATGTATGCCTATTTCGGAAGTTAATAATAACCTAGAGATGATACTAAAAAGGGTAGAGGAATTGGGAGCAGAGAATATGGCATTAAAGGAGCAGCTGAAGGAATACGAAGGACGATTCAAGGAAGTGAAGGAGTCAACTGCATGGACGGTGGTAGGTGAACAGAAAGTTAAGGATTTGGAGGAAATTGTGAAAGAACAAAAGGAGGAAATGAACAAGAAAACAAGTTTTGAGAGTGCAGTCGTAGGAGTCATGAAGAACAAGGAGAGTGTCGTGAGGGAGGCCATGGACAGGGATAGAGGTGTAATCATGCATGGAGATATAGAGGCTCATATGAATGATAATGGAGTGAGAGAAGTGAGAGATATGGAGAAAGTGAAGGAGGTCATGAAAGCTGTTGATGTAGATGGATATGGATGGGATGGGCAGGTGGAGGAATTCAGTAGGATAGGTAGATATAGAATGGGGGAGATGAAACCTATAAGGGTACAGTTTAAAACCAGGGCAGTGGCAGAGACAGTGACACATTTTAGTTGGGAGACTAAACACAAATGAAGAACTGAAACATATAAGATTAAAGAAGGATTTGAGCATAGAACAAAGACAAAAAATAAAGGAACTACAGGAAAAGGCTGATGAGGAAAATGGAAAGTTGGGTGAGGAGGATAAGAAGACGTTTTTCTGGAGAGTGAGGGACGGAAAATTGAAGAAGTGGTTTATACGAATATAAGGGAGAAGGAGATCTGGGAGGGAAGAGAATGTGATAGCAGTTGTGGCAGAGGTGGAGAGCAGGGTGGAAGTGTCTCGGGGAGAGACAGGAGAAGTACCGGTAGTGTGAGGGCGGGAGTAGGGCACGGACAGGAGGAGCGGGATGATGTAGCTGCTGAAGGAATGGTAGAAAGATTAAGGGTTATGTTTATCAATGTTGATGTGTTTACCCAGGACAAGAAAAGAGAACTGATATGTAGGTTGCAGGATGAAGAGGAAACACCTGATGTTATAGCCTTACAGGAAGTAAGACCAAAAAATGCTAGAATTGAAAGGGAACTGGTGGAGTATAGTTTGGAGGGTTTTGAGTTGTATGAGAGGAATGCTATTAGAGCAGAGGTTGGAAGAGGACTGTTTATTTATGTAAGAAAAGAGCTCAAGGTAAATGAGGTGGATATGAGACAGCAGTATTGTGAGTATTTGTGTATTGAAGTAAAATGTGCAAGAGGGTCAATTCTAATTGCCTCTATATATAGAAGCCCAAATAATAGTAAGGAAGAGGATGATAACCTACTGAAAGCAATGGAGGAAATAGATAATAGAGAGAACAAAATTATATAAGATTTTGATTGGCGATTTCAATTTGCCAAGGATCAACTTGGCAAATTGTACTACTCCAGCGGGACAGTGTAGCCTGGAAAACAAGTTTATAGAGAAAGTGAGAGATTGTTTTTTAACGCAACATATTACAGAGATGACAAGATATAGAGATGGGATGCAGGGGAGTGTACTTGATTTGATTTTTAGCAATGAGGAGGATATAGTAGAACATGTCAATGTGGATAGCCCTATAGGTCGTAGTGACCATGCCTGTATAAGTTTTAGTTGCAATATTAAAACAGAGGGATAATAGAAGCAATACAAAAATATACATGAATGATAGAGCAGATTATGAGCTGCTGTGAAGGTGTTTGGACATTGACTGGGGGGAATACTTGAACGGTGAAGACGCTGAAGGAATGTGGAGGAAGATTAGAGCCAAACTGGAGAATGCTATATCCAAATGTGTACCAGTAAGGGAATACAAGGATAAAACAAAATTGAGGAAAAGAACGAACCCAGAATTACCAATGAAAAGAAAGCTTTGGACATTGATAAGAAGAAAGAAACGATTGTGGGGTAGACTAAAAGTGTTAAAAAAGAACAGGGGGTCTAGTATAGAAGCTAAAGAAGTGGATTTGGAACGTAGACAAATAAACAATAAAATAAAGTGGGAGACAAGGAGGGGGGTGAAGGAGAGGGAGAGAGAGATGGCAAAAAACGTGAAGGATAATGCACAAATATTCTGGAAGTACATTCAGGAAAAGTTAACAAGAAGAGTAGGTATCCCAGAACTGATAGGAGAATTGGATGATAGGAATAGAACAGAAACTGATAAGGAAAAAACATAGGTGCTGGGGAAATACTTTGGGGAGGTATTAACAGTGGAGTCGGATGATGCAGTGCCTACTATTCCCATCAAACAGGCACCGGCACTAGAACTAATAGAGTTTTCCCATGCTAGAATAAGAAGGGCTATAGAAAAAATTAACAGAAGTAAGTCCCCGGGACTGGATGGGATACATCCAAGAATCATAAACGAAGGAGGTGAGATGATAGTAGAACCATTACATTTTTTATTTTAGGTATCTTTTAACACTAGATTAGCGGGCTAGCGGTTTATTTATATGTACCGCCCAGCGGGGTGTTTTTAGCCAAAATAGGGCTGTTTACGTGATCATTTTCATGCCTAAATAAGACCCAGAGCGTAAAACAAGTATCTATCCCTAAAAGGGCATAACAGAGCTTTCCAATGACCATAACGATCCTTTTATGATGGCTAGTTTTCTTGCAACAACCGCGCAACGCGAGTGCAAAAAGCATGTTATTCGGCACTTTCCCCATACAATTCCGTATATAGCGAGTGAGAGAGGGAGGGAGGAGGTGGGATTCGTGTCAGTAGGTTCGCCGCGGTGGTCTGGAGCAGTCATACGCTCGCTACTCTCCTGCCACCACTTGTCTCTCTCTCTCAGCAACATTACGTGCTGAAATTGCCACACGACCTATGTCGAGCGCCGCCAGATAGTCCAGATTTATTATACTCGACTTATGTTGCGCACCGACACTTAGGGGTTAATATTTGACAAATCCCAATGGACTGGAGAGAGGTGAACATAACAGCTATTTTCAAAAAGGGAAAGAGAAATGACCCAGGAAATTATAGACCAGTCAGTTTGACAAGTGTTGTGTGTAAACTAATGGAAACTGTAATTAGAGAAGGAATAATGGAGCATATGAAATCAAACCAACTTTTCAGTGGGAGACAGATCGGATTCTTGCCGGGGAGGTCGACAGTACTACAGCTAATTAAGGTGGTAGATGATTGGATGCAAATTCTGGAGGATGCTGATGTTATAGACGTGGTATATTGCGATTTTATGAAGGCCTTCGATAAGGTCCCACATATAAGGTTAATAGAGAAAGTTAGAAGCTATAATATAGGGGAGAAATGTGTGAAATGGATGGAAGCCTTCCTGAAAGATCGGAGACAGAGGGTACTGGTGAATGGAATAGCCTCGGGGTGGAGGGAAATTACAAGTGGGGTACTTCGGGGATCTGTGTTGGGACCACTACTGTTCGTTATATTTATCAATGACTTACCTGAAGTTATTACTAATGGAAGTGAGATATACCTGTATGCGGATGATACTAAGCTGTATAGAAGAGTGAGGAGTAAGGAAGATGTGAGTTTGCTTCAAGGAGATGTGGAGGGCATGAAGGGATGGTCTGAGCATTGGTTAATGCCTTTTCATCCAAAAAAATGCAAGTACATGCGGATTGGGACAAGCAAGATAGACAAGGTAGGATACAGTATGTATGAAGCGATGGAGGAAGTTAATGCAGAAAAGGATATAGGAGTAGTGGTAGACAATAAGTAAAATTTCTCAGAACATTTAGCGGAAAAGATAAACAAAGCCAATAGAATTGTAGGGCTGATAAGGAGGACATTAAATTTGTTGTCACTTGACGAAGAAATCTTCAGGAATCTCTATACAGCGCTGGTTAGGCCGCACCTGGAATATGCGAACCAGGTGTGGGCTCCATGTATGGTAAAGGATATAGAAGCAGTGGAGAAAGTGCAGAGGAGAGCTAGCAAGCTAGTACCAACGTTGAAGAACGCGGGCTATGAGGAGAGGTTGAGGACACAAGCATATAGGAGAAAGAGAGGTGATATGATAGAGATTTTAAGATAGTGTCAGGAATGTATGATGAGGATGTGTGTGAAGCTATCTTCTTGATGCGGGAGGGAACAAGAACGAGAGGACACTCTAAGAAAATTTACAAAGAAAGAAATAGGCTTGTAAAGGCAAAGAACTCATTTTGTGATAGAGTGGTAAATTAGTGTTTTGCACTGCCCCAGTATGTAGTCGATTCCGAATCAATAAGGAAGTTTGAAAGTAATCTTGATAAAGCATGGGGAAGACAAGATTTGAAGTTTGATTATAAAGCAAAAATACAGAATAGTAAAAATGTTGCGTCTGTTACCGCCGCCGCCAACACCGTGAACGACCGCAGCAGTGCAAGTACTGGCATTGAGCTGGATACACAGGCCTAGTTTGCCTTTTTCCAGAGAATCTACTGTAAGAAACTGTAAGAGTGATCCAGCACAATTTTTGCTTTAGGGCCTAGGCTAGTGGCCGTAGCCGAAAACTTGCCTATTACCGAAACTGCCATTAATTTTGCCATGGTTTTTCTTTTTGGTTTTAGTTAGTTTTTATCACTACACTAGGCCTATACAGTAATGGAAATTAGTTTCATTCCCTGGAAAATTGTATTTCTCCCATTATCCAACGATCTTAAAACATTGCAATTCATTTTCAGAGTAGCCTAGCCTAAATCATTATTTTTGCCTTGGGATACCGGATGGGTCCCTGATCCCCCCCCCCCCCCCCCCCCTTCCCATGATTTATTGATATCAGCATATTTGACAATTGACAGTAAGGGGGCTTAACCTAAGAAGTGCACAGGGGGGTTAGTGACCACCACTCCCTGTGCGGACCTATTTCAGTTTCCTGTCACTAAAATTGTTATCTTACCATAAATATCCTAAATACTTATCCATATGCACCTATTTTACTTTTATTATGAAGATATTAACCTGTTACAACAATAAAACAAGTGGAAACAGTGTTTGGCTGGTCAAAATCACGAAATGAATGCGAGAGTTACATAACTAAAGTGTGAGCCAGCTTGACCAACATCCACCTCTTACAACGCTTGGAGCGGTTTAAATGTTTTTTTTTTAGGCCTAGGATTATAAGTCTTCCCGCAGCGCACCGGTAAAACTCTTATAAGTCTACCCACATTTGCAGGGGTTTTCACTGCCGTCAATAGGGATTTTTTATTTTATTTTATTTTTGGGGGGGGGGGGGTATTTTAGGGAATAGGCTCGCACCCTTATTTTTCATGTTTTTTCCTCCCGATTTTGAGAACT
Source organism: Paralithodes platypus (assembly GCA_032716605.1). NCBI lineage: Eukaryota > Metazoa > Arthropoda > Malacostraca > Decapoda > Lithodidae > Paralithodes > Paralithodes platypus. Next base: position 47,730,504 of record CM064523.1, on the reverse strand, counting down.
AAGTGTTTTCATGGTTTTAGTTATAATTCCAATGTGGGATACAAGATGGGTTGAGGCCCCACATGACTTATTCAAATCATCATGTATGTTGCCAGCAGGGGGTAAATATCGATTGTACTGCATAAAGAAGGCGTTTGCAAACAGTGAGGATTCCTTTTTCATTCCACTATTTACATATTTTCTTGGTTCGACACCTTACCAAGTAACCTACAGACCACGGTCATGATAAGCAAAGGTGTGCTCATACTCAAAAAGTTGTTTTAAACAGTATTATTCAGTCCTTTGTTAGTCCTTTTAGCTGTTTTCAGATGCCAGGAAATTCTGTTTTTGGCACCCTAATTACTAAAAAAATTACAGTGGGGCATGCCCCCGGACCCCCCCTAGGGCTCGTCCGCGCTTGTATGGTAACGCCAGACAGAACTAGTAATAGCTTGTTGTTAGCTACTAGTAACACAATCAAAGTTAAATGGATTGACACACATGAGCAGAAACCCACATTATTATTACATTTCTGTTTAATATCAATGTTTATGGCTCCAATTTCATTAAGCTAGCATATAGCCTAGCCTAGAATGAAACTCGCAAGTGGTCAATTAACTAAGTTTGATTACCTTTGAAGAAAGAAGGCGGATGCCCAACCCCGAACAGGGTTGAAATAGGGGAGCTATCCCCCCGCCAAAGGCGGCTTTCTAGGGCCTTTCCTAGCTGATGCTGAGAGGATTGGGTTCTAGTCATGTGGTGATGGGCTGGTCTATCAGAGTGAGAACTGAGCGATCTCTGCCACACCCATAGCTTACTCTGACTGTTCCTTTTACTAATATATTTTCTAGATCTCAAGTGACGGCGCCTCTTCCGTGGATTGACCTCCCAATCTACCAAGATTGGAAGCCAAAGCGTCACATTTTTCCTTTGCCCCTCAACTTTCTCTTCATAATTGCTGAGGGGCACAGGGCCCTGGGTCGGTCTTTGGTTTCCCGGGCGTTTCCGCACCCTCCTTAGCTCCCCGCCATGGAGTGGCTTCGGTCACCCAGGCTTTATTGTGGTCGGCAGGGAGGGTTCTGTGGGGGCGCTCGGTTATGGCCTTGGCCTTCAACGGGGCCTTGGGGCTGTTCGGCCAGGCAGCTTGGGGAACAACAACAACAACAACAACCTTTGAAGAATTCTGTCTGGGAGCGACGCAGCAAAGGTGGACCTCCGCATGTTCCAGGTAGCGCTCCTCTCCTCATCTCTGGGTCTTGGACTCTTGATGGGAGACTGTTGTTGGAGCCTGGGTAGCCTTGTGTTGGTGGCTGGTCTGGGATTCTAACCAGCCACTTGTCTATTTTGTGTTTGAAGGTGTCAACGGCGACACCAGTTAGATCCCTAAGCTCTCTAGGGATGCTGTTGAAGAGTTGTTTCTCGGAAGCTGTGGTGAACTAGCGTCTTCATTCGGTGTGTGGAGGCTTGAGTGCTTCTGACTTAGCATAGGCATCCCCTTCTTGGATTTGCATTTTCAACCAAGCCCACATTTGGAACCCTTCCTTCTTTTCTTTTTTTTTATATGTGATTGAGGGAGGCAAAAGGCAGAACTGCCTATAGCAAGTGCCTCCCCCATAGTTGAAAGAGTGACAGGGCCAAAATCAAGGGACGTTCGAGCCAAAATGCCTGGACACACGGAGTTTGAAGCAATTTAAGTCATAGGAAGAGGGAAAGACTGATTCTGGGAGGGAGTTCCAGAGCTCAGCTGTTGAGTAGAAGAAAGTTTGAGAGCAACGTTTCACTCTTGGGTTGGAGAGTTGCACAGAGTAGGGGTGGGATTGAGTTGCAAGACGGGTACCACGTGCCCTATGTAAAGGAGGTGGTATACACTGGGAAAGCTCTGAGGAACATTGATTATTATAGTAGCGATAGAATAGCGAGAGAGATGCAACATTGCGGCGGAGAGAGAGAGATTGCAGAGAGTTGGTGAGTGGACGGGAGTTAATGATACGAAAGGCCTTCCTTTCAACTTTGTCTAGGAGAGCGGTGTGAGAGGAACCTCCCCACACATGTGAACAATACTCAATACAAGGACGCACTATGCCCCTGTACAGAGCAAGAAGCTGTGCAGGGGAAAAGAACCCCCTAAGGCGGTTGAGCACACCCAGCTTCTGGGAGGCTGCCTTAGCAAGACTGGTAATATGGTCCTTCCAACTGAGAGCAGAAGAAAAAGAGACACCAAGAATATTGAGAGAAGATGAAGGATTGATTTTTGTATTGTTGAAGAATAAGGGATAGTCCGCTGGGAGTTCCTTACGGGTAGATAGATGGAGAAATTGGGTTTTGGAAGCATTAAAGGTAACAAGGTTTTCTCTGCCCCAATTGGAGATAGTATTTAGATCAGAATTTAAGAGTTCTATGGCTTCATTGTTTGTCGTTGAGGGATTGCTGGCTGGGGCGTTCTGAAAAACTAATGGAGTAGTGTAAGTTTGAGTCGTCTGCATATGAATGGATGGGAAATGAGGTACAGCTGAGGAGATCATTTATAAAAAATAGAAAGAGAATAGGAGATAGGACAGAGCCCTGAGGAACACCGGAGTTTATAGGGTGAGGAAGTGAACGATCGCTGTCCACAACCGCGGCTATGGAACGGCCGGAAAGGAAATTAGAGACAAAGGCACAGATGGAGGGATAGAAACCGAAGGAGGGTAGTTTAGAAATTAAGGATTTGTGCCAGACTCCATCGAAGGCTTTCGATATGTCTAGTGCAATAGAAAAAGTCTCACCGAAGTCCCGAAAGGAGGATGACCAAGAGTTAGTAAGATATGAAAGAAGATCACCAGTAGAGCGACCTTTAACCCTTCCTCCCCGGGTGTCATTTTAATATTACACCACGGCAGATGGGCAGGTACCCGGGTGTCATTTTAATATACAGTAAGCTTGAAAGCCTATTCAGGTTGGTCTGAAGGCCGTGCGTCCGACGCATGTAAACAAAGCCGATCGTTGCGTCACCGCACCTCCGAAAACAAGAAGGAGAAGACTCGTTTGTTATTGTATGTCTGTATGTCGTTTCAATAGTGAAAAGATCGTCGTATTGCTAACATTGCCTGAAAATGCTCTCCACTAAAATCATCATCACAACTGAACCAGTTGACTTAGAGAGCTCTACTCAACGCCAGTTTACAGATTGGAAACCGCACTACGTTTATAGATGCGTGGGAAATTTCTAACAGTTAAAATTAACCAAAATACGGTAGCCTAGGCCTAGATATTTTTCGGCCAGATCACCCGGGTACGCCGCACTGTCATTAGGAGAGCTAGCCCGGGCCAGGAGGGTTAAGGAAGCCATACTGGCGATCTGAGAGCAGATTATGAGAAGAGAAATGCTTAAGAATTTGGATGCAAGAATAGTTTGAAAAACTTTAGGAAGACAAGAGATGAGAGCAATTGGACGATAGTTGGGACAGGTTGAATGTGAGCAAACTTCCAGCATGAAGGGAAGATGTTAGAGGATAGACAGAGACGAAAGAGTTTGCCTCGGAAGCACAGTTTTTGAGAACAACAGGAGGAACACCGTCCGGACCTTATTAGTAGTAAGCCCAGAGAGGGTAGAAAGTACATGTTTAGAAGAGATTAGGATATTAGGCATAAGTAAGAGAGAGGAGGGTGGAGAGGGAGGAATAGCACCGGAATCATCCAAGGTTGAGTTTCTAGCAAAAGTTTGAGCGAAGAGTTTAGCTTTGTCAGAGGAAGAAGTGATGGATGTGCCATCAGAATGAGAACGGGGAGGGAAAGACGAGGAAGAGAAATTGTTGGAGAGGTTTTTGGCTAGATGCCAGAAAGCTTGGGAAGAGCTAGAGTTGGATAGTTCAGTGCATTTATAATTGATGAAAGAGTGTTTGGCAAGTCGAAGAACAGATTTGGCTTGATTCCGGGCAGAAACATAGGAAGAATGAGTCTTGAGTTTTAAGGCGTCGGTACCGTTTGAATGCTTCCTCCTTATTGCGGACAGCAGTAGAACAGGCGTGAGTAAACCAAGATTTTTTAGCATTAGTCTGAGAGAAAGAGAATGGAATGTATGCTTCCATGCCCGATACCTCGGTAATGCGTTCAGCACTCTCAGAGGGTCCCCGGCCACGGAAGCATAAATCATTCCATGGGAAATCAAAGAAGTATTGCCGGAGAGACAAGTATCTTCCATACGTAAATTACAACGTACCTCTCTCGTTTTCGTTGGAGAGAGTAAAGCCCCAGTTCTTTGAGCCTTCCCCAGTAATTTAGGTGCTTGACTCCTGAAATTTTACTTGTGAAAGTTCTCTGTAATGCCTCGATCTTTGCTGTCTGTTGATTTGTGTGGGGACCACAACTGACGGCAATATTCGAGTTTGGGCTGCACCAGAGATTTCCACAAGGTCACCATACACACCCTTTCTCTTGTGTTGAAGGGCCTAAGGATCCATCCTGAAAGTTGTCGTGCTGCTTGAGTGATTTTGGAGTAATGGTAGGAGAAGGTGGCATCATTACTCATGTATAACCCAAGATCCTTAGTGTGGTCTTTGGCCGGTATTAATTGTTGACCACATTGGTAGTGGGTCGAGCTTTTGATAAGTTCTTTGCCCCCATACCTTAAGAGTTCAAACTTTTCTCCGTTGAGAGCCATGTTAATATTTTTTGCCCAGCTTACGACTCTTTCTAGGTCTTGTTGGAGTAGTCTGGTATCTTCCTTGGTCTCTATCTGCCTCTTTATCCTCGTGTCGTCGGCGAATGAAGTGGCTGATGAGTGTCTTAGGCCGGCGTCGATGTCGCCAACCATTATGAGGAAGAGGAGAGGACCCAGTACAGTGCCTTGAGGTACACCGCTGACCACTTTAATAGGGTCTGATAGGGCCCCCTGTACTGTCACTCTTTGGGTCCTGTCCTTAAGGAAGCTGTAGATCCAGTGTCCTACCTTCCCGGATATCCCGTGAGATCTTAGCTTGTGGAGGAGGATCCTGTGATCTACCTTGTCGAATGCTTTCGCGAAGTCCAGGTAGATCACGTCAGCATTGTTCCCATCCAGCATTTCTTCTAGAATGGAGTCATAATGGAGTAGTAATTGGGAGAGGCAGGATCGCCCCCATCAAAATCCATGTTGTCCCTCGTTGAAAGCACCGGTCTTTTCTAGGTGTTCAGTCATTCTGTCACGCAGGACCCGTTCGAAAAATGTTATCAGGTGAGAAGTTAACACCACTGGTCTATACTGTTTGGGTGACCCTTTGCTGCCTCCTTTATGTATAGGGGTAATTATTCCCACTTTGAGTGCTGATGGTATCAAGCCACAATTTAAGGATTTTGACCACAGTAGTTGTAGGGGTGTTGCTAGTTGGTCTGTGCAGTTTTTCAAGAAAAGTGTGTGGAATCTATCAGGTCTGGCTGCCGAGTTTGATGCTATGCAGTCAATGGCTGCTGTGATGTCTTTCCTCGAAATTTCTACAGATGGGATTTGTTCTTGTAGGGCTGTTGGGGTGGGCTCCGAGAAAAAGTCTGGTAGGTTTTCCACTATTTTGTTCTTGTCCGGTTGGCTGAAAGTGTCCTCATATTGCTTGCTTAGTATTTGTGCCATGTTTTTTGGATCTCCATCAAGTTCTCCATTGGTCTTTTCGAGTGGGCCAATTGTTGCCATATTTCTTAGTTTCTGTTTTGCATAGCTAAAAAAGAACTTTGAGTTTGTTTTGATATGAGACACCGTTTTTTTTTTTCGTCTCTTGTTCTCTGAGTGTCATGGGACCGGAGAAGTTTTGTTTCGATGTCACAGATTTGTTCTTTTATTCTTTCGCTGGCTGGTGCAAAGTTGTCTCTATGTAACCTTTTGTTTAGGTTGCTCCACTTTCTCATTAGGATTTTTCTGTCCAGGGGGATGTCTCTTCCTTCTTTCATGTCTTGGGATTTTCTTGGGTATATTTCTGCTGCAGCGCTGGATTTTTTTTTTTATTTATATTTTTGGCGTGTTTTAAATGTATTTTTTTAGGCCCAGGATCTTAAGAGTCTTCCCGCAGTCGCCCGGGGAAACTCTTAAGAGTCTTCCCGCACTTGCCGGTACACATACAATGCTGTATGTGTACATTAAAATAGAAATCAATACCAGTGTGGTAATATAAATTTAGAAAGAAGTAGCCTAAATGGAAGAAATTATATTAACCAGGCTCCCAATCTTAGCTAGTGCATCTTTTGTTCTTCAGGTTGTCAAACAAGGATAAGATTAGAACATCATTGGTGCCACTGACCTTGGTGAAGTCTGCAATAATCTCAGAGTTATTGAAAAAGAAAGAGAAGTGGTAACAATGGCTACACATGCACTGCAGATCATATTTCATGGATTTACAGGATTCAGAACGCCTGTTGCCTATTTTCCTTCAAATACTGCCAGAGCTCATGAATTATACATACATATTTGGGAAGCTGTTGATAAATTGGAGGATTATGGTTTTGAGGTTAAATGTTGTATGCTAGATGGTGCTTCTACAAATCGCTCCTTCACTAAAATGATGTTTGATGGGGATCCAAAGCATTTTGATTATGCTACTCACAACATTTATCAACCAACTAAAAAAGTAATGTTTATTCAAGATCCTATGCACACCTTTAAGCAAATAAGAAATAATGTAGAATCTAGGTAACTATATAATGAATCAAACTTATGTAAAGGAAAGTGCTTAGTAAAAGATCGGAACAAATTTGTATGGGAACACTGGAGGTGGGCTCACCACTATAACAGACAAGGTGGTATGAAGATTTACCCAAAATTGTCACAAGATCATATTGAGCTGAGTAGTACATCTAAAATGAGAAATGCTTTGGTTAAGCAAGTTTTGAACAAGGATATGCAAGAACTAATGAAAAGATTCAGAGCCACACTACCTAATCCTCATGTACAAAAATTTGACTTGGATTCAACTATTTCCTTTCTAGAACAGCCATCTGAGCTGGTCGAAAATTTTAATAATAAAAATCAGTGTACTACTACAATTAGTGACCCAAGAATTAAGAGATTGTATGAGGCACATACCTTCTTTTCAAAATTGGAAGAACAAATAAAAAGGATGTGGAATGAATGAAAAGAAAGTTCTACCCAGCAAAGAAACAAGGGAAGATGTACAGAGCACAATATGAGGATTCATTAACTTATGTAAAACTTGTATACCTGAAGGCATTCACCTCACTCCAGGATATATAAACACTGACTTAGTTGAACACTTTTTTTTCAACAGCGTGGCCTCTGTCATGGTGTGGCTACAAATCCTACAATTGCTCAATATGGTCCTGCAGTGCATAGTATATTAGGTCTGAATGGAGAGAGGTCACAAGTGGAGTTCCACAAGGCTCAGTGCTGGGTCTTCTGCTGTTCCTCCTCTTCATCAACGATCTTCCTGAGGCAATAAAGCACGGAAGCGAAGTGTAGCTGTACGCAGACGATACCAAAATCTTCAGAAGGATTGTAGACAGCGAGGACTGTAGGAAACTCCAGGAAGATCTAGACAGGCTGAAGAACTGGTCCGAGAGGTGGATGTTAAACTTTCACCCAGACAAAACCAAATTCATGAGGATAGGGAGGTCCAGCGTGGAGGAACGTGTCTACACAATGTACAATAACATCACGAAGGCCAATACAGAAAAAGACATCGGTGTGGTGATTGATGATAAGTTGTCTTTCTCTGATCACCTAGCTGAGAAAATAAATAAAGCAAACATAATAGTAGGCCTGATCCGGAGTACATTCGTGTACCTTGACCCAACTATCTTCAAGGCTCTGTACACCGCAGTTGTGAGACCACACTTGGAATATGCAAACTAAGTGTGGTGTCCACACCTCCTAAAGGATATCGACGCACTGGAAAACGTACAGCGAAGAGCAACAAAGTTAGTGCCACAACTTGAAGACCTCACCTACGAAGAATGACTGAGGAAGCTGAATCTACCCACCCTGGCTTACAGAAGATCACAAGATCAGATTGAAGTCTACAAGATCGTAAACCAGAAATACGACCGAGACTGTACAGAGGATATTTTTCAACTGAGGAAGGATAACAATACCCGAGGAAAGTCAAAGAAACTTTACAAGCCCAGGGCAAGACTTAACCTCAGGAAATACTCCTTCTCACACAGGATCGTCAACACCTGGAACGACTTGCCGGAGTGGGTAGTCAACGCTGAATCTGTTGAAAATGTTTAGTCTGGCATAGATAAAGTGAGGAGGGGCCAGGACCAAAAGTATAATTATAGGGCACACATAACCACCACACGCAGGAGTGGCCAGGGCCCAGACAGGGACCAGGCTACAGAGCTGGAGCCACAGACCTGAGCCTCTTCCAGAACATCATCTGTGCGTATCTGTGAGTATCTGTGAGTAATAATATTACGGTAACCTATTAGGAGCAACAGAATAGCGAAAAATCAGGGGTTGTGAAGCTGTAGAATTATCCTATCTTATATTCTGGTAGGCCTAATCTGTGCTAGGCCTAATCATAATGTTCACATATTTTTTCTTGCTTGGATGTAGCCTAGGCTAGCCTTCATAAGCTGGAGGTCAAAACATCGGCATTTAACCCCCTCAGACAGGAGTACGGTAGTTAACTTACTGACTAGTTGACAGACCGCCCGGTATTTCCTCCACAATAGTCAATATCACACTGAGGGACCCTTAGGAGTCGGAGAAATTTGGGGTTGCCATCAATCGACAGATTATGATCTAACTTACATAACTTACTGAGCTCAAAATTACGCAGGAGCGTCATATAACTTATTATTGAGATAATTCACTAAGTTCATATGACGCAGTAGCGTTATTTAACAGTCTTGGGCGGAACCGTCATATGACGCGGTAGCCTCATATGTGACGGAGGGGGTTAACATAGCCTAAATACGGGGTTTAGATGGGTGAAAGTTAGGTTAAAATGGATGTGATATACTTATGCATGTACGACACTTATAGCCTAGTTGCTCTTATTTCATCTAAAACCGATACTTAAAGTTCTAGGCTACCCATAAAATCGTTGCTCGCAACTAGTGATGTGAATGTGACGCCGTGGCAGGAGGAGCTCTGTGAATCCGCTCTGTATTTTGTCCTTGTTTTCTCTGTGTATCAAGTGCAATCTGTGTTAATGCACAACAAAGTGCTTAATAAACACCTACCAAGTGCTCTCCAACAAGAAAATTGGGGAATTAAGATAGGATTCAAGTGATAAGTAGCGATATAAGTGACTACCATCCAGATCCCGCACCATGGCCGCCAACCAGAACAATGACTCTGAGTGCTACGTTTGTGGAACCAAAGGGAAATTAGACTATTCCATCAGGTGTGATGAGTTCAAAAATGTTCTACACTACCACTGTTGTGGCCTACCTGCCTACCAGATCCTGTGCTTTTCCAAAACTAATAGAAAATTCACATGTAATAAGTGCTGCATGATGAAGTTTAGTGAGGATGGGAACTGGATCCTGGAGGCTGAAGCAGCCATCACACGCCACAAGGAAACTCTCAAGAACACCGGAGCTATAGCTAAGCAAAAATAAAGTAAATTAACGAAAACAGTGAGTGAGGGTAATATTCCCTTGTATGCTGAAGTGGTAGCATCAGATGTGACTGACAAGCCTAGGCCTAGGCCTATACCGACAGACCACACCAAGGACTCCACCCCAGTGGAGCAACAACAAGCTATCCCTACAGATCCTGTCACAAAGGACATCACCCCAGTGGAACAACAAGCTGCCAGTGTACCCTGCTCCAAGGACAGCTCAGCAGCCACTCAATCAAAACCCAGTACCAACACTGCCACCTCTGAAACTGAATCAGAACCAAAGAAACAAGCGGCGAGAAACGGAGAAACACCCAGGACTACACAGCACCAGGGAAATGAACAAGGAGCAACAGCTACAACACCGAGCCGCCCTCGACCCAACACCAGTACCGGCACCATTACTTGTAGGTACTATAAAAGGAATACCTGCAAACACAGCATTAGTGGAGCTGGCTGCAAATACCAACACCCAAAACCATGCCGTAAACTAATGCAGCATGGGCTAAAAGGCGAACAAGGATGTAAGCTTGGGAGACGATGCACAGAATTCCACCCAAATATGTGCAGACAGTCCCTTCACAAACGTGAGTGTTCCAAAGTAAATTGTAAATACCTACATGTAAAGGGCACCAAAAGACCTCAAGAAAATAAGGAGCCAACATCAGAATGCCCAGTTACTCCACCACCAATGAAAGCACCCAAGAATAACACTCACCAGCAAGGAAGCCACCACCACCACCAGGTACCGGTAACCTCAACCCCACAACCACCACCACCAACTTGGACCCCAGTCACTGAAAACCAAACTCCAGGAGGACAAGCTGAAAAAACAACTTTTTTAGAGAACCTTCTAGAGAAGCTCCTGGTAATGGAGAACCAATCCCAGTCCATGATGTGCCAACTCATGGAGAGGACAGACAGACTGGAGATGAGGAACAAAGGCATCTTCGGATTTCACTACCCAATTTTCTACACAGGGAACATCAGGGGCCTATACCCAAGAAATAACCAATCAAAGGTCCCTATGTTAAAATAAATGGCATTAAAATAAAATGTGGCCTTTCTCACCTTAACAGAAACCCACTTAAATGAAAACCATCTAGATGTAGAGATTAATATGCAAAACTATACCCTATTCAGAAGTGATACACAAGGGAGGAGCCATGGTGGAGTAGCAGCATACATCAGGGAGGACATTGCCAAAACACTACATTCCTTCTCCAACGGCACCACGGAATTGCTCTCTGTTTATGTGACAAAGCTAAATCTAATCCTCATCACCATATATAGGCCACACCACACCAGTCTAGATCTCTTCAGATAAATCCTAGGAAAGTTGCAAAATACCCTGGACCACCCCCCAAATCTAAGTACTGATCACAGGTGACCTAAATTTTCCATCCATATCATGGCCATCAATGAACATCAGCAGCGGCCCAATAATGGACGACAAACACCAGGCAGAAGAGTTCATCTACTTAATTGAAAACAACTTCCTAACCCAATTTATAACCGAACCCACCAGAGGAAACAATATCCTAGATCATATATATTCAGTAATAATTTCAACCTCATTCATTCATACGAACTAGAGAGCACGATAATGTCCGACCACAAACTGATCCTATCAAAGGCCAACATAAATACCAACATCTTCCCAAGTGTGCTCCCACCACCTGATACACTACTGGTACCGGAAATCTCCCTCATCAACCTGAACTTCCATAGCCCAGATATATACTGGGACACCATTAAAGAAGAACTGGGGCGACACGACTGGTACAGTACTTTTAGGGGAAAAAATGCTGAAGAAATATTCAATATTTTTTTAAGCCATGGGCCATGCCAAATATCACTCCTCCACATCCCCTCCTTCCCCACTTCCCTCCCCTCCTTCAGTTATCACCTATTTTCCCTGTTATTCCCTTATTCTGTGGTCTATTTTCGTGCTAACATTAGCGAGTTGGTAGCAGGGCGTTGTCATCACTGTTACCAAGCGTGGGAAACAGCGAGAGAGAGACTATTGCGTAACAGTGTCTCTCCAGACAAGGGGAGGGGAGGAGGGGAGGGAGGTTGCCTCAGCCATACATTATGTAACTCCCGGCCTGTATCACCGATTTTGACCATCCAAACGCTGTTTCCACTTGTTTTATTGCTGTAACAGGTTAATACCTTTATAATCAACCTAAAATAGGCGCATATGGATAAGTATTAATGCTATTTATGGTAAAATAACGATGTTAGTGATGGGAACAGCTCAAATACGTGCGCACAGACGTGCGGTGTCTCATACCCCCCATGCGCACGTCTTAGGTTAAGTACATCTTGGGTTCACATTTCCATGTGTGCTCACCAGATTAATATTCCTAGCTTACAGTATACTATACAAATACCGGGTATTTCTATTTCCCCTCCCCTCTTATTTTATTTTGTATTTTTTTTTGCAAAGTTATAGTGTTTTTTGTCCGTATTCGTTATATCTATTTGATTGTACATAATGGTTCAAGTATGGGGAGGAGAGTACAGTACACTGTAAAATAAGTTGAATGGTGACATGACCGAACCACTTTTCATTCCAGCATTGTCCCATCTATCTAACTAAGTTTAAACGATTGATATAAATGCTTAACCCACTGAGCCCAGCTAGTTATAAATAAAAGTACCACCAGGGACCGGCAGGTTTTGAAAACAATTTTTTTTCCAGAAACAATAGCGAATGGGTTAGGAATGAAGGAAAAACCACAAAAAACTATCAAAAAGGTCAAAAATTGGTCCTACGGAGCCCCGAAAGTCGATTTTACAAGAGTAAAAAATTGAAGGCAAAAACACCCAAAAAACATGTTTTTGCGCGCTCACGCGCACGCGGTTGGACTTTAAGAATTTTCAACCATCGGCAAGGTGGCGTGGGATACTTACACAGTTCCCATACAAATCTGAGCCCTCTAGGTGCCATAGGACCGGAGTAATTAACATTGATGACACGTTGTCGCTGGGGTTTAGCGTTACATACATTGCCGACGACACGTTGCCGTCGCTGGGGTTCTGTGGGTTAAAAGACCAAGGAGTTGTCACACAGGATGTCTCCCACAAATCAACACTTATCATGTTTTATTGCATCACAATATGATAAAAAGACAACCACTGTAATAATAATGATAATACTGTACTCAGTACTGTACCTGCAAATCATCCTGAATGGTAATCTCATCTAGGGGAGGTGTGGTGGAGTGTATCAATGGGAAGATATTATTGGGATGGAATTTGTGCTGTACCTAGTATCAGTGCATTACCACAAGCCCACCAAAACGTCAATAAAATACCCTCATTGTTCCCTGATTAAATAGCACTGTATGAATATTCCCATATTCAAAATATGCTATAGGGGTGCAATGCCTGGTGAGTTATCTGCTCAACAGGTGGCGTTGTGTGTGCGTAAGTGTGAGAGTCCGAGTGTAGGGGGTGAGACAGTGAAGCACGGGAACGAGGTGGCTTCAGAGATGGGGTCGTTTCGGGCCATGAGTGAGCACCGTGCCTCATGTGAAGGCAAGATGGCAGGTGCTCGTTGTACTCTACGTGCTTCACATGTCTCACTCCCTAGACTGGAACAAGACCTCACGGGCTTCACTGTTCATTGTAAAGCGGTGAATGTTAAGGCTCTCAGCCCGTTAATGTTAAGGCCCGAGAGGAAATAAGTTGGAATATAGCCTAGAAAAAAAAATCAGAAATCCTTTCATGCTACTTCCTGGAATATGTTGTCTCTTGGCTTCTGAGGACATCCATTTAACATTGTTCTCATTAAAACCTGGTGGTTGTTTCACAATATTATTGTAGTATGCAAGGAGACGAACTGAGGGAAGTAATAATAGGCCACTCTCCTTTAGATCTATGTATGCTTTAGGACTTCTGCTCCATAAACTTAAGCATGCTGATATTATTATCGGGTCCCATCTATAATGCTTGGAGTTTGTGGTTTTCCTGTTCTCTACCTGGGATTGCAGAAGAGTTTTCCAAGCATTAGAATTTTCAGATACTCTAGGGATAATGAAGTAGTCATTTCCCTCATATTTTCTTCACTGAGTGTGCTACTAGTATACAGCATTTCATTTTCAGATGTCACAGTATTAATGTTTAACATGTTAAGCTTTATTTCGTGTTGACTGTTTTGCAGTTGATCATTGTATTTTCTTTTCATTTTGTTAACTTGATAAATGTATTGGTAGCACTGGGTGCATACTTTTTTGGGTGACAAAAATGGTAGTACCATCTTACATTTCTTGCTCCTTATAATTTTGTTGGTGCTATTTTCATTACTTAATATGCTCCATATTTCAGTTACAGACCTTTTTGATTCCATTGCTTTCTCCCATACATGTCCTTCACAGATTATGTTTGAAGCATATTTAACAAATGTAAATACATTCTCTGGAGTGTAGGTGTTATTGAAGCCAATGTTTTCAATATTTATATCAATGCCTTGAAGGGTAGCTTTAATTTCCCCATTGCACTCTGTCAGTTCATAATTACACTGCACATTATTTCTTATTTAGTAGGGTTGGCATAAGGACTGCCTGAGATGATTTTCCTAAGTGTTTAGTGCAATAATCTGGCAACCTTGGTGCGTTATGGTCTGCATCCTTATTGGTGTTTAAGTTTATTCCTATGTAATCACTTTTTTCCCTGTGTTTGAAAGCTACATCTGGAAACCTGTTGATCAGTTTGCCCAAAGTTTCTGAAGTGGCAGAAAGGATATCATTATGGTGGCAATAAGCTTCATAAGTTTCATACAATGTCTTTACATGAGGAGAAGTTCCCTCTGCCTCTGCAACATTTATGGCCAGCCTTAAAAAGATAAAATAATACAGGCACCATTAGTGTAATCTCAGTGTCTAGAAATAATCTATTATACTACAGGTATTAGTTTTGTTATCTCTGTATTGTATTTTCAGGGCCATCTCTCAAGTAGCCTACTGAAGGAAAATTCTACGTTTGCAGTGACTTGTAGTAGTGGTATGGCTACTACGCAATATTTGGATTTAGGTGCATCCACTATACATCACTGGGCTGGAATACAAGATGGACGACATACCAAAGAAATTTTGTTTGAAATGCTTCAAGGATCTGACAGATATATTCAATGTAAAGAAAATATTCTTAAGACAGATACATTAATAATAGATGAGATTGGGCTGTTAAGCAAGTACACGTTTGAGACAATTGAATATTTGTGCAGAACAGTCAGAGGAAATAATAACTTTTTTGGTGGACTACAAGTTATTGGTGCTGGTTGCTTCATACAGCTTCCCCCAGTTTCCAATGCACTACATGGTGATACTGGTGACTTTTGTTTTATGAGCAGTACATTTCTGAGTACATTTCCTTATCACATCAATTTAATAAAAGTGGTAGGCCTATGCCAGCAAGAAATGGGCTTGGTGAGTGCAATTTACGAGCTGTGTAATGGATGCCCTACTCAGAAAACTGAAAACCTTTTACTGAGTCTTGAAAGAAACATTGAGAGGCAAAACCCAATAATGCTATTTGGTACCAATTTTGATGTGGACTACTATAATCAAACACAGTTGGATGACCTATCTGAAGATTAAAAAATCTACTTGTCAAAAGATACAGGTATGGTATAATTTGCAAATACAGTAACACAAAACAAAATCACAATAAAGACTTGCAATATTTTAACTGTATTACCAGATGCCTAAATCTTTAAAGGGGATGGCTGCGAATTAATTGTCTCACATGCTTCCAAATATATACATATATGCATATAGAGATCATGTTCCCACCACCGAAGTGGTGGGCGATGGCTTCGCCGCATCCCAGTGCTTCAATTGCTTGGTTTTGAATTGCTTTCATCTAAATTCTCCATTCTAAGCTACCAAATCTCTGGCAACTTCCTTTAACCTCATAACCAGCTCTCAAGACTAACACATCATTGTTCATTACCCTAGCAGTAGGACTCTATCCTTAATCATAAATCTCATCTCATGGTTAAAGGACTACCAAAGTAGGTTATATTTAGTAGCTTGGAGTGCCACTATTAGGAGAACAGGAAAATAATACTGGTAATAAATATACCTAGCCTTTTACTGTGTAACAGAATAGAATATGTTCTGAATCGGGGTGAATTTTGACTTTTATATTTATATAACAAGTCAATATTGAATACTGTTCATATATTATAATATCAAGTAGTAATCTATTTACAGTACTTGTGATGTTTTCTTTTTTATTTATACAATTGAATATTGATGTCAAAATGGTATAAACCAATTCTACACAATTTTAACTTGGAATTCTTAAAGCATCCCAATTCGTCACAGTTTATAGTACAGTATTTATGTGAAGATCACATGGATTTATTTTCCTTTTTAACCCTCTCCCCATCAGAAAAACTTGAACAAAAATGTGTCTATGACTTATTTGCCACCTGTGCATACAATGGGCTGTTTCATAATTATGTCAACCTATTTTAACACCCAAGACTAGAGTTTACATTCCTTATTGGAGTCCAACAGTGTTCAGTGTAAAGCTTTCTTCTCCTTATAATGGTCTTGGAGGCACTCTGCCAATTTTTTACACTGGTGCTCGTTGTAGACAATGTGCAGGATGCCAATGCCAAGTTCATAAGATGGAGAGAGGGCATGGTGAGTAAAGGCTTATCAAGAGTTAACATAGAGAAAACAAATGTTTTGCCAAGTGGATTGGAGTGTGAAAATGTAGAAAAAAAAGTAGTGTACATCCATGTGCAGTACAGTACAGTATATGGAAAAATTAACCCCCATATATCGGGACCCAACCTGGGCCGGATGAGCACAATTCAGTCTTGACCACACAAATAGTGCAGACCTGCTCCATCTGTTGGCTCAAAACCATACTACAATGAGTGATACTTCAATGTCTCACCTTCGAGATTCAGACTTTTCACATTCCATGCCACCTATTGAGGAGTTAAGTGGTGCCCAGAGCTGGGCACCACAAACAAAAAATCTAGTCCACAAACTCAAATTTGCAAACCCAGAACATAACTTCTACAAACACAAATCAGCAAACCTTGTGAAATTTCCGGTTCCCAAATGCAATCAGCAAACGCAAACCTTTTTTTATTTGTTTTATTTAAACTACAGAATCAAGGGTAAATCAATGGGTTGAGTTTATTATATCCCACGGCCAGGTGTTGGGTAAATTGTTTTGTTACCGGCCGACGGCCGTGGGATACAAATTCTACAATATTGGTTGTCCCCTCAACCCCAAAGACTTATTGTCATCATCATATACAGTATATTATCAGCAGGGGCATATAGTAGCAATACAAAAACAGTCAAATTAGAAACGTATGTAACTGTGTGAGCGTGCGACTATGTAAACAAAACGGGTGGTATGCCCGCTAACACAACTCTTACCTAAAGTTTAATAGGCCTACAGTTTATTTTAGTCTAGGTTAATGGAGAGCCCCAAAGACTTTAGTCCCACATTTTGTATGAGGAACTTACCCCGTTTTGGTTAGGTTTGGTTATCAACAAAAATATATATATAATATATAGGCCTATAGATAGGCCACTTCGTTTGTCCGGCATAGACAATTAAACGTTAGGGCGACTTATTTTCGGGGAGCGTCCTTCAGTAATAATCAGTATTCACAAATTTGCACTATTCGGGAGGAGGTACGCCAGATCACAGAGGTGCAAGGAGGTGATTCATTCGTGGCCACCCCTTTGGGGATGGCAATATAAATAGAATAGATAGGTCTACTTTAGATAGATTAAGTAATTTAATAAAAAGTAGAGTAGCCTAGGCCTATATTCATTATGATGCTCAGAATATAGCTTCAGATCAGAATAAAATAAATTGTATTGTACATTTATATGATACTTTCAAAATTAACACTAGCATATTTGACACTAATAAAATGAGTCAGTGATTAGGCCTAGGCCTAGGCCTAGGCCTATATGCAATATTTAGCCTACATGCTTTGAGGCATTTTGATGGGATTAGGGTAACCTAATAAACTTAGTTTAGGTTAAGAAAACATTAATATAAATCAAATTAACTAACTAGGCCTAGCCTAACTGAAGTGAAGCGCCGCTATAACCTAGCCTCGCAAGTGAGACCATGAAATCACGCACTAATAAAAATCGCACTAAATAGAAGTATCAATTCAAATGGAAATAAATAAATCGAGCCAGGATATAATTACTCACCCATACGATTGAAATCGAGACTGTAGGCCATGGAAATGTGTTAACTTGGCCACGAATATTAGGCCTAGCCTAGGCTTATAGCCTAACCGCTTCATTTTATATATCGTTTATTAAAGGTAAGACTAATGTACTATTCACTTCAAATACACCATATGCTTTTCAAATAGCCTATCTAATCATAAATAAAGACGACGCCTATCATGTGATGAACACGTGACGTGTGATAAACAATAACAATTAACAATAGGCCTACAATATAGGCTATCCTAATTAAATGGTTTTCGCATATTATTTCATCTAATATTCGTCTTTATCGTAACTCAGCTCTCTACATCTCAGTATTAATGATATTTTGACAATATCCATATCCCAAAATAAATAATCTAGACTATTGATAATTAAAAAATATTAGCTCAGGAGTGGATTCGATTATGATTTGTGAGAGTTACGCAATCGATCGATCGAATCTCTCCAGGTCTTCAAATATTTGTGTTTACATTTAAGCAATGTTTATTAAGTAATCTGTATTATCATGTCTTCCTTAGCATTTTCACACATCAAATCACATACGAAAAATCACGAAATATAGAAGGTGCACTAGATTCCCGCATAACAAGAAGTAATTGGCTTGGTTTTTGGCGGGCGCTGGAAGTGTAGGGGCCGCGGGTCTGTGTTTAACCCTTTCACTGCGGGTGACGTTATGGAACGTCCTGGCAAGTTACAGCAATTTCTAGGCTTTAAAAGCCTGTAAAAACCGTAAAAATTGAGTGTCAGTGGGCGGGAGCGTGAGGGGCCCACCTCCGTCCCTCAGAGCAGCGAGCGGCTCACTGAGGTAGACTGTCTCTCGCGCGGGTCTCTCTCTGTCTCTCACAACAGTGTAGCCAAGCGAGCGAGTGCTACCAAATAGCGGGTTTCCCGCGTTTCACTGGCACCACTGCGGGTGAACCAGACCACGTACGGGGCCCGTTCTGGTCTCATTTTGAAGCTATTTTCGCCTAGTTTTCGGCAGAATACAGTTCATTTAATGCAGATGCTTTATTTATCATTCAGGAGTGCCTGAATATGCCCTAAATAGCCCAAACATAGCCGCAGCCAATGGGTTAACACAGGTGGTGGGAACCAAATTTTGCGGACTTGAGGTTGGCAACATGGAGGTACTTTCGAGAGCTACAAACCCACAAATAGGCAGCCATTTTGGCGCCAACGCTAATGCGCCACCAAAATGACACTTCCGCCATGGCGAAATTGGCTATTTGCGAAAGTGTTGGCGAAAGTGCCCAGCTCTGGAGTTAACCCATTAGGTATTGCCCCCTTATAGCATATTTTAAATAAGGTAATATTCATGCAGTGCTATATAATCAGGGAACAATGAGGGTAATTTTGTAGCATGTCAATGGGCTTTGTGGTAATGCACATATTCAAGTTACAGCACAAATTCTATCCCAAAAATGTCTTTCGGTTGACACATCGGATTTGAACATGGGAACACTGGGAACACTTACCAGTCCAGTGGTAAGACCACTCCACACACCTCCCCTGAATGTGGAGGGAGGTGCACAAATTGGTAGACCGAAAAAGACATGGGATCAGACTATATACATATATTGAATGAAGCACATCTGAATAGGCTTGTCTGGAGAGCTGTCATTAGGACTTGAGATTGGAAATACGCTTTTGTATGGAGCACCCAGTCTTTTAAAGTTTATATACTTGTATGTATGCATTGATGTCTACTGCCACATATCATACATCATAATGATTTATTGTAATAAGAAATATGTATGTATTGTACAATATGCACAGTACCCAGGACATTTATATCTTCTTCATATTGAATGATACAACCTATATATTTTATAGGTGCAGCTATAATGCTCCACAGCTGTAGCCTACAGCACCATCCCCTCTGCAATTGAAATCTACTGATCCGGTAACTCTCTTGGTGAACATTGACACTTCCTGTGGCCTGGTGAATGGACTTTTAGTTGTTGAAGATGTGACAGAAAGAGGTCCAGTTATCAACTGTAAAGGGAAGTGTTATCGACTTGCAAGAAAAACATTCAGTGTCATCAACAAATTTGGAAAATTATTGACAAGTAGAGAGCAGTTTCCTTTAAGGCTTGCATGTGCATTAACAGTGCATAGAGCAATTGGATTAACTCTCCCATCTGTTACAGTTGATTGTTTCTCCTTTTTTCAACTTGGACAACTTGGCATTGCAATTGGAAGAGCAACATGTAAGGCTGGTCTGCAAGTTTTAAATTACAACAAAGAAGCAGCTAATTTAAAACATCCTCCAGAAGTTTATGAATTTTATGATAGGAAGTCAGTAGAGATGTTAGAAAGTAAAAGTTGCTGTACTTGCTTCATAAGTGATGAAAAGCTAGAGACTAAGACTACAGCTAATAGTGAAGCTCCTTCCAGTTACTTCAACATAGATGAAGTTGATTATTATGGCCCATGTCCATTTTCTTCGGAAGAAGTTATAAATATGATTGCTCCCAAATGAACATCTGACCTGTTAAAATTAGCATGAAAAAATTTCTTGCTGAATCATAATTTTGATGATTTCCTTAACTTTGGTTGGTCTATATGCTGCCATTTATATAATAGTAGTAGATGTAAACATAATAAAATGAACTGATGGAGAAACATGTATTAAACATTTTATATACAGTATATGGTGGGTCAACACATTACATTGAGAAATGTCAAAATTTGTTCAAGAAAGTGCCAGATCCACACACGCAAAAAGTATGTACACAAGACCCAATTGTATTTTCTGGAATATCTTGTATGCCAAGATAAGCAGAAAATCACTGAACATCAAAAATCATTGCTACCTGAACAAAGTGACACTAGTATTTATGTGGACATGAGAGTTAAAATACGCTACTTGGGAGGGGCAATTGTTTGTCATGTGTCAAAACAGGTTCAAAGGAGGGTGATAGCAAAACTGTGTAATCCAAAATTTAAGAAGCATAACAGACTGCTCTACATACAGGCTCAGGTACTGCAACAACTTACAGAACATGAGGCTTCCATTATAAAGAAGACTTCAGATGAAACCAGTTTGCATAAAATATTAGTAAAACAAGGATTCTCTCATGGTTTGACTCATATTACAGATGCAGCATACCAATTCTTTGAAAGCCTCCACTCTGAAATATTAACTTTACTGAGTGAAGATATGTGATATCTCTATTTATCCCATATTCACTCAGTAGTAAAACAAGCAATCCAATCCAATGACAATCTAATAAATCATTGGATTCATCTGATCAATATACCTCAGACTATGAAAGCAGAATATGGCCTTGACTCTGCTGATGAATTACAAATGACAATGGTAATGGATCTGTTTATTGAAATAACCAGTTATCATAGTTAAATATATTTAAATACCATCTTACACGATTTAAGGAAGATATATCTAGAATGAAGAAGCAGGCACTTAGGCCATTATTAACATCTGTGCCAAACAGTTCCAGTAACTGCAAAAGTAAACCAAAGCATAAACAAATTCATCCAAGTATTTCATCTCACCCCATGCCATCAACATCAGGAATTAAAGTTAAAATTAAGTCTACAGTATACTGTATGTATAAAGTATCTTGCAAAAAAAAAAAAAATTAGAATGTTAGGAAAAGGTAGGTAGTAAAAAAACATCAGGTTCTAGGATATGATTGCTGTTCAGTGTTCTTCAGGGATAAGTTTTGGGTCTGTTCCTTTTCACATTGACTGTATATACACCAGTTTATACCAAATGTATATGCAAATTACTAATGTTGTTAATACCAAGAAGAAAATTGAGTCTGATATCTGACTTTAAAATCAGGAACTAAAATTAAATTATGGTAAAACTGAAATCATTGTCCAAGGAAATAGAAGTGGTGACGATGCCAAAAATACTCTATTAATATATACTGTATATAGGTGAATCACAATTGCAACCAGCAAACTGAGAAATTTGGGTGTATACTTGAACTGTAAACTAGATTATAAAGAACACCTTGAGTAAATACTCAAAAGTTATCTACACATTATAAATCTGTACTTGGTGAAGCGATTTAAAAACACACGCCATCCTGATGTTAGTTCACTCTTTATTTGTTATCTTTGTGTTGATTATTGCAGTGCTATACTGGTAGGTCTTCCAAATTATATATTAAAAACAGTTCAATCAGGTAATTCTGTTTTTTATAGCTCCTAGATAATATAATAGATTGGCACTGTCCGTGAGGCCGCTGAGTTCTGATGAGTGCTTCAAGAGTCAACTTAAGACTTATCTTTTGAGAGAAGCAATGATCTTGAGAGAGGTGTTGTGATGGATGACTACAGAGTTTAGTTTATGCCATTGTTATTGACTTCATCAATACAGTACTTGATGTGCTGTATATCATTTGTAGTATTCATAATTGGGTTATTTTGGTATTCTCAAGTACTTGTGAATTTTTCTGAAGAAATAAATAGCATGATGATCTATCTATCTATCTATTGCCTGACGCCGTGATCCCCGAAGGGGTGGCCACGAACGAACCGCCCCCATGCACCTCTGTCCCCAGTCAGTCGACGCCCCTCCCCCCAACCAGCACCGCCTTCGTTCATGTACTTCCTCACTCCATCCTTCCACCTCATATTCGGTCTACCTCTCCCCCTCTGTCCCTCCACCTCGCTCTCGTACACCCTCTTAGTCATTCTCTCGCTTTCCATACGTTCCATATGGCCGAACCATCTCAAGTTGTTCCTTTTCACACTTTCCAGCACATCTACCTCCACACCACACCTCCTTCTTACTTCCTCATTAGTCTGTCTATCCCTCCATGTAACTCCGCACGCACTCCTTAAGTAATTCATTTCCACTGCTCTCAACCAACGTCCATGCTTCGCTTCCGTAAGTCAGTGTCGGGATTACCACACTGTCATGCAAGGACTTCTTCACTTCCATACTGACCACCCTATTTCTTGTTACTGCTTTTAGCGTTCCTACAACCCTCTTCCCCTGTTGTACCCTCTCCCGCACCTCTTCATCCATAGTCCCATCTTTACTCAACACACTGCCCAGATACTTAAAAGAGTTGACGATCTCCATAGCCTGACCGTTCAGCTTCACCTTCACCTCAGCATGATGATAATTGTTATTATTATTATTGTCAAACACCTCTGGCTGATGCACGCACAGGCTTGTTCTCTTACACTACCAGAATACTGTAATAATTTTCTGATATACAGTATACTGTACCTTAGCCATATCTGTGTCTTTTGCTGTACAGTCATGCTCTCGGTAACGCGGCGTTGAGTAACACGCTTTTGTTCATATGCGGACACACTAAATGGGAAAGCTCTGAATAACACGGAACATTTTCAATCTACCACATAATCGACTCGGCCCCACGACGCGTACACAGTGGTCAGATCGTCCATTTTCATGAGCAAAAACCTATGCTGGATAAAACCACATTTTCACCAATATTGCTCTACGGAAGCAGAGTTTGGTATTCCCCCCTCCCCCGTATAGTGGGTACCACCTCAAAACAAATTTCTGTCGTCGTCGATGTTGTCCTCCTAGACCGTTGGACGGATTTTCACCAAACTTCACACAAATATTTGTTGGGTGAATGCGAACATCAGTCAATGTTTTTTTTTTTTTTTAATGTGTGCAATAGTTATGATTTTAGATCCAAATTATGGTTTTATCCCCCCCGCCCCCCACACCCGGCCAGTTTATGAGGTCAATGCCCCTTTCCCACTGGTGAGACAAGTCACGATTTTCGTCGCCGAAACCAATAAATTGGCACATTCGTGACATGTCTCAACACCTCTCATAAAAAATAGTTTGACTCTCAAGGCCTCTCAGGCCTCGCAAGGGTCGTCGCGGGTCGTCGCACAAAGTTCGCACAGTTCAAAATTTTGGACGAGGACTCACGATGATCGGTTACCCTCGCGAGCATCGTCGAGCATCGCCGAAGGGTTTCTGCGATCATCTGCGACATCGGCGAGACATCGCGGATGGTTTCGCACAGAAAAACTTTTGCAACGCTGCATGGATACTCACCCATACTCACCGTCGACGATGCTCTCAGATGTTCCGGGAACATCGACGATGCCAAAGAGCACCTTCGGCCGATGCTCTCAGATGTTCCGGGAACATCGACGATGCCAAAGAGCACCTTCGGCAGGTGGGTAAAAAAAAAAATATTAGGCTAGTGAGACATCTTTCACCTACGGTGAAATTCCACATAGTGTTATTTTTGTTGTTGTTGTTGGTGAAATCTTATAGAATAACCTTTCCTCTTGCCGTTCATGAAAACAAAACCAAAATATAAAAAAGTAGTTATTATTGGTGAAAACAGAAGAGTTAATATTTTTCTGCGGAATGGATTCTATAAGAGCGAAAAACTATCGTTATAGATTTATTTCTATAAAATCCAATAACGATGATAGAATAATCTAAACACCGCCATCATGTATGTTCAGCGGACATATATATATATTTTTGTGTTGAGAGTAAGCTAAATTTGTATATTTTTCGATAGAAAAATTTCTCCGGCGAAGCCGGATTTCTCCATACAATGCTGGCTCCCTAGCGCTCGCCAGGAAGAAATCGACACCTGGATGGGGATAAACGTCTTAAAACAGTAGGCTGAACGGGGCCGAACGGATACAAGGCAAAGAGAGAGGGAGAGAAATAGAAAAAAAATAAAAAAACGAGGAGAGGGAGAGAAAGAGAAAACAACAAACAGAAGGTGGGCTCAATGTTTGCGTTACGGCTTAACAATTGAGCCCACCTCGCTTTTTTTAGTTTACTCTTTCTCTCTCTCCTCGTTTTTTGTTTTATTTCTATTTCTCTCCCTCTCTCTTTGCCTTGTATCCGTTCGGCCCCGTTCAGCCTACTGTTTTAAGACTTTTACCCCCATCCAGGTTTCAATATTTTCCTGGTGAGCGGTAGCAAGCCAACATATATATTTTTTGTTTTGAGAGCAACCTAATTTGTACATTATTTGATAGAAAAATGTCTCCGGCTAAGCATTGCCAACCTCAGAATTAAGGGGAGATGGGTCGTTTTTCTGGTCCCCTTTCTTCCTCATGGTTAACCCAATTAGTTTTCATATTTTATGACGTTCGGCCCATTAGTTTGGCGTGATATGCTAATTCCACTCTGCAATTAGCACATTCACGTTACATTCGCTCAGCTGCGCACACCTCGCCGATCTCGCCGACGTATGTGCGATGCCAACGCCGATGTTCGAAGATGAATCGCAAGAATTTGTGCCTTAAAAAAATGCCTCGCAGAGGTTCATCGGCGAAACATCGCTCACTTCCCCGATTAACATCGCTGATGTCGGCGATTGCGTCACCGACATCGGCGACATCTTCGCCCAGTATAATTTGTCATCTGTTTGTAACGGTCGAAATCGTGAAGGTCACGTATTCTTGCGAATTTGACAAAACGAAGGCATCGGCGATGAAAATCGTGACTTGTCTCACCAGTGGGAAAGGGGCATCGGTGTTGGATCTGATTCTTGATTTTTTACATGTATGATTCTGCCTTGCATTTCTAATTATCTTGTGAGTTGCTTCAAATCCTTCTTCAGATGCATGACCGACAGGTATACATAGAGATTCTACCACTTGACTTCCTTGCATTAACATCTTGTGGACTGAGATTGGCATATAGTACCACTCATACAGCTGTACGTAGAGGTTAGCAGTTTCTTTGGCATATGTATCATATCTAATACTGTCTATGTCATAGACTGAATTTAGGGTACGGAGTATAACTGACATGTGTTGTATGAGTCTAACATCAACTCCAGTTATTTTGAACACATTTTCAGGATCAGCAAAAAACCTGCTTGTCATATTTCCATTGTTAGTTGTTCCTGATCCCTGAGCTGGTCTATCAACATTCAGTCCCAATACAGTCTTGAATTCTGTGTAGATCCTTTTTTCTCGTCATTATAGGTCTTTTTATTCTGATTCCCTTTCACCATCCACGTTTTTATTTTTATTCGGTATCCTATATGAAGAATAATTCAATGGAATTGGTGAGGAGATAGTCCATAGGAAAGTGCATTGTTATCTACCACCTTTTCTTCTATTACCTTTAAGTTGTTCATGGCTGATGGGTTAGTCCTCGGTTTGCAAATATAACATGATGCAGCACATGGAGTATGTGTGAGTGCTTGGCAAACCTTTCCATCAACCATGGTTAATACTAACTTATGGTGAACTTCAACATTGTCAGTCATTGTAGGTACCAGATGTTGTATTGCCTCCTGGAGCTCGGATATCTCATGCTGTGTATGGTCTGCACTTTCTTTCTTGAAGCTTAGTTTTACAGGACGACAATAAAAGAGAGATGAGGGAGCTGGATTCTGCCAAATAATTTTACTGCATCTTTTAAGAGACAACCTTACGGGACAAATAAAAGACGAAACAATTTGTGTTTCACTAATGTCACTGTGCAATTCCAGATCAAATTTCATGGCATATAATGCCTGGTTCCCACTCCCATCAATCCCGTATTTTGTTATTAATTCCAAAGCGAGTTTCCTTTGTTCACCTTGAATGTTTTCCATGTGGGAATCATTTTCAGTATAATATTTATCCATACAAATATCAATAGCAGTCTGTTGGGCCACTAAAAGACGCTTCACTGTGTGATCTAACACATTTTGTAGTGGGATTTCTGCCTCAAACTCTGTAACATTAACACTTCTCTTTTTGCTTTTCACAAAGTACTTGTTCATATGATGGATACATATAGCACTGTTTCTGTCTATGAGCCTCCCTTAAAAAAAACATAACTGTCTTTACTCATATCGGTTGTAAGTAGAATGTTTAGAGCTTCAATTTCTGAAAATGGGGACTCTTTTGTATGGCTGACTTTATTCACTATCTCGGCTGCCTTTGCTGAAGATGAAGTAGCCTGTGCACATACTGTATATTTGCGGCATCAACCTTTCCTTCTTGTCGCAATTTCATTTGTGTAGCGTAAGCCAACTCCTCAGTTAAAAATTGCTCTCGGAGATGTCTGGTTTTCCTTCGTTTTGTACTTTCACTAGCATTAGCAAATACAGTAGGAGGTCTTCCCCTTCCACAGCTATTGGAGCTCTCATTGTGTGAATCACTGCTTTCATTATTTGATATTTCACGTTTGATTTCTGCTCTAAGCCATCTATTATTTTTATTTAGAAAGGTTTTTCTCACACGATAACTTTTTCTCCATCTCTCATTGAACTGCTATATTAGTTTATGTGTTTGATTATCTGATATAACCTTTGCATGACTGTATGTCTGTTGATGGTTCTGTACTACTTGATTGATAACTTGTCTGAGAGTGGTATTTGTTATATTGTTTAAATATTCTGTTACTATGTCCTCTCTCCTGATTGCAGCCATACCCGGTACCTATAAAGACGAAAAATATATGACCGTGAGTTAGACTTTCCAAAATCGGTTACGCACACAAATACTGGGTTTTCTATGACATGCAATACATTTTCTTTGTTTTTACCTGTAATTTGTTTGGGTAACTATTTTAAATAATTAAAATATATTTCCGTAGTTTACCGACCTATAATAGCTTTATCGTAATATATTTCACTAATAGTTGTTCACATTGTAGTCACATTGCATTTATATAGCACCTGGATATAAAACATTACAACAACAAAGAATGTCTTGATTTGATTTACCATTCATAAGAGATTAGATGCAGGGTGAATACATTCCAGAGTGTTTACATTTAAGGAACACAGAAAACGGAAGTCTGGCAGCTGAGCAGTTGATTTAAAATCTCATATTCAAGCGGGAGTGAGGTGATCACCAACTAAATGTTGTTTTCTTGTAATACTGTGCGAAGCAGCAACCCTGTTATGTTGCATTAGACAGATAAATACATAAGGTAACTGAAATGATATATTAAATTGTGAGACTCCACAAGATTCCATACAATTTCACCATGTTTGCAAACATATTTGTATAAAAGGTTCTAGCAATCAGACATATCTTTTGAAGTTAAATATACATTATTATTGTTCAGGTGCCTTAATCTGCCTTCTTAGAGGGTTCCTGATAATCACATTACAAATCAGTGTGTATCACAATTATATAGAAATTATGTTGTTATTGTTTTCCCAGCAAATAATACAATAAGTGTGAGTTATCTTCATTTATATAAATATTTTAATAACAAGATAATTGAATGCCACAAATATTTGGTCAATATTTTTAAATTGATTTGTGCTCGAGATATGATGGTATCTGACTACTGTGGCGACGTCACGCTCAGGTCCGATTGGCTTCCCACCCTCCCTCCCAGTTTGTTTATCTCTGTCGGTCTGCGTGTACCTCAATATTCTCAGCGATTATAAGGATCTCTCCCACTGTTACGTACGGTAACCGTTATGCCTCCCCCCATTTTTTTATTTTATTTCTATGATGTGTGAAGTGTACTTTACAGTATGGTATTTCAATGATGTGTGATGTGTATGTACATTATGTGTCAAGAAAGGGAACTTTGAGATTTTTAGCTTGGACGTAATTGGTCAAAAAGGGTACTTTGGAATTTTAGCTGGGATGAAATAATTATTTCCCTTAACCCTTGTCTAGCGGGGGGGGTTTTGGGCTTATTTGGGCATATTCAGGCCCTCCTGCATGATAAATAAAGTATCTCCATGAAAAAAAAATTATTTAGCAAAATACTAGGCGCTAAAAGCTTCAAAATGAGACCGCAACGAGCTACGTAGCACTCGTGGTTCTCATACAGTGATACCAGTAACATGGGAGTTTAGCGTATAGCGGCATATGTTTCCCAGCTATGCTCACTACTGGCTACACTGCCGGCCTCTCGAGAACACAGGGAACATGAGTTAATGGGCGGCGGTAAGCCCTGGAAGTCTGCTGTCTGGCCCGCTGCGCTTCCGGCCATTTGCACTCGATTTTAACCCTTTAAAAGCCTTAATAATGCTCCTAACTTGTTGCAAATTGGAACCGGACTTAAGTCCGACCCTGATCTTTAAGGGTTAAGGTAAGGTATGATGTTTCGGTAACGTGCTCTTCAGTAACACGGAAGGACGAAAGAACGCAATGACCGCTTTACCGAGAGCATGACTGTACTACATTTCCTTCTAGGTGTTAGCGAGATCGACCGATAGGGTGGCACAGTAATGGGACTGTGGGTGGTGGAGGTATTGGCCTGTGGGCCGATGATCCACGCCCCTGCTGCACTCTTAGAGACAGATTTCAATCCCCCTGGTCCCTGTTGGGGCCCAAGCATCTGGAGCGACTTCGGTCAATCGAACTCGAGGGCTACAATAACATTACCTTACTTCAGAATACTGTGAACATTACACTGTGCAATACTGTACTTTTGCAAAATAACTAGGTTATAATTTATGGAATGACCATATACCAACTATACAGTATTGTATAATTATATAATAGGCCTTAACTTATTGCATCTATAGATATGGTAACTATCATTAAAACTTACATGTTTGGTTACCGGTACCCGGTACTCTGTTACTTTACATTTATAGAATTATTTTTGAAATAGAGGTAGTAGCCATGGTAAATGTATAGTTATATCCTAGATATTTAGATAAAACAGTTGAATATAATATGTGTCATTATTCTAAAGATATTTGATTGCTTGCTGATTTGGTTTAGGAACATTTCATAGTGAGGTCGGTCCTTAGAGAACTGTGCCCCATAAATTTCCTTTCCTTTCACTGAAACATTAGGCTATTTAGTGTGCAGTTGGGTTTGAGTACATGATTAGATTGATATCCAGTATTCGATGTTAACATAGGCAAATATGTTAATGTGTGTGAGAGTGCACACTGGTTATATGTGTGAGCAGACGACACAGGAGTTTGCTCTACTAGTTTCCCGCCAATTCTCCCTACCAGTAAATGCCTACAGTAGCCGATAGAGGCGCTGAACGCAAGGTTTACCGCGGTGCATTGTGGGAAATGGGCGACATTGCGGAGCTATCCACCCTCCCTCTCCTTCAACAATTCTATAATATATGCAGTTAGTCGAAATTTCTGTAGCTGACGCATACTTGGGTCTATGCATACTTTTATTTTATATATTTTAAAATCACCCATATTCATAAATAACGTATATTTACAATACAAAGTCAGCAGGTATTTTCCCACCAATTTTGTTATGACAATTAATCAGCTTATAATTATGTTTGTAATCATTATCAGCTGCATATGGACTTTTCCTTGTTACGATCCAGGTTCTCAAAGACACAGGGCTCTTCAACATTGGACTAGATAATGGCAAAAAGCAACAACGGTAACACTAGATCCAACCCCTGCCTTAAACACTGGAAAACAAAACGCCATTACCGCCCTGAGTCGTGCCTGGACAACGAGGTATCCTATGACTCGGTAACTGGTGCACACACACTAGGCTGACGCTCAATGAAACAGCCTATTCTCAAACAGTAAAAGATTACTCGATTATGTTACACAAAGAAAAGATAGTTAACGTGATTAATTAACGTTACGGTAGATACTCAAATAACTGGCACTCCTGTATTAAAGAAAGTGCAATGCTAGTCCTGCAACATCAACTGGAAACTTCTGAAATAAGTCTGATGCTGGGAAGATGTTCGTAAAGAATTTTGAACAATTATAATGCAGAATACGGGTCACAATAAATGCTAGGACATATAGTAATAATGGGCAGGCGAATAATAAAGACTGCGCTAAGGTAGTAATGCTCGACAACTAAAGAAATGCTTCGTGACACAACACAGCCTACTCGGGTTGTGCAACTCAACAACAACCTCGGCTCAAAAGTGCAGTGAATAATAATGCTGCATACATATAATAATGGGGCTTATCTCTAAC
Source organism: Paralithodes platypus (assembly GCA_032716605.1). Lineage (NCBI taxonomy): Eukaryota > Metazoa > Arthropoda > Malacostraca > Decapoda > Lithodidae > Paralithodes > Paralithodes platypus. Next base: position 47,699,904 of record CM064523.1, on the reverse strand, counting down.
CAGTGTCTGCTTAGTTAAGACCTTAAGAGCGGCCTATGCGGTTTATTTATATGTACCGCCCAGCGGGGTGTTTTTAGCCAAAATAGGGCTGTTTACGTGATCATTTTCATGCCTAAATAAGACCCAGAACGTAAAACAAGTATCTATCCCTGAAAGGGCATAAACAGAGCTTTCGAATGACACCATAACGATCCTTTTATGATGGCTAGTTTTCTTGCAATAACCGTGCAAGCGAGTGCAAAAAGTATGTAATTAGCCACTTTCCCGATACAATTCCGTATATAGCGAGTGAGAGAGGGAGGAGGGAGGTGGGATTCGTGTCAGTAGGTTCGCCGCGGTGGTCTGGAGCAGTCATACGCTCGCTACTCTCCTGCCACCACTTGTCTCTCTCTCTCAGCAACATTACGTGCTGAAATTGCCACTCGACCTATGTCGAGCGCCGCCACATAGTCCAGCTTTATTTAACTCGACTTATGTTGCTCGCCGACATTTAGGGGTTAATAAAGTCTAGCTGGGGTATCAAGGCAGGGCAACAATGGGCGAGCATGCGGCTCGTAGCCTAACGTTGTCCGAGGGTGGTATAATGAAGATTACGTTATATGACGGGGATGCTCTCTTGATAAATCTAGGTCTCTAGTACCTAGCTCTATCCTGGCGATCCCTCAGAAGTCAACACAAAGAGGCAGCACTATGTTGTGAGGGATAGGCTATGGCCCTCTCACACCACAGCGCTGTGCTCGCAAAGTAAACCAACCCGAAGACAACTTAGGCTCCCACAGTACCTGTCGATGTCGTGCAGAGCTTAGCTAACACTGCACACATCGGAGACAACGACACAGTAACCTTACCCCCAGTCTAGCTTTAGATAACCAAGCAGAATCACTCAACACCTTGCAAGTGCCTTATTTTTGGTGGTGAGACAGCAGCTGTTGAGACAAGAGTCGTGAATGTAAAAAGTGAACCTGTGTTTGTTACTGAAGGTAAAAGTGACATGAAGGAAGAAGAAGCATTGTATACAGGTGGTGTGGGTCGAGGACGGCCTTTAGCTAGAAGAGGTGCTATGAGAAGCCGTGGTAGAGGTTTTAATCATAGATATAGCAGGAAACAAAATCCTTTGGGGCCCGATGGTAGTGTCAAAGTGTGCAGTTTGTGGATCAAAATTGTATTGGGCAAGAGATTGTCCTGATGCATATGAGAATAAGGGGAATTTTTGTGAAAGGGATGATGCGGAAGAGACAGTGCATTTATCCATGTTTATGGGTTTTGCTGGTGATAATGACAAGCACAGTGGAAAGTTGCATAAACTTGTTGATGAAGCTAAGGGTTGTGCTGTACTGGATACTGGATGTTCAACAACTGTGTGTGGATCAGAATGGATTGAAAATTACATTCATGAGTTAAGTGATTATGAGAAGGCTCAAATTACCAAAGACACTTCAACTTCGACTTTTACATTTGCGGATGGAGCCACAGTGCCATCGATAAAGCGAGTGACCTTGCCATACCGGGTGGGCAATATGCGTGCAACTGTCGTGACAGTTGGTACAGTGTAACATTCCTTTACTTTTGAGTAAAAAGTCAATGAAAAAAGCAAAAATGGTGTTGGATTTTGAGATGAGACATGGTGAGAATTTGTGGAAATTATGTTAATTTGGAGTCTACGTCTTCAGGACACTATCTGCTGCCCATTTCTTTCTGACTAGACCGGAAATCCCGGAGTATGGTTACACTTGCATCATTAGAAACTGGTGGAAAAGGAACTGCATTGAAGCTTCATAAACAGTTTGGACACCCTACGTCGGCTAAGCTATTGAAACTTGTGACAAATGCAAGAATTAACAATGCTGACTTGGAGAAGTCAATAAGTGAAGTATCTGAAAGCTGTGAAGTTTGTCGCAAATTCAAGAAGGTTAGACCTCGTCCTGTGGTGAGCCTGCCTTTGGCGAATAAATTGAATGAGACTGTAGCTATGGACTTAAAGGTTTGGGGGAGACAGTATTTTTTGGTTATGGTTGACTTGGCCACGAGATATTGCAGTGCAGTAGTAATAAATGATAAGTGTGCCCCTACCATCCTTCATGGAGTGTTTCGGAGCTGGATTACTGTGTTTGGGCCACCAAGGAAGTTTCTTACCGATAATGGAGGTGAATTTAACAATGCTGATATGCGGACGCTAGGTGAGGCTTTTAACATAAAGATTATGGCTACAGCTGCTGAGAACCTTTGGAGCAATGGAGTTTGTGAACGTAAAATGCGGTGATAGGTGATTCTGTGAGGAAAGTCATGGCAGATACACGTTGTAACTTAGAGGTGACCTTGGCTTGGGCGATTTCTGCGAGAAATACCCTTACAAACTATTCGGGCTTCTCAACTAACCAGCTTGTTTTTGGCTACAACCCTGTGTTTCCTAGTGTATGGGCCAATGATCCTCCTGCGTTGGGGACACCTCCATCATGCATTGTGAGGGATAACTTTAATGCTCTTCACACGGCGAGACAGGAATTTCTGAGGATAGAATCATGTGAGCGGTTAACTAGGGCTTTGCGGCACAACGTGCGTCCAAGTGATTCGAATATTGTGCAGAATGGTGATGAAGTATTTTATAAGAGAAATGACGGTCATGAATGGCACGGCCCTGGTATCGTAATCGGCAGAGATGGGAAACAACTTTTGGTAAGACACGGGGGGCATCTATGTGAGGGCACACGAGTGTCGTATAGCGCTGGTTCCAGGAAAGGATACAGTAGTTGAGGATTCCAATACCGAGTTGGGCGAGAAGAAATCCAATGAAGAGTCTTCGGGAGCTGTGTCAAATTACCCTCGGGACAGTGAGATTGAGAACTGGAAGAGTAATGATGTGTACGAAGAAATTAATGACGTTGGACAAGACACTATATCTGTCCGTTGGGTGATGACTGAGAAAATAAAGAATGGCAAGCCAGTTGTTAAAGCACGTCTAGTAGCCAGAGGGTTCGAGGAGGACACTGAGGATTTACGAAAGGCCTCACCAACGTGTTCGAAGGAAGCAGTACGTCTGGCTCTTGCGTTTACCTCGGGTAACCAGTGGATTTGTCACTCAATGGATGTGAAGGCGGCCTATCTGCAACGGGAACATAATTGAACAAGTGATTTATCTACGCCCTCCTCCAGAGTATGCTGATGGTAGGCTGTGGAGGTTAAAGAAGACAGTTTACGGTCTATGTGATGCTGCCAGGCACTGGTATCTGCGGGTTAAGGATCAGCTGTTGTGTCTTGGAGCTCAAATGTCATCCTTGGACTCGGCATTGTTCTTCTGGAGTAATAGAGGCAATGTTGATGGCATCATATGTATATACGTGGATGATTTTCTCTGGGCTGGCACACAGGAATATGAGCAACAAGTGATAGAACCAGTGAGTCAAGCGTTCCTGGTCGGCAGCTCGGAGTCAAGAGCCTTTAGATATGTGGGTTTGAACATCATATCTGAAAGCGATGGCAGCATAACTCTTGATCAATTCCAGTACGCTTCATCCTTGTTACCAATCACAATCAGCAGACAGCGAACGTCCCTTGATTTTGGCCCTGTCACTCTTTCAACTATGGGGGAGGCACTCGCTATAGGCAGTTCTGCCTTTTGCCTCCCTCAATCACATAGAAAACAAAATAAAAAATAAAAACGGGAGAATTGTCTGAATCAGAGAAGTCTGAGTACAGAGCATTAATTGGACAATTTAATTGGATCGCCACTCACACTAGGCCTGATATCGCCTTTGACGTGTGTGAGGTAAGTGTGGCCAGAAAACAAGCTACTATTGCAGAATTGCTCAGGCTCAACAAAGTGATTGACAGGGTGAAGACAGATAACATGAAGCTGTATATTCCTAGATTGGGACCCATCCATGACTGCCATTTGGAATGTTTCTCGGATGCTTCTTTTGCCAACCTTGCAGGTAACAGTTCCCAGGGTGGCTTTGTGATCTTCCTGAGAGATGATGATGATAAGAGATGCCCAATATTTTGGCAGACTAGGAAGATAAGAAGAGTCGTCAAGTCCACTTTATCTGCTGAGACACTAGGATTACTTGAGTGTGCGGAAGCTGCTGTTTACCTCTCCAGCACTTTAAGTGAAATTTCTGGAGGTGGAAGCTACAGAATAAAATGTTATGTGGATAATAAGAGTTTAGTAGACGCACTTCACTCATGCAAAAACGTGGACGACAGGAGATTGAGGAGCGACATTGCAGTTCTGTGGGACATGGTGGATAGGGGAGAGATTGAGGAGGTATCTTGGGTGGAGACGTCACAGCAACTGGCTGATTGCTTGACGAAAAAAGGCGCCTCACCCGGGCGGCTGCGAGCTGCAGTCAGCCGGGATTAAATGTGATAAGTTCTTTGTGGACTCACATATTTGTATGTGGTACTACATACCAAGAAGGGCGAGTGTTAGTTACATGTCGCCCACATTAAAAGAAGAGGACGAGAGTGTTAACATAGGCAAATATGTTAATGTGTGTGGGAATGCACACTGGTTATATGTGTGAGCAGACGACACAAAAGTTTGCTCTACTAGTTTCCCGCCAATTTGTGTGGTCGGCTATCTGCTGACGTGTGAGATATGACGTCACAACGGGACCGAGGGGGCTGGCAAGATGGGGTCAGTTGTTTACATACGGGTGAGTTGTGAACACCGCCATTGAACTAATTAACATTCGAGAAATGGATATAAAATCGTAGTCATGTACAAAGGTGTACAAAGGAGTACAAAGGAAATCAAGCAACAACATATAGTGACCCTTCTAGGTTGCTTGTCCTCCAAAACACTGAGGATCAAGTGTCCAAACAGTGGTTTAGAGTGGGTAAGGAACATTGGAAAGGGAATTACTGCCCTGGAACTAATGTCCTGTCCGTGGCAGGATTAGGAAGTTAGTAGAGGACAGATGGGTTAGTAACTGAGGGGGGGATAAAATAAAGTTATTCATTTACAAACGCAGTCAGTCGCGGGTTTGATGCGAGATATTTGTCTAGGCGGAGTTTAAATGAATCAACGGTGCTGCAGTCTATAACGTTTCGGGGAAGCACATTCCACAAGTTGACAACTCGATTGAAGAAGAAATTCTTAGATTCGTGCGAGTTAAAAGATTTACCAATAATTTTGCGACCGTTTCCCCGCGTGTAATTAGATTGGTCGATAGTGAAGTACTTACTACAGTTCATATTGTCGATGCCTTTGATGAATTTGAACACTTGAATTAAGTCACCTCTTAATCTGCGCTGGGTTAAAGGAAATAGATTTAATTCTCTAAGACGCTCTTCGTATGGTTTGTTCTTTAGGCTAGGTATCATTTTGGTAACTCTACGTTGAACTCGTTCTAGCTTGTTTATATTTTTTTGGTAATAAGGGCACCAGGATTGAACGCAGTATTCCAGAAGAGGGCGGACTAAGGAATTGTAAAGGGTTAGGATAACTTCTTTGGATTTATGCTCAAATGACCTGCCTATAAAGCCAATTATTTTGTTTGCCTTCTTAACAACTTCTGAACATTGTTGACTCGGTTTTAGGTTACTCAATGTCGTTACTCCCAGATCGGTTTCTCTGTTTACATTCTTAAGCTGAGTCCCATTCATCGAATAGTTTGCTTTCTCATTTAGGTATCCGATATGTAGTACTTTACATTTATCCGCATTGAAACTCATTTGCCAAATTTGGGCCCAACATGACAATTTATCTAGATTGTGTTGCATATCGTCAACTTGTTCTTTTGAGAGTACGCTATTTGCAATTTTTGTATCGTCCGCAAATTGGAGATTGTACAGGTGAGACCCTCATCTATGTCGTTGATGTAAATAAGAAAGAGAATTGGTCCTAGTACCGATCCCTGGGGTACCCCTCTACTTACATTGGTCCATTTAGATGCCTTACCGTTTATGACTACTCTTTGCTTTCTGTTGCTGAGCCAATTTTCTATCCATTTCAACACACCGTCTTGTATTCCATGCGCTTTTAGTTTTAGCAGTAAACGTTTGTGGGGGAACTTTGTCAAAGGCCTTTTGAAAATCAGGTATATAATATCTACAGCTTTACTCTCATCGTAGAGGTTGAGGATATCGTGGAAGAAGTCTAAGAGGTTTGTTAAGCAGGAACGTTTTTTACGAAAGCCGTGTTGAGTATCTTTAAGTATGTTATTTTCCTCTAAGTGATTTACGAGTCTGCCTCGTATGACCGTTTCTAGCATTTTACATACAACTGAGGTTAAGCTAATTGGACGATAGTTACTGGGTAGGGATTTGCTGCCTTTTTTGAATATCGGTGTTATGTTAGCTAGCTTCCACTGATCAGGCATAGTTCCAGACTGCAAGGATTTATTGAATAGTAATGTCAGTGGTTTGGAGAGCTCATCCTTAGCTTCCTTTAGAACTCTAGGCGAGATTGTATCAGGTCCAGGCGTTTTATTTACCTTGAGTTTATCTAAACAATTCAATACTTCTCTCTGTAACGGTGATATTGCTTAGAACATCTGAATTATCAATCTGAATCGGCAATGGTGTAGGGATATCACTGAGGTCTTCTGTTGTGAAAACTGATGCAAAGAAGGTATTGAGGGCATTACTCATTTGTACTTCTTTGGTGTATTCTCCATTTTCATCGACTAACGGTCCAACAGTTGAAGTAACTACTTTTTTCTTTCTGATATAACTATAGAATTCTTTCGGGTTTGTTTTACTTTGATTCGCAATATGTAACTCTAAGGTCTTTTTACTTTGCTTAATTAACTTTTTGGCTTTGCGTCGTAGCTCTACAAATTTCACCCGTTCTTCGTCATTTTGTGAGGATTTTAATCTATCATTAGCAAACTTTTTAGCAAGCAGGCAGTTTGAAATATCTTTATTCCACCATTTGGGCTTATTATTATGGCCTGGACGCCGTATTTTCGATGGTATGCAGTCTTGCACTGCTTTTAGGTATGTGGTTTCGAATAACTTCCAAGATGTATTTATGTCGTTATTGTTAATTAAAAAGCTCCAGTCAGTTTCTTTAAACATAGCTCTAAGTTTATGGAAGTTTGCTTTCTTGAAATTAGGGACTTTTTCGATGCTACTATTTGGTTCGTTACTAGTAAACTTTAAAGTGAAAGTAATCGTACGATGGTCGCTGTTACTGAATTCATCACCAACATTCAAATTCTCTATCAATTCTTCTTTTGTTGCAAGTACAATGTCAAGAACGTTATTACCATGCGTCGGCGTTCGAACAAATTGATAAAGCGAACTCTCTTGCAAGTTCGTATACAAGTCATGTCCGGAGTGTGAAGTAAGAGTATCGCCCCACTTGGTCACAGGTAAATTAAAGTCGCCAAAAATACGGTATCTTGTGAGTTACTTATCTGCAATTTGTTCGTAAATTTCTCGGTCAGTTTGCACTGATTGAGCTGGAGGTCTGTATATTAACGCTAGTATTATTTTTGTACCTTTATTATTCTTTATTAGCACAAAAGATGTGTCGACGTTCACAATTTGAGGTTTTGACAAGAGGGTAGGGTTAAGACTTTCTTTGATATAAAGTAAAACGCCACCTCCATTTCGATTTATTCGGCTTTTCTCAAACATTACATAACCGGGAAGTGAATACTCTGCTAAAAAGTCTCTATCTTCTGTATTGAGCCAAGATTCTGTTAAGCCAATCACATCATAATTTTCTGTAAACACTAGCTCCTCTAAATCTGAAAATTTATTGCGTATGCTACGAGCGTTTGCATAGAAAACCTTTAAAATTTAAATTTGTTATTTTAGAACTCCCGGAACGCTCTTTAACCCTTATTTAGCGGCGAGCAACATAAGTCGAGTTAAATAAAGCTGGACTATGTGGCGGCGCTCGACATAGGTCGAGTGGCAATTTCAGCACGTAATGTGGCTGACAGAGAGAGACAAGTGGTGGCAGGAGACTAGCGAGCGTATGACTGCTCCAGACCACCGCGGCGAACCTACTGACACAAATCTCAGCTCCCTCCTCCCTCTCTCACTCGCTACATACTCAATTATACTGAAAGTACCGAATTACCTGCTTTTGCACTGCGCGTTGCACGGTTATTGCAAGAAAAACTATCCATCATACAAGGATCGTTATGGTGTCATTCGAAAGCTCTGTTTATGCCCTTTCAGGGATAGGTACTTGTTTTACGTTCTGGGTCTTATTTAGGCATGAAAATGATCACGTAAACAGCCCTATTTTGGCTAAAAACACCCCGCTGTGCGGTACACATAAATAAACCGCATAGGCCGCTCGTAAGGTGTTAATAATATTTTTGGTTCTTGTCATCTACTTTATGTTCATAGCTGTCCTCGGTCCTCGCTGTCTTCGGTCCTTATCGCTGGTGGTCCTCGGTTGCCTCTGTTTTTTGCTTGGCGTTGGATGATTTATGTCACTGCTGCTTCTGCTCGGATGGCGTTTTTTGATCCATGGCTGCGGACTGCTTCGTGTAGGAGACGACCCATGCATGCTGAACCCACAGGGTTTAGATGAGTGCCATCCTTGCGGAACAGAGTAGGCTGGTTGTAGAAGTTGTCCCAGATGAATTCAACTTCTTCCCTCAGACACAAATATTTTAGTCGGCTATTTGTGCTGAAGGCCTTGTCGTTGAATTTGTCAGGTGCGTCGATCTTGGGGAGAATGCCTGAGATGATGATATTCCTTGACTTGTTTTTGTAGTGCTGGATCATCTTGCGATATTGCTCCATCAACTCTTCGGATGTGGTGCGCATGACGTCATTTGAACCAGCATGGATGACAAAAAGGGTATTTTCATTTGCATCCTTTGTGGTATCTTCGAAGGCAGAATGTACTTAACCTTTAACCCGGGAGCTGCGGGTAGACTCTTAAGAGTTCCCCCGGCGCACTGCGGGTAGACTCTTAAGAGCAGAGACTTTGAACACGTACCAAAACCGCGCGTTTATAGCCAGGCGGCTGAAAATTGGTGTGGGTATTGTACTACATGTCAACTCTCGATACCACCCCGCCAAACGCTCGCCCCGCACTCGTGCAAGCACCACCGCGCCAGTAACCACGCACTAGTCATGGAGCCTACACGTCCCTCACGCTCGCTCCCTGATGACACAACCAGCCCTCCTTCTGGTGGTGTTAGCCGCCGTGGAAGGCAGAGGGTGGCTGCCAAAGACCCTAGCTACCAGTACGACACGCCCTACAGCTCAGAGGACGAATCACCAGCACCAAAAGCACGTAAAACACGTGCAAGCAGGGCAATGGCACAGAGGTCATTGGTCTTTCGGGACACTGCCACCACGACCCAGGCCACTGCAACAACCACTACCACCACCACTGCCACCACTGCCACCCCTGCCACCCCTGCCACCGGTACCAGCCACGCAGGAGGCCCGCCTAGGGCTGCATTACCTGCGGGGGCAGGAAAAATTAAAGGCACGGGCGTAGGGAAGAGAACCCGTACGCCAGCCACAGTGCCCCTACCACCACCACCACCACCACCAGCCGCCCCTGGCCCAGCTGCCCCTGCCGCCCCTGCCGCCCCTGCCGCCCCTGCCGCCCCTGCTGCCCCTGCCGCCCCTGCCGCCCCTGCCCAAGGAACAGGGAAGGGGAAGGGGAAAGGGAGAGGGAAAGTGACTGGGAAAGCGACTGCTGGCCCTGGTGTCCCTGCCGGCCCTGCTGCCCCTGCCGCCCCTGCTGCCCCTGCCGCCCCTGCCCCCCCTGCCGCCCCTGCCGCCCCTGCCCAAGGAACAGGGAAGGGGAAGGGGAAAGGGAGAGGGAAAGCGACTGGGAAAGCGACTGCTGGCCCTGGTGTCCCTGCCGGCCCTGCTGCCCCTGCCGCCCCTGCCGCCCCTGCTGCCCCTGCCGCCCCTGCCGCCCCTGCCCAAGGAACAGAGAGAAGGGCGACAGGCACCACCATCATCTTGCCATCAAGGCCACGCACCACTGCTGCCCCTGCCGCCGCCGCCGCCCCTGCCGCCGCCCCTGCCACCACCTCTGCTGTCCCTGTCCATAAGACTCCCGCACGTGCCAAAGTGACCCGGAAAACCTTTACACCATCTAAGTATGCCGCCCTGCTGTTTGATGGTGATTCGCAGGACATTGGCAGCCCGGGTTTCGACGACGAAGCCCTAGCACGGGACCAAGGGTGGGGGGATTTGTGAGTGGACAGTGGGAGTGAGTCCGACGTCGGTGACGAAAACGAGGAAGGGCATCGTCTGTCGAGTGAAGAGGAGGGTAATGATGATGAAGTGCTGTATCGCGACCATGGAAGCGATATTTCAGACGCAGAAGAAGACGCAGACGACATTCCGATCCCTGGCATGCCTTCGTTCGATTGGTCTGACGGGGTCAATTTTGTACCTGACGTGCCCCAGTTCAATCCTGGGACGTCAGGAACAACTGACAACTGGCCCTGTGATGATCAAGCGAACGAAAGCGACTTCTTCCTCGCTTTTTTCGACATGGAGGTAATGACGTACATCGTTGCCCAAACAAACGCCTACTACAGGTGGGTGTTTGGCAGATTGGACGTCCTTTCTCCAAAAGCGAGAATAACGAGGCTGGGTGGATACGACTGTGGAAGAATTTCTGACGTTCTTTGCCTTGTTGTTCCTCATGCCTCTGATCAAGAAGCATGTGTTGCAACACTACTGGAAGCACGACCCTCTCATCGCCACCCCAACTTTCAATACGTTCATGACTCGTGACAGATTTTTGTTGCTGCTAAGATTTATGCACTTTGCAGACAACGAAAATCCTAACAGGATTGACAGGATATGGAAAGTTCGGGAGGTGTTCACCATGTTGTTGGAGAGGTATAGGAAATACTTTTACCCCTTCCTCAATTTGGTGATTGATGAGTCGCTCGTGCTCTTCAAAGGACGTCTTGTTTTCAAGCAGTATATCCCCTTGAAGAGGCATAGGTTCGGAATCAAGCTCTTCGTGTTGTGCGACTGTGAAACTGGAATAGTGCTTGACATGATCGTGTATACAGGCACTGACATTGACATACCGAAAGCCGCTGCCAATGACCCCATGGGCATGTCAGGTGCCATCGTCAGGAAAATGTTGGCACCTTACCTGGGCAAAGGCCACATCATCTACACTGACAACTGGTATACTTCTCCTGCTCTCTGCCAGTTTCTTTATGACAACCAAACGGGGTCATGTGGGACTGTCAGAAAGACAAGAAAGTTTATGCCAAAGTTCACAGGTGATGTCATTCCTCTCACAGATGCCTCCTCCAGTGACACACCTTCAGAAGACGACCTGGCCAAGGAACACCGCGAGAGGCATGTGCGAAGAAGGCGACGAAAGGGGCAGAAATACAAGCAGCTCGAGAAGTGTGGGAAACTGATAGCCCTGAAGTGGAAGGATAAGCGAGACGTCCACCTGCTTTCCACCGTCCACACAGGTGCCCAGGTGGATTCTGGCAAAATCCACTACCGAACCAGGAAGACAATCTACAAGCCCGACATGGTAGTGGACTACACCAAAAAACATGCGCCTGGTGGACAAGTCTGACTGTCAGCTGTCAGGTGTTGAGTGTCTGAGGAAGACTGTGAAGTGGTATCACAAGCTCTTCCTCCACCTAGTTGACATAACGATGCTGAACGCCTACAACTTGTGGTTGGTGAAGAAGGATATGGCCCCAAACCAGAAGCTGAAATTCCGGGAGTTCGTGTACAACGTCTCCTACCAACTCCTGGAGAAGTATGCCACCACCACTCACAGACGTACGGCATGGCGTGGGGATCACGTTCCTGACCGCATCCAGCTGGGTGTCGAAAGACACTACACAACCAACACCGAGCTGATTGGCACTCGTCACAGGCAGGTGCAGTGCACCGTCTGCAGCTCCAGTGTGAGGAAACCCCATGTGACCAAAAGAGTCACCTCAATGTGCGCCGAGTGCAAAGTTGCACTCTGCCTGGGTGACTGCTTCAGGGACTACCACACCTTCAAGAACTACTGAGTGTCGGCCCCTGCCCTGCCCTGCCCTGCCCTGGACTCGCCCCGTGCCCTGCCCTGGACTCGCCTCCTGCCCTGCCCTGCCCTGGACTCGCGCCCTACCTTACCTGACCTGACCTAATTGATCACGCTACCTCATAATGTAACATATATATTATATAATGTATAAGTTCCAAAGATGTCCCTGTGATATAGCTTTTACATTATATAATTGTATGTTTCATTATTTAGTTTATAAGTTTCAAAGATTTACATGTAATATGCCTTATTTTTTTAGTATATCAATATATATGTTTGTTATTAGCCTAAGTAATGTGTATATAATTATTTTCTTACCTCAAATGAATTGTACAAAAATAAATATGTTTCAATAAATCATGTCAAACCTACTATGATAATAAAATAAAACAATAAAAAAAAGAAAAAAAGAAAACAAGGTCATGTCATTGTATTCTTACAATATGATATATTCTATGAATATTTCATATTGTTTGAATACAATGGCATGATCTTGTAAAAAAAAAAATTTAAAAATTTTTTTCTAGACAATATAAAACCTTCCCCATAACCCCCTCCTGGATTCGATCCCACTACCCTACGACACTTTGAGTTTTCCAGTCCGCGACCTTACCAACCATGCCACAGGAGCTCATACCAAATATCACTCAAAACTTCGTGTGTACAATCGAAATGACAATATACAAAAAAAAATGAATTATCCCACCAATTTACGTTTGTAAATTGATGGGATTATCCATTATATCATGCCAAGGTTTATAATAGTTTGTCTCTGTCAAGAATTAGTAATTATATAACTTTATTCTGTCAAAAATTGCCCAAACACTCAGCAAAATTGCCCCTCTCAGTGTGACTCCACTCATTTTCACACGGTCAGGCGGTCACGAGGTGACCCTTGCCGCTCCTTGATTCTCCAGCTACAGCAGCTCTGTCTGGGAACAAAATTGGTATAAAATACAATAATGGATAAAATACTCTTCACAAATACATTTGTATTGTATAATATTGTAAATAAAAATGAATAATAACTGTGTGGGTGTCGAAAATTGCTCAACCAGCTTTCTTATGTCTCGCCTACGCGCGTATATTGGATTATACATAGTCATGACTGTCATACAAATAATTGCAGTAGGTCTCGAATATACATTTAGATTGCATATTACTTCGAAATAAATAAGTAAACGTTTCTCTGGTGGCAATCTACCCTTTCGCAGGTGTAAGGAGACACCAGTCTATATTTAGCCCTCTATCACAACAGGCAATCTGCCTGTGTTGACTCAGCACCGTCGCTGGTGGTCTATAAATATAGTACTTTATTTACAGTCAATGGCCTACATGTTTCTGTGGTACTTCACATGTGTCTAAAATGCAATGTCTGCTTGCATAAAAATGCAATTCTGAAGTCCATTTTATGTACGACATACGCATGTCTCAGTTTCTCTCTCTCTCTCTCTCTCTCATCTATGTAGCTCTCTCTCTCTCTCTCTCTCTCTCTCTCCATTCCTGACTCATGTTATTGTAGACCTGTTGATGGCAACGAACACCAGCCATCTGGTAGACATAAGGGTCAAAATACCAAACATCAATACGCCTGGGGCGCCTCCACAATTATCACTAAGCTGGTTATCTATCTAGAGATCTGCCTGACTTCCATCTCTCCACGACTCACTCACTCACTGCACCCCTGCATGCCTCCCTCCCACCCACCCACCCACCCCCAACCCCCCCTTTCAGGCTTCCGTCTGCTAGAAACACATTCACAATTTGCGTAAATATCGCATCAATTGGGCTATATGCGGTATATTCCTTGTTATATGGGACGCCTACATATGTACACGTCTTTATTATAGCATGAGAGTGCTCTAAATACAAGATTGACGTGATATTTATGGCGTAACACACCCTCTCCCCCTTTCATTCCCACCACAACTCACTCACACCTTGGTTCACGCATAGAAACTCATTGATAATGTGCGTAAATATCGCATGAATTGGTTTATATGCGGTATATATTTTGATATTTGGCACGTATATATACGTACAAGTTCTGTATTATAGCGTGACAGTGCTCTACGTACAAGATATACGTGATATGTATGGCGGTAAACCACACTCTCAGCTCATCAATTGCCGCCAAACCTCCAACACATCTTCATTCCCGCCTAAATATTCTCTTATAATTCCCTTATATATTGCAATTTTTGGTCACTATGAGGCATATTCATTTGTTATATGGGTGCCCTACACATGTATACATACTCTAAATAGCCTAAAAGGGCTCGAAAAAGGAGATATACGTGATAATACGCGGTAACCCACCCCCTCCTCCCTCTCCTTCTATCCCCCCCGCGCGTAAATATTCGGCAGGGAAATCTCGCCGCTCGATGACAATCTAGCCGCGCGGTGCCATTCGCTCCACATTTTTCAACTACGGACCGTTCCCCTACCCCCCCCAGACATTTTTTGGGGGGTCAAATATATATGGGCCGATGCACGCAAACATTCCCTACACGATGATGTACTTTTTATCGAAATTGGCAATAGGTCCCAAAATCATCATAGGTGCGCACAGTCTTACCCTGTAGAAAACCCCCTGTGCGCCGCGGAGAGGTTAACTGTCTTGATGGTGTAATACTTACATTAATTTCATTGGGAGATGTTTAGAGTTAAATTAATTAAATATTAGATTATCACATGTACCACTATATCAAATTATCCATTGGTAGCAGTATGGTAGTGTATTGCAAAGCAAATTTAATACCATATGGCACATTGCTGTATTGTACTTAGGCGACTACATTATTGAAACATTTGACTGTTTATAGTACAGTACTGTATAGTACTTGAAATATATACCCTGTCATGCTTGATGTAAATATTATAGTAGTAACATATATAGGAGTATTTTTATATGTATACATTAATCCAAGGCATTATACCAGTACCGGGACCGGTATGGTGTTACTGTACAAATAGCGGACACCCGAGTAGATACACTCTTAACCTCTAAAGCGGGATTGGCCTCACGGAAGTATCTGTATAGCGTACGCTATAGGCCTCACGGAAGACAGCCCATGAAAATATACAGGCGCCCCAAAAAATTTCCACTGGCAATCAACTGAAAGCAGTCCCTGAGATTAGGTACTATAATAATTCTCAAGTACTTCCTTCCTCTCCCCTACATGTGTCCAAACACCCCCTGCCCCTCCCTCTTTCACCCCTCCTCAATTGTTGGCTATTATTCCTCTTATTTTTGTGATTCCTCCCTTTCCGCACACAAAATATGTTGAATCACTCTCCCTCCTCTCCTTCGCATCCGCAAAAGAGAGCTGAGAGGCCAGTGTGCCTCAAACACTCTTAGCAAGCAGACATATGTTGCATGCTTTCTCTCGCCTCCATCCCCCAGCCACAAATATATGTTTTCACTAGATATTTGGTGTTTACACATATTTTCTGGTCATCACTGTTCATATGTTCATCATATAAGTAAAATAAACTCACACGGAGAAGAAATAATGCTTCATATGGTAAATATACAAAATTATCTTATTTATTTAATTAGTTATTTATTTATTTATTTATTTTTTGCATATGCGCCACTTTTAAACACCTCAATTACGTGCTCTTCGGGTTAACCTCTCTCTCTTTATACATAGCCTACATACATTGACTTTATAGACTGAACGGTTATAGTCTTAAGTTCAAATGGCGGTGCTTCAGACAGCTCTGGTAAGAGTCGTCTCACTTGTCAGGTTCCTTAATTAAAGATCAGCGCGTATACTCTGATCCCACATCTTTTTCGGACTACCCCTAGGTGCAACTCCCTCCATGTGCAAGGACTTGCATCTCCTCACCCAGCTTAGTTCATTAACCTAAGACGTGTGCATGGGGGGTATGAGACACCACACGCCTGTGCGCACGTATTTGAGCTGTTCCCATCACTAACGTCGTTATTTTACCATAAATAGCATTAATACTTATCCATATGCGCCTATTTTACGTTGATTATAAAGGTATTAACCTGTTACAGCAATAAAACAAGTGGAAACAGCGTTTGGATGGTCAAAATCGGCGATACAGGCCGGGAGTTACATAAGTTATGGCTGAGGCAACCTCCCTCCCCTCTACTCCTCCCCACGTCTGGAGAGAGATTGTCGATCGATGCTCTCTCTCTCCCTCTTGCACTCGCTTGGTAACAGTGAAGACAACGCCCTGCTTGCAACTCGCTAATGTTAGCACGAAATTAGACCACAGAATAAGGGAATAACAGGGAAAATAGGTGATAACTGAAGGAGGGGATGTGGAGGAGTGATATTTGGCATGGCCCAGGGGCAAAAAAAACAAAAAAAGGGTTCAAGTTTCTTGGGGGTGTTTTAAATTTATTTTTTTAGGCCCAGGATCTTAAAGGTAGTGGGGCGTCCGAAATTAAAATGAATTTATAATGTATTTAAAGAGATGTTTAGATCTCCAGTAATCAACCTGACTACTCCTTTGTCAAAACTAATCTTCAATATTAGAGAACAAATCAAAAATGGATATTGAATTGCGACCCCTTGCAACTAGTACTCATGTGAGGATGTGACATACGCCCAGGCCAACATTTGGGAAGTAAACATCAGCAAGTATAGTAACAATGGTGAATAGGTGTGCTGTTTTCGGGTGTGGCAACATCCCTGGACCAAACATAGCACTACACAAGTTTCCAATTGATCCATACCATTGTAACAAATGGGTGAAGTTTATACAAAGAACCAGAGTGTGGGAGGCAAAGCCCAAAACAAGCTTCATATGCAATTAACATTTTCGTGATGAATGCTTTGACAATAAAGTGCGGTGGAGTATGGGTATGGCTCAGTGTGCCAAAATTCGCCCATTTTCTTCGTGATCCCGAACCTAACATTGAAAAAATATTGATACTGAAATAGGCTAAGAGCCTGTGACTGTCCCGGGGCGGCCGGGAGCCCCGCTAAACCTGCCATTCTATTTCTACATTACACTCATCAAACGATAGTTGCTCTGCTCTACACTGTACTCTACATTGGCTATGATCTTAGAACTATTATATATCACCTGTATTGAAGTCCAAATGCAGCTACTAATGTAAATATAGACGGATAAATCCAGAGCTCGAGTCATGAGAGCGATTTGTTTACACTGTGAAAACACAACTTGTTCGGTTCGGATGAGGTGACTGACTTTAGCACCAATATAACAAATATATATTACAATAAGGAAACAGCCATCGTTCATAGAACGAACTCCTGGATGGGAGAGTCCGCTAAAACAAACAAACAAACAAACAACCAATGTACCCCTACACTCCGATGTTATATTGCGCCGAAGGCTGAGTCAAGACGAACACAACTACCGTAATTTTATTGGCACTCGAATGCTCAATAATATGTAGATTAAAGGATAATAATAGGTATTTATCTAAAACTATGTATATATTAACTAAACTACTCCATGTGTTTAATATATTGACTAAATTTCACTGAAATGAATAATGTAAAATATTAATTTAAGTTTGAATGTTAATTTTCTGATCAGAGTTCCTCTTAATTAAACTCCTTCAAAATACAGATATTGTTTCGTATGTGCTAATTTTATGGGGTCTCTAATTTCTTAAAATAGTGAATGAATATAAATTTTATGTGTTTGACAAAGAGCGCAAGACCTTGAGGCATAAGGTAAGCTATAAATTAGTACGATTTTATGATGAATTATTGGTTTTCAGGGGTATATATGTGGTTGGATTAATGGAAAACAACGAACGAATATCAGCACTGTTTTCCATTGTGGCTGTTTCCGAGAATAATCCAATGATGACGTCAAATTAGCTTGCCGCCAATCAACTGTGGAACACTTGGAAATGTGTTAGCTGTTATTTACCGATATATTTGTGGAAAAATAGAGTGAATTAAGGGGCTGGAATATAACATTGACTTCATGTGAAGTGCGAGTGCCCTACACATTCTAAAATTGTGCATATTAATCTTGGGGAACTCATTATATATAAGGTATAAGTTCAAGGTGATACTTTGGATAAACCTGACTTCTAGCAAGCACCAAACAGCGATTTTGTAAGTAGCCAAGCATATTATTTTGTCAGATAAGCCTAGGCCTACTTGTATTAGCCTAGGCCTATGATAATGATGATTTGAAGCAGAAATGAGTAGCCTAGGCTGAGGCTAGGCATATTAGGCTTAGGATAACCCATTATCCAACAATCTTAGGACTGCCCCCACTAGTGGGGCTATGTATAATGTATTGATAGGCTAATGAAGATCAAGGAAGATTTGAGGTTAAAGACAGTAAAAAATAAGGTTAGCTAGGCAGCTGGGAATCTGGTTCTGGTAGGCTAAGACTCAGAGCCCACTCTTAACCCGGGAATGGCGAAGGTCCTCAATTATGGTAATTATTTAGAAGATGACCTTTTTTTCTAGTTATTAAAAACTTACTCTATGATGTATTATATGCTATATAGAAGCAATAGAACTGTTAAAATGACCTGGGAAGTGTATATTAAACTTAGCCTAGACCAACATTCCTGTTTTTTTTTTTTTTTTTTTGTAGCTAAGGCTAGGCTAGGCTAACCTAGCCTAGGCTACTCTTGAGTTTTGGAACACAGTAGGCCTAAGCCTAGGCCTATTTTAGATGTCTAACTTTTAAAATAATAATATAAAAATACGTAGGCTAGGCCTAGGCTAGGATTTTTTTTTGTTATCATTATACAGAAAGTTGTATCACTCAAAAAAACAGCGTCATTCGACACCCTGGCTAGGCTATAGCCTATGACAATAACAGTTTGCCGTCATGCCGTGGGATTAGGCCTATAGGGGTAGACCTGTCACTGAAGAATACTTTCGCAGTCTTACCGTTTGTTTCTGTTTTCAAGGTATAGGCTATAGGCAGAATAGGCTACAGTAGTATCTTATCTACTGGTATCTTATTTTATTGTAGTTTATATTATGAGTGGAAGATTTGCAATAACTTACCCTAACCAAAGTCCAAACTTAGTGTCCAAAGTGGGATCTGCACCCTGCCTCTATGTTCTCATTTTGTATACCGGTAACTTTTAGCCAGATTACCGGTACAATTTAATAAGTGTACAGCCAGCAGCTAGGCCTACCGCCTACAGTGCATTTATAGATTTCCCGGAATCCCGGCCATGACTTGGGTATCACTAAAGAATCTTTCCGCAGCCTTATGTACAATTGTTTGTTTTTATTTCTTCAAGGAATATAGTACAGTAGTTTATTGTTCAATTGTTTATCATGTTATGAGTAGATAATTTGCATTACCTTACCCTAACCTAACTTTACTTAGTCTTAGTGTCCAAAGTGGGGGCTGCCACTATCCCCACAGTCCACACACCCGCTAACTAACATATATTATTGGTATGTCTTGTCATTACTATAACCTGACTTCATGGGGGTAACGGAGACTTGATTGAATATTTTCGGAATTAGCCTCGCAGAATCTTGAGTCTTTTAAAGTTGTGAAAATTAAAGTAAGTTTCTACGTTCCTACTGATTGTACTTAACCCGAGATGGGAATAGCCTACCCAGGTATTTTTTACTCGGCCCAGGGAAAATAATAGACAAACAAATGTTCTAATCAAAGTTTATTCTTGAAACTTTGTACCGGTATGTATTTTAACCAGTACTCTATAGTAACTCATGTATCATATGAAAGGATATAAATTAAGTATGTAATAGTTCTTGGAATGCAACAACAAATATACATGAAATCTTTATTGGACAAAAGTTACAAAACTAAAACAGGGACTGCTAAGAATAATTTAAAAACCTGTTTTCAATGCCTATATTAGTGGACCTGAAGTGCATCTCTTTGAGACTGAAGTACAGGCAGCCAGCTCCCCTAGTATCCTGATTAAACACCAGTAAACATACATAACATCCCTTTTACTTACAATATTATTCATTCCTTTTAATAAATTTTGAGCATGTATTGTGCATATATTTACCTTCACATCTCAAAATTTCTCCGGCGGCCGGGGGGCTACGCCCCCCGGACACCCTGTTATGAACCGGGGGGCTGCGCCCCCCGCAGACGCCGCGCAAAGTTGATCCTTGTAAGCTTAGAAAAATGATCCAGAACTGGATAATTTCTGTTTTGGCACCCTGGTATGGCTAGATGCTTATATCTAAAAACTGATGCCATACCCACAATTTACCCTGCAGGTACATGTGCTACAAGTGTTCCTACAGTGTCATCAGAGCAGAGACCAGCTGCAAGGAAGCGTCAAGTCCAAGAAGTGAGTGATAGTTTTTTGGGGTGGGGAAATTTCCCTGTACAGCATTGGGTACATCTTTCCATAAAGTACGGTAGGCTACCGGGCATTAGCAAATTATGATAGTTTAGATAGCCTAGCTAACTAGCTTAGTGACAGAAATAGAATTAGCCTAGGCTAGTAAGATCAGAAATTAAGGAAAATTTGCATGTACTGTAGGCAGTAGGCCCTAGTCTAGGCCTAAGTGCTTGCCAATTTCAGGAGTCAGGAGAGTGGATAATATGGGCTAACTTAAGCCTAGCCCAAATTATACAGTCAGCGTCGATGGATATAGGCCTAACCTAGGCTAAAGAAATTTATTGGCTGAAATTCAACTACTAGCAAAAAAAAAAGGCCTAGGCTAAAAAAAAAAAAAAAAAAAAGTGAGTGGCGCAAACATTGTTGGGAAGGATATGTAGTGACCAGGCGTACGGTCATCATGTTTACATAAGTCGATCGCCGCGGTTAAGTTCCCGTCTATTTTTATGGCAATTTTTTCTGTTATTTGCACCCTGTTGGCAATATATATGATGATGACAGTAAGTCATGGAGGTGTGAGGGGCGGGCTTTCATTATTGTATCCAAATGCAGTCAAAATAGACAGGGACATGATCGCTAGCCGCGCGTCCGCCGCGGCTCCGAGTAGTGTAAACAAGGCGGGCGGTAATCACGGTACGCCCAAACACTACATCCTTGCCAAATTGTTTAAGGGGAGATGTGTTTGTTTTTTCTCCGTTTTTATTATTTGTTGCTCCCAAGACCTCCATCAAGCTTAAATAAACACCCCATGACTCTCCGGCAAGGATGTTAAGTTCGGGCGTACCGCCCGCCTTGGTTACATTACGCGCAGTGGCGGCGGACACCGGCGATCATGTTCCCGTCTATTTTGACTGCCTTTGGATACAGTAATGGGTTGAGGGGGGGATCATCATCATATATATTGCCAACGGGGCAAATAACAGAAAAAATCGCCGTCAAAATAGACGGGAACTTACCCGCGGCGATCGACGTATGTAACCATGAAGATTGTACGCCCAGACACTTCATCCATCCCGACTCCTTCTGAGTCCTTCGAGATAAATTTGTACCCTGTAGGCTACCTTTTTCGGTAGACAAATGGGACAATGTTAAGGAGACGGACCACAGCTAGCCTATTTTCGAGTTTTAAAAATGTTCCGAATGGTTATTTGTTTTTATAAGCTTTCTAGCTTATAATTATTATTATTGGACATTAGTATTTACCAATTATCTAACGATCTAAAAACATGGCCCCTGATAGTCGATACTCCGATAGTGGTAAGGGCTTCCTATGAAGAATATGGAAATACCCCGTACTTCATGCTTGTCTCGCATTCTCCTGTAACTCCTAACTCTTAGCTTTCCCTCCACCAGGTAATGATCCGATATACCCTCCGCCTCACCTCTCAGCACATTCACATCCAGCAGTCTACACAATCTTTCCCTTGTCACCAGCACAAAAGGTAAGAATAGGAGTAGTGGGCGTACCACTACCAACATACAGCATAACTCATCTATAAAACATTAACCTAACCAAACAACCCAACCTAACCTAACCTAACCTAACCTAACCTAGTATTCATGTAGTACTAGGTTAGGTTAGGTTAGGTTAATGTTTTATAGATGATTTATGCTGTATGTCGGTAGTGGTATGCCCACTACTCCTAATCTTACCGCATAATCTATCAATGCCCTCTCTACAATCCTTCCATCCACATGTCTATGCCATGTGTACTTGTGTATACGCCTTTTTTTTAAAGAACATATTACTTACACTCATTCTGCGCTCTCCACATACATTTATCAATCTTTCTCCACTCTCATTTACACCCTCCACACCAAAACTACCGATGACTCCCTCAACAGGCTCCTTTCCTACCCTAGCCAAGGTTCCTACCCTAGGTTAGGTTACCCGAGCCAAATTCCAAAATGATGTTTCTGTTTTTTTTTTCCCCTGAAAAGTCTAAAAATCCGAGCCAACTTCTGATAAAATTTTAAATTAACATTTATATATATATATATATATATTTTTTTTTATTTTTTTTAAATTCATAAAAACTCTAAGCCAACTTTGGAAAGGATGTAGTGTTCGGGCGTACCGCCCGCCTTGTTTACACTGTGCGGAGTGGCGGTGGACGCTCGCAATCATGTTCCCGTCTATTTTGACTGCCTTTGGATACATAATGGGTTGAGGGAGGGGCACCCCTCCATGAATTATTGTCATAATCATATATATTTCCAGCAGGGGGCAAATAAAAAAGCACTCGGCGTCAAAATAGACGGGAACTTAAGCGCGGAAATCAACCTATGTAAACATGACGACCGTACGCCCGGACACTACATCCTTTTGACAAAACTTGCCACCGAAAACTGTCCCGGCCTTCTAAATTGCAAGCTCGCTATCACTCACCTGGCCACACGTTCTTCTCCCAGGCCTCACCCTGTCGCACTGAGTCATATCCCCCGTCCTCTCGAGGCCAGAGCAACGCTACCAGTGGTGAAGGTAGCGGGCCGCTATTCGTGATTAGCGAAAAAATTCCGATGTTTATGGAGAGGGTCTGCTGTATGTTGAAATTAATTAGCGTAACGGTATAATATGTACAGTACCTGTGTCTTAGTAAAGGTTAATATAATATGTACAGTACCTGTGTCTTAGTAAAGGTTAATATAATATGTACAGTACCTGTGTCTTAGTAAAGGTTAATATAATATGTACAGTACCTGTGTCTTAGTAAAGGTTAATATAATATGTACAGTACCTGTGTCTTAGTAAAGGTTAATATAATATGTACAGTACCTGTGTCTTAGTAAAGGTTAATATAATATGTACAGTACCTGTGACTTAGTAAAGGTTAATATAATATGTACAGTACCTGTGTCTTAGTAAAGGTTAATATAATATGTACAGTACCTGTGTCTTAGTAAAGGTTAATATAATATGTACAGTACCTGTGTCTTAGTAAAGGTTAATATAATATGTACAGTACCTGTGTCTTAGTAAAGGTTAATATAATATGTACAGTACCTGTGTCTTAGTAAAGGTTAATATAATATGTACAGTACCTGTGTCTTAGTAAAGGTTAATATAATATGTACAGTACCTGTGTCTTAGTAAAGGTTAATATAATATGTACAGTACCTGTGTCTTAGTAAAGGTTAATATAATATGTACAGTACCTGTGTCTTAGTAAAGGTTAATATAATATGTACAGTACCTGTGTCTTAGTAAAGGTTAATATAATATGTACAGTACCTGTGTCTTAGTAAAGGTTAATATAATATGTACAGTACCTGTGTCTTAGTAAAGGTTAATATAATATGTACAGTACCTGTGTCTTAGTAAAGGTTAGCTACAGTTTGCATCATTAGCCACATCAGAAACTATATACCGGTGCCTTCTGATGTCCATCTTAATTACACCAAAGAAAACATGAAAGCTTGTGTTACTATTAGAGTACTGTACTGTACAGCTATCCAATACTGTAAAACTGCTGATTGAAATCAACTTGCTAATAGGGAGGATTATGTTTCTCTCATCAATTCAGATCCAGAAGGCTGCTGATACACTTCCATCTGTAGAAGGTGAGGTACCGATACCAGATGAAGAGGCAGAGGGATCATCTGCAGAACTGGAATTGCTACCAGTTATGCCACATATACCGGTACCTCTGACAAAGGACGTTGGCACACAGTGGGATCCTCCTGAATTAATTAGTAAAAATTTCACCACTCAAACACCAAAAGGTTTGTACTGCGCAGGCAACATCAACCTATCAGCAGCAGTTTGTTTTTCTGGCTCTTCTTTCATCCAGTTAAATAAGGTAGGTGCAAGTAGAAGAAAATCTCACAAATACACTTGGTATCAATTAGCAGTTTACTTATACAGTACTGTACAGTTTTTCTGACAATTACAAAACTTCATCATGGTTACATAACTAGTAATTAGGACTGACTGGCATACAGGTCAATAGTGTTGTTTCTCCAGACAATTTGTTATCCACGTTTGCTTTTAATAAGTTTTCATGTTCAAGTACTGTACTTGTTTTTGCATTTCTTATTCCAGTATGTTACACATGCATGCTATTTTTTTTAAATTTTGTCCTTAACCCGCTGAGCCCCAGCGTCGGACGTCTTCCGACGGCTACGTATTCACCTCCCAGACCCAGCGTCGGATACGTTCCGACGGCGATAATTAAACATAGATAGAAGGCTTGTAGAGGGTTCAGATTTGTATGGGAACTGCTTTAGGATCCCCCGAAACAATACCGATGTTGTCAGGCCCCCAACTCCAGCCGCGGGCGCGCAAAAACATGATTTTCCTGTATTTTGCCTCACCTTAACCCTATGTTAATTGCGACTTTCAGCCGCCCCACCAAGACCCCTAAATGACCTAGGTGAGCGGTGTTTTGTGGTTTTTTCTTCATTACTAACCCATCCCATGTGTTTTCAGGAAAAAAACATTTACAAAATCCCCTGGGTTCACATCTGCATATATATATGGCGGGGCTCTACGGGTTAATATGTGATGTTATTGTTTTAGGCCCTTTTAACCCACAAAACACGATAGGCCTGACGGAACTGTCTGTATAGGAAACACGATACACCTCACGGAGGCAAGACTATGAAAACACACTTTCAAAATGCCACAGTGGCTCTCAAAACAAAGGAATATATGAATAGGCGAGATAATTCCCCTCTAATACCTCCTAACACTCGTCCAAATGGGTCTCAACCCGCCCGCCCCTTCCCCCACTTTTCCCCCCTTCCTAAATTATCTGCAATTTTTCCTCTTATTTCCCATATTTATTGTGTACTGTTTCCCCGCCAAGTATTCTCAGGTGGGCTCTTGGGACATAGGCCAGTTATTTAGAGACCCTATAGCAGCTTGAGATCTTTCCCGGTGAGCTTAGTTGCATGCAAGACGTTGGAGAGGGAGGATGTAAGTCTCTTGGCCGGCCGGCCCAGAATACAACTAATTGCTGTTCCCACCTATTTTATCGCTCTTCAGTGTTCATATCTTCATCATATAAGTAAGATATATTCGCTTGGAGAAGAAATGATGGTTTATATGGTAAATATAACAAATTCTGTCAGAATCAAAGGGTTGAAATTAACCTTCTAGGGCACTTTTAACTCTTTGGCGCACGATGACTATGTGCGTCATTAGGGTAATATGGCCTAAGTGCACGATGACTCTATGTGAGTCATAAAACTTAAAAATATTCGCTAAAACTTAAGTTTTCGTCTGACGCGCGTCATTTTTGGTATACAGACTCGGTATGAAGTCAAGTTCAATGGAAACTCTTGGCAATCCCCTCAGCTTACTTGTTTTTACGTGCGGAGGGTGGGAAGTTGGGCGGAAATGCAGTATTCTTGCCTCACTCACTGAGTGAATCTGCTGGCCGAGATATAATTTCTGAGTGGGAAAAAAAACTTCCCAATACTTACAGTGCACCAGAGGGTTAAGTACTGTACCACATTTTCACGATCCTTGGTTAACAAAAGTAGTGCCTGTTTGACATCAGTCACATAACCATATATAATGACTTTGCAGTTACTCAGATATGTGCATTTTGGTGTGTTCCCATCTTTAATTGACAACTCTTCAATTCTCCAGATTTTCAGGGCCTACAATTTGAGTTGTATTGACCGCAGCACGTACACCAGGCATGTCCGTAGTTTCCTGCAACCAACCGTCTACTGGCAGTGGAAAATGGTCCAACAGCCAGAGTTGCTCAAGAACTTGGCTGAAAAAAGTAGTTTGGCTTGGAGGTGACATGCGAGCAGGTAGCCCCGGTCATAGCGCGAAGTTCGGAAGCTACACGATGATGGATGTGGAGACAAACAAAGTTATTGATCAACAGTTAGTGCAGGTAGGATACATGTTCAGCATATACCTATCAGCCAAACCAGCACAAACTGTCTCTCTTTATCAAGTAAACATCCCCACACACATTATCCACTGTAGCTCTCTAATGCAAAAGGTCTCATATACCTTTCTATTGTTTATCCATCCAATCCGCCAACACCATATTACATTCTACAAAAAATTAATTTCCACAGCTCTCAGCTTGGAGATAACTGCATCACTTGCTAATCATCAAAGTGGTTGACAATAGCATATAGCCCAGGGATGCCAGTAAGGACGTACAGCCCTGTAATTGGGAGCAGCGTTCTGCTTCCAGCAGTCATATTGGTCCCTGGAGGTAGTAATGTGGTGCTGGAGCCAGGGATTCCCACATAACTGCTGTGTAACAATTGAGGATAACCCTTTCTGTTTTCACAACCATCTTTGGATGACCAGGGCTCAACCAGTTTTAAACAATTTGCATGATTATTAGATTGTCCTAAGTATTATAACGTCGGTGGGCAAATTTTTTGATGTTCACGAGAAGAAAGCTGGATGTGATGGATATGAGCTGCTTGAGCAATATGTGTGGAGTTAATCGTAGAGACAGATGGAGAAATGAAGAGATACGTAGGAGAGTAGGGCATCAGGAACATTTGTCGGTCAGAGTGGATAGAAGGGTGCTTAGCTGGTATGGTCATGTTGAATGAATGGAAACTGAAAGGCTAACAAAGAGAATATGAGTCAGATAAAAGGGGAGATAGAGGGGTAGGAAGACCCCCATTGAGATGGAGACACTCTAAGACAAGTTTTGGGTGATAGAGGATTGAATATAGATCAAGGAAGGGAAGTGGTAATAAACAGGAATGAATGGAGAATGCTTGTGAATAGATGAGTGAACACATTTGGGAGAAGGGGTCGGGCGCCAGTTGGACTATATAATAGTCCGTCAGGCGCCTGGCCCTGGGCACCGGTATATATAAAGGGTGCGCCTGGAAGTGTGGGTGGCTGGTTTGCGGTTTGGCCTCGCTGTATGTCTGCCTGCTGAGACCGGCACTTCTCGGGGTGGTCGGGGGCCGGAGTAGTGCTGGAGGGACCTTGGCGATCCCTGGTCTCTGGGTCTTTTCCTGGGTGACCTACATGTGTGTGAATTTGTGTTTTGTTTTTGTGTGTTCATTGTTTTCTGTTGTGCTGTGTTGCCCCTGTTCGGACTCGGTCCCTCTAAAAATAGAAAAAAAGGAAGAATGAAAAGAAATATAGAAAAAATGGGGAATGGGCCTGAGTACATACATACAATACATACCCGGTGTATACTTAGGTCATATGTGATAACTGTTTATCTTTCATAACATTGCTTTAGTGAAAACAGGTACTGTATTTATATAATAGTATGAATGCACACATACAAAATTGATGATGTTATACATTTAGTCTACTTTAAGAATATATCTATATTCTTTTTTTGCCAGACGCCGTAATTTCCGAGAAGCGGTGGCCATGAAGATTAGGCGTTTGTCACGAATTGCTAGGTCAAGTTGCCCTGGCTTGACATCTACCAATAACATTTTGACAGTGAGGATTCGATCAGCCGACCCTCTACTGACTATTATTTTTATGACTATTTATATTATTATTATTATTATTATTATTATTATTATTATTATTATTATTATTTTCTTTTTTAGAGCAGAGGTGGGAGGCAGTGCCCACATGGAGAAGGAAGGTCTGATGCGTAGCCTGATATTTCTTGAGCAGTCTGGCCTAGATATTGGAGTGCTTATCACCGACAGGCATCCCCAAATCCAAAAGTACTTCAGAGAACGCAAGAAAGGCATCACCCACTACTATGATGTTTGGCATTGTGCTAAAGGTATGTAGGTCCCATTTTACTCAATGTATGTATGTATATACTTTGGCCTTGTCCCCATTTCTTTTCCTATTTTTTTTTCTTTTTTATATAGATTTTTCTTTGTTTTTTTCATTATTTTACTCAATGTACTCTACTATAATCTGATTTTTTTTTTCATTAGTATATATTTTTTTAAATATATTTATGATCATTATCACAACAATAGTCAAATTTATGTCCTGAAACTGAAACACTGTGGAAGGGAACTGACGACCATTCAGTCACAGACAGCCACTCTATAAACTTTGCGACGACTTGTGGCACGTTGGTGTAGTGACTAGAGTCTTGGACTTCCACCATGAAGGTCCCAGGATTGCAGCCACGCTCGGCGCAGTTAAGGGTTTTCACAAGCACCGAGTTATTACCATCCCCCATGAGAAAGGGGGCGGAGTTGTAGTACAGGACCCCAATGGAAATACACCTAATCTCCTTAGCTGGTTTAGCTGGTTGGAAGTGCACGGTGTTGATAATTGCATCATCAAACAGGTGCAAATTCCATATATTTGAGTATTTATTCATAATAATATTGGTATTTACAGGTATATCAAAGAAGGTGGAACAGTTAGCCAGAGTAAGAGACTGCGAGGATGTTGGTCTTTGGAAGAAGAGCATCATCAACCACCTCTACCATGTGGCAGCAACTTCCAAAACTGGCGATGAAAGAGTTGGTAAATGGATCTCCATAATTAATCATGTTCAAAATATTCATCAACATGAAAATTTACATTTTCCTGCATGTTTGCATGAACCTCTGACAAGCCATGCAAGAGTTTGACTACAGCCTTGTAAGTACTTCAATCCTTGAAACCTGATCCTAACTCAATTACCCTCCCCCCCTCCCCCTCCCTTTTTATTTTATTTTGTAAAAATAGTATCTAAGTAGAGATGTTTGTGGACATGATGTCATAAGAACAAATATTTACAAAGCTCTTCTCAAAGCAAGTACCATTTTAGCACTTATTTTTCAAGTTAACAAGTTTCAATTGTGCTTCACTATTCCTGATAATGTCTTCAGATATAATAGAGAAACCTTTGTCATATTTGTTCCTGTAATTTTTTCTTTAGTCACCCCAGTACTGCACCAAAGTATCCTGTTTTGCCAGCCTGCATTTACTTAACAAGACTTCTAACTTAGCTTACATTTGGAATCCCATTACTCCATCAGACAGTACACTAGGACCATACGGCTGGGAAAGTGTAGATTGCAGAGAAGGGGTTTTGTATATAGAGGAAGCTATTGGAGTGGCTTTATGTGTTATTAGTCTGTATATGTCGTCAAGGTATCCCCGACTAGGTGCGAACATGATATGCATGCTGGGACGTAGTACCACACCCACTAAATGTCCACCCAGGTCAAGCAGATTTACATGTGGGCGTGCTCTCCACTCGACCGCCGCGGCTCGGTTGTTGACTATTCGTGACAGTAATGTTAATAGGATAAGAAAGTATAGTTTTCTTTTATCAATTTCTAGATGTTTTGACTTTTCAAATTGCAAAAACCACTTCATATAGTGTTAATTAACACCTTATTAGCGGCCTAGGTGGTTTATTTATATGTACCGCCCAGCGGGGTGTTTTTAGCCAAAATAGGGCTGTTTACGTGATCATTTTCATGCCTAAATAAGACCCAGAACGTAAAACAAGTATCTATCCCTGAAAGGGCATAAACAGAGCTTTCGAATGACACCATAACGATCCTTTTATGATGGCTAGTTTTCTTGCAATAACCGTGCAACGCGAGTGCAAAAAGCATGTAATTAGGCACTTTCCCCATACAATTCCGTATATAGCGAGTGAGAGAGGGAGGGAGGAGGTGGGATTCGTGTCAGTAGGTTCGCCGCGGTGGTCTGGAGCAGTCAAACGCTCGCTACTCTCCTGCCACCACTTGTCTCTCTCTCTCAGCAACATTACGTGCTGAAATTGCCACACGACCTATGTCGAGCGCCGCCACATAGTCCAGCTTTATTTAACTCGACTTATGTTGCGCGCCGACAGTTAAGGGTCAGTTAAGGGTTAATATTACCGAAAGACCTTCCTTCACCTGCTCTCTATTGCACTTACTCACCTTAGGTTTTGCAATTGATCAGCTTTATATATAATATCATAATACTTTTTTTTTCCCTTGTGAAGATTACACATTTCTGAGCATGACATAATATAAGTGTGACTGTTGTTGTTGTCGTTCCTTAAGGGGCATGTCTCACGAAAAATTGGTCAAATTTGTCAAGTTCGTTTTTTTGCATATCTTTCTTATTTAACTCTTCTAGATATAGTTACCATGTATATTATAGCCATATGTTGCTTAGAAATAGGTATTTTGGATTTTATAGTGGACATGGGTCGCATATGTCATAATTTTGTTATTTTTTTATTTATTGTAGTAGAACAGTGAAATTCTTACAGCTTATTTCTTCACTAGAAAGTAATCCCTACACCAAATTTCATGAACCTAAGACCAGTACTTCATGAGATATTGGCAATAACGTATGTTCTATTTTCAAGGTCGCGTATGTCATACATTTTTATTTTTTTTATTTATTGTAGTAGAACAGTGAAATTCTTACAGCTTATTTCTTCACTAGAAAGTAATCCCTACACCAAATTTCACGAGCCTAAGACCAGTACTTCATGATATATTGGCAATAACGTGTGTTCTATTTTCGAGGTCGCGCACTGAATAAACATAATAATTCTGCATAAAAATCTTATAACTCCTGTATTTATTGACCGATTTTCATCATTCAAAAACCATTCTGCTCACCATTCAATAGGGAACAGAACCGGTGCTACTACATGGTCATATATAATAATATAGGTACTATTGATATATATATATAGTAATTCATATCGTATACAAACATTATATATCATATAACGTACATATTATCATATATGAACATGTACTAGCACCAGTCCTGTTCCCTATTGAATGGTGAGCAGAATGGTTTTTGAATTATCAAAATTGGTCTATAAAAAGAGAAGTTATAAGATTTTGAATTTTGCTTAAATTTCGCCATGAGAATACCCCCTATGCTGCCTGGACGAACACCCCGAGTCCCTAAGGCCATGGCCACGGTCGGGCTTTCCCTCGGAGCTCTCAAGGAGTGTAGATTATGTTGTTGGCGTAAATGATTGTGTGAAATGCAGTCTTCTAGGATGTGTCTCATGGTATGGGGTGCTGTGTTACATCCTGGGCAGGTTTTGTCGACGGAGACATGCAGTCTCTGATGGTAGCTCCAAAGAGCTGGATGGTGTGGCCATTTCATTGTGTGGTTGTATTCAACAGTTTTCATTTCCATGAGGGGTCACGTAATGCATCCTCTGTATTTTTCATTTGCACTTGGTAGATGTAGTATACAGCGTACACAAATACTGTCATCAATGTTTCCAGGTGTTGTATGGCCAAGGAGAGAGTCTAATGTCAGAATGGTGATAACCATTGTATTAGTTAAATTACCTGAAGATGATAATGACTTGGAAAGGCTTGCACATTTGTGTACGAGGCTTCTTATACATATTTTCACTTTTGCAGGTACAAAATCCGCCACACAACTAGAGAGCATCCTAACAAGAAAGGGCTTCCTGAATGACGTGAAGAAGTTGAGTCCACTTCATCAGACTTCACATTTAGAGGCATTTCACAGCGTTATTCTGAAATTTGCCCCAAAGAATGTCTCATTCTCACACAATAGCATGTTGTGCAGGTAATGGTCAAGCTGCCAAAATTTATGGTTCAATGTCAACACAAAGCCCAGTCATTCCAACCCAACTTTCTTACTAGCTTAGCTTAATCTAACCGAACATTATCTACCCTACTCTAATCCAAAATAGCCTTGTCTAACCTAACCTACCCTACCTAAACAAAACTAACCTAACCTAACCTAACATAAATGTAGCAGGAGATGAGTTGTAGGCTACAACCAGTAATTATGTATATATGTACGTATTGTAAGATGAAATATTTCAATAATATTTGCATTCAAAATATATATTTCAAAATCCTAGCACACAATCTGAAAATGGTGTGAAGTATTAAGTAGACTGCTGATAAAAGGGTCGGCAGTTCAGTTCCCAGGCCGTGCCATTGGTAGACGGCAAGAGGTTGGATATCTCGGTCTAATGACTTGTGGTAAATCTCCACTAAATTCCCTTATACAGTATCGAATATAGTGTAACGGCACGCCCAATGCCTATCCATTAGGCAGTGCTACATCATCCCTTGGCAGGTGGGGACGCCCATCATCCAGATTATGTGGCCAATGTGTTGGTCACAGAATGCAGTCTTTGCTGGAAAGTGTATTGATTCATTGACCTGTTACACTTTCCAGTATCACATCAAAGTGGTTGACAATAGCATATAGCCCAGGGATGCCAGTAAGGACGTACAGCCCTGTAATTGGGAGCAGCGTTCTGCTTCCAGCAGTCATATTGGTCCCTGGAGGTAGTAATGTGGGGCTGGAGCCAGGGATTCCCACATAACTGTTGTGTAACAGTTGAGGATAACCCTTTCTGTCTTCACAACCATCTTTGGATGACCAGGGCTCACACGTGCATGCATGTCTGTCATGTGTGCATGTATCTAGGTATTTTATAATATATTTTTTATTTCTCCAATTGGATTTTGAGCAGATCCTCTTTTGGAGTGTGATCCTTGACTTGTTTATTTCGAGGTTGATCTCTTGACTTGACCATGAGGAGATTGCATTTGTGTCTGTGATTGTATCAAGATTGTTTGGTAGTTAATTGTATAGTTTAATAAAATTTATGGTATGTATGTATGTATCCCATTGTCATTCTTGGTCTACCTCTACTCGTCTCTCTGCCCACTTAGAAAGATCTGATTATCTTTACCCATTTGCTTTAATTTATCCTTCCTGTGTGTCTAAACCAATACAGCCTACCAGTGCACATCACATATTACCCCAATAACCAAACGGTTCATTAACTCTTCAGTTGATACTTGATAATATGTCACTAGTAAAATCCCAGTCATTTCACAAGTACAGTATATTATACATTTCTGTTCACCATCATTTTCATAATATGCCTCCATTTACACTGTTTACCCCTTAGAAGCTGAAATTCATATGCTTCATAGTCTTTTTCCAACACCTACTTGGCGTTCATATTATGTATATTTTATGGGCATGGCCTGGGGAGCTGGTGTCAGTATGAAACGTCTATGCCTGGATATGGAGTGGGCAAGTATTGCGGTGTGTTCTGCTGCGTGTCTGCTTGCTAACACCGGAACTTCTCCGGGAGATCTTTGACCTGGGGATTGCTGGAGACTCCTGTCGGGAATAGGGTAATGATCCCGACAGTTTTAGGTCCAATAGGACATTTGAATTTGGCGGTATCGTATCGCATGTACGATTTCGGCTGGTTCTTTGTGTATTGTAGTTTATTCTTAAGTTAGGTTAAATATTAACTGTAATGTATAAATATCTACATCAGCTCTAGATGTATTATGAAACCAAGTTATGGGTTATAATTATTATGAGCCGGCAGCCATATGTAATTTCGCGAAGCGATCGGACGCCGGCCCTTTAGTCTCTCAATCAACACCGTACAGCCAACATCTCCTCCCCCGGCTCTGACTCAACCCACAGTTCACCATGTGCTACAAATATTAATCTATAACAATATTAACAACAGTCCTACATCACCAGTCCTCTTAAGCTAAGTTCGTTGTATCGATATTGTATTATGTGAACATTCCTACATGTCATGCAATTGAATTAGCCGCGTGTGGGGGACTGGATTACACCCATCAACGACTACGTCGTTGGTAAATATATTATAACTATTTGTTGGGATATTTCATGTACCAGTGATATGTAAATTAACCTCTTTATCTAAATTCCCGATAAATATTGGTCCTTCGAACCCTGAAGCTTCCGTACCGTAGTACGGTTTTGTTTGCTTCCTTGACGCTTGTGGGCTTACAAATGGCTGCCGCCTCGCGCGTTGTTGGCCGACTGCCATTTCCCTAGTTTAGGCCCAGCTTCTTCCCTCGTGTTTTTTACCATTTGGGCACCGTCCCTATCTTTTTTGGGACTAGTTTCCAGTTTTTTTTGGGCATGTGATCCTTGGCGTTTTTTGGTGGGTTAACTGGGCTGGAGTTTGGGGTAGGGGTAGTTTCGTCGGTCGCCATTTTGCGCTCCTGGCTAGGCTAGGCTAAACAGTCTCGGCCTGCAGGTGTCTGCGGTTGCGGTTCCTTTCGCTTTGGTGGTGTGCCTGTGGAGTAGCTTGTGTTTTGTCATTGTGGGACTCATTCTTAATTGTGCTAGTGGGGAGGGTTCTCATGTGACCTTTTATATTTAAATTTCATATTAGCCTAGGCCTAGTTGCTTAAAGTGGCGGTCATGAGTGTCGGTCTTTGTTAATTCCTAAGCGATTGACGGTTAATAGTCAGACCTCATGATTGTAGCTTAACCAACTAGGCTTACCTATAAAAGGGCTTACAATAATTAGTGCTTCACCTTACCCTTTCTTTTAATGGATTTAGTATTTAATTCTTTTGTCTAGTTAGATAATTTCCTTTCGATAGTTTATATTAAGGGGGATGTAAGTATTATGTAATTCTTTTTGAGTAAATTTCTTAAGTAATGGGAGTTTGCCGCTGTTGATTCCTAAGCGATTAACGGTTTGTAGTCTGACCTCATTGTAGTTTAAGTTGCTTAAAATTAAACCTTAACGATGACAGATTTAAAGAAACTTAAGATTCTTAAGGGAGGGATGAAGGGAAGTTTAAATAGATGTTTAAGAGATCTTGATGAATTTTTAATAAGTGCCACGGCTGATCAGATAAAAGGTAAATTTGCTACTGTTACTAAATCGCTAGCTACTTATGATAGTTATGCTCAGCAGGTATATGGTTTATTGACAGTTACTGACGATGTGGAAGAAGAAATGTCGGCAGATCTTGAGTACTTTGAGGACGTTAATACAGCCTTAGCCAGACTATCTTCCACCCAAGAATCAACCTCTGTTAAGGATACCGGTACACCAAAGGCGACTGGTTTTAACCTGCCGAAGCTTACTTTGCCTACCTTTTCCGGGGATTCGGTTACCTGGACTGGATTTTGGGATATTTTTGAGTGTTCCGTCCATCATAATAAAACACTCACATCCATCCAAAGGTTCACATATCTCCGTGGTCAATTGAAAGGGGAGGCATTGAAGTTAGTCGATGGGTACAAGCTAGAAGCTACCAGCTACGAGTCTGCAGTGGAGTTGCTGAAGAGAACTTACGGGAGAGTGGAAGTCATCAAGACCGCTTTAATTACCAAATTCTTCACACTAGATCCTCCATCCTATGATGTGGCGGACCTAAAGGATTACTATGCCTCCTTTGAGAGCCTCCTCCGATCTATGGAGACAATGGCCGTCACCAAGGAGGAGATATTTAGTGTGAATATCTTGAATAAGATACCCTCTCCCCTAAGGGAAATCTTACGACGACAACTAAGCGACTCTCCACTAAACTTGGAAGCGTTGGTGCAGGTGTACCAGACTGAAGTCTTCAATATGGAGAGTCCTGGACACTACCGACAAGTGGAGGTGTCGCCATCTACTGCAGCTTTCCCGGTACAGACTTCTCCTAAACAGAAAAGGCCAATATCATTAGGTTGTAAGTTGTGCAGTGTCCACGGTCATCTGTGGTATCAGTGTCCTAAGTATCCTAAGGCTACACAGAAGATTAGCAAGGCTAAATCGCTTAAGTTATGTACCAGCTGTCTGGCAAGAGACCACTTCAACAGTACCTGCACCAATTCCTACATCAAACCTTGTAAGTATTGCAAGGGGAAACATTGGTTTTCCCTTTGCACCCAGTCTGATCGGCACGACGGCAAAGAAAAGGGGAGAACCCCCAAAGAGTCACATGAGAAAAGTAAGAGCGAGGGTGATAAAGTATCTGCCATGTCCATTGCTTCTCGAGAATGTCAATTGCTTCCTACTATGATGCTGCCAGTAGTGGGGAGTAATAATAATACTATAATGACGCGCACCTTACTTGACCAGTGCTCACAGAGGTCATTCGTTCTGCGGTCATCATTACCCCAGCTCAAGTGTACCAGCAAGGGTCAAGAGAATTTGCATCTCCATGGTTTCACTGGTGAAATAGATACCAGTGACTATGATATAGTGGAGATTTCCTATGTTTATAGAAAAAAGGTATGTCCCATCAAGGCTGTTGTGGTCGACACACTACCCAGTTTCTATATAGCATCAGAGATTCAACCACATTTGAAATATCTCAGAAGCAAGGGTTATAAACTGGCTGATGATCAACTCTCTGCTAACAATGGTATTATGCTACTGGTCGGAGCTGATTATTACTACGACCTGGTTCACCCTGGATATCGGCGGGTAGATAAGCTAATAATGCTCCCCACGATCCAAGGTTATGCCATTTCTGGATCCTATGCCACTTCCTCTCAAGACACACAGGTGGAGGTGGTTATGGTCCTCAAGGTAGCAGTAAGCCCCATAGATAAATATATTAGGCCAAAGGTGCCTGATAATACATGTACTGATATAGATAAGCTATGGGACTTGGACAATATTGGAATTGACCCACATGAACTTGATCGTGAGTCCAAGCTAGCGTTAAGCTCGTATGAAGAGACTGTAACGTATGACTCTGGCAGAGGTCAGTATGTGGTGAGGCTCCCTTGGAATGATAACAAGAGTAAATTACCTACTAATTTCCATCTAGCACTTGGTAGGTTACGTGGCCTTCAGAAGCAGTTTGTCAAGGATCCAAGTTATTGCGAGACTTATGCGGCAGTTTTAGCCGAGCAGGTACAACGTGGATTTGTGGAGAGAGTAGATCTCAGTGAGTATGGGGATAACATCCATTACCTTGCTCACCATGGGATTAAAAGGGACAGTTCCACCACTCCTGTTCGTATTGTGTATGACTGCTCTGCTAAATCCAGTGATCGCTCCTATAGCCTGAATGATTGTCTGTACACGGGTCCGTCCCTGGTCTCTGATCTAGCGCAAATTATGTTGCGCTTCAGATGTCATAAGTTTGCATGTGTCGCCGATGTTGAGAAGGCCTTCCTGATGCTTCAACTCCATCGTGAAGACAGGGACTCGACAAGATTTTTATGGCCACGGGACCCAATGGATCTAGATTCGGAGTACCTGGTATACAGGTTCAGAGTCGTCTTATTCGGGGCGACCTGTTCCCAGTTCCTTCTCAACGCTACTATCTTGCGTCATCTTGAGGAGGCTGGACTAGATCCTGACTTCAAGAATGAGATCAAGCAGGGGATCTATGTGGACAATCTTCAAGGCACCGGAGACAATGAAGATTTATTGCTCAAGAGATGCTGGGAGATCCGTGATATATTTGCCAAGGCTCATTTATACTTAAGAGAATGGGCCACTAATAGTGATCTTTTGAAAGGTCAATTTGCTTCTGACGGTGTAGCTACTGAGGATAGTGAGGTGAAGTTTTTAGGCCACAAATGGGACACTACCACAGATTGTATATCCTACTGTCACACCCCATGCGGCAGTGAGCTTATGACCAAGCGGAACTGCTTAAGCTTGTCAGCGAGGTTGTTTGATCCCCTAGGTTTTTTGCTGCCTGTTACAATCCGTGCTCGTATGTTTTTACAGCAACTGTGGCGGCTAAAACTAGATTGGGACACGCCCCTCCCGATTGAGTTACAGGATACTTGGCGGTTGATTCGGTCGGACCTTTCCGCATGTTGCAAGGTCCAACTTCCTCGTCAGGTTATTAGTAGTCACCAGGTGGATCTACATGCCTTTTCTGATGCTAGTAATAGTGCGTACGGTACTGCCATATACATATGTAATGGTAGTGAAGCGACGCTGGCTATAGCGAAGGCCAAAGTAGCCCCTATAAAGAAGATTACAGTTCCTAAATTAGAACTTACTGCATTGCTTCTGTCTGCTCGTCTAATAAAGTTTACACTGGATGCTTATACTGACATACTACAGATTAATAACGTCTATGTCTGGAGCGACAGTCAAATAGCGCTTTCATGGGTACACAGCCAGAAAGTGTTACCTGTTTATGTTTCTAATCGCACTGATGAGATTCATAACTTAGTTCCTACAGCTACATTTCGCTATGTGAGCACCAGGGATAACCCCAGTGACATAATTTCCCGGGGGATCTCAGCACAGCAGTTTATGTCTTCCTGTATTTGGTGGCATGGACCTCCATGGCTTACATCTCCAACTGAATGGCCTCAGGATTTCAGGGAATACATATCTGATCCTTCAAGTCGGCCCCAAGATGATGTGTTAAGTAGTTCGAATGTGAGTACTACACATCAGGATAACAAGTTGGTAGAGTGCGAACGTTACGGCAGCTATGATCAAGTAATACGGGTATTTGCATGGATATACCGTTTCATTAACAACATGAGAAGTCGGGCTCACGGGTCTTTCCTTAGTGAAGATTCGAAGCATATCAGACTCCATGAATTTAGATCAGCAGAAGCAAAACTAATATGTTTAGTACAAAAGGAATCTTATCCTACTGAACATCAAATCCTGAGCAAGGAGTCAAAGGCCAAACCCTCAAACTTAATGAGGCAGCTGGGATTATATATGGAAGGAGGCATAATTAAGTGTAGAGGCAGGATACAAAAAGCGGACATTATTGATTCTTCTAAATATCCTGTCCTCCTTAGCTCCTCTCATTTGATTACCAAAATGTTGATTCGCCAATGCCATCGGACCTGCCTACATTTTGGCGTAAATTATGTTCTGGCGTATATGCGACAACGTTGGTGGATCCCTAAGATGCGACAAGCAATTAAAGGGATCCACAATAGCTGTACTATCTGTAAAAGATTACAGGGTAAGCCTTACTCCCCAGTTGATCTACCTCCCTTGCCTGAGTTCAGGGTACAAAGGACTGAACCATTTCAGGTAACCGGGGTAGACTACACCGGAGCGATTCATGTTAGAGAATCGCCCGGTAATATCATAAAGGTATATGCCGTTCTATTCACATGTGCGGTAACCAGAGCGATTCATATTGAATTGATTGACGACCTATCCAGTGAGGGGTTTTTGCATACTCTAAGACGCTTTGCAGGCCGCAATGGCTTCCCTCAAATTATTATGAGCGATAATGCGACTTGTTTTGTCGGGGCCTCTAAATATCTCCAGAGTTTAATGGATGACCCGCAGGTTGTGGCTACCCTCACTGGAAAGGGTTGTCAGTGGAGATTTATACCAGCACGTGCACCATGGTTCGGGGCGATTTGGGAGAGAACTATCGGTATCGTCAAATCTGCCATGAAGAAGGTATTAGGAAGGGCACTGGTGACCAGACGGGAGTTGCAAACCATCTTAATAGAAATTGAGATGTCAGTCAACGACAGGCCCTTGACCTATACCTCGGCAGATGTTGATGACCTCTTACCCATTTCGCCTTCTATGCTAACACGTGGACGAACCCTTAATACCTTTCCTAGATCGTCCGTCAATGACGAAGATCTGCATGACCCTACGTTCGGCAATGCTGACGCCACACGTCGTCGCTTCCAGTATGTAAACAAGGTGTCCGACGATCTATGGAAACGGTGGACCCAAGAATATCTGCTGTCTCTTCGCGAGCGTCACTCTCATAAGATCAAAGGGACGAATCAACGATGGCCTCGTATCGGGGATATCGTCCTGATTCATGATGAGCGTCCTAGGTTATTTTGGAAGCTTGGGAGGATTATCGATTTGTTCCAGGGCATTGATGGTCTTATATGGGTTGCTAAAATACGAACTTCGACTGGGGTTACTACTCGCCCAGTCGTAAGGTTATATCCCCTGGAGCAGGATGTAGAACTGCCGGATGATCCTGGCGTCTCTACTGATACCCCTCCGCGGGAGAATGCTGGTGACAGTGCTCCTCAAGGTGGGGCAGCTGATAATGAGAAGGATGATCCTCCTCAGGCTTCAGGTGGCGCTCGTCCCAAAAGGAGGGCGGCTATGAGTTCCGTGGATCTTTGGAGATCAAAGATCAAACTAGGTGATCTTTGACTTCGATGTCCTTTTGTTGTTCTCTGTATATAGCTCCTGTATATCATTTTGGTGGCGGGCAATATGTCGGGAATAGGGTAATGATCCCGACAGTTTTAGGTCCAATAGGACATTTGAATTTGGCGGTATCGTATCGCATGTACGATTTCGGCTGGTTCTTTGTGTATTGTAGTTTATTCTTAAGTTAGGTTAAATATTAACT
The DNA here is from genome assembly GCA_032716605.1 of Paralithodes platypus. Taxonomy (NCBI): domain Eukaryota; kingdom Metazoa; phylum Arthropoda; class Malacostraca; order Decapoda; family Lithodidae; genus Paralithodes; species Paralithodes platypus. The sequence continues at coordinate 47,659,633 of CM064523.1, read as the reverse complement.
GTAATGTATAAATATCTACATCAGCTCTAGATGTATTATGAAACCAAGTTATGGGTTATAATTATTATGAGCCGGCAGCCATATGTAATTTCGCGAAGCGATCGGACGCCGGCCCTTTAGTCTCTCAATCAACACCGTACAGCCAACATCTCCTCCCCCGGCTCTGACTCAACCCACAGTTCACCATGTGCTACAAATATTAATCTATAACAATATTAACAACAGTCCTACATCACCAGTCCTCTTAAGCTAAGTTCGTTGTATCGATATTGTATTATGTGAACATTCCTACATGTCATGCAATTGAATTAGCCGCGTGTGGGGGACTGGATTACACCCATCAACGACTACGTCGTTGGTAAATATATTATAACTATTTGTTGGGATATTTCATGTACCAGTGATATGTAAATTAACCTCTTTATCTAAATTCCCGATTTATTTCTTGTGTTACGACCGGGGCTCGTATAAAACAAGGGCTCTTTAATCATTGGACTAGGAAAGCACACAGCCACAACGGTAACACTAGATCCAACCCCTGAACTTATAATGCCGGCGCACAAAAACACCTATACCCTCCAGAGTTAAATCTGCGATAACGGGGTATCCTATAACTCAGTATAAGTGTACTACTACTACAGGCTGATGATCTCTGATACAGCCTGATCACAACAACATACAATTACGGTAATAAGGTATACTAGGAAAAGATAGAGATCTTAATGAAATCACTGCAATGATTTAATGCAAACTAGAAGAAGGTATATTTAAAGTTTCTCTAAACAATAATGAACTGTCACTCCTACACTAAAGAAAGTGAACGAAAGTCCCAAAGTATCGAGCAGGAATCTTCTGAAGAAAGTCTGATGCTGGGGTAAGATGATCATATCGGATTTTGAACTGTAGTATAAAGCAGGAACAGGATATGACAATTGTAAGGACATATAGGGTTAACTGGCACAGGAATAATAACTGCGCAATAGTAGGAACTCAAACAGCAAAAGAAGTACTTCCTCATCAACGAAACAGCCTACTAGGGTTGTGCAACTCAACAACAACCAGACTAATAAATGCTGTGAATAATAATGCATACATAATAGAAAGAGTTTATAATCTAAATCTGGTGTCTGCTTGGCGAATAAAGTCTAGCTGGGATGTAGTAGGCTAGGAAACAATGGCTGAGCAAGCGGCTCGTAGCCTAGCGAAGTCCTCAAGGCTGTGCGGCCAAATTACGTTAATTGACGGGGTGCTCTCTGGAGAGATCCAGATTGCTAGTATCTAGTTCTCTCCTGGTGACCCTCTCAAAGTCAAAGCAAACGAGTTAGCACAGTGTTGGGTGGCAGAGGCAAAAGCCCTCACTCGCAACACAGCGCTAAACTCACAAGGTACACAGTCAGAAAGACCACCTAGGCTTCCCACGTCTCCGTTGCGATTGTACAGTTTCAACAAAATCTAGTACACATCTGAAATCACAACACCAGTAGCCTTATCCCAGTCTAGCATTAAATCCCCCAGCAGACCACCAAGATACAGGAAGGGAGACACTGTGAGTGTCAAACCTCTACAGACAAAAAATGGTAACCCCTCCAAAATGCCTAACTAAACATGTGTTATCTGAGAGCTTCAGCATATAATACGATGGCCGATATATGAAATCGTGCAGAACCAAAGGGAAGTTATGATATTAAATAGCGTAGAAGAATGAGAGGTAAGAAGTTGAGAGAGAGAAAGTGCTCTATAGGTAGAAGTCGGGAGACAGGGGGGCAAGGGACATGTGAAGGGTATGCTGGTCAGGCAAGCTCTGAGGATGGAACTCCTCGGGACCCCTCCAGGATCACACACAAAGGCATGGTGGTCAGCCAATCACAGGCTGCCACGTCACCAGGCAGCAGGGCTGCAGAAGGCGCCAGGAACCAGCACGAACTGTAAACTCCTCACTCTAACTGCTGTTTGTGAATCCTCGTACAGTACATATGCAGTATCACAAGAACTAGCCACTCATAATAGATATGCTGCTTAACCCGTGGAGCCCCGGCTAGTTTTGTAATGTTTGTTCACCAGAACCCGGCCGGTCTTCAAAAAATGGTTTTATTCCAGAAACAATAGCGAATGGGTTAGGAATGAAGGAAAAACCACGAAAAACCGCTCAAAAAGCTTAAAGAATGGTCCTACAGAGCCCCCGAAAATGTATTTTACAAGAGTAAAAAAATGAAGGCAATTAGGCCTACCCCAAAAAACCAGGTTATTGCGCGCTCACGCGCACGCACGTGGACTTTGAGAGTTTTTAACCATCAGCATGGTTGCGTGGGATACGTACACAGTTCCCATACAAATCTGAGCCCTCTTGAGTGGCTACACCTGAGGTTACGGTCGGCGCAATTAGGGTGACGCGCCAGGCGCGTCTCTGGGGCTGTGCGTTACATATATCGCCGACGCGTCAGCCGCATCGCTGGGGCTGTACGGGTTAATATTGCCTCACACATGATCAGTTTCATCCGGTGAAAATAAATAAGTTAAATAATACAGATGTATGAAACATTAGTTTTATATTTGAAGGTATGGCATTGCACTGTAACAGAGGTTATATTTTATCTGTTTTCATTTATTATGTGGTACTACCCACCCCCTAAAAAAAAAAAAAAAAAAATGGGGTAGGTGCCAGGGTATATAGATAGATAGATAGACTATCGTTAGGTATCGGGTATTTAATTAAGCTAAAGAGAGTGTCCAACTTGTGCTCAATACACTATAGTACATTTCATCTGGATATCTGACTAGACCATGCCCACTTTCTGACGTCATCACCGTTGTCTGTGTATAGTAGTCAAACATTAGGCTGCATGGATCGGCATATGGATTTTGGTATAACAAACTATATCTTTACAACAATTATATACATTGTCTTTATAATTCCCCATTAAAAGCAGACTAGTTATTAGAAGCTACTTGTTTTTTTAAGTTGCAATATAAATATGCCTATATGAATAATGATGAGTATAAGACGAATTACACGATAAAAGTGTATTCACAACTGCTTAAATTGTAGTAGCTAAAAATAAACTTATTGTGCATAATTTGACTTGTACTCAACATATTTAATGCAAGTATATTTGCATTGGAAATTTTGAAAATATCAGTAGCTTCTACTACCTAATTGTATTTAATCAGGTATTACAAAAGACTGTAGATCAGGCAAGGGAGGTGGTGGTAGACATGAATGAATGGAGAATGCTTGTGAATAGATGAATGTAAACGCGGTTGTTTGGGAGAGAGGGTCGGGCGCTGGGTGGACTAGATAATAGTCCGTCAGGCGCCTGGCCCGGGGAGACGATGGTAGTGAAGGGTGCGCCTGGAAGAATGGTGGGTGGGCTTGTGGTGGAAAGCTTCGCTGTGGGTCTGCTTGCGGAACTTGGCCCCTCTCCGGGGGATCTGGGACCTGGGAATCTTAACTGGAGACCCCAAACGGGCCTGGATCTCTGAATATGTCTCCTGGACGACCTAGATGTGTGTGATTTTATGTTCCTTTTTTTTAATGTTTGAAATGACCCTGTTCGGGCTCTGTCTTGAGTCGGCCACCCCCATAACAAAAAAAAAAAAAAAATGGGGGCCAATGTATATAATGGTTGTAAAAATAGTTTAGTAAAACTTAAAATTCATATAACGATCCACACAGCCTAATTTTAAACTACACAGACAATGGTGATGACGTCAGACAGTGGACGTGGTTTAGTCAGATATCGACATGAAACATACTTTATTAATTTTAATATTATCTTATATTTTTAAATTCAGATTATGTGGACAGTCTCCTGGGCCTCTTGTTCACTGAGGTATTGAGGAACCCGGGACCTTTCAAAGACCTGCATGGAGAAGTGGTGGACCCAGGTGCTCTGTGTGCCACATTACCCCGACCTGATAAAAGTGAGGCTGTGGCCCACTTCCAGACCCGCTTCAGTCAGGGATCTTCATCCAGCACTGGTAACTTGAATCCCTGATAATGTCCAGTGTCCGATGGGTACTCTTTCCGTATACGGAGGACGACGCATGAAGGAAGGGTTACTCGGATGTCCTTCCTAAGATAACCCAGCACCACCGAACAAAGTGCCTATATGCTGCATACCTGTAGCGCCTGAAATAAATCACAATTTGTCTTGATAGCCTAATGATTAGTGCGCAGAATTTTGGTGTGAGTATCCTAGGTTCGAGTCCTTAGAGTACCACCTATATTCATTTAGTTTCATTAATTTCATTAATTAGATATATTTTTATGATAATTGTGTGTTGGTAAATATATATCATATTATGGATTATGTGTTGGTCACAAGGGAAAGATTGTGTTGACTGATAGATGTGCAATGTGCTGAGAGATGAGGCTGATGGTTTGTCTGATCCTTATCTAGTGAAGGGAAAGCTGAGAGAAATAGAGGATGAATTGCAACAGTTTAAGGAAGGGGTGAAACCAAGCGCAGAGGAATTATGTGGTAAAAGGAGAGTGAATGGCATATGTATCAGGAAGGGAAGCGAGTGGTGGAATGATACTGAGAGAAAGGCAGTTACAACGAAGAGACTTGTTTGAGAGGGTTTTACGGGATGGAAATGGAGGTGGGGTCAAAGATTGTGAAACAATTTTGAGGGACGTAATAAGATGTTCTGGAAGGAGGTAAATGAGTAAGGAAAGGAGAACAAAATAGGGAAGTGTCGGCGATAGATGCAAATGGAGAGTTATTAGTTGAAGGTGTGTAAATGAGGAGAAGATGTGGTGAGTAGGGTACTGTATTTTGAGTCTTCGCTAAATGTAAGAGACGGAAAAGAGGCAGTGATTGGAGCAGTGGTGGTGTGATGCATTGGAAGATAGAGAGATTATTGAAGAACAGGCAAGATAAATGGTGATGAATAGGATGCTTGTGAACTGAATAGATGAGTGATAACGTGGTTGAAGGGAGTGGGGTTTTGGTGCCACATGGATTAAAAATAGAAAGTGATGATATAGTCATGCAAACTGTAGCCTAAACATTTGTCACTAAATAAACAAAGATTGTTTTGGTTTTGTAATAAAATATATAAATGATTTTTGTATTTTTTATTCAATTTATGTAAAATAAATATAACCATTGCAGAATACATTATAACAATAATACATAATAAATACATATTCATTTATGCCAGCTCTTTGCATCCGTCCATACAGCTGTCTGTATCCAAAGTAGACAGCCTGGAGATTCCCTGGGCACAGTGCTATTGAATGGAAGCCTGAGTGTTCTATCATGCAACTGGGAACTGGTTCAGCTTCTCGACATTTCTCTTGAGAAAAAAAAAAAGAGATTGCCGAACAAATAATTATTTAGTTTTATGAATCAGTGCAATAGGCCTATCTGATAACAGTTCATCTTCTAACAATGTAGAGAAAATTCCAGTTATCTGTCAATTTACTAACTATGTACTTCACCATGGGGGCAGGAGGCTATGAATGATCCTACCCTTGTAAAATTATCCCACTCAACGAGACAGAGAAAGTGGCGAGGGAACGCAAAAGTGGCCTCCTAAGAATTAGGAACTTACAGGTTTCTGTTTGGGTTCTGTTTCTAGCCGGCCACCTCCAGCAAAGGGGTATGTGCCTGAGTATATACATACATGCATAATATTGTACTTACGATCATATGGTTTGTCTTTCTGTAGTGAGGTAGTTATGGTTAACAAATGTTATCAACTCGCCAATTTTAGTCACGTCTTACAATATGCTAAAGTTACATGAGAAAGCTCTAACCGATACCCCTAGGAGGTGCAATGTGTTGTTTGGAGATCTGAAGGAGTGGTAGCTAACAGGAAAGAATATGAACTTTGTGTAAATGTCCTCTGCTTATTGTGAAAAGCGGGATAACCCAGGATACATTCTTTATAAACTGTGGCAACCACTGACTGTAGGCCTATCCATAGATCTTAATCTTGGGAGAGATCAGGCAACTAGATGCTATCCATTTTGGTAGCATCCTTCATAAAGATATAATATGAATGGTTGTCCCTATTTGCAGATAAGTGATTGCTATTGAATGTAAAAAGACTACACAACCACAACTTATTGTGGGAATTAATTGAACATTGTTATTGCAAGACCTGGGAAACATTAATTATTTATAATTAAATAGGACTTTATAGGCTACCAACCATTAAGCATTATTTCAAATACGGCTCTACCAAGGAGCAGACCAACACTAAGTGCAAGTGGCCATCGAGAGGCTGAAAGTAATGATATCATTTTACAAGCACTACTCTTGCTGCCATCCACCACCACCATTCTTGACTCGCAGCCGCACTTCTGACATCTTTCATGTTTTGCTGTGAGACAATTATTGTGGTACTTCTGCAGCAGTTCATGAATCATTTACTGTATGCAAGTGGCTGAAATATTGTGTTTACAGTGTTACGATCCAGGTTCTCAAAGACACAGGGCTCTTCAACATTGGACTAGATAATGGCAAAATGCAACAACGGTAACACTAGATCCAACCCCTGCCTTAAACACTGGAAAACAAAACACCATTACCGCCCTGAGTCGTGCCTGGACAACGAGGTATCCTATGACTCGGTAACTGGTGCACACACACTAGGCTGACGCTCGATGAAACAGCCTATTCTCAAACAGTAAAAGATTACTCGATTAGGTTACACAAAGAAAAGATAGTTAACGTGATTAATTAACGTTACGGTAGATACTCAAATAACTGGCACTCCTGTATTAAAGAAAGTGCAATGCTAGTCCAGCAACATCAACTGGAAACTTCTGAAATAAGTCTGATGCTGGGAAGATGTTCGTAAAGAATCTTGAACAATTATAATGCAGAATACGGGTCACAATAAATACTAGGACATATAGTAATAATAGGCAGGCGAATAATAAAGACTGCACAAAGGTAGTAATGCTCGACAACTAAAGAAATGCTTCGTGACACAACGCAACAGCCTACTAGGGTTGTGCAACTCAACAACAACCTCGGCTCAAAAGTGCAGTGAATAATAATGTTGCATACATATAATAATGGGGGCTTATCTCTAACCAGTGTCTGCTCAGTTAATAAAGTCTAGCTGGGGTATCAAGGCAGGGCAACAATGGGTGAGCAGGCGGCTCGTAGCCTAACGTTGTCCGAAGGTGGTATAATGAAGATTACGTTATATGACGGGGATGCTCTCTTGATAAATCTAGGTCTCTAGTACCTAGTTCTATCCTGGCGATCCCTCAGAAGTCAACACAAAGAGGCAGCACTATGTTGTGAGGGATAGGCTATGGCCCTCTCACACCACAGCGCTGTGCTCGCAAAGTAAACCCCCCCGAAGACAACTTAGGCTCCCACAGTACCTGTCGATGTTGTGCAGGGCTTAGCTAACACTGCACACATCGGAGACAACGACACAGTAACCTTACCCCTAGTCTAGCTTTAGATAACCAAGCAGAATCACTCAACACCTTGCCAGGGAGACATATACCAGTCTACAACCTTCCCGAGAGAGGACACATCCGGAAAAGTCCGTCTCTCCAAACCTCAATAAAGCCTAATACCTCCTTAAATCTCTGAGAGCTTCGCGTACAATACGACTGGTCGACGGTGAACATCTATGCTGAAACCAGAAGGGATGTTGAGTTTAATAAAGATTAGAGAATGAGAAAGGAGAAGTCGAGAGAGAGAAATAGTATGCAAAGTGGCGAGTATGGGGGACAGAATTGCAAAGGATGTAGGCGATACGCGTGTCAGGCAAGCTTTGAGCTGGTAAAAAACATGAGGCCGCAACGGGAAGGGACTAGTTGACCACCCGGCCGCCAACGCCGTCAGCGCCCAAGCGAGCCGCGTCATAGCTCACCCCGCTGCCAGGTGTACTCCCTCACCCTCTCTCGCTCGCCTCCCACACAAGCAACATTTATATTATAGCGAATATAAAATATAAGGCGCGGTCACAGACCAAAACAAAGACCATTTCTAGACTGTCTGTGGCAACACGACACTAATTACATAAAGCAGATCATTCTAGGACAACTGTAGCCCATCCCCCCATCCGGGGGAGTAAGCTATGGGTATGGCAGAGATTGCTCAGCTCTCACTCTGATAGACCAGCCCATCACCACATGACTAGAACCCAATCCTCTCAGCATCAGCTAGAAAAGGCCCTAGAAAGCCGCCGCCTTTGGCGGGGGGATAGCTCCCCTATTTCAACCCCTTTCGGGGTTGGGCACCCGCCCCGAAGAGTGGAAGTTGTCAGTGCTGCTGTTTGCTTATACTGTAATACAAATAACTGTAAACAAATTTGGAACTGCGTGTGAGAAACGGAATCTGAGATAAATGTGGTGAAGAGTAAGGTTATGGTCTTTGTGAAAGGGATGCAGTCACAGAGTGTGAGGTGAGATTAAACAGGTTATGGAGAATGTCAGCTCATTTAATAATTTGGGCAGTGTGACAAGTAAAGATGGGAGTATAGAGGATGAAGTGCAGGAGAGGGTACAATAGGGGAAGAGGGTTGTAAGAACGCTGAAAGCAGTGACAAGGAAGAGGGTGATGAGCATGGAAGTAAAGAAGTCAATGCATGATAGTGTGGTAATCCCGACATTGACGTACAGGAGATAAGCCTGGACGTTGTTAGAGATGGAGATATATAGATCAAGAGTGAGAGGGTGGAAATCAGTAACTTGAGAAGTGCATGTGGAGTTGCAAGGAGAGATAGATGGACGAATGAGGAAGTACGAGAGCGGTGTGGTGTGGATGTGCTGGAGTGTGAAAAGAAACACCTTGAGGTGATTTGGTCATGTGCAACGTACAGTGAGTGAGAGAATGACTTAAGAGAGTGTACAAGAGTGAGGTGGAAGGGCAGATGATAGGAAGAGGCAGACCGAGAGTGAGGTGGAAAGATGGAGTTGACAAGCAAGTTGAGTGGTGCTGGGTGGGATGAGGGGTGCTGGTTGACAGAGGTGCATGGAGGTGATTCATTTGTGGCCACCACTTTGGGGATCAAGGCATCTGGCAATAGCCGAGATATATAGATATAACCTAACATAACTTTGTTTCTTAGCTGATAAGATACAATATTGCATGATATAAAATATTTTGTTTTTGGTACTTATTACCGAAACTACCACTAATTTTTTCACAATAATTGAAGGCTATTATAGGATAAGGATGTTGCAAAGATTATATAAAAATTTGTTTTAACCACCGGAGAAACATTTTATGTGCACTATATAAAGCACTGTAAAAACAGAAAAACTCTCCATATTGAACGCAGTAAAACTCTGATTTATGCCCCTTACTGTCAAAATAGATGCTGATTTCAATAATTCATGGCGGGGTGAGGGGGGGGGGGGGGGGCAAAGCCCCCCCCCAACCCATCCTGTATCCAAAGGCAACATTATGTTATTTTACTCTGATACTACATGAGTATTTTAAGATCGTTGGTAAATGGAAAACACTTTAGCCGGGGATTGTAACTAATTTTAACTACTTTATAATGTTGAAAACTACCTAAAACCGAAAAGAAAAACCATGAGCAAATTAGTAGTAGTTTCGGTAATAAATTCCTTGTTTTCTTTCATATACCAACAAGGGTGATTTCTTCTGTAAGTACGGTACTGTAATTGACAATTTTGACTTTTGTTCTAAGAATGGTTTTGTTTATCATTATTTGTTTGATACCAGAACGAGCTTCGTAGCACACGGGACTCATCCGCAGCGCTCCAATAGACATTGGCAAAGATTTTCTAAATATGAATAGCGGCGCGCTACATTCGTATTTGGCAGCGCTGCAGGACGGGGTAGATGTCTCAGTGCCGCGGCCTGAGGGCTGGGAGGCGGACGGGTGGTCTGTCGTGCTGCCGCCCACTGAAACTCAATTCTACGGCTTTAAAAGCCTGTAAATTGCTAGGACGTTCCAAAACGTCTCCCGTAGTGAGTGGGTTAACTAAGCTATCTTTACTGAAAAATAGGAGAATTATAAGGAATAGGCTAGGCGCCTTATTATACATACTTTATTAGGTCCAATATAGGTCTGTAGAATCCTTATACTGTACTCATGTATAATCCACTGTGGGAGAATAATTTTGATTATAAAATTAGAAAGAACGCTAGTCTAATCAAAAACTCCAAATCCTTACGTTTTCAAACGCCTTCTTTATGCAGTATAAAAATCATCGATAGTGGTGGGGGGTTGAGGCCTCCCCTCAACCCATCTTATATCCCACATTGGAATTATAACTAAAACCATGAAAACACTCATTTATCAAAAGCTGGAGGATATAACATGACCAAATAAGAGTGTGAGCCTATTCCCTATAATTACCAATATGATCCAAGGCCTCAATAGTGACGTTGGATATGACAATTAATAATAGGCTAGCCTACATTAATAATAGGCTAGGCCTACCAAAACTAACTTAATAAATATCACCAAAAGCTGTGATTGTCCTAAATATTACAGAAACAAATTGTTGTCATAAAAACACTGATAAATATTATTAGGCTATACCCGTAGGCTATAGCCTAATCTACAAAAAACTAGAAAAAACACTTCTTTAATCACAGTCTATGACGTGGGACCACACAATTATATAATAGAGGTTTATAATTACCATTCAGTGGCCTGCTTGTGGGGTGCCAATACATGCCAGCTGCTTCTCCCTCCTCTCCTGCCTAAAAAAACACTTTAAAAACACCCCTGTGGCTCTCAAAACAAAGCAAAATGTGATTAGGTGAGATAATTCCCCTCCATTACTTGCTACCATTCGTACATGTGTGTCCCTAAGAAGTCTCAGCGCGAATTCCCTTTACGCGGTTTAGATAACACGTACGAGTCGGCTAGAGATCCTAGCAACACAGAAACTTGTACTACAAGACGTCAGCGCCGCTCTCAAGGCCAAAGGGCCCGCCCCGGCTCTTCCATCATGAAACCGGCGGCAGGTCTTTTTCAACAACCAAATGCTATTCCCAATTATTATATTGCTCTTACATGTTAATATCTTCATATTAAACGTAAAATAGGCGCATATTGAAAAGTAATAATGAGATTTATGACGAACTGACGATTTTCGACGGGAATAAACCAAAATACCTTCGCCTGGAGGGACGTTCAAACAATCATAGTGGCGCGTTCCCGGGCTAAAGGACGCAAATTGGCCAAAAAGTTTGGTTTTGAGAGTTGCCTTAACCCTTATTTAGCGGGTGGTCAGGTATTTTACACTGTACCGCTCAGCGGGCATAATCCCGAAATATTCGCTCAATTTCACTCGCCCTAGCGCCGTTACTATGGCTCCAATGCGAACGAAACGATCATTTTTGGAAAGAGCAACTCTTCGTCTCCACATATAATTCTATGAATGGATGTTATGAATGAGTGTGGAGGGTGGGAAGAGGTGAGGAAGAGGAGGTACTTTTTGGTCTATTTCCCAGGCGCGTTCGGTTGCGTTCGCTTTGGCCTGACTTCGGCCTCTAGGGCGTCTAGTTTTCCTTCGGTAATCGGTCTTATTTTTCTCTTATTTCTCCTTATTTCTGTATTCTCTCTCTCTCTCTCTCTCTCTCTCCTGTCTGTCTGTCTGTTTCTCTTTCTCTCTCTCTCTGGCTTGCTCGCTTTCCCTCTCTCGCGCGCTCTGTCTCTCTCTCTCTTCCTCATCCGTATATGTAATTCTCATTATTATTTTCTCTAATCTCTCTCACTCCTCCTGTCTGTCTGTCTCTCTGGCTCGCTCGCTTTCCCTCTCTTGTGCCCCCTTTCTCTCTTCCTCATCGGTATTATGTATTTCTCATTATTATATTCTCTAACTAATCCCTCTATTTCATTTATTTGCTTGTAATATTTCTGTATTATTATATCTTTTTCACTCTGTCTTCAGTTCAGTTTCTGTATTCTCTCTATACGGTGGGAATGGTATTTCGTATGAGGGATGTGCAGCACAAATATTCAATCTTTCGTTGTTTGGTTGTTTGTATTACCGTAAGAAATTTACTGAACGCCTGCAAATAATACGCTATAAAATGCTTGCAATCAAACTCTCAAGCAATTTCAAGGTCACATGCAATTATAAATGTAGGCTATAGGTAACCGACCCAGAGAGGAAGAGACAAGAGAGAGAGAGAGTGTCGTGATAATATAACAATGTTACATATGTATCATATATATGAAAAAAAATAATATATACGGTAGGCCTACATCTGTTCCCCACAATCATATAATGCCAAGCACAAATATTCAATCTTTCATTGTTTGTATTACCGTAAGAAATTTACTGAACGCCTGCAAATAATACGCTATAAAATGCTTGCAATCTCTCTATTTTCTCTAATCTCTCTCACTCTTCCTGTCTCTCTCTCTCTCTCTCTCTCTCTCTCGCTTTCCCTCTTCCTCATCCGTATTATGTATTTCTCATTATTATTTTCTCTAACTAATCTCTCTATTTCATTTATTTGCTTGTAATATTTCTGTATTATTATATATTTTTCACTCTTTCTTCAGTTCAGTTTCTGCATTCTCTCTCTCTCTCTCTCTCTCTCTGTTTCGCTTGCTTTGCAGGAATTTTGTTTTTGTTTTATATATAATATATAATAATTTACTTATCATTACTTACTATATCGTATAAACAATAGTAGGTAGCCAACTTACCATAATACCGATACACCAAACCGATCCGCATGCGGTTTTGTTTATCACCTGTTTACTAAAGTGCCACCATTATCGATTTTCTTGGATCCGACTAGAGCGGGAGGGTTACCAATTGAAATTAAATCCGCTAGCATATATTGTTAAATGTAAGACATGATAAATACC